>JAPEUY010000022.1:0-600000 GCA_027946455.1 Neocucurbitaria cava | reverse complement strand
AACCTCACAGACGCCTCCGTTATGCAACTAGCCATGCTTCCAAAACTGAAGCGGATAGGGCTGGTTAAATGCGCGGCCATTACTGACCGCAGCATATTGGCGCTTGCGAAACCAAAGCAGGTTGGCTCTGGTGGACCAATTGCGCCCAGCGTGCTGGAGAGAGTGCATCTCAGCTACTGCACCAACCTTACGCTAGCGGTATGCCACACCCACTCTCCCTTCTCCATTCGAACACCACTAACATGAACAGGGCATCCACGCCCTCCTGAACAACTGCCCACGCCTAACCCACCTCTCCCTCACCGGCGTCCAAGCCTTCCTCCGCGAGGACCTCCTCGTCTTCTGCCGCGAAGCCCCTCCCGAATTCAACGAGCACCAACGCGACGTCTTCTGCGTCTTCAGCGGCGTCGGCGTTCAGCGTCTCCGTGTTTTCCTCAACAACAATGGTGGTGGTGGGAATGAAGATCCAGGTTCTCCTGGTTATGGCGACGGCGAAGGCACCATGTACAACGACGGCGAAGACAGCGGCGTCGGGGACGTGATTGTCAATGTCACGGCCCAAGCGAACATCATGGCGATTGACGAGATGGACGAGGAATTTGGCAATGATAGTGAGATGTTGGGGCAGGACTAGACGTTCGCCCTGTAAGCTTCGGCGGAATCTCTCCTTTCAACTACTGGATATTTCAGTTCAGTATCATCTCCTTTTGTGCTTGATTTGCATTTGTACAACGGGAGGTTTTTTTTCTTCGTTCGTCAAATTTTTTCTTTCTTTTTCTTTTGAATCTTTAGCGGCATTGGCAATGGCATAGGATACCTTCTTTCATGCGGAACTGGGCGATAGCAACGCAACGGCTGAGCTTTGCGGGCATGCGTGACGGCGATGGCGACGATACCCCTTTGTGGATTTAGTGTTTAACGTTGGCAGGCAGGTGGACACTACGGTGTGCGTGATGATGAGTATACAAAGTAAGATATACGCATGGTCTTGATCAATCAGTCAATCAAACAGAAGCTGGAATAGCTTTCCTTTCTTCAAAAAATAGTATCTGCACTGTGTGACAACATTCACCGAACGCACCTCCCTCCCTCCCCTCCTTCCCTTCCAAAAACCACAGTTAACCCCCAAAAAAGCTAGAAAGAACTCCCCATCTACCACCCAGCTACCTCCCTCACCCCTACTTCAACAGCCCACACATGCATCCACAATCCGGCACCGGACACATCGCATGCCTCGCAAACCAGTCCCTCGCATGATGCCCATGAAACCCATGCGAGCAACTCATACAAAACACCATCAGCCTGGCTTCCAAGTCCTCGCGCTTCAACGTCTCGTACGCGCCCTGCTTCGCGGGGTCGGGACTGCCCAGCCACATCATGCAGAGCCCGCAGCGCGGCATCTGCGTGCCGCAGTTTGGACAGGCCAGCGCGGGCGAAGTTGCTTGACGGAGTTGCTTCTGCTGCTGGGCTCCTGGGCCGCTGCCGCCGCCACCACCACCGACGGGAGGAGGTTTATTAGACGCCGATGGCGGCTGTTGATTAGGCGTCGGAACGAGGCGCTGCCTCGCCGAGCGGGGATCCTTCCGCAGCGCGAGGTTCTGCTGGCAATTCGGGCAGCGGATAGTCAAGCTAGGCTGGCTAGGCTTATTCACGCTTCTGCCCTCGCGCGTGACGCTGCGGAGATTATGCTCCTTGGTGTACCGCGTGCGCTCGAGGAACGTGCGCCACGTCTGCATGCCGCTGAGGTAGATGTCTTTCCAGAGGGCCCAGCGCGCGTCCTGGATGTAGAGGGGGCAGGCGCGCGAGAGGAGGAGCACGGCGTCTTGGAGGCCGGCGGCTGGGTGCGCGGATATGTAGACTTGGAGGAGGTCGAGGGCGCGCGTTGTTAGGCCCGTGAGTAAGAGGCCCGATATGTCGCCTGTGCGGATCACGGCGGAGGTGGCGCTGGAGAGGAAGGAAGAGAGTTGGTTGTCGGAGAGGTACTTTAGGGCGATGGCTACCCGGTCGCTGAGAGAGAGTTGCGACATGCCGACGACGGTGGTCCATTCGCCGGTGATAAAGTAGGTTAGGAGCGACTTGAGGTACGGGTCCGTCGTCATGTCTGCCATCCAGGCACATGCTTCGCGTTGGTCGGCGGAGACACCGGAGGAAGGGGCTGCGCAGGCGATGACGGCAGCAAGGCCGATGTCGTCTTGTGGGAGCTTGTTTTGCTGGAGTTGGGAGCGGAGGAGAGTGAGAGCGACGTCTTTGTGGCCTTGGAAGACGGCGAGCACAATGGCTTTGTAGATTTCTCCTTCGTCTGCTAGGGCCTGGCACGTCTTTTGGACGCCCTCTTTGTCGAGGGACCATCCGCAGAGCGAGAGGCATAGTTGGCGGTTCTCCGGGTATTCGGTTTTGATGCCTTCGAAGGCGGGGAACTCCATGGCCTCGACGATCTCTTTGACTGCGTCGCTGAACATCTCTTGGCTGGTCTTCGCGTCGGGGTCGATGAGTCGCTCGTCGTACATTGTCAGTTCGTTGGCCCATATTGAGCTGACGCCGAGGTACTTCAGATCCAAGCCGTTGCCAACCATGCCGTCTCCCGAAGCATGGACATCCATTCTATTGACAAGCGTCCATATGTCAACCAGCCAAGGATCATTAGAGACAATGGCCTTATTTCGTGAGCAGTCGAGAGAGTACCCTTCCTGTACGCGGCGCTTGGGCCCTTGCAAGACAGCAAGATAGTCGTCAAGTGGGATACTAACATCCGGGTACGCCAAATTCAGGAGGTCCTCGTGTATCTGGTGGCTGGGATATATCGCTGAGAGTAGAGGTCGGCTCCGCTGACTGTTGCTGAGGCTCAATCTATCTATGCTTGCCGAAAGATTTCTTCCGGGATCTTGGTTGAGATCGTACTTTTCGCCTAAGGCCACGTTCTGAACTTCGTTTAGGTCTTCTGCAACAGTACCGTGGCTGGAGCTTGGTCTCGCAATACAGGTTCGGTCTTTGTAAATTTCCTCAAGAGCGCTAACGTTCAAACGAGGAGCCGGTGGTGGTACTCGCAGCACCTCAACCTCACGGTTTGAGTACAAGGCTAATGCGCTTTGTCCCGTGAGGGTGGTACCCGCGGTCATGAAGTCGTAGGCCATGACCCGCTCCTTCTCTTCCTGCCGATGCGTCTTATCATGTGACGGATAGCGTAGATGGTGTGAAGCTTTGGTATAGTATGGGGACGCCCATGTCCGAGCAAATGGCGTGTCCGGAGCCTCAGCTGCTTGATGAGCATGCTGCGCCAGCTCGACAATCTTAAACTCGCCTGTGTTGGCAAGTACACCGAAGGTTCCTCTCTTAGTGCCGGAGTAACGTAGACTCCAGATCGATGCCGAGTAAGAGTTGTCCACGATAGGCTTGAACTCTAAGACCGCTCCGCTATTTGCGGTGTCATTGGATGTTCCTCGCTGCTTGACGAACCGTGTGTCCCAGACTGTCACAGTAGGGTCACCTGCCGTACCGGCCGAGAGGAAGTAGTTCTCGTCCAACGGATCTATAGCAATGTTGTGTACCTGGCGTGTTTGGAATTGAGCGATACCAGCCGTACTGGACTCTGGTAGGATGAGCATGACAGATCGTTATAGTTGCAGACATGGACCTACCTCTAAGATCATAGATGCGCACATACTGCCTTGACACGCCTGCAACGAGCGTGTCTGGCTGTCCAGTAAAGAACTTGATACTTGAAATGGCCTCCGAGCTCGCCAACTTCTTGTACGGCTCATCCTTGGTCGTGAACCGTGAGTCGTTCAAGTCGTAAATGTTCAGACAAACATCGTTCCTAACCCTGTCCAAGCCCGTGGCCAGGAGGTTCTTCGTGCTGAATGCAATAGAGTTGCACTTTCTTTGATGACGGATAGAGAACGAGTGGATGTAGTCATTGTCAGGCTTATCTGGATCTAAGGTCACGACGATGGCTTCTCCTGAAGCAGATCCTATAGCAACGATGCTGGGATCTTTTTTGGACCAGTCGAATGCGGTGTAGTTGGGTAACTTGTCGCGGACACATATCTGCTTATAGTTGACCTTGCTCTTGCTAAAGCTACCAATCTGACAGAGACGAAGTCGGTTCGCTGCTACATCAATGATCAGAAAGCGTGGGTTATCCCGTGTCGAGTGGGGTGACCATCTTATAGCTGCTTCCATGTTACTGGTGGACGGCCTGCAATATCAACCAAGGTACGATGTCCGCAGAGATCCAGGTCGTCTCATGAAGCCAGAAATGATGAGAGAAAAGGCATAGGGCTGGGAAATCCGCGTCCCATCTTTCGTTTTAGGTATATCTCGTTGATTGTATGCAAAGGGGATGAGGAGTGGTGAAAGCAACGGCTCGTGACATGTCTTGGCATGCAGCAGGGCGGTCGGGCAATTCTGCCGCCCCGCTAAAACTTCCCTGCCGCGAAATCCACCAAAACTTCTACGATCAAATCATACCAATACAAGACAAGATGTCGCAGAAACGCAAGCACGCCGAATTCGCAGACATAGAGCCATCAAATCCGAAGCCATTCAAGAAGCACCGGTCTTTCAATCCCGGCGACAGCCACCAGAAGTCCAAACGCCCTCAAGTCTCCAATGACATATCGAAGACCACCAGCACCAACGCGCTCAAGAGCCGCATTCGAGACTTGAAGCGTCTCCTTGCGCACGTGGAGAATGTCGAAGGCCATAAGATGTCCGCCGGCATGCGGATCGAGCGTGAGAGGGAATTAGAGGCGTGTGAGCACGAACTGAGAGAGCAAGTTGAGAGCAAAAGGGAGGCAGAGTATCGCCAGAAGATGATCGGGAAGTATCATCAGGTGCGATTTTTCGGTGAGTCTGCATTTTCCCTAGATCCATCTGGCGGTGATACTAACAATAGCAGACCGACAAAAGGCGACGCGCATACTCAAGAAACTCAAGAAAGAACTATCGACCTCGGAAGACCAATCACAGAAGACGAAGCTCAATCAACGGATACATAATGCAGAGGTTGATGTGAATTATGCGATATACTACCCGCTGATGAAGCCGTACCCCTCGCTATATCCCAAGTCGAAGAAAGGCAAATCCGCAGAAGCAGATGATGAAGACGATGGAGCCAATGACAAGGGCAACCGAGAGGTTGACGGGCCTAAAGGCGACGCAGAGATGTGGAGAGCAATAGAGAAGGCCATGGCCGAGGGCACACTGAATGCGCTACGCTACAGCAAGGATGGCATGCCTGCCGCACCAGCGACGAAGGAGCTCAAAAAGTTCGTCAAGAAGCCCGCGATGAAGCGGGAAGAGGCTCCAGAGGGTATGAACCGTCGAGAGAGGAGGAAGGCTGGGTTGGCAAAGGCCCAGGCAGCACAAGACGAAGACCAAGACAGCGATGGTGGATTCTTCGAGTAGCACACTAGCGAGACCGCGGAGCTTCGAGTCTCCAGTCGTCTTCATTGGCATTATATACCCCGCGATATCAAGTCGCTTGCACAGGCAAATGTCTCTACAAACCCCCCAGTCTCATGTGTCAAGTACCTTCACAGGGTGTGCTTCAGTATTGAAGACCCACGCATTATTCCCATCTCTCGCGACCTGCCACTCCGCCTCGTCCGCATGAATCATATAGCTATACTTCAGCACCTCCGCGAACCAAACTAGCACATGAAAGTCAGCACACACATCTCACACTCTCAATCATGACAAAGAAAAAACACTTACAGCTCTCCTGGAAGTCCTGGAAGCCGCCTCCACCCACGACATTCACATCATTGATGCTACTATACCCACTTCCCACCCTCGTCGTAGCATTAATAGCCACAAAAGCATCCCACGCCCAGTCTTGATACATTGAATTCCCCGTCGCCCGGTACGCATAGTAGTAGCCCTCCATAACCTCCGGCCTGAGAATATACTGCGGATTCGTAATGTAGAACCCAGCCCTCTGGAAGAACATCGTCTGGTTATCCGGCACATTCGCCGGGTCCCACGCAAACGTCTCGGGCCCAATACCCGTCGCCGTCTGCGTATACGTATCATGGCACCCCTTGACGAGGGCCAGGCCAAAGTTGATGTAGCGTTGCTCACCCAGGACCTGGCCTGCGAGGATGAAGTTGCCGCCGTCGAAGCAGGCGAGGTGCTGGCTTTTCTCTTCGACGGTCGTGTTCTCGAACATGGAGAGGAAGGTCAGGTCCGGCCGCGTGACGGGGTTCGAGGCGAGGTACTGGATGGAGCTTTCTGCGGCGGTGATCCAGCGGTCTTTGAGCGGCGAGTAGCGCGACGGGTTGTAGATGTACATTTTTATCAAGTACTCGTAGAAGGAGTCTGCGCCGCCGATCCAGCCGCCGCGGGCGTCGGTGAATAAGCCCGTTGTGACGTTGATGTTCATGCCGAGGAGGCCGGGGAAGGGCTCAGAGGATGGGGGTGAGGGATGGAGCAGGTAGCCTTCTGCTTGCTCTACTAGGTTTGCGTATGTTGCGTTGCCGGTGAGATCTGCTAGACGCACCCATTCGAGGATCAACGTGCCAACAGTGGCGAGGCCGTTTTCTGACCCATCGTTTCCTCGAGTTGCGAAGTCCAGGTTGTTCCAGGGTATGCCGGTTGGTGTCTCAAAGGCGTAGCTTAGGTTGTTCGCAAGATTGATGGCTTGCGCCAATAGTGCATCAACGTCCTCTTGGTAGTCTGCTAGATCTGCTAATGGTCCAGTGAGGAGGTCGTAGCCTGCGAGCATGCCGCCTAGGTACCGGATTGTTGTTTCGAACAGGGAAACCTCTGTAGATGTGGAAGCCCAGTTTATGTTTGGGATGTGGGATATTATCTGGTTTACAATGGTCCTTTCGCCCATTATTAGGGCAGTAGACAATGCATCTGCTGCAGAGGCGCCCCATCCGTTCCTGGGTCATGTTCAGCGAGAATGTTAGAGATTTATTTTCATAATGGTTTTTTACCTTGAGTTACTGAAGCCATTTGTGACTGGCTTGAGTTCGTCATTTGGAAAGGCATAGGTATAGTAGCCTTCCCAACTCGTCTTGAACGCCTCCACGACTGCCTGTGCTCTTGCCGATCTATGGTGTGTTGTATCTGTTGGCAGCGCAGACGAGACGGACAGGACCGCGGTTCCAAGAACGAGGGTTGTGAACCGTGCCATGGCGATTTAATGACCTAGTCTTGGCCTGCAGAGAGGAATGTAAAAAATTAAGATGCATGGTGGGTACCCTTGATATATAAGTTACCTGGAAACTACCCGGTACAACATTCCCCAGACACTACTATACACCCATGGTTCACTATCTCCAGCCGTAACAGGGAAGTCGTCTACCCCGAACTGTGGCATGACTTTATCACGACGGCCGTTGAACCTTAGTCCTGCATCGATGTTGCACTCGGCATCGTAGTGTTTGCTGGTGCTGCATGACGGGCATGTGGTAGCAGCGCATGACAGCATCGTTTTCAAGAAGGTGTGAGGACGGGGTGACGGCATTAGACTGGGTAACCCTGCGTGCTATGAAGGCCATGTGCGCGCTATAGGCCTGTCGATCCTCCAGCATCGCATTCCGTGGATCCTCACTCTTTATCGTAAGAGGAATGATGGCGGCATCAAGGCCCATTCCATATTAGTTGGATCGAGTGAAGAAGAAGCTGCAGCGACTTGCAGAAACCAATACAAATAACGTGAGCACTAGCGATCCTGCTGTGTGCTGATCGAGTATGTGCAGGGGAAAAGCCAGTTAGGAAGGTTGCTCCCCTGGAGGGTGCGGGGTGATCTACCGTGCTTTCAATGTTCAAGGTTGTGTGACGCCCCTCCCGCTTCTTATCCACACGTCCAACATGGCTGCGAACTATGCTGTTCGGTCTTTTGCTTCTTGTCAATGATGACTATCATGCGACAGGCACTGGCAATCATGAATGCGCGCACGAAACTTCCATTTCTATTCGCTCGCTACTTCGCATCTTTTCTAGCGCAATATATACCTTACGTTGGTTCGGACCAATCAACTTGTTCCGTTATGGGTCCTCCACCCGTGGAATAACTGACCTTTAGCCTTAGTCTCAACCTCGCTGGCGGCGGCTAGACGAACGTTAGTAATCAGGTCATCTCTTGTTTGAGCTTAGGAGCTAACTTACGCCATTGACAGATGTGACCCTCATTTGCTGTGTTGCTTCCTGGCCTCCGTCCAGCTCAGTTGTACTTATAGGCTGCAACTGCAGCTTTTGACTCTTTGGTACAGCCGCCTGCAAGTTGACAGCTGATAGTTGACCAAAGCTACCGGTGTTTCGAAATCGCGCAAGAAGTTGCACAGCGTTTGCATCCCGCTTGAGTTGGAAGGTGATGTGGAGGTCGTTCTTGTTGTATGCTGGGAGCGCAGGTGGCCCAGACGCGACTGGGGGAGCTGAAGTCTGAGCTGGTGGCGACGACATTCCACTGAGGCCACCGAGTAGATCCATGGATGCTGCTTGTGGGGGTGGTCGTGATTGTGCAGGAGCGGGAGAACTGCTAGGTCCGGAGTTGAAGAGGTCCATAATGTTCGCAACGTTTGATTGAGGCGCGGGAGACGACGTCTGAGGAGGTGGAGATGCGGCGGACGGGCCTCCCCCACCGAGAATGTCTGCGAGAAGATCCTGACTTTGCTGGGTGCCATTGGCGGTACCGTTGCTGTCCATGGAAGGACCAGAGTCGCCCATGAGGTCGAGTAGTAAGTCTTCGGTTGCAGCTTGCGCAGGCTTCTTCTTGAGGATTTTCGATTGTCGCTTCTTGGTTGCCTCTCCTAGCACTCGGGACTCCTCGCGAATCTCAGGCGCTGGCATCTTCTCGAGCACACCCCTCCTGATCTGATCGTGCCCAAACAGGTTGCCATACTCCACCGCACGTTGCTGGATCTCGACGTCAAGATTTGCTCCGTATCTGTGCAGTAATCGTCGCAGGCGCTCAATTTGCGCAGGGTCGCTTAATCGTGTTGTCAACTTGATCGAAGCTGTGACAATGTACTGCTGCACAATGAGTCCTGCGTAACTACTGCTAAGAATGGTCTCGAAGAGATCGACAATGTCGTTCTCCTTGACCTCCTTCACAAGTTCCTCTTCTTCATAATTGCCGCCTCTAAGTAAGGCATCGCCATACTCTCCGATTACCCAAGAGCCAGCAAGAGTCAGACCCTCTTGAGTGATGTCGTCTTTCAAGGCAGCGTAGAGTTTCTGTACAGAGTAGGTTTGAAGATCAGGTGTAGTAGCGATCAATCGGACGAATGAAGATAATATCTGCTCCTTGACGTAGTTGCCAGCCTGAAGGATTAGATCAGCGAAAGCCTGTGAAACTCAAATGGGCAAGACTTACAAGCTTCAAAACGCGTAGCATGGTGTCGACGTGCCATCTCTTGTTTGGCGCAAAGCGGTCTGCTGCAACACCGATTTGGGAAGTCATTACTGGTTTGAATTCGTTGTCGGCAACTTCCAAGAAGGCAAGCAGTTCTCGAATCAACACCCGCACATTGCTTTCGTTGATCAGAGTGAAACTAAGATCAAGTGCTCTTCTTCGGATACTGATGTCGGGATCTCGCAAGCAGTCCAGAATGGTGTTTCGGTGTCGCTGAACGGCGTTGGGCTCAACCGCAACCACCTTGATCAAGGTGTTGAGAGCCACGTATCTGATGTTGTTGTCCCTGTTCGACAAGAATTTTCCAAGAATGTTCACACCAAGCACGCGAAGCCCAGAATCGGCCTCGATATCAAGAATCGTAAGGACAGCCTCGTACAAGATGGAATTTCCGACATTTTTCGAGGAATCCGTGTTCGTAGCAACCTTGCAGGGTTAGTATAGGCTTTTGTAAACATTAAAGTGCCATACCTGTGCGAGGATATCATTGATCTGCTCGCTCACTTGAACATCGCCGCGTGCTAGAACTCGGAGTAGCTGAAGAATCTTGCACTGTAGAAACGGATCTGTAATGCCTGTCACGTCATGCTCTGGGGCATAGCCAGAAGACGACAAGCCCTTCAGGATCTTTACCAGGCTCGGTACAACCGGCTTAAAAATTTCCTTGATACCGTTCTCGTCGTCCTCTGCCTCGTCTTCCACACACAAGCCTTCTACCAACGTGATCCCGCACAGCAGAACGCCATGGTTTCGGTCTTGTAACAGGAGCTTCGCCTTCTCCAAGAAGTGCTCTTGCAGATCGGGCACCTTTCGACATATCCTCTTGGCGCAGAGTGCGGCTTTTCGACGTATGTAGGGGTTTGCGCTTGATATTATCGTCTCGACTTCCGGAAACAGGTCGCGAGCCATTTCGACAGAAGCGATATTGCCGAGCGTGCAGAGAGCCAGGCCGACGATGTATTGGTTTGGATGGTTCAAATCACTTGGTCACTGTTAGCAACAAGAGATTTATTAGCCCAACTGGTAGTCGTACTTCTTGAGTGAGTTCGTGACTAGTGTCAGAACCTCCTGGTTTTCGTCTAGCAACAACATGGTACCCAAGTAACCCAGTCGCTTGTCCGCAAAGCGCGGAGAGGCCAGCAGCTTCAGACATTCGATTTGTCCAAAGTGTGTCCTCTCACCCAGGGTGAAGAGATACAGTAGCTTCGCGACATTGTTTCGCCTGCTCGAAAGTGAATACATGTCCCTCTAGTGGACACGACGCAACACACCTCACATTCGAGTCGTGGCTTTCCTCCCTGAAGCTGGCGCGAATGGCTGCGCTCTCCTTTTGGACTACGGCGCGCTCGTCGGCTATCGTCTTCGCGGCTCGAACATTTCGAATGAATTGCTTCACTAGACATCTTCAGCATATCTCCAAAGCTGAGTGTTGATGGTGCTTGGCGTACAAGAAGTCATTGTGGTGGCCTCTCGGACCCCACCCAGGCAGCGTTTGAGCGGTCAATCAAGATGCGGCTTGAGGGAATCGGGGGTGCGTTTGTTCGTCGGCGGGAAGCGTGGTTCTGGGAGGTGATGCTTCAGCGCATCAACTAGTGCTGCTGGTTGGTGGTCGAGGAGGTAGGGTATGGCTTACATTGAAGCGGGCCGTCAGTTAATCCAGGTGTCGACGCACCTTCCCTGCTCGAAGAAGCTTAAGCCGCCTGACTCGCGCTGCCGCTGATGTAGCCGCCCGACACCGCGTTCTCACCATCGATCTTGCTAGGCAGCATGGGCACAGTAGCCTGCTCCAGTAGTTTCAGTGTCTCCAAATACAAGTTCCTGGTGGGACCGTCTCCATGTTCCAAAGCACTGCCTCGAGACTCCGTCCACTCTTGACCAAACGCGGAACTCACGGCCACATCTGACAGCAGCTAGTGACCCATTCAAGCCCGAGTTGCTGATCTTCAAGTCTGGGCCGGCAGCATCTTTAATCCGCCTCTCCCGCACAATCGCGACTTCCAGCATGCAAGCACTCTTCTTCTCATAATGGCCGAATCTACTTCAGTCGACGCGAAGTCCCACACTGGGCACGCCGAGTACCATTCCCCGCGACCGCGCAAGCCTACACGCATCGATTTGCTCAAACCACAACTGAGCGACGAAGCCTTCAACAAGAATGGGACGCTCAAGGACCCTGGATCTGGTGTCTCGAGGTAGGAATAATATTTGCGCTTTCTGCTCCGCATAGCTAAATTCAGCAGCGGGCGAACAACACCTATACCCGCCGATGCGCCACCCTCAGTTCAAGCATCGTCTTCTGCCAGGCGGCAGATAAGAGCTCAACAGAAGCGCCGCATCTTCCCTACCATCGACTATGTGGATCGCGTGTCCCACTTCGACCCAGATAGCGACTACCACGACTTCCGCGGCTTCTTCGTACTCTTCTGGATTGGGCTGGCCATTATGGTCATCACCACGATGCTGCGGAACTTCACAGAAACTGGGTATCCTTTGCAGCTGAGGCAATGGGAACTGTTCAAAGAGAAGGTCTGGGAGCTGGGGCTGGTCGATGGCGCCATGGTCTTCAGTACCGCGCTATCACTACCTTTGCAGAGGCTGTTTCTCAATGGTGGGGCGCTCCGCTGGAGTAATCTGGGTATGGCGATTCAGAGCATATATCAGGCGATCTGGCTTGCCTTCTGGACTACGTACGAAAGCTCTCACAATCTTCATGTAAATACTGACTGTTGCAAAGATATCCCTTCATTCGTGACTGGTCATGGACTGCCCAAGTCTTCTTTACCCTACATTTGCTTGCCATCTTCATGAAGATGCACTCATATGCGTACGTTTACTTGCTTTCCTTGGCATATTGGAACAGACTGTTAACCTTAGCAGCTTCTATAACGGCCACCTGAGCGAGACACTGCGGCGGTTGAATGATCTCGACACACCCGAGCAAGCGAGCAAGGCAGCAGCGGTTAGGTACCCGAAGCCTCAAACCCACCTACACGAGATCCCAATGTCTCCAACTCAGGAAGAACCCAAGGATGCAAACACAGCATATTTGCGCCAGCTACGAGAAGATCTTGCCCTTGAACTCGCCTCACCTCTTGGGCATGTTTCCTACCCGGACAACCTGACCCTGTATAACTTTGTGGACTACATCTTCTGCCCGACACTATGTTATGAACTGGAGTATCCCCGTACTTCCAGGATCCGCCCTTTGGAAGTCTTCTACAAGACGCTCGCTGTTTTTGGATGCATCTTTTTGATGGTAATCACTGCAGAGGAATTCATCTTACCGGTCCTTGACGAATCTGCATTACGACTCCATCATTCGGGCAGTGCTACAGATTTCAGCCTTATATTGGCCGAGACTATTGGTCGTCTGCTCTTCCCTTTCATGATCACCTTTCTGCTGGTTTTCCTTGTCATCTTCGAGTACATCTTGGGTGCATTTGCAGAGCTTACTCGTAAGTCGCTTCACGCATTGAAAGCGCCACAACTAACGCCAAATACAGGCTTTGCAGATCGCCAGTTCTATGACAGCTGGTGGAACTCAGGGGACTGGCTACAATTTTCTCGCGAAGTGAGTGCACCTTGTAGCATCAACATCCGTCTTCGCCAGCTATACTAACAACGAAACTTAGTGGAACAAGCCTGTTCACCATTTTTTCCGTCGGCACGTCTACTCGGCTTCTAAGAACCACATGTCGCGACCCGTTGCCACCTTCATTACCTTCCTCATATCCGCACTCGCGCACGAACTGGTCATGGGCTGCATTACTAGGAAGTTTAGAGGCTATGGCTTCATTGCTATGATGCTTCAGATGCCGATCGTTATGGTGCAAAGGAGCAAGTACGTTAAGGGTCGGACTCTGCTGAACAATGTTCTCTTCTGGTGCAGCATGATCTTGGGACTCAGCATGGTAAGCTCGTCAGAGTTGTTTCATCAAGAATGGCAACAACTAACAACTATTAGATGTGTGCTCTGTATGTCCTGGTATAAACAGCAGGATTTCTTAGGAGCCTTAACAAATGACTGTAACGACGGGGGAGCTTTTTGGTGCAGCATAGCGGTGCGGATGTTTTACGAGATACCCTTCTCCTTCCTTAGATGTGTTAGACCTCCATGTTACTTGCTTGCTCTCCGATCGTGCTCCATCGAAGGCTCGGTCTGTTGTGTGTAGTCAATGCCTGAAATACTGTAAAGACCTGACTACTTCGTTTTTAACCGCATGGGGCCGGCCTTTGTGGCAGGTGATCTCGTTTACTTCACTAACAGAAATCTATAAACAGAGACGTATTCCTCTACGTATCTCTTAACCTAGTACACAAAGCTGTAACTAGAGCCGTATCCCTAATGTAATCTCTTTAAGATACTAAAAAATAAAGCTTCACGTAGAGCTGTAAATTGGTTGGATGCCCACATACATAAAGTGCATCACCTCCCAAAAGGCCCGCGCCCTGCTTGCTGAGAACGAAGCAGTCAGGTCTTTACGATATAGACTAATCTCGCAAGCATCACCAAGTTCAGCTTAGAGTGACGTAGAATGTGTGGTTGTATTTCATATGCAGGGATCCTGTCTGGACCGACGGCCGACCCCGCGAAATCCGCGCGCGCCGGGATGACGTCGCGAATACCGTCAAAGTAAGCGTGATCGTGCGCCTGTCAACAGAGGGCCTGCCAACAGCCTTACGACTCGCAGAATGTTTGTTTTAGTTTCCTGATGCTCCTTCAATATTCTTTGTTTCTTATAGTTTTATACCCATATAACCTTCTGCCTTTGCTGAGGGTTGTGATTACCGCTGTCACCAGAGCACCCTAGTTGGCTACACGGCTACCTCGGAATATGCTCACCTGAGCCTTGGTTACCAGTGCCACAGAAACATATTCCAAGCGATTGAGACATCGATTCGCCTCTGGGCCCAAGTCTCACTTCTCAAACGTCGCCTGTGTCTCAACATTCCATCATGGCGGAGTTGCACAAAGCTCTGGAGTGCCTTCGGCCCAAGGACTTCAGCGATATACCGACCGACAATCTAAAGGAGTTCCTCCCAGGGATATTTTCGAACGCAGAGTTGATCGCGAACTCGATCCCACCTCCACTCAATGGCACGCCCTATGAATCCGCGCAGCGGACACGAACAGACCCGACGCCTGCAACAAGCGCTGCCGACCTCACCAAGTCTGAAGTACGGCGGCCGCCTCCAGCAAAGGAACACGAGGAGCTTCAGAAATCCTGGGGGAAGCCTGTGAAGCTGTCGAATAAGGAGGCTGCGACAGGCATGAGTGTCTTCAAGATGGCAGGACATGATCGCCACGGCGCGTGGTTTGCACGGACGAGCGTACACGAGGGCCTAGGTTTTGCGAAGTGGAAGGCCGCAATGATAAAGGAGTTCCCGGAAAGTTTAGAGATTCAAGGTGGTCCCGGAGAGGGTAACGTGAGAGGCATTGGGGGAGACCAACGCCTAGAAGACATCAATGTGGATGGCATCGGGAAGCTGGAGGGTACGTAAATACGGTTCAACCACGGGCAGGGCCTACCAGTACTAATATCGAAAAGTATACCAGCTATCTGCGCAGTTTCCTGGACCGACCTCGCCTCGCGAGTTCATCACGTTGCTCCTCACCTCCAGTACCTGCCTCACGGATGCCTCGAAGGTCGGCGACACGATACCGCGACACTTTATGGTCGTTTCAATACCAGTGACACATGCTGATGCCCCACCTCGAACTGGAATGGTTCGCGGATATTACGAGTCTATCGAGATGATCAGAGAAATACCGTTAAAAGACTCTGGTGAAAATGAGGCGGAAACAAATCCAGTGGAGTGGATAATGGTCACGCGTAGCGACCCGGGTGGGGGAATCCCAAGGTTCATGGTAGAACGAAATGTGCCGAGCAGTATCGTGCAGGACGCACTAAAGTTCCTCGATTGGGCTTGTGCAAAGAACGAAACTGCGGAAGATGAAGCAGCGCCAGGCGAAGAGGACACAAAGCACCTCTCACCCCATGACGACCCAGATCGTAGGCTCTCAATTACACAATCGAACGGTATAATGGCTGGAGTTGGAACCAGCATAGCTGACAGACCGTCACCTGCTATACGACGACTATCACAACGGACTGTGAATAAACACACTGACGGCCACGAGGGTCTTATTGATCAGCTAAAGGACTCAGTAGGCGCGTACATTCCAGACGCCCTCAACCCACTGCAGCGCATACCATCCAGCAGCTCCTCGAGCACGTCATCATCTGTAGAATCGTTCGCGTCAGCCGAGCAGTTCAACACCGCACCCGAGGGGCTCCCAATAGATGACACGATCCCAACTCCCTCATCAACATCACTCAAATCCTTACAATTAACCGCTGATGATAGCCCTCATGCACGAGAGATGAAGAAGATTGAGGACAGGAAACGGCAATTAACAGAGCAACTCGAGCAGGCGCGAGAAAAACAAACCCAAAACCTGCAGAATGAGAATCAAAAGACGCAAAAAGAGATGGAGAAGGCTGCCGAAAAACATGAAAAGGAGCGCAAAAAGCAGGAGGACAAATTCCAGAAGGAGATTCGGAAACTTGAGGAGCGGCGCGAGAAGGAGACGAAGAAACTCCTCGCCCGTCAACAGAAAGAAGCCGATAAAAATCAACTTCTCAAAGCGCAACGGGAACGTGACGAGTACAAGCAAAAAGCATCCCTTTTCGAGGAAGAAAACAAGCTTCTCAAGGAGCAGCTTGGGGAGCTGCAGAGGGAGAACACGGCTTTGGTAGCCCGAATGAGAAAGACTGAAAATGGCCGTGAGCTTCTCAGGTTAGTGAAAGAAGAGGATATGAAGGGAAGAACGAGAGCGAGTTCCCGAGCCAGTGGGGCTTCGGGGAGGAGTGGGAAGAAGATCAAGGACTCTCCTGATGCGAATAGCATCGGGAGAAGTGGAACAGAGTCACCGGTTTCATGAATGCGAGCCTAGTATTGACATCCATGTAATCTTTCCTATACATTTCTCTCGATGGTTAGGGTTATGCAAATCCTCTGACCATAATCATGGCGAGTCGGGTATGGCGAGTCATAGGCTAACAGTCCTATATTCTTTAGACAGCACATAAGATACACCAAGGAAGACTCTATTAGTGCGTAACAATAAGATTACTTACACTGAAGCGTTGACGAATTTGTTGAGGGAATAATCCTCTTGGAAGCCTGTAGTGATATCTGACTAACCAGAGTGGGTCAGCTTCCTCGGTCTCCGATACTAGCCACTCGATTCCCATTACTTCACCAGTACACATTTACCTTGAAAAACTGTAACTCCTAAATACTCCTACAAGATCAAACAACAGCAATCAAGGCCAAACCCTAGCGAAGCTCTTGTAGCCGAAAATATTCTTGGCGAATGACGATCCGAGGCCGATGACCGGAGATCTACAGCTGCATCTGAGCACCCTACGTGAGACCGAGAAAACATTTCGTCGAATACATCAGAATATCAGTTGAAGCTTCCAGACGAGAAGACGGGACTTGAAAGAGATATTACATATTGGAGTCAAGGAACATAAGACCCGGGTACCATATCCAACGGACAACGACAAACCAAAGTCACTCACTCGAGTCCTGAGCGCCAGCCTCAGAAGTCCCATAGATACCCACATCAGCAACCTGAACATCTCAGACCAATAACGAAGGTATTTCCAAGAGAAGGATATCACCGCACACTCCACACTCGCCATGGCGGCACCGCACCCAAACTCAACATACATGTCACCCAGCACGCCACCAAAGGGCGCGGGCTCAGGAGAACCCATAAAACCAACTCTCCTCGCGTTCCACGGCTCAGGAAGCAATGCAACAGTACATACGGTCCAGCTTGCTCGGCTAATGCGAGCGATTAAACCGTACTTTAATGTTGAGAGTCTTGAAGGTAGGTGGTGATTGAACACAGCAAATCCTACGCTACTCCTCTGACACATTCGTCCAATCTCATTCCACCTTCATATTCTGTACCCGCAGACTAATTTCCCATTCAATCCCTCTCAATCATCAACTTCAAAAGAAAAAGAAATCTTGAAGAACACACACACGGCAAATCCCAACACTAACACTTCCACAGCACCATTCCCCTCCCCCGCGGGCCCAGGCGTCCTCCCTTTCTTCGACGGCTGCGGCCCCTTCAAACGCTGGCTGCCGCCCACCGAAAAAGTCTCCATAGAATCCATGCGCTCCGGAACCTCCACCTCCACGCTATCCCCCGAAGTAGAATCTCTCGTGCGCTCCACCATCCAGAAGATCCGCTCTGAAGGAGGTGGGAGGGTAGTAGGATTGATAGGATTCAGCCAGGGCACCAAGGTCGTTGCGGGACTGCTCAAGGGGTGTGAGATTCGGCGTGCGCTCCTCGCATCATCCGCATCATCCCCATCATCAGAAGACTTGGAGGATTCGAGCTGGTTAGACTTCGACTTCGCGCTCTCGGTATGCGGATCCTATCCACCCCCCCTGATCCCGAGTTGCGCAACCGACCTGCTCGCCAAGTCAACAGCGTTAGGGAGTGAGCAAGAGAAGAAAGAGTTGCTAGAGGGCAAGATTGGTATTCCTACGTTCCATGTTCAGGGAAGCAGGATGAGTGGCTTTGGGCGGGGCGGGCGCTGATTGAGGGCATTATGAGGTTGGGGAGGGAGGAGCGAGGTCGTCGAGTTGCAGATGGGGCATCATTATCCTGTGCAACCGGAGGAGAGTGAGAGGATCAGGGATTGGATTTTGAATGTGGATAAGAAGGCGGAAGGGGGCTTACATGCACAGCGGTGAGGGGGACTGGTGTACTGGTAAAGACGGGGAAGTGACAGTCGCAGATATTCATTTCAAATTCAACATAGAAAGCCGAGCACATGCAGAAGATGATCGAGGTTAGATAGCCAGGAAAGTAATGAGCGATAATGTACTTCAAAAGCGCAATCACACATGTCACATCATTGGATCACTCTGCGCAAGGTAGTGTATTGTCGTTGAATCCGTTCCTCATGTTGATATCATGGCAACTAAGCCTGTCTATTTCCATGCAACCCATCACACAACGCCCTCATATCTCCGCCCATTCATCCCTCCATGCTCAAGCGAAGCCCAAAGCCTGGCCATACCGACGAGAAGAACCGAACCGATGCGGACAAGGGAAGATGATGCGTAGAATAAAAAGTCGTCAATGCTACTGGGCATCGTGCGCACAATGCGGCACGTTTACTGCTCGGTCTGGAAGTAGTTGAGGAGGATGCTGCGTTCCTGCGACTCCTCGCCCCAGTCCTTAACGACGACGCAGGAGCAGTTGACAACCTTGCGGGGGTTGCCCTCGCGGTCGATCTGGCCTATTGACACTGTTAGTCCATGTCCATATCCACACAAAAGAGCACTGTGCTTCAAGCTCCGAGCGCTATGCCCACAGCCCTCAGCCCACCGTGCTAGAATGGCACGTACAGAGACCAGCCCACTCGCCGAGCTGCTTGCCATCGGGGACCTTGATCAATGGGATCTTGTGCTCAGAGCACAGAGCCACGACGAGCTTCTTATACGCCTCCTCCTCGCAAGCCTCGTTGAGGACGCACATGTGTGCCTGGCGACGGTCGAGGGCCTTGGAGGCCTCGCGCAGACCGCGCGCGAGTCCGTCGTGGATGAGGGCGAGCTTGAGGACACCCTTGAGGGCCTCAAGGACGCTCATCTGGCCCTTGCCGGCGGAAGCATCGGCAGAGACCTCGACCTCGGCGGCCGCGCTGACTTGGGACTTGGTATCGTCTTCTCCGTCCGACTGTAACGTGTGTTAATAGAGTTCTTGAGCGTGAGGTCGGCGGGGTAGCGGTGTTGCAGGCGAAATCTTCATCCGCGCCCTCCAGGTACGCGAGATAATGCTGTGTGTTCAAGGGCAGAAGTGCATACCATGATGATTGATTTTCGATCTGTCGGGTTTCCTCGAAGAGTTGGAATTGATGTAAGATGTAAAAGTTCGAAGTCTGCGCTTAGCTGCTGTCAAATTCGTGTGGGTGGTTCGTGCGCGACTAGCGAGGGGCACGTGATATATACGTCTAAGTGGAGTTCGACCGCCAACGACGCCCAATGCCACAGGAAGGAACTAAAACTTAGGGGATCAGGCGAAATCATTGCAAACCTTACAAATTTCACTCGAGCGATTCTCGGTGGTGTGTGCTTCAGCGCTGCGGACCACTTTCGTGTTCCATTTTGTAAAGAGCGACACGGTAAACAGTTTCTGATTCCAGTATGGATACAGCTTACTGGGTCATAACTACACTTAATCCCTGCTCGAGGGGATTCGCTCGTTCAGGAGGTTAGGTGATCATGTCATGGCAGTAATGAACAGGCATCATCTCCGCAGGGATCAAATCATCATGTAATGTCTGTACATTCTACCACTTCACATACAGCTAAACTGCTGCTACTCTGGGCCAGCCGTAGCCATCTTCCTACATCCATGTCTCATTTGAATCTCCGCCGCTGCTCCAATTTTGCCCGGCATCTGAAGCCAGATACATCCTCATCCTTTGAAAAAAGAGTTAGGTCGACCAACGTTGAGCACTGACAGAAACAGCTTATCCTGCTCATGTACCTTCCAGGCTCCAGGAGGTGTAACAAGACGCTTGAGTGAACGCTCACATCTAACAATGAAATGCTATTCGCTGTGCATTTGAACATGCAGTGCTCGGAAGGGAAAGAAAGTGAGAGAGACAAGAATAAACGCTGTACGCTATCAGCTCGGTAATAAAACAAGTAAAAGCGCAGTAGAAGGTATAGTCGCTAGCTCCAGGAAACGCCATGTTACAGGAAGAGAAGCATCTCTGGAATATAGTTGGTGTCAAACGCAAAGGAAATGGGTATATGAAGTAATGAAAGCTACATGACGATGCAGCAACAGCCTTGTTTTTCCTTAGCCTCCTCCTTGGGTTCCGGTAGGCGAGTAGTGCTAGGCCTTTCTTGAGGGGGTGCAATTGGTGGCGCAAGCTTCGGCGAAGGGGCACGAGGACCTTGAGGAATAGTTGGAGTCAGCTTATAGCCTCCTTGCTCAGTGGTCGGTGATTTGGCAACGTTCGTGTCCAGCTTCTCAAGGGACGGTGGTTGCTTCGTCGGGCTCGGCAGCGGCCATGTCTCGTTCTGCTGAGCCTTTTCGAGATCGATTGGCTGGATCTGCGAAGATCGCTTATCGGGCAGTTCGTCGTTGAGCAACCGGAAATCTTTATCGTACATGGAACCAACTCGGCCCTCGACCTCCCATTGTTCTTGCTGCATTCGCTTCGCATGTGTAGGAATGATTTGCTGGTCTGGGGGTAGGCGCGGGTCTGGTTTGTACATGGTAGCAATCCATGGAGCCTCACCTTCTGGTCGATGACTAGTGGTGGGACGAGACACAGATCCGCCACTGGTACCAGGGCGCTTCGGGGGAGAGGCTGCGGAAGTATTCCGACTCTTTGGCTGGGTTTTCTGCGCGCTGGCTTTCCGTGCTCCAGATGTTGGGTTTGGTTTGCCTGGGGTTTTGGCCTTCATAGGAGATTTTTGAGGAGACTTTGGCGGTGATCCACTGCCAGATGCAGAAAACTTGCGAGCATGGCCGTATGGTGGGGTCGTCTGGCGACCGTCCTCCATGTCGTCGAGCAAAACTTGACTTCCCACGCTTCCACTCCGTATCCGCGCACCGTTGGTGGCTATAGCGTCCCCATTCCAGTTTGCGCTGCCAGTCCTAGACCTCGGCAGTGGCGCATTGCGATCTGCAACAGAAGACGGCACTGGTATGCCGCTGGTCTTTGGCAGGGGTAGACGAGAAGTACTAGGCCGCCCGGTGTGATTCATTCTGGGTGAACTTGGCTGCAGTTCTGGTGCGACCTCCTCGTAAGAATTGGGACTCCAAGAATTGAAATCTTCCACAGCCTCTTCATCTTCGGCGGGAATGGGAGACACAACCTTTCGAGTCTCATAGCGGTCTTCTCCATTGGTGAACTCGGTGGTCTCAGAATTCGTGCGGTCGCGTGACCGTCGAGTCCGACTCTGCGACCGGCTGTTTGATCGACTTGCGCGTCCAACTCTGAAACCTGCCTCTTCCATCTCTCTGATCTCGATTTCTTTGAGCTTGTCTCGGTGGATCCAATTGTTCTCGTCGTGCTCGATCGCTGCCCAGTTGGGATCAGCCTTTGTGGGCTTCTTCTTAGCCTTTGCCTTTGCGGGCCCCGCTACCCCCCTCTTGTTGTTGGCATGGCTCTTGTAGTACTCTAAGACACTATCTTGCTCGCTGTTGCTCGCGCCCATATCTCCGCTCGGCTTCTTGTGCAGCTCGTTGAGGCGATCTGGGGCGAGGTATGGTTGACTGTTCTCGGGATACTGATCTTGGGTTTCCCAGGTCGTTGTGCGAACAGGTTTTGCGAAGCCATTGGCTTGCGACGTGAGGGGCTGGCGGGGAGAGTGCGCGGACGTAACGTATTCAGACATGTAAGGCTCTTGCTCGTAGGACGTTCTCTAGAGTCACCGTTAGCAAGGTCAATATTGTCTAGCAGTGTTCTGAGGTCCTAGTCATGGATTCATCTCGACTGAATCGGCGCTACGGTGCGGCATGATCACCAGCTGCAGTAGTGCGGAGCCAATGACGAAAACCATGTGATGTGGTGACATAAGGGCAGGAAACATTCTACGCACCGAATTGTTCAGAGGCACAGCGAGATCCCACAGTGCTCCTCCGTGAGAATTACTTGGGGGTGTTGATTGTCGGGTTGGCGCTGAGGTCTGGCGAGACGAGGCGAGAGCGGCCATGGGATATGATATAAATCGAATACAAGCCGGTCCACGACGCGCCCAAAGCCCTAGAAGTCTGTATGAGTTCTTTACGGCGGCAGGACAGCGCTATCGCGCGATGATGTCGGCGTGAAGGTCTCGGAGAACGAAGAAGGGGCGGAAGTTTGGAAGGGGTGATCGCTGTCGAAGATGTTGTGAGCGCAGCCGCGGAGGTACCCGCTAGATACGACGCAGAGTGACTATGAAAGAGAAGCCATAGACGAGCGAGAAGGAAGGCCTATGTGTGGGGACGTAGGGCGGAGGTTATGAGGGGTGTTTGCATGCATGCGCAAGCGGCTTCCCTGCAAGTTTGGTGGTCGCGGCCTTGAGAAGAGAATCGAGGGGCAAAAGGAATTAAAATGAATGTTAGCGACGAAGAGCACCGCGCCGCCCAACGTCCCGTAGATGAGAAAGAAGTCGCGAGAAAATGCGACGGTGAATGGCAAGGAGTTCCTCGAGGAGAGGGCCCAGGAGCAACGCCTCTAGTGGTCGGGGAGCTCTGTGATTCGTGCTTGGCTGGGATACGCTCGGACTGAGCCCTGCAAATGAATTTCCGCGGCGCATCCAAAACGGAATGGCTGATGTGATGTGCGCTTCCTTGGGTCGTGAACGGCAAAGCCGCGACTAAAGGGTGAAGAAGCAAGCAAATCTCGACGTTGGCTGCTGCTCCTTCCGCGAAGCGCCCCATCTCCAATCGTTCCTTCCTCGTTTGCCTCACGAGAACACCATGCATTCGGTTAAATCGAGCCGCCTATGACAGAAGTTTGATTGCGGTTGGTGCTGCTGTGCACACACACTGCCCCATGCACAATTGTCTGAACAAGCTTCCCTCTGCGGAGCCTTTCCCGATTATGACAAGTATTTTCCGGCATATGGTCAAAGCGTATGGTACCGAGCTGGGACTATCGGTTGGGGCTGTCGAACGTTTTCCGATAACACAGGGGCCCGTCGTCACATATAGCCTGTTGAACCAGACAAAGGTCTATAAAGGCCATGATTTGTCGCATCTGAAAGGACCACGTTCCTGGTAGATGGACGACATGTGGATGACCCACAAATCGAACCCAGATGCCGGGTTCTCGTCAACACAGCACAATTCATGAGGCCGCTTTGCATAAAGTGAGATATCGAATCGATACGCTAGACAAAAGCTACCATCCAAACGTCTCGTCATACCAGAAAACATCGTGGCCCTTGTTGACCCACACTTCCACGCTCTTCTTCAGGTCCTCCGTCAACCTCTTCGGCCCGCAACATATGACAGCCATCCTCATCCCCTTGCCAAAGACCTCCTCCACAATGTCCCTCATCACCGGTCTACCACTTTTCAGCACCATGCCCTTCCTTGGCTTCTCCATCTGTTCTTCCATACTCAGCAACTGCTCGTTCTCTTGCATCTCAATCCCTTCTCCCTCTTCGTCGTCTGGATCAACGGCAAAGACACCGGATGCAGATGCGTCTGCATGCAGACTCCGGCCCAATGGCCGTGTAACGTAAACTTCCACGTTGCTTGGGCCCCGCAACAAGCCATTCCCATTCGCTTCTGCACCTGTATTCTCTTCCTGCTCGTCGTCGGGAGAGGAGGACTCTGGAAAAGCCCACTGCGTCTCGGCGAGCTTCTGGACTGCCCATATGCACCGAACATGTGTACCTGCATGCACCAGGTCCTGTGTTTCCGTGATGCTTCGGTATATCGGAATGATGAATGTTGCACCGACTCCACCTGCCACCAAAAGTACTTTGTCATAATCTGAGAGATCTGGAAGGCGTGTTGATGCGCCGTACGGTCCTTCGAGAGCAACAGGTAGAATCGGGATATCGCCACTTGCAGTAGGAAGCATTTGGACGCCACTACCACCTTGGGCGAGTGTACGCGCGAGGTTGGCGAGGTACTTCGTATTGCCGTTTAGTGTCCTTGCGACGAGCACAAGTTCTTTGTCTTTGGCTGGTATTGAAGCCACTGTGAAAGGATTCGCCTTGTTGGCCATGAGGAATTGGTCGTAGAAGTTTGGGGCCTTAGCTTTGCCCCGTGGCCTGCTTAAATAAACGTGCTGTCCCGGTCTCCAATTCAGCGCCGAGCTGTTTGACGGTAAAGGTATGCGGATCTGAATCAAATTCGTCCCAGGCAGAATTTTGACGGTTCCTTGGTACATTTTGAGCCGTAGCGTGCGGAAGATTAAGTGTAGAGCTTCCACCAGGATGACCTCGTACACATATATGCGGATGTGTGAGACGTGTAGAAATAGCGGCAAGATGATGAAGTTGGCAATCGCGATGTGAGAGATGTAGAAGACTCGGTAGTTTCTCCTGCGAATAAACCCTAGAGCGGTCGTGCTGATGGCAGAGAACAGGACGATGCTAATGATGCCCCAAATGACATCCCAGTCTTTGATGCGCTTTGCGAGGAAGCCGGACAAGACGAAGAAGTTGAGGTAGAAGACCGCATGTAAGATGAAGAAGACGAAGGTGATTCGGCCAAGAATCTGATGCGAAGCCTTCAATTGCTCATGGGATAAGCGTGTGAGCCACTGAACCGGAGAGTAGGGTGCTCTCATGGCCAGAAGGTAATGCACTGGCAGCTGCGATGCACCAATTTGGCCAAATCGTTTCGTGAGGTGCAAGTAGTCTACACGCTGTTAATAAGCGATGATAGCCCAAACATTACAGAGATACGCACCTTTCCCGGTATGTGCAATGCAAAGGTATAGCAACCACACTGTCCAAAGACTTGCACCAATCCACTCACCCCTCGTGCCCCAATTCCAGCCTGGTATCACCTCTTTACGCAACGACCAAACCAATCTAGTACCGGTACTCTGCAAAATTCTCAGCCATCCTAGCTTTCCATCTGGCCGTTTGGTGAAAGATGGAGATTTCGGCCGGTCGTATTTCAGTCCACTCTTCACTAGCCATGCTATGCAGAAGCTGATCTGGCAGATTGCGAAGATAACCAACACGGACCACTGCGCAACAAAACCGTACCACTCCAGATATTCTCGTCTTTGATGTTTTTGCGTCTTGTCGAGAGTCTCGAAGTAATACCCGAAAGCCCAGTACTGGTCAGTCTTCACTTCAGTGTGGCCTTCATGCCGCCGCAAGACATTATTCATGTCGGGCAAGAAAAGGTCGATCGCAAGCAAACCAGTTCAGGAGTTAGGCCTCGTAGCACACTGGTTCGCACATCGACGGGCTGGCGGTCTTTGTATTGTTGTATAGACGTGTCAACAACTACCTGTGGCTGACAAGACCGGCAGGTCCGTTCGGACTTCGAAGGATGCGAAGCTGACGGGATCTGAAGCTTCCTCTGGGAACCAATCAAAAACTGCTCATTGACACGTCGAGGACCCCATCCATACTCTTGCTTTATATACTTTACGATACCTCTCGGGGTTTGAGATCGGTCCGAACGATGAAAGGACGGGAGCAAACATCAATAGCAGCACGCCTATTGATGGTTCTGGGCGTTCTGGGCCCGTGTTCCTGGTTCGTCAGCTAGTTAATTAGTGGCGGGCGCCGCAACCCCCACCGGGACTCCCACCTGGACCCTGCATTTGGCATCTACTTCTTGTTCGTTGTACAAAGTATCTCGCTAGGCACTTTATAAACTTGCATCTCTTTATAGACATGGCTGCTACTGCTACCACAAAGATCACTCTTTGGCTCGACTGTGTCCGTAAACATCTCGTGCCTTCCTCAACATGCCTACTGACACCATAAGGATACTGGACATGATGTGAGTCTCCGACTATCTCCAGTCCTTGCCAACGCTTATGGACTTCATTCCAGGACGCATATGCTCTTCTCCTCAGCGCACACAACCCGCGCGTCGAGTTCCTAGGTGTCAGTACCGTCCATGGCAATGCTGCGCTCGAGCAGACGACCTTCAATACCAGAGCCATTCTCGAGGCCATCGGAAGGCGCGACGTGAAGGTCTACTCGGGTGCTGCCAAGCCCATCGCTCGCGATGCCGTCCACGCTGCCGATATCCATGGTACAACGTCCCGGAAAGGGATACAAAAACAGTCGACTGATATTGCCAGGCGAGTCGGGCCTAGATGGCGTTACACTCCTACCTCAACCGATCGAGCCCGCAGCTACCGATGTTGGCTATCTCGAGGCCATGTACAACGCTCTTATCGCTACGCCGCCCAATACCGCATGGCTTGTTTCGACGGGCACGCTGACAAACATTGCCTTGCTGTTCCAGAAGTACACGGATCTGGCAAGTCATCTCAAAGGCTTGAGCATAATGGGAGGTGCCGTTGGTGGAGGCTTCACCAACGCTCCGATGGGCAAGGTCAAAGGCGAGGGTGAACGCTTTGGCAATTGGACAGCTTATGCTGAGTTCAATGTAAGCTTTCTTTTGGCATCTAAACGCTTGACGAGTTGTGCTAACCTGTGTCATCTAGATCTATGTAAGACCATTGATGACTGACCCGAATGATATTAACAGTAGTAGTGCGACCCTGAAGCATCCCAGTTTATTTTCTCGCATCCCGTCCTCAAGTGTAAAACTACGTTGATTACGCTCGACCTTAGTCATCTGGTCCTCGGTACAAAAGCAGTTCGCCGGACCCAACTCTTTGGGTCGGACAAGCCCCTCGATCCATCGTCTGTGGAGAATGATCGCACGCCATCTGCTCTTCGGGCACTGTTCACGCAGATCATGTCCTTTTTTGCTGGCACCTATGCTGATGTCTTCTCGATTACCGAAGGCCCGCCGCTACACGATCCTCTCGCTGTTGCTGCAGCTATCCAGCCAGAAATGTTCGATGACAAGGAGGGCGAACGATTTCAGGTTGATGTAGCTACTGAAGGAGTTCACTCGTTGACACAGTCTGATGTTGGAGAGCTCGGTAGGACGAAAGTTACCAAATTGCCATCAGGTGAAGGTGGGTGCAGAATACCAAGAGGGGTTGATCTAGTGGAATTTTGGGGGAGCATCGAAAGCGCACTGAGACGTGCGGATGCAGTCAGTCCCATGCCGAAGATATCTCGTGAAGATCTAGAAAGAGATGGGGTTTTTGCTGGAATAGCTTAGATGCTCGGATCAGGTTGCGTCATCCTTGACTTCGAGCTAATAGAATCAAAGAAAGCGTTGACGACTAAGAACACGAGTCTTTGCCAAACCACCCACGGGATTTACGCAGGAACACTGTCTGGATGTTCTGTTCTCGTAAAATCTGCAGACTTCGAGAAGCGTCGCAATTAGCCTGTTCGTTTTTTTAGCGAAAACCTCCCGTGCCATGCCGAGGCTGCATATCACTAATAAGTAATATATAAAAACTCGTGGGCGGGCACAGTCGCGGGGTACCGATGCCGTTGTCAACCCAACCCAAAGGAACTTCCATGACTTCGCCATATTTCTAGAGAACTGGTCATAAGAGGTCGCCCTCGGTGTGACAGTTATGGGAAGCTAAGCAATGAGTCTTTTCAACCTTCTTTCAACTAGTCCGATTGGTGTACACAGCCGTGTCGCAGCGACGCTTCGGTCAGCCGGATAATCCTATCGTGTTGATATTGCCAGTCAGGTACCATGGAATTTACATCACTCGTTGTGGCTAGGATTGTCAGATCCTTCCTGCAAGCCTCCTGCACCTCAACTTACCCGAGACGATAAACTGTACGTCTTCTCTCGTTCGACGCCTCAGTATGGCAATTGTACAAACCTACCGGTAAGTCCGGGTGAATGAACGATTTGCACCTAGACGACCTACATCGGCAGTGCAACGCCTCCTATGACCGACGAAAAAGCCGTAGTAGCCTGGCCAAGGGTAGATATATAGGCAAGCATGCTCAGTAAACTTGATGCGGTCTCTCTAGATTTCCGTTACCCATTGGCCCTCTGCCAGGCGTCGACTATCAAGATGAAGGCCTCTCTCGCCCTTGCTCTCCTCCCCTTGATCATCGCCTCACCAGCTCCAGTTCACAAACGCCCCAAACCAGCTCCAGGCCTCGGCGACCTTGCGAAAAGAGCAGGACTGAAATACTTTGGCACAGCCATTGACAATGTCGTCCTCGACAACGACGACTATACTGATATCGCGTTCAATGAATCTGAGTTTAACCAAGTCACGCCGTCCAATGGCCAGAAATGGGTGCACATCGAGCCGAAAAAGGGTGTTTTCAACTACACCTTAGGAGACGAGATCGTTGATCCGTCAAAAGATGAAGGACAAATGCGCCGATGCCACAACTTTGTATGGCACAACCAGCTTCCAGATTGGCTGACAACAGGGAACTGGACGAAGACAACGTTACTGCAGGTTTTGGAAAATCACATCAAGCATGAGGCTGACTACTACTGGGGCGACTGCTACGCATGGGACGTAGTGAACGAAGCATTCGAAGTAAGCTCAGACATCCAGGAATGAGTACATATCAATGCATTGAACTAAAAAACCCCACAGGATAATGGCACCTACAGATCAGACATCTGGCTCAACACCATCGGCCCCTCCTACATCGAGCACGCCTTCCGCTTCGCGCGCAAACACACATCCCCGGGGACAAAGCTCTACTACAACGACTACGGCATCGAACGCGTGAATGCGAAATCCGTCGCCGTGCAAGCTATGATCAAGGACTTCCAGGCGCGCGGCGTCCCGATCGATGGCGTCGGCTTGCAGTCGCATTTCACGGCTGGTCGCGCACCGCTGTATAGTGATATCAGAGCGGCGCAGCAGTTGTACACGTCTATTGGACTGGAGACTGCGCTCACGGAGTTGGATGTTAGGATTGATTTGCCGGATAATGCGAATAAGACAGCGGCGCAGGCGAGGGTTTATGCGGATAGTGTGAGGGCTTGTGTGGATGAAGAGGGGTGTGTTGGGGTTACTGTTTGGGTAAGTGGACTATGTTTGATTATGATTATGAAGTGCATGTGTGTGTGTGAATTATTATTGACGTTTGTACAGGACTTCTGGGATCCGGTTTCTTGGGTGCCAGAGAGTTTCCCCGGCCAAGGTAATGCTTGTCTATGGGACGAGAACTTCGTTCGTAAACCGGCGTACTATGCTGTTGCAGACGTGTTGAAGCGAGGTGCTGCGAACGGGACGAGATGGGAGCGGTAAATTAAGAGACATAGGTTCGTCTAGGTATGGACTTCGTAGTCGCGTGGGACGAGGTCAAGTACGAGGTGACTGCACCACCCTACCTACCTAATTGCTGGAATGCAAGTTTTGACTTTCTATCCCTTGGCACTATTTCGACTTCCAGAGTCCAATCAAATATGAACCATCCGGCAAAGTCGGCACTAGAAGAATGAGTAATTATCAAGACCAGCAGTTGCCTATCATGGATGCTTCTATCACCGCTTGCGCCCTGCCTTCGCTTTCACGACATGTTTCATTTGAGTCTCTAAATTATTGTTGAGAATGAAAAGGCGGAACTTGATTTCAAGTGTGGGGAGATGAATCCTCGTGCTTGGCAGACTCGGAGCGAAGACTCCGCTCTTGACATTTTTGTCTTGGGAGTTGCGGAGAATCGGGACAAGAAACTTTGGTATTCGCTTGCAACCAACACACAAGTCCCAAGGTGTCCCGCTGCTCTTGGAAATACTTTTCTCGTGCCAATGCTTCTGTCAGAAGACCAAGGTATCGATCGATGAGCTGATAGTGGCGGTGCGAAGGCTTGTCTTATCCTCGCTTGCATTGCGTCGTGAGATGTTCGGGTGCTGTGTGGCTCAATGCCGTGTACACGCGTACGTCAGCCACCTCATGCTTCCCTGTTGGCAACGTCGGGGTATCCTGCAACTGCGTATGACAATGAAATGTGATTTGGTACACTAGTTCTTGTCCTTCCCTGCGCTCGTCTGTTGATGATCTCATTTTTATAACTTCTGGAGCATCGAGAAGCACGTTTCATTGTGCTCGCAAGCTCCTTCGGCCCTCCTGATGGTCTTCGATGGTTAGACAACTGGTCGAATCATGTACTGTCCATGTGCATGGAGACGGTAGTACACTCATTATCGAAATTTCCGCATGGCGAGCACGCGTGTAATTAAGGGTTTTGGTGCAGTACCAGATGAGTTGAGGTTCAGAAAGAGTGCGCAGTCACTTAGTCAATATTTGGATCATCAGCAACGTCAAGCCCAGCTGCAAGATGATTTCTGGACGCCCTCGAGAGTACCGAAGGGCCTGATTCGGTATGAAGGATAGAGTGTGCTATTAAGCTAGGATGAGCGGCGATAGACTATCAGCTGACAGCGCTGTGCATTTCCTCACAAACTCGATCGGTTCAAGCAAATAGGACGGCAATGCGCTCAGCACATGCAATATGCACAGCCTCGAAGCTAAATCACTCAAGTGCTTGGCCTTTACTTCGTTGTCTGGGCTATTCTTGGCAGGGCCAAGCAGGAGTGGAAAAACGTGGACAGTTCTTGGGACTTGGTTCCCGCTCAAAGGGAACCTCCTGAGCGATTACGTCGATCTTCTGGAAGGGTCAGTTCGCGAGACTCGTTGAGAGTTCGGGTCTCCACTGCTCGGGCATGATCATGTCCACTTGCGAGGATTCTGGAGAGGCTTCAGGAGACTGCAATTGGTGCACGCTGTTCCAGAAATGGTCGGTAATCCCAGGACGTCTGAAGCGCCACCGACCATGAGGGAGACGTTTGAGGTCGCAAACGCTGAGCACTTGCACGAGCATATACCGATTCTTTAGGGCTTCAATCGACAGAGAATGATTCTTGTGTGAGGTGTGGAGCACGTGGGTTAGTTGCATATCCTCGTTGCAGAGAGTTTGGGACCGTATATTCAGCAAATGGACAGCTCTTTGTTGCGACGAACTTCGCGGCTGTGTTGCCCAGCCCCAGGTATCGCCACTCAAGTGCTAACGCGCAGCGAACGGGCAGCCGAATTGCGTGCAAGATGCCAATATCTTCCGCCCAAAAAGCCAAGTCCCAAGACTCCGCGAAGTTGGGTACTCTGGGCAGCTGGGCGGTGTCTCAATCCTGCCGCGGCGCATGTCTGAAGGAGGCGTGACCGCGTTCGAAGGAGCAATCGCCAGTGGCTCTGCTGAAAGCCTGATGACAGCGAGGACGAAGCACAGAGACGTGCTTGAGGATGGGCATCCTCCTCAGACAAGTGACAGCACGCTGCGCGGTGCAGACGGGCTGTTAGCAGACGTCGCCAAGGCGCCGGCCAAGGCGCTAGCAATGCGCCAAAACCAGGGTGTGAATCGGCATCTTCGGATCCAGCCAATGGCGGCGCCCTGCAGCCACCGCGTCGCCGAAGCCCAGTTTTCTCTGGGCTTTTCTTCGCCCGCCGCCCGCTCCGCTCGCTGCGCTCCTACTTGTACTGCCGCCTTCCCCCCAGATTGCTGGGCGTTTCTCTTTCCTTATTTCTCTCCACCCAAGCTGCCCCTTCTATTCCTGGGCGCGTGCTGACTCCCGTTGCGCTGAATAAAGTCGACGTTGCTGTCTGCGCGACTCACCACCATTTTCTTTGACCCAACACCGCAAATCCTCGCCTGCCAAGAGCCTCACGCCATGGCCGACGCGCAAAGCACCGTCCCTGCGACGGCCACGACGCCTCAACAACAACCTCTGGGCACGCCAACCCAGCAGAATGCACCCACCCCCGCCTCTGTCGCTCAAAGCTCGGGTGATCAACTCGTCTGCCAGTGGCAGAGCTGCGGCGAGCGCCTGCCCTCGGCCGAACAGCTCTATGTTAGTCGCGTCGTCGCGCCCGCTATCAGTTCAGTGTATTTTTGTGTACCAGACACTGACTTGAACAGGATCACGTTTGCGAACGCCATGTTGGTCGCAAAAGCACCAACAATCTGAATCTCACCTGCCAGTGGGGCAACTGCCGCACAACCACTGTCAAGCGTGATCACATCACCTCCCACATCCGCGTTCACGTGCCCTTGAAGCCGCATAAGTGCGACTTCTGCGGCAAAGCTTTCAAGCGTCCCCAGGATCTCAAGAAGCACGTAAAGACGCATGCCGACGATTCCGTTTTGCTTCGCTCGCCCGAACCCAACCGTGGCGGCCCGCCACAGGGCTACCCAGGACCGGGTGGAAAATGTATGCTCTCCATTTCATGCTACGCTCCTCCCTCCCATCATCTAATCCAGAGATCTAACCAGTATTCTGCAGTGGTTGCTGATTTGCAAGCGCTTGCCGCTACAGCGAGTGGATATCAATATCCAGATAGCACGCTCGGCAACAATGGAGGCTATGCTCAACAACACCCAGGTGGCGCGCCATCTGGCTTCTACGGAGGCCCACCGCAGAACTCTGCCTATGGCCCCGTTTACTACGCTGTCAACCAGTCCCAGCAACTCAACAATGACTACGAGGTTAGGAAGCGTGCAGCCTATGACGCACTGAATGAGTTCTTTGGGGATGCTAAACGTCGCAACATAGACCCTAACACGTACTATGATGTCGGCCAGCGACTCATGGGTCTCCAAGGAGTCCAGCTCCCGGTCCTCAGTGGTGGTTACCAGGGCGCCAGCATGTCTGAGTATGGCGGTCAAGGTGGTACCATGGTTGCTCAAGCGCAACACCCGCCTATGCACCCTTACTCTCTCCCACTTCCTAACCTCAGGACCAAGAACGATCTTTTGAACATCGACCAGTTTTTGGAGCAGCTTCAGAGCACCGTTTACGAGAACCCAACTCAAGCGGCCGCTGCTGGAGTACCACATCCCGGCCATTATATTCACACTGGCGCAAATTACCGCTCCAGCAACTCGCCTCCTGGACTCTCGTCTAGCCATTCGCAATCGTCTCATGCCACAGCCATCGGAACCAACACTGAGACTCCTGCTTTGACCCCTGCGTCGAGCGTTCTCTCGTATAACTCTCAGCATTCCCCAGGTGCAGCCCATTCTGCCAGCAATGTCTCTCCTACCGGTAGGACTTCCATCGGCAGCATGTACCCGACTCTACCATCTGTCAGCGCAATGTCTGATATGTCTGCCGCCGCTCCCTCTTCAGGACTGGCGCCGGCATTCGATGCTGATGGCCGTCGACGATTTTCAAGTAACCTTCTGCAAAAGGCTGCACCTGATCGACGAGGCAGTGACTCGATGGATATTGAAGATGACGGCGCTTCTCCCAAGGATCGTCGCGACTCTGAGCAGGATAGCCTACATCACAATGTTCACCAGCTGGCGATTCACTCACCGAAGGTAGACCCCGCACTGCGATCGCCTAGTGTTGTCTCCTCGGCACCTACAGAGACCGGCGAGTCCTCGCAGCAATCTTGGGTCGAAAACATTCGAGTTATCGAAAGGCTTAGGGCGTATCTCAAGGACCGCCTTGAGGCGCACGACTACTCCTCAGATGACGAGGAGAACGACGCCAAGCACGAGCGCCGTATGAGCGACGATGATGCGCATAACTTGTATCCCGTTCTTCGCGCTGTTCAAGAAGGTCGGGAGTAGGTCGATGTAGATTCGAGATTACCAGGGTGCTTTGTGGAGTTTGGGCGTAGTCGAGGTGTTATATCACGGCATGGGTTTATGGATGGCTAAGGGTTTTTCTAGTGGCACATGGTCGCCTGTGCATTTCCAGTTGTCTGTTTACACAGTCACTACTAGGTTCTTTGCCGTTACGGCCAGTTTGCTTTCTATAGTTTTGCTAGTAGCAGTGCGCAAATGCAATCTTCTCACACTTTCAATTCAACCAATCCACCCTTGAATGCAGCAATGTCATTCTGTCTTTGCGATTTGCGGCGATTAATTATATCCAACAATATTGATAGTATCGTACCTTGATCCTATTCATGATCCACATATACTGCCTTCGAGGATCTTGCTCACGGGATCAATATTCGTTGTTACATGTGTACTTGATATTTCTTGTTGAACTTCGTTGAGCCCCAAAGCTTCGCCTCCGTTATCAGGTGCCAAGCTCATGACAAATTTGGTTGGCTTCGATATCCCCCGCTTGGCCAGCCGTCGATCTTTCGAAGCATTCCCCACGCGGCTCGCTATCAGAGCCTGGACCAAGACGTCGGGTGCCCTGATATTTAGAACTCGCCCCACAGGAAACCGCGCTCATGCATCCATACTCTTGACCATTTTACTCATTCGCCTATACATGAATACTCAGGCCACAGGCAACTACTAATCGCGTTTTTTGCTTGTGATTACTAGCACTTTTGCATTAAAATTCGACTGTATATACACAAGGAGAACCTAGGACATTACAGCGCAATCATGTACGGTCGCGGCGGCGCAGGAAACATCAACGCAGCAAAGGAGTCGAGCAAGCGGGCTGCAGAAGTAAGTGATCATCCATGATCGCAGTTCATGCAAGGTGATCCTCTTGAGAACATATATGGCTAACAAACAACCTCCACAGGATATAGAAGCCAACCGCACACCCACCTCCACCTCCACCACCACAACCGCCGCTCCTCCCACCACCACCCAACCGTCCACCTCATCATCATCGCAAGAATACTCCCACATGGGTCGCGGAGGCGCAGGAAACTGGTACCAGCCCTCCGAACTCCAAAAAGAAGGCGTTTTCACGCAGCCATCCGATTCCACCGCCATACCCCCGTCGAATTCAAAACCGCACATCAGTACGCCGTGGCATCCTGAGGGGCAGGAGATGCCCGTTGCACGATCGGGGAGAGGTGGGGCGGGAACTTTGTTTGGAAGAGCGAGGAGCAGGTGAAGGGGAGAGGGAGGAGGAGGAGAGGAGGAGGGAGGCGCTTAGAGAGGGGGTGGAGAGGGATGTTGAGGCTGGGCTGGCGAAGCCGCCGGGGCACTGTTGGGGAGGGAGACGGAGAAGGGGTGGTGATGGTGGTGTTGGTGAGGGGAGAGCATGTGGCATGGAAGACGTGAACGATTGTATGAATACAATATAAGGTTGAGTTTAGTTGGAGACCTTTCGGTGCAGTTGTCAATGACTCGTGAAGCCTGGTTGGTGTTACTGCCTTAATAGCTAGGGTCCTACAGTACATCTTGGAGGAGAGCCATCGGTTTCTTCTACCAATGGCTATTTCGAACACCGCGCGAGCTTGTTATTCCTCGTTGGTTGATAAACGACATCAGGAAGGTTACAGTATGCCCAGTGCCTTCGCGTTATGCACATGTCACATGCTGGGCGCGAAGCCGTCAGGTGCTGCATGCACTTTCTCCGAAAGCTACAACATCCGTGTTGCTACAGCATCTGCATCCACCCGCACACTGTTGATACAGCCGTCCGATGGTAGGACGAGCCAATGACGTCGCCCCTTGTTGGTGACACAGGGCCCGTGCTCCGTTTGTTTATCTTAGCCCTAGCCGATACCACACATAACCTCTCTCCCCACAGACCACCTCAATCTCCTTCGACTGTTCGCTCTACGCTGGTCGCTCTCTTGCTTGCTCTAACATAGATTGCAACATGGCGCGCCGCTCAGCCCGGCTGCAGAAGGTATGCGCACGTATTCAGTGGTTCCATCCCGTCTTGTGTTTGTTTACATTTACTAATTCTTCGCCGTAGCGGTCAACCACCCCCGCCGACACCCCCAGAAAGTCGAGCGACAGCTGGCAAACTGCTTCTTCGCCGCATCTCGAGCTTCCGTCCCTCCCGGAACTGCCTGATCCCAACATGAAGACGCCGCAAAAGCCTGCTGTTGGACCAGTTTCGAGGCTCCCACAAGCAACACCTACTCTGCACAAGAGCACATCATCCAAGTCCTTATTCACAGCTGCGACCAGCCGCACACCTAAGGATCGTACGCCCATCAAGCCTGCGGGTCAGGAGATGCATCCTGCACATCATCACGCCAGCACAGCCAAGGTCCTCGATGAAGCGCGATGGTTGGGCTTTCAGGCACTGGGCGCATTTACTGCACCTCCGAAAGCAATGGCTGTAGGTCAAGTGACGCCTTCGAAGACCCCGGTGCCTACTCCCGCGAACAAGGCTATCGACATCAAATCATCACCCGAATTCCGATTCCGCTTCAAGTCGCCATTCTCCACCACGAAGAGCTCCAAGCAGGATGAAGCAGGACTGAGCCCGAGCACGCGCAACATACTGAAGGACGCAGCCATCAGCGGCACTCCTGGTGGTGGAAGCCGCGCTCTATTTGGTACGTTTGATTTAGTAACCAACCACCTGTAATGATCAAGGATTTGCGCTGACTGCAATTCTCTTTAGGTACAACCGAGTTCTCTACGAAGGCGGACATGTCTCCCCAACGCAAGAAGGTCGAGCCCAAAGGCAAGATGGCACGCTTCAGTGACGTGCACATGTCACAGTTCAAGAAGATGGATTCAATTGCAAATCACCCCTCCGCTTTCCGCGCCGACCCCAACCGCTTCAAGCCCATCATAGGCCAGCCGCTCAAGAAATCGCCCTCCAAACCTGACCTAGCGAAGCCTGAGCCGAACAAGTTGAAACGCACACAATCGAAGATGGACATTGCAGAGTCCAGCTCGAAGGCTGCCAGTGGACTGAAGCGTACGCAGTCAAAGATGGATCTTGGCGAGCCTGCAAGGAAACTGCCCCCAACGCCCTCGAAACCGACTCCAGGCCTGCCGCGCTCCCAGTCCACGGTTCGCCTCGTTCCTGAGACACAGATTGGCCGCCCAGCCTCACGCGAAGGCGCGAGTAATCCCTACGCAAAGCGTGTCAAGCGCACCGAGTCCGACGATGCTGCCACAAACCGCCCTAAATCTAGCGAGGGCAAGCCTGTAGCTCCTGTGGCAGCGGCTCCGACTCCAGCGCGCAAGATCACTTCTCAGACAGCTCTGCCTCGTCTCGCCGCTAGATTAATGACACCTACCAAGTCCTCGATTGCCCGTTCGCAGAGCGTCAAGGCAACGAAGTCTACATCGATGATCCCGTCTCTGACGCAGTCGCCTTCTACGAACAACTTTTTCTCTCCCGCGCACATCGCGCAGACCATGAGAGACAATGCTCGTGAGAGTATGCGCAAGGTACGTTTTCCTTATACATGGCCCATTAATATGAAGCATACACGGACTAATAACTTCTAGGCAACATCCAACCTACAGCGCGTCCGTTCCATTCTTCGTACCCCAAGCCGCAAATTCTCAGATGACCCGTCGAAGATCGTAGCTGGCACTCACATGTCGCCTCCGCCTGCTATCAATTTTGGAAAGGCTCTTCCCCCGGTTCCTGCTACGGCACCGGTCAAGAAGCACGTCAACTTCACTAGTAGCACGCTTGAGCGAACAGCCGATATCGAAATCAACCACTCCCCATCGCCGGTCAAGTTTAGAGCTGGCAGTGAAATGCCCACTGGAGCCGTCGTGTATCCTACTCTTCAGCCCAGTGTTCAGTATCCGGAATTGTCTCAGGACGATGAGACGCCTGCTGCATCTCCATCACGGCGCCTCACGTTTGGCGGCGAGGCCGTCAACCAACCGCGTTCTTTCTCCTTTGACTCTGGTAAACCTATCAATTTCGGTAAGTCGTCTCGTGTCCCTTCTGAAGAAATGAAATCCGGAACCTTGCTAACATCATCCAGGCCCTGCATCTACTGGTACAATCCGCATGGTTCGGAAGAGTGACGCTTCGTCTTTTGTCGACAAGAAGCGCAAGTTGGACACTCTACAGGAAACGTCGGACAAGGAGAACGACGAGCCTGCTGAAGAAGACATGCGCTCAGCAAAGAAGATGAAGCCAGCTCCCCCCGCGCCTCCAAAAACACCCGCTAGCACGAGCAAGTTGCCTCGTCGTACTCCTGCACGCGGTAGCGCTATCAGCAAGTCTCGGCTCAACTTCCTTGCAACCCCCAAACGAAACAAGGCTTAAGATAAGCTCGTAGTGTCTGAAAACGCTTCAGGCTGCTTACATGATTTGCGGGATTGAAAACTGCATCACGTTGAGAGACGCCAGGCCCCTTCCTTGGCGTGTCATTTTAGCTTTCATGCCAAGTTACACCTCCTTTCACGGTCTTACTTTCTCTCATCATCACTTGCCGGCGTTTTGGAACAGTCCAGGACAGATGTCTTCATGATCCATGACCACTTTCCTTCAGTCACTTTCTTGTTTCCATGTCATTGAATCTGTGCCATAGTGGCAGGCGAAACGGGGTATTTTGGCCTTCAAACTCTCTTCCCGTTTCAAGTTTCATGTGTCTGATGAACATTGCATATCGCGACATGGTCTTTACGGCTATTTAGTTGCTGTATTATATAATGACAATTGAGTGCATACTTTAATGTGGTACAATATGTTAAGGCACCCATCGCCTCCTCTGTCTCAAGCGATCCTATCGATTTAGGATGCCAAATCGCGTTGTGAAGTCATGCTATCGAGCCGATCGCTTAGTGTTGTTTGAGAGACCGCCGTATATTGAACATGAGGATCTGAAAGGTTCAAGGAGTTGATTAAAGAGCAAATACTAAGTAGCAGTAGGCCGAATGAATATATAGAGGCTACATAGGTGTCACCTAATATAGATTCAGAGCGCGTCTAGTAGCCTGAGCCTTAACACCGTATACATCTGTCCAGCGCGTCGCGGGGCGAGAGTCGCGTCATGGTTGTTGAGGTTCCTTTCCAGGCTGCTGCACGTTGCGGTGTTGGGGCATCGCGTGAATGCTGTCGGCGAGAGTACGCTCCGGTGGGCCCCGTGGCACATACACACCCGTACGTTGTTTGTTTGATCTGTATGGAATGCCAGGTTAGTGGAGGCGGAAGTGTGAGATGTATTGATTTTGGTAGATCAGCCTAGGAAGGCCAAAGGTTGCGGCAGGTTTGTTTTTTGGCGTCGATGTGGATGCATCCGTCAATACTGTGGCAATATTCTCCATCGTAATGCTTCCATGAGCTCTATAGGTGGATGGAGTGTTTGGTGTAGAAATGTGATGTGATAGTGTGCTGATTGGAGTAGAGACCTTATTTCTATTCGATAGGATATGTGGTCACCAGTAGGAAGAAAGGTTAAGCAAAACTTTTGGATTCGCAATACAATACAAATGACTAAGCTGGCCCAAAGAGGTACCCGAAGCTACAGCTGTTTTGTGTTCTTTTCCTTTTTGCTTCTTGTATCGATCATGAATGCATGAAGTGATGGTCCCGTGTATGGTACTCAAGGAAATCCTCCCTCCTAAATGCCCAGCATGTCCAGCCTGGGCTGTTATCCTGTGTGCCGGCACAATAGCTTGTACCCATATCAAGTCATACGATTGAGTCAGGTATCTCCAATAGCTCGAACCCCATATTCCTAGCTGTTTGAACGATGTCCATGTCCGTGCCCACTGGCTCGTCCCCGACTCTCCCAGCTACTTGGTCCATGTCCAAGTCGATGTCCATTGACTCCGATTTCCGCTTCCGATTCACATTGCCCAGGTTCACCACGGGCAAGTCGATTGATGATTGCTTCGCAGGCCACAAGCCTCTATTTGCATCCCGTATCCGTTGCACTATAGACAGCATATCGTACCCGACTCAGTCCTGGAGGTCAACCTTGGTTTCCTGTGTTATTATCTTTAACACTGCACAAAACATCGTGTGGCTTGGGTTAGGTTCGCATGTAGGTGTTGGTGTAATGCTCTTTCATTTTTTAGTAGGCTTTAGATTCAGAGATTGGAGTTTGCGTACTATGCTTGCGTGCCCGAAGCTGCCCTGTAAGTGGCTGAGGTGATTCTTACGAATATCAGGCACGTCGGTTGCCTCAAAGTCGCTTGTCGTAATCGCTACGATGGTTTGACAAAATTGCTTTCTGATGGTTGCAAAGTAGTGGTTGCCTTCGAGCCTTGAGATCAAAACGTGTGCGCGTGTGATATCGTGGTTGGCGCAACTAACAGCATTGCAGTTACGCACAACTATATCTGTCCGACCAAGGCTGAATGGGAGCGTGTCGAAGGCGCACTTCCAGACTTTATCACTCCAAGCAGAGTCTGGGAAAAGGGAGTAGACATCCGCATAAGTCATGCCGAGGTTGTTCTCCTCACGCTCACCTGGTGGAAGTAGCATGGTGATTGTAGCGCGCAGATTAAGTTGTTCTTTGCGCTTCTCAAGGTCTAAAATTAGTTAGTAGTCTGTTATAATAGGGCTGGAAGAGTGTCCTGCTTACCCTCTTCCTGTAGTGTGGCTACTGCGGCGTCCACTGCTTCCTTAGAAAAACGGCTTCCACGCGTTGCTATGAGCCGCATGATATCGTCTGTCACGGCCGGTCTTCCAAGGTGTCTCCGATCCATGCGCCTATCTTGGGAATCTAACTCAATGGTTACTGGCCTCCAGGTTGGGTCGCCGACGGCAGGCTCCAGTCTTAAGAGACCCTGTACTGTTAATAACCTTTCTCCCTTCGTGGCGGATAGATGTGGGTCTTGTGACATGGTGGTTGTGTAAAGCTTGAAAGTCTCTTTTATGTGGAGTTGTAGTATAAGCTTTGCTGTGGCTTTGAGCTTTTGCTGGTGTTCTCAACGTCAAGGCTTGTGGTGGTGATGTTGCTTGGCTTAGTGTGCGAGGTGCGCGAGAAGAGCAGTGGGAGAGAAGAGCAGTGGGAGAGAAGAGCAGTGGGAGAGAAGAGCAGTGGGAGAGAAGAGCAGTGGGAGAGAAGAGCAGTGCGAACCTATCTTGCAGATCTAAGTGAGAGAAAAAATTCTACTCTTAGGTAGTCAAAGGGACAAGAGGAATAGAGACAGGAATACGTCGTTCTTGGGAGAGGATGGTACAAAGGTATTCTTATAGGACGCATCGAGTAGTGTTCGCTTCTAATATGTCAGCGGCCTGAAGAGGGCGCGAAAATTGAAGTCTTTGCCTTTTACGTTGTGCTGGGTCAAATGCCCATAGCTAATGTGCTTGATTTTGATGTTCCCTGAATTCGCTGAATTTTCCCAACATCCTTCCAATTTGAGATTATGTATGTCGAATTGGGTGCATGTAGCCAAAATCTCTCATCTTGACATTGTTTTGCATTGGGTGAGAAATCCTACAGTACACGCGCAAAGCTGACAGCACCAACGGGACTTCCTCATAACGACTGTAAAATGGCAGGATTAGGCGGTTTTCTGAATTCGACTTTCTAGTATGGAAGCTCGCAGACGGCATAGGATAATCTTACACTGAAATTTTCCTAATGCAATTTGATCTCGTCGCTGCTCGTTAAGTCTGCTCATTGGCGCACAAATAAGTAGTTTATGGCTTGCACGTATGGAATGTACCTCTGGCGTAGTTTGGAACAAGTACTGTTCCTGCACTCTGCAACCCTCGCTCCGCATAAGAATAAAATGAGTGAAATGAGTGAAATGAGTGAAATAAGATGAAATGAGTATCGCTGTGAACGAGCGCGGACTGCTTCATGATGGACCTGGTGTTTCCTTGGTAGTTTTCTGGTTGCCTTGTTCGGCGTAGGTATCGGTAGGGCTGCATCTTCAACACTAATCCACGCAGCTGCGGTAACAACAAGACAGAACATTCTTATGTTTCGAAAATGACTTGTTTAGGAAACGAGCATTTTTGTGTTTCATTTAATCATCTGCAGAGCGTTTTGCCCTTGCACGGTTTGGCACGTGATTCAGCCACCGTTGTGTACGATATTCAAGCCTCAAGGTTACCAGGCAAGTGTTGCGGCGACAGGGTTGCTTGTCACGAAAGGACCCTGTTCTTTCTTCGCTTCGAAACAGCCCTGTTCTATCTTCATCTTGAAGACTTGAACAAGGCGACAGGGTCGCGTAAGGGCGGATTAGAAAACCTTGGACGCGGTGGCTGGTCAGGTGACGCACGCCAACACCAAGATAGACCTCAGCACACTCTAACCTGATTCGCGCATGGGAGCGGACAGCCGGTGCATCTCGTCGCCTGCATCACACGTTCGACTCGGCTGGCCTCAGGGCACGATTCTCAGTATGCGCAGCCGTGGCAGCGCAACCGATTCAAGGGTTAGGTATGGGATGTCATCGAATAGGCTTTGCGTGCGAAAATTATATAATGAAATCACTCTTGCTCTACATTTGAGAGTGCATCTGCGCTTCACTCAACAACTTCGATCCTGTGTAGTGCGAGTCAATTGATACCCTCGTATTTGGACGTTGTAGCCTCTCACCTTGTGATTGGCTGATTCGTCGTGAACACAATGGAGCCCCAACAGCCCTACCATGACAACTCCACCGGTGTACTCGAAGGTGGAGATCGTCACCCAATAGACAATGAGTGGATCAATACCATAGACTCATGTGAGTCGTAATCCGTCCGATCGTTGTCTGTAATTGCTTTGAATGCCCCTGACTCTGAACTAGATTTGAATAGCGATGGTCGCACTCTATTTGACCAAGTACAACCGCAACCATTCCCTCACAGGCCCAGCAGCAACGAAGCACGTTCGTATTACTTTTTCAGAGACCATTTCATGATGACTGACAGCAAATGTAGCTTACTTTCTGGACGATATGCTGGCACCAAGAATCAGCTTTGGCTGCGCTTTCGACTCCAGCAACGATACGCAGTGTGACTTCATCCCCTATCCTGCTCTAGGAAATCAATTGCTTTCGTGGCCATTCGATGATACACACGATGTTCAAGGAGATTGGAGCAACATTATGCGTTTTGGAGTGGCAGACACATCACACCAACCCTCCGGTGTGCTACAAAGCATGAGTAATTCTGGCGCAGATGTTTTGAGGTATGTCAACAACTCTGCTTCTTTACTTCTGTTGGCTGACTTGCTGTGCAGCTACACGTCAAGTATAATTCCTCGTCACTCTACGAAAGCAGACGGTAGCGCAAGCCAACAGATCGAACACCAAGCTTCTCAAAGCCCGGTTGTTGTGCTTGAACCAAGTTTTGCGGGAGATCGTCCAGTCGCGGAGACCTCTAGTCAATCCTCAGGCTCACAATCCCCTACGGCCGCCACGGCGATTGGTACCATCCTCATGAACGGCAAGTTCAAGTGCAACCAAGAGACATGCGGCTCCAAGACCTTCAGTCGCCCAGCAGAGCTAAAAAGACATTTTGCTACTACCCATGCACCTAAGAAACCAGAATTTTGGTGCCACATTTCAACATGCGATCGAAGTGCGGCATTAGGAATCAAGTCGTTCTCAAGGAAAGACAAACTAGCGGAGCACATGCGCAAGAGTCACGACGGCGTGGCTATTACTAGCTGACTGGTGTTGGTGAGACTACAGAAATAGCAAGAGTTTTGGGACGGCTTGTGATTGAGATGAGGATTTGGGGCAAATTGGGTGGTCATGATAATGAATTTCGTACAACCATCTATTTCGATAACGGACGTTCTATATGTTCTCAGTATAGCCTTTGAAAGGATAAAGCGATGCTACCACGATCCGTACTTGATGTTAGGACCGAGAAAATTTACGAAGAGATATGTTTCCACATTCCTTTTTCTGCTGCTGAGTTTCCAATTGGTTCGTTGGCGATAAGGATTTCTTTGGCCTGTAGTACAAGGCAATACGAAAGAAGCAATAGCAGTTGCGAAGCTTTTCGCGTAGTCTTAATCTGTTTCGGATGGATGTGAATTATGCGATAAGATGACAGGGCCGTACCGTAGTCTCTGATACCCTAGAGTCTTTCGTACCGGTACCCGAGGAGTGGACGCGCTCTGGACTCCTGGCAATTTGCTTGGCAACTTTTGAACGTCATACTGGATTGCTGACTCTGCTGCATCACTTGCGTATCGACAAAGTGCAATCCGCATTCTGACAACCGACCAAGGCTTGCTGCCCTACCATAGCTAAGGCGGTGAAAGCTTTGCGTCTTTATGAAGAAAGATATACTCCACTGTGGGCGAAATTTCCTACTTCCTCCTTCAGGCGTGACGGCTTCAGCTACAAGCGTCGTGTGCTGCGATCAATCCTGCTGTGAGATCCGGAGATGGGGACAGTTGTTGGTGACTCGGAGCTGGGACGATGAATCGGGGCGACTACCTATCGAGTTCAGCAACGTTGAGTCGGGTAAAAGTAGGGCACCATAACAGCAAGGCGACAGGCTCGAATCCTGTTAATCGCTGTGTTTCCTCGATTTTGGGTAGGGATCGAACGGCTGACTCGAGGCTGTGTAACCGTTGATGACTAGAAATTGCTTTTGCGCTGTCACTGGCAATCTGACAACGGCTGAACAACCTGAATTCTTGGTGACGAGGACAGTCAAGCGACGATAGCGGAGAGAGTCGATACCACCCTTAAAAGACCAAGCATAGAACTTACCAGGGTCGAGGATAGTAAAAGGGAGGTAGCTGGCGCGTGACATCCGTGAGCCGAATCGTGGCGCCGACATGCAGGATCGATAAGTACTTTCCCGTGCGGAACCTAAATGACGGGTCATCGCGCAAACGACATGTCACATTCTCATCCTGTAAATCATCTCATGGCCCCCAATCGAAGCGCGTCTCTCCGTTTTTTGGTCAGCATGGACGCGCATACCTGAGCAAAACGACTCCGAAAAAGTGGACCTGCATCAAACCGTACTTCGGGCCGACCTGGCAGCAGAGAATACGAAGACGCAGGCACCGTCGCTTGCATAGGGCACTATTGCAAAGTAGTGTCCCATGCCACCTGGGCATGTACCTCATCTTTTGGATGTACGGGTAGTTGCATAGCAAACGTCCTTCACTTTTGCCCGATATCTGTACCCGAAGGGCTGTGCTTATAATGTTGCGACCTCCCGAGCACCTCACTCCTGGCGTCCGTGGAACTCACAGACTTTTCTTCACTATATTGTACACTGTCGCTGATTAGTCATGGAAGGGTATGGTCCTAGTGACCATGCAGCTTATACAGACCAGGCGAACCCTGTAACGCATCGCCAGGAAGAGGCAAGCTTGCTGTGGGGGGCCCAAGGTACTGTGCCGCAACTTTGAGTCCCTACCCTGCACCGATCATGTTGCTTACCGGATACTCTAGCTCCGCATGATGGCGCTGGAAGGCCGCTTGTTTCCGAGACTTCGGCCTTGACAGGGAATCAGTGAGTTACGTTTTAGTAAGCGATATCGATGTATAATTGATCTTTATGCTAGGCCATACCTTTTTGCATCTCAACCGTTGGGTTTGGGATCGCAGTATCTCGCGGGAGAGTTTCAGCCTCAGCCTGCGTATCAATGGGACTGGGAGGGGCAGTCAGAGTAAGTATGTTTCGATGTGAATTCCGTTGTGATCCTTAACAAGATCCCTAGGTTCAATCAGTTTCCTCAGACCTCGACTATGCCTGCACTTGATCCTCAATATAACAAGCACGATGCTGCACTAATGCATACTACGAAACCTACCTCACACGAACACTTTGTCTCGAGTATTGATGCCAGCCCACGCTCCATTGTGGAAGCACCAATGTCCCGCACCGCTACAATACTCCAGCAAACTTCTACAATCTCGCCAGAGACGCTGCTTGGTACTGTCTCTATTAACGATCGCACAAATGAAATGGTCTGGAGATGTCTCTTTGAAGCATGCCGTGGAAAATCAATTGGTCGCCTGCAGGATCTGAAAAGACATTATAAGACGAAACACGAAGGGCCAATTGTGTGGTGCCCAATCCAAGATTGTGAGCGTAGCGAAGCTATCGGTGGAGAACCGTTTCCTGCAGCAAGGAAAGACAAGCTGGAGGAGCATGTCAGGCGTAAGCATGGACGCAGTGCGCGCGATAATTTGGGAAGCTTGTAGTGGCGACGACTACGGAACTGTTATATCCTGTTGATGAATCGAACGTATATATATTTAGAGAATATTAGGTAACCTTCGTTGAGAGTCCACTTAAACTCAATAACTAACGTAGTGCGTAAGCGCCTACATTACCTCTACTACTTACCTCCTACCTACTACTACTATTACCACACAGAGCAGCTCCTAGCCTACTAGCAAGAGGAAGTATATAGGCTCAAAGCCTTATATATGCTCCAAGATGACAGGTTAGCACCGCGCTTCTGTTAACGCCGCTGCTTCGAAGCCGCCTTGGGTAGACGTCAATGCCACTACTCTTGCACCTTCCTGCGACTAGGAGCAGCCAAAGCCAAGGCGCCGCCGAACAGGAGACGCAAAAGTATTCTTTGACGCATACGTCTATGTCATTTCAAGATGCGACGTCGACAATATTGCGAAGTTGAAGTCGACAACCACCACCTCCCGATCCCTACCGATGTCTCTATCCGAATGCCCAGGCGCTCTCCCCTCTTCACCACTATCATTACCACTACCAGTCATCAATCTCCTGTTGGTATGTAGTTCATTCCCCCCATCATGTTCCGCTGCGGCGAACGCAGCCGCATGCTACAAGAGAATGATTGTACCCAGTGCAGCAAGTGCCACTAGATCTACTACTGCAACAAAGGCCACTTGGAGTCGAATTGCCAATCGCACAAGAAAGATTGCTTCAAGGCTATCATCGCTGCAAATGACTGGACCCGCCTGAAGTCGGAGATAGATAGCTATAACCAAGCCAGTATGCTAAGTTGCGCCCCGTCATCTTACTTACGCTAAACCGACTCTTACAGATGTTGAGGCTTATAAGCGCGGACAGCCACCCCTAGGCTATACATAATGTCCATTCCCCGCTGGTGTACCGCACAATCTATCTTCTACAACCTACCAGCGACCAAGCAGGTCCGCAGTCATGGCAGCTTCATCGCCTTTGTCCAGGCTCCATGACTCGCACCAACGGCGTTCTAGGTAGTGTTTCGAGCGTCAAATTCTACAATCGGTCGAACCTCTCGGCTGCTGAGGCACAAGACCTCGTTCAGCGCCAGATTATCGAATACAAGAACCCGGGTTCGACAAAAGGTTGAAAAAACCTAAGAACTACCCTGCTGTTCGCGAAGGTGACTCCTTTACTATCCCCACTATTACCAAGGAGATGCTGGAAGATGGACAGGGCCGCTAATACCTGGCTGCGTTGGCATGGTCCGCAATGGAGTCAGAGAGATTGGGCCACCAGGTATGGAGCCTTGGACTTGCTTTTCACAGTCGTCACCAAGTATATGGCCTCATTTCCTCTTGCACAGTCTTCACCAAAAGCCTCTTTCATGTCCTACACTCGTGCAGCGGACGATCTATATATCTACATATCTACATATCTACATATCTACATATCTACATATCTACATATCTACATATCTACATATCTACATATCTACATATCTACATATCTACATATCTACATATCTACATATCTGCCTATGCTCCGGGTCGGCGGCTTCACGGCGGCGGTCTTATTCTTCTCGTTCGCGCAAACGGCCCACGAAGTTCACCTCGCGGTCACGAGAGTAGTAGTCGTCGCCCTCCATAGTTGGAGTTGATGGCGACAAAAAGGGAAAAGAGGAAGAAGGAGGACGAGAGGAGAGCTTGTAGGCTTCAGAGAAGGTTGAGACGACGAGAGGCGTTAACCACAAAAGAATTGTGGTTGGCGAGGTGTGTTATGGTGTGGGAGCTGATATAGGTTCATGGACTATAATACCCTTTTCGGTTTCCTACGCATCTCATGTATAACTCTCCATCTCGAACTTGGTGGCACACCGCCGGGCACTGCGACGCTAGAATAGAAGGCTACGCAGATAATTGAACGTATATATGTAAAGAATATCAGGTAACCTTTATTTAGAGCCGAGTTTTACCGCGCCATTAGACCGCAGAATATCCTACAGCTCGCAAGGGTTGCTTACCTACTTCAGCGGAGAATCTCCTTGCTAGAATCTCAAGGTTTCGGTGCTTACTATTGCTCACAGTCTCTAAAGACGTAGGCAAGCAACAGTAACCCACTATCTATGCGAATGGCCTACATGATCCAAGAATGCTACATATACTTGGATAAGTTCAGAAGGTCTGCCGCACGTGTCAGATGGACGGAACGGCAAGCGGGGTCCTCGTACACTCTGGTCCTTCACCCGAACATGCATGACCATGCACCTAGCGCACAGCATATGTGATTATTATAACAGGCTGTGACCCTAGCTTAGAAGCGAAATAACTCCTAATAGACTGCATGATGTTCTGTGCTAGGCATCTTTGCAGGTCGCATGAGGCTGAGAATTTCAGAAGCTAAGTTACGTTGGTGAAGTCGATGCAAGCGAGCAGAGCCACTTCATAGTTGAGTGTTTACTTGGCACCCCACACGGCTGTAGGAGGAAGGACCAGGCTGCGGGCTCCAAAGCTTATGGTGGCAAAGAGATCGTCTTAGACAGTTAAATGACCCTAGGGACAGGTCGCTAGTGCTCTCATCGGTATTCAAATACCAATGACGAATGACCACCTGCAAGGCCCAGTTACTCATTTGGCGCGAAATGAGGGACTGTGCTTTCCAGGAAGCAAAGCGCAGACTACATGACGTGCCGGGAGCAGACGGGTCTTTCGGGGCTGTTTCAACTAGCTCCCTGTCGCCTGCTTCTGGCAGACATTGTGCGGCTGACAGGGAGCTAACTAGGGTGATCTACATGTGTAGTTGACCGTGTAGTTGACCGTGTAGTTGACCGTGTAGTTGACCGTGTAGTTGACCGTGTAGTTGACCGTGTAGTTGACCGTGTAGTTGACCGTGTAGTTGATCGTGTAGTTGACCGTGTAGTTGACCGTGTAGTTGATCGTGTAGTTGACCGTGTAGTTGACCATGCAGCTGAATCCACCACTCCCACGCACGCGGGTGACAATATTCGCCGCACCGCAAAAACGGCGGTAAAAGATGGTCTGTTGGTGAGGAACTCCAAACCTGTTCAACACGGTCACAACCTTTCACCTCATCTTTTACAACAACCACGACAAATTTTAAAAATATCAATAGACAGAAAAGTAGCTTACGATCTTTTTTATTAACAGATCAAAGGGCAGGAAATTTTATTAAAATATGGTGCTGTAACAAAAGCTTTCTGTAAGGCAGTATTTGCGGTGCGGGGAATTTTGTCACCCGCGTGCCCACGGTTCAGATTATCCCCTGTCATTAGATTATCCCCTGTCACCCGTTGCTGCGTGCGCGCTAGTTAGTGAGTCGTACCGGTAGCGCTAGCCCAGGGCCATAATGGTCAGGAGAGGTGGGTGGGCGCGATGGGCGCGATCGCTTCTGGGTGGAGACGTGTCCGGTCTAGTACCTGTATAGAGAGTTGCGGGCAGCACGGCGATGGCGGCGTGCCCTCATGTGAAGGGCAAACTTAGGGCTTCGGATTTCAACACCAGGATTCTCTGACTAGCGGAAGCCCCGGTCTAAGTCAGCTCCGTACGGGGCAAGCGAACTGGGAGGTATATGAACACCATGGTCTCCCATCCCTAATTGTCGTTTGTCTCTTCCATTCACCTATGCAAAAGAAGTACTTCATGATACAATACGGCAATTGAAGTCGGTATAACGAAGACTCGACATTCGATATGGCCTTCAACTATCCCTACAGGCTCGTAGATGACCCAACCGGAGAACCAACTCACCCTCAGCTTGAGCCGTGTCAAAGTTGGACGCCAACTTCTTCTGCAGGTATGTTTATGCTCTTCGTGGACACACCTTTCGATAACAGTTCGGGCAATAGATGACGCAGTCTGGGCCGATGTCTATGTGAATCGACCTGCGAACTTGAAACATGAGAGGTCTCCATTTGTAGCCGAAGCCTCCACGATTGATACAAGCGATATGTTCCCTGGCCATGAAGTAGAGGTCGATAGGGCAGTGCTACCTCTGGGCTTCAGTGGAATGGACCTAAGTAGAGACGGTATGGCTCACTCGGATAACACTCAAAGGTCAGCTATACCCTCGAGGCTCCAAGAAAAACTTGCGTTGATAGGTCTCGTAGTTCCAGCTCATATTCTCGATCGTATAATGGACCGTACAGTCTTCTGCAACGAGCACGAAACGCTTGGTTCGAAGGTGGCCTAGAGCAAAACAACATAACGTCGTACTCGGGGTTGAGCATTCACGACACGAGTCAAGGAAGCCTCCAATTGCAGTCACCAGTATCTGCATCCGTGCCGCCCGTCAGAGCATCAGTCCTGGAGGCAAGTCCCCTCAACACGATCGGCTCCATGCACAGCGTTGATGGATCTGGCGACTATACCTTCAAATGCTGTAGCCTCGAATGCGCAGAGAGAACCTTTGGCCGCTGGTATGAACTGAAGAGGCATCATGAGAGAACTCATGCAACTTCCCGAGTCCAGTTCTGGTGCCAGGTTGACGGATGTGAGCGTAGCGAGGCCTTCGGAGATCGTCCATTTCCTAGGATAGACAAGCTAAAAGACCATATGCGACAGAAGCATAGATTGTAAGAAACAGGGTTTCCGTGCGCCCGGGAGTACATGGGTTGAGGACATACAAATCGCGGGCGCTACTCAATGAGATCTTCAGATATTTCGTATACCAATCGTATTTGTAATTCAATGATTGAATGAAAGAACAGGCCGACTTTTCATGGTTTGTCTTTCGCACTGCTGCCAAGCTACTCTGATCTCAAGTCGAAGTGGATGTAGGAGTAATCGATTTTGATGGCCGATCAGACTAAGTCTATATGGTGTTACTAAGCGCTAAAGCTATGACGCTTTTCATCGCCCTCGGCAACCCCAACTAATTCACTTTGTCTCATCATCAATTGAACCTCACAATCCTCTCGCCGACCTAAACCCTCACAATGGCGTCCTCAAGACTAGTAGCTCGCTCATCACGAGCCCTTCTCACCGTACAGCGCACCCAATGCCGCGCCTTCAGCATCTCTACCACTCGCAGCAATGAATTCGAGGCCCTCAACAAGCGCACAAACGACACCTCGGAAACCTACCGCAAGTTCCAAATCGAGAAGCCATTGAACCCGCACTTGACCAACACGACGTCCACAATCGCAAACGAGATGCCATCGGTCGGCAAGGATGCTGCGCCGCCTGAGCTGATCAAGCATGCCGATAAAGAGTTCACTCCCAAGGACTCTGTACCCAAGAACACAGAGAGAATGACGGGTGGTACGCAGAAGAGCGAGGGTGCAGATGTAAGTGGCGTGAACAAGGAGTTGGGTGTCGGTGAGATGGAGGGCGCAAAGTTCAAGGTTGAGCCGCTGAGGAGAACGGGCGAAGACCCGAACACGATGCGCGCGAGGTTATTATGTCCGTTCATACACTTGCACTGCCCTTGCATATATTTCTATATCCTATGGCTTTACACATTCGCTGGGTCCAAATCTAAAGAAACAGGATTGCTGACGCAATGAATAGATCAAAGCCGAAAGAGGGGAACACTAGAAAGTGATCTCCTTCTCAGCACCTTCGCCGACGCTAAGCTCGCCACCATGTCCCCGGAACTCATGCAACAATACGACATCTTCCTCGACGAAAACGACTGGGACATATACTACTGGGCAACTCAAGAACCCTCGCAGACATCTCTCGAAACAGCTGAGGGCTCTGGATCGGAACTCGCTACTTCGAATGCCCAGGGCAAGGACGCGAAGGTGCAAGAGAAGGATGAAGTGAAGCGGCAGCCTGGCACCGGTGAGTGGGCGCAGACCGTGGGTACGTTCAAGCCGGCGTATCGACCAGTGCCAAGTAGGTGGAAGGGAAGTGAGATTTTGAGTTTGATCAGGAGGCATGTTCAAGAAAGGAAAGCGGGGGGCGTTGTAGAGGGTGAGGGGGGAGTTAAGCAGGAGGGCAAGGGCTTGGGTATGATGCCTCCAATCAAGAACTTTGATCAGTAGGCGCTTCGGGCTTGGTACTTGATGTCTGTAAGTTCTGTAGTATGCCATGTATAAAAACTGATCAATCATGTCCTCTCCTGCTCTGCACACCCTCCCTGACAAAATAAATATCTTATCACACGTTTCTCTAGTTTCAATTTTTCCACGACATCGCAAGACCTAGAGCAATCAGTCCCAGGGCTTTGATTCGGAGAGTCTCGGACATATCGAACAAAATTAGTTGCACGAACCACGAACCCCTAATCTCATGCACCACCAGAACAGGAAACTATTTTTCCGCACGTCTCGTGAGTGCACGCGCGCAGTAGCTATGGCTAGCCCTGTAATTACACAGTAGTACGTTACACGAGTTCGATCTTACCCCACAGTTTGTTAGCTTCGCTTGCGATCCCAGACTGCCGGTTACTATATTTCGAAACAACGGCTGTTGAGTTCGGACCGATGCGGAGCGACTGCAGTGCAATTGGAGGAAAATACTCCTCGTCTAGTATTCTAGTCCGTCCTGGTCTCTTTTTTCGTTCCCTTTCATTCCAGAATATGGGAGGATAGAATGCCGACTTGAGAAAGAGTTCCGGGGCATAATAGAAGTAGTGTTTCGTTTGGTACTTAGTTAATATATAAGTGCCGAACCATGGGTTTGACGTCGAGGTTATATAGCGTTACCTGTTCATACTGTGTAGTTTGGACTCGAAGAGTGACGTTTATTCCGCCATCATGCGTCTAACATCTCTCGTCCTCTTCGCTGCCTCGGCACTAGCTGCGCTCCCCTACAAAGGCGTAGACTGGTCCTCGCTGCTCATTGAAGAAAAAGCCGGCAAAACGTACAAGAACAGCAATGGGCAGACGCAGCCACTCGAGACGATCCTCAAGGCCTCTGGTGTTAACATGGTTCGCCAGCGCATATGGGTAAGCCTGACCAACCGTCACAGACACCCACACTACTTCAAGTCTCGAAGACTTACTAACATGTACGTTTTCATAGGTAAACCCCACCAACGGCGACTACAACCTTGATTACAACCTCCGCCTCGCCAAGCGCGCCTCCGCCGCCGGCCTCCCCATCTACCTCGACTTCCACTACAGCGACAACTGGGCAGACCCCGGCAAACAAGTGACACCCTCCGCCTGGACCTCTCTCTCGCGCGACGCTTTAGTCACGCAAGTCTACACGTACACCAAATCCGTGCTCGACGCCTTCGCAAAAGCGGGAATCCCCCTCTCCATCGTCAGCATCGGCAACGAAATAACAGCCGGCCTCCTTTTCCCCATCGGCCAACTGAGCAACGGCGCCGATGGTCCCAAAAACGTCGCCGCGCTGCTGAAGAGCGCGAGCAAAGCCGTCAAGGAGAGCACCTTGGCGACGAAGCCCAAGATCATGATTCACCTCGACAACGGCTGGAACTGGGATACCCAGCAGTGGTGGTACGACACGGTGCTGGGGTCCGGCGGCGGCCTGTCAACGAGTGACTTTGACATCCAGGGCCTGTCGTACTACCCGTTTTACAACAGTGCGGCGACGCTGGCGGCGCTGAGCGATAGCATGGGCAAGATGGCGACGAAGTATGGCAAGGAGGTGCAGGTTGTCGAGACGAATTGGCCCAGTTATTGCCCGAATCCCGCGTATGCGTTTCCGGCGGATACGAAGAGTATTCCGTTTAGTGTCGATGGCCAGGTTACGTGGATGAAGGAGGTTGCGAAGCGCGTTGCGGCTGTCGCGGGAGGCAAGGGGACGGGCCTGTTTTACTGGGAGCCGACGTGGATTGATAACCCCGGGCTTGGGAGCAGCTGTGGGTGGAATCTTATGGTTGGTAGTGATGGCAAGGTCATGAACAGTCTGGCTGTGTACCAGAGTATATAGACTAGCCTGCGGCGACTAGTATTGACCCAATCTCAAACCCAAGTTATTGATCATACCCTACTCTTTAGTCAGCTGTCGAGCAGCAACAATGCCTACAAATTTGTTAGTAGGCGGAAATATCAGGTTTAAACGACACAATAATCGGGACTGCAGAAGACATCAGATTGTTTGGTCACAGCCATCTTTTGATGTTGGGTGTTGAAAGAGTACATAACACTAAGACTCCATATCCTCCCGTATCGAAAGTAGTCCAGTCCGTTCCGAATGTGCAAAGGAAGTTGTGTCAGGGTTCGTAATGGCATCATAACCTTCCGCTAAATGCCTTTTCGTAACCTCATGCGCCCCGCAGTCAAACATCAATCTACTGCTCCTCAGAGTAACCCTCGCCGCTCGCTGGCTGGGCCTCGCCCTCACCCTGCTCCGCCTGCCTGGCCTGTTCCGCTGCCTGTTGGGCGGCGATGGCCTTTGCGCCGTAGTCTTGCGACATGGGCTGAACGACGGGCTGCTCCTCCTTGGGCTCGATGATGGTGACGGAGTCGGGGAGAGTCTTAGAGGGACCGGCCTTGCCCTCGGGATCTGAGCCACGCATAATCTTGACCTTGATACCGAGCACACCCTGGCGGAGCAGGACGTGGCGGGTGGCCTCGTCGATGAAGTCCTTGGCGGGCTGACCAGAGTGGATCATGAAACCGTCCTAGACATGGTCAGTATATCAATCATGAAATGTAGCAACGAGCGCGCGCGTACAGTGAACTTCATGCTCTTGGCACGGGCGGCCCTGAGCTTTCCGGAAACGACGACCTCGCAACCCTTGGCGCCAGACTCCATGATGAATCTCAGCACACCATAGCAGGCCCTTCGGACGGCCAAGCCGTTGAGGAGCTTGTATCGGAGGGACTCGCACTGGGCGACGGCGGAGAGACCACGGTTCTGGACCTTGGCGGCGTAGAGGGAGACGGAGTTCTCGGGGAACTTGAAGCGCTTCTGGATGAGCGAGGTCAACTCGCGGATGCGGCGACCCTGCTCTCCGAGGACCTCTTGTGTGTGGGTGGCCCGGATGATGATGTCGGTGACGGTGGGAGTGACGCGGACCTCGACGCCAGAGTAGCCCTCCTCGGCCAGCTCGCGCTGGAAGAACTCGTTCAGCTCGGCATAGAAAACACCGTCTGTGGGAGAAAATGTTAGCAATTGCCCTGTGTGCGCGAAATTCCCAGCATCTCCAGCACTCGACAGCTCCAATAATTTTGCAAAGCCAGCGCGAAGCTGTCTTTCTCTGAGCCCTCGGTGCTCCTATCTATGCTCCGGCGCTCTGGGTGTGGAAATGGGTTTATCGTACCAGCAACGAACTTCCTTCGCTTGGAGCTGTGAACCGTCAGTATGCATTCCAATTGCGCGCTTCGCTGTATGCGATGTGGCAGTTGCACTCACATAGCAGATTGAGGGGTGGCCATGATGTCGGACTGTGGTAGGGCGTATCTGAACCTCCGGGCGTGATGTTCAGAAGTCGGAATCCGTGTTGTCGTAGAGTGATCGTGAATTCCAGTGCCCAAGTGCGATAACCTCGCTTAGCAAGGAAGTGGTCCGTGCACCAGGACCCTCACCACATGATTTTGACATCGCACCCCCATGAAGGAAAAAATGGGAGCATTCTTAGTTGTATTGGCAGGAAATATCAAACTTAACCGGCGCAATAATCCCAAGATTTCTAAACCGTGCAAACTGCAAATAGAATTAATTTGTGAAGTTGTAGTTTTCATGGTGCTACATGAACTGTCTTTACAGCAGTTAGTGGTAAGCGGCATCTTCAGACTATGCTGACGCATCCGAGAATACTCCCATCTTCTCCTTCATGGGAGTGTCGGGTTATTGAGCGCATACTACTCGGGATGAGTGAAGTGCGTCAATGTGTTAACCCTAATACCCCCACTACAGCTTGGGTCACTATGGCTCGAGATGTGCAATGACGCTGCAGATATACCAATCTATTATTGTAGAAATACTGTTCTTAACACACGTCGCCAAGCTAAGAATGCTCGCTATACATCGCAGAACGCCGCAACATCCTTCTGCGTCACCTGCTTACAGGCACCTCGACCTTGGTCTTCCCTAGTGATGTTCAATCGGGTCCTCCGGCAGCAGCGGCTCATGCTCCTTCTCAACACACGACTTCAGCGGCGGCCTGATCAAATCGTTGAACAAGAACGTCCCATAAACCAGCAGCGCGAAGCCCAGAACCTGCAGCCACTTGAACGTCTCCCAGCCAAGGCCAAGCGACACGATCCAGATGAACAGTGTGCGGCACGTGTCGATGGTGGAGCGCGAGGTAGCCGAGACGGTGCGGGTCACGGAGAGGCCGAAGAAGTTGAAGCCGCTGAGTTGTTGTTAGCCAGATTCACCTGATAGGAAGCAGATGTAAACGTACCCGATGCTGATCATGATAAGCACGGAAGAGACCGCGATGGCGCGGGAGTGCGTCATCTGATACAGTCCCTCCCGCGCGTTGAAGTACCCTGTTCCGATGGCAAAGTGCAAGATGACCATGCCGATCAAAGTGACCAGGAACCCGAATAAACCCTCCCAGCCAACGACCTTGATGGGCTCCATCGCGTACTTCTCCATGATCCTTTCCTCCACCACGAATTGTGTAGCTGTGAAGATCTGAGCACCTGCAATAAGGAGTACGCCGATGATTGTCATGGCAGCCTGTGAAGCAACCTGCATCCGCACATCGCCTGAGTCGACATTCGTATCGTGAAGTGACTGGTGGCCAGGAGTCGCTTTGTCGTCTCTTATAATAGCGCCCGCGAGTCCAACGACTGCGACACCAAAGACGACGACAAAGAGCGAGAACCACTTGTACAGTCCGAGATGGCGCTTCAGAAACCAGACGCTGAACAGACCGACGAATAGCACCAGCGCCCCTCTAGTCATCTGGTAGATACTCGCCGCGACAAAGAGTAGTCCAACATTCATCAGCGTAGTTCCGGCAATGTCGCAGCACGCCGGCAGCGCCAACAGCAGTATACTTCTCCCCTCCAGTGGTATTCTGCCCTCTTCGTCAGGATGCGCAGGTCTCAGCGGGTTCGCAATGTCGGCCGTTTCGCTATCGTCTGATGCTGGCGTAGCAATGCCCGGGATGGCTTCGTAGCCTGCGCTGCGACTCGCATATCGTTGGTAAAGGCTGTAGAGACCGATCACGAGCCAACAACCCATCTCGCCGACGAACATTTGAAGTGTTTGGAGGACGGGCTGTTCGAAGTGTTTACGGTATCTCGGCGATGGAGCGTCGCAGTTCTTCACGCATTGCATGTCCTGGGTACCGCGGTCAGCGGGTAGGTCTTAGGCTGCGGCAGGCCAGCTTGACATACCTGATACTTCGTCAACAGGGTGTTGCAAACACCTGTTAGCAGCATCATAGCCACCAGAAACGGGACGGCGGCTTTGACTGCCATGGTGAGGGTGAGTCGAGCTCCGACGGAGCTCTTGTAGGCTTCTTGGGGATGTCGATGGTGATTCTGTATAGAGAATAAAGAGGGAAGATGTGCCTCTGAGAGATGGACAAGTCGGGATGGATATAGACCATGGAAGAGCTCCAGAGGGTGTTAGGCAGCTTCAAGCTGCGACCCGTGACGGTGACTCGAGTGAGGCGCGTGAGGCTGGGATGATGTAGCCGCTTCGGCGATAAGATAGGCTGTCGCGCTAACATCGGGTCGCCTCGGTCACGCGCAATGCCTCACGAGCATCCATGTCGTCTCCGTCGTCTATAAACCTCCTCGCTTCTTACTATATTAAAACTGCGCTGATCGAACCTTGCCATGTAAAATGATGGGATACCAAATGCTCTAATATTCCCCGGTTCATTCCCTGTCTAACTAATATGCCATACCGTCTCAAACTAGTCTGGATGACAGGCACGCGTGATCATGGCAGTCACCCGCAACTGCAATGGCAATCAGCACAAAGGCGCCGCATTCAGACGTATGACACATCTCGATTTGGTCGTGCTGACCTGTTGGGTATCTAAATGCCAAACATTCACAAACAATCTTCCATCACACGTCTGTTCACGGCACGTTCCGCCTCAGGACGATTGAGAACCCCTTGCACTACGCTGCACAATTCTCACAAGAACCACCTGAAGTCGTGGCTCCTGGGGCCATCCCTCAATTTCTCCGTAGACACATCCCTGGCACTGAGATTTACGCCCTGTTTGGTATTCCTTCTCTTGTTATCAAACACCATGTACGTCCCTAGAAGTAGTGCGCAAATCGACCCCGTGGCTCCAAAAGCCGCCGTTGTAGCTAGTGCAGGGAGATACTTCGGGGCATCCTGTGTCCTGAAGATGTTCGAGCTGACAACACCCATCAAGTTCGCCAAGGGTACACCAACAGAGGTGAGCGTAACGCGCTTGTTCTCATCCGCGACGTTGTTGTTGTACCAGGTTGAGAGGAGAACCGAGGGTGCCGACGTACCCCATGTCATCATAAAGCAGGCAAAGTAGGCAACGCGCAGGGAGTGCTTGACGTCGATAGTCGCGAAGATAATGAAGCCAATGAAGGTAAGCAAGAAGCCTAACGCGATGAAAGGAAAGCGAAGGCGCGTGTAATCGGATGTGAAAGCGAGAATCAGCAATACACATGCCCCCACAATGTTTGGCGCAACCGTGTAAAGGTTGGTCTTGATCTTGTCGTATCCTAGAGCCCCCACGATTTGAGGAAGGAAGAGCGAGACGGATTGTAGCGGGACACCAAGGCATATCTCAATAGCGAGGAACCCGTATGTGGAGGGTTCTTTGAAGATACCCAAAGCCTGTTTCAGCTTGAATTCTTCGCCAACAACCGAGGAAGAATCGATCTGAATACGGGTGTATGCGAGCTGTTTCTCGGCTTCGTTGAGGAATTTGGCTTCATATGCGTTCTTGGGCAGGTACCAGTATGCAAAGAAAGAGACTGATTCGGTCAGGAACTGTTAAGCATGCATCATCGTGGGGGCTTACAGCAGACGGTTAAGGCGCCTTCAATGATGAACAGATATCGCCACGAGTCGAGCTTCGATTCAATGTGGAACACACCAAAGGCGAGCAGTCCACTGAAAGCGTTGGCGATATTGGACGCAGCGTAGAAGAGAGCAAGCCTTCGTGCCAGCTCACCTCTTCGGTAGAATGTTGTCAAATAGTAGATGACTAATGGGAAGAAGGCAGACTCAGCCATACCTGTTGGACATTAGTATCAACTTCAAGTCCCCTATAGTGTTCACGGAAGAGAAGCATCTCAAAGCTGCTTTGGCACAGTGCCACGAGCTTCGGAAAATATCGGTCATGGAAACTTGCACAAGCCCAGCATGAGAGATGAATGGGAAGACTTACCCAAGAACCAGCGCAAAGCCATCATTCCACTCCAATTCTTCACACTAGCAGCCAGAAGTGTGGCACTCCCAAAACAAAACATCATAATCGGTAGTACGCGATGCGGTCCATACTTCTTGCCCAGCATACCAATTGGTGGCGCAAATATAACATACGGGACGTAGAAGATGCTCAGCATTGTGTTATACTGGTTGCCCACAAATCCAAGATCCTTGTCCATGCCGTCGGTTTTCGCTATATGATCAACGTTAGCCCTACAAGCTATTTCCACAGTTATCGGCGGCAAACTTACCGTTACCTAAATTCCCCTTATCAAGTGCATTAAAGAGGTACATAACGGCAAGCATCGGCAAGATGCGAAGATCAAACTTCCATGTCAATGCCTTTTCGTGCTCGTAGTTGGGAAGGTGTTGGGTTGTGCCTTCGCGTGGAACAGGGGCGGCCGCATCTTTAGAGGCCAGAGAGGATGTGACCTCTAGATCGTTCTTTGCGAGCTCGGGGTCTTTGGCGGAGGACATATTGGCGATGCTTGAAGGTGAGTAGGCCAAGCGTGTCTGCGATGGAAGGCCGCCTATGAGGTCCTGGTGCTCGTGGAAGCCGGTGCGACGTGGTCAAAAGACGCTTGTGGTACGCTCTGGCAAAGGGTGCGACCGGGTCGATAGCTTTTGTACAATTGCATCGCTCCTCGAATCGCAGAAAGCAGCTCCACCGACGTACCGTGAAGTTACATGGAGCGGCAGAAACCAACCTGATTCGCGCTGGTTCGTCTGCCCAGACGACCGTTGGGATGATCGTAAGGAGCTTGAGGTAACATTTTTCCCCGTTGTCTTCGGGTTACTTACTTGGTCTTTCTCCGGTGATACTCGCGATATTGACCAATCCGCGTGGCCATTGGACTTGGCCGGGCGAGTGATGCATATTTATTACTGGTCGAAGATTGAAGGATCGACGGGTGTACCCTGAGGGTGTCCTACCGAGATATGATAAGAAGAAGGCCCGATGCTACCGCGACGGAGAATTTGTTACAGGAGCCCAGTTGACATCATCAGCCCGTCGAAACAGAATTTTGTTGCTATCTCGAGATGGTGCGCAACGACTCGGTTGAAGCATTCTAGCAATTGATAACGGTGCCTGGGGTATTCGGCGTCTGTGGCAGATGCGGAGAGTACACAGTAGATACGGTAAGGATGGCCCCACTTCGTTTCCCCGCATTCGGGGCGGTTGCTTATCCTCCAAATCCTACCTCGATTCCGTAAGAACAACAAGTCGAGAGTCAAGACCTAGTAAGTGCTAAGTGGTAATTAGCAGCACGCGACATCAACTGGAAGCGCCGCATTGAGTGAATCCGGCTCCTTCCGAGAACGGTCCCAGGCGTCGCGTGGCTTATGCAGACATAAGAGGCTTTCGATAAGTATAGCACCAACACATAACGTGAGATAACGCGCCGCAGGCCATCAACGGTGGCCGTCTGCCGACAGGTCGACCAGCGCATCGGTATGCCTTCCAGTTTGCATCGAGTACTCGGTCCGCCTACCCAACCGCAAGTGCTGCAGGACATCGCAACGAAATGCTCCACATCTCTCAGCCGTACGTGCCGTTTCATGGTCAATCTGCCGTGCAAATACTTTAACGGAACTCGTTTTGATTGCGAAAAAAGCAATTGTGAGTCGGCGACGTCATTGCTCACGTTTCAGCGACTTTGCAGGCCTTCAAAAGTCCGTGTCGACGTGCATCGAAGGATCAGATCTTCCATACAAGTTCGCCACTAATGACACTCACTTGTCCATCTTTGAAGCGCCCGACGCAGTAGAGATGATATGCACTTCTCACTTCTTCAGCCAAGCATTGATTTGAATTCGGAGGTGCCGAGTTGCTGGCTTGTGGGTTCTGTATGGGGGTTATCGGGGCTTTATCAGAGCAGCTGATACGAGCATCGGTGGGCTAATTTGGGAGCCTTCCACAGATAGATTATGCGCATTTGGGCCGACGAGAACCTTCCAAATGCGGATGCGGAAGAAGGCATGTTCCCTGTTGGCTATTCAAGAGCCGTCCAGAATGGGCGGCGCCGTTATCGTGAGAGTTGAGACGGTGAGGCTGTGTCACGGTGGGGATGGTGGCGACAGAGCATCGTGAGGGCGGTGTGATACCAATAGAGTTCTCTTGGTTTGCGCTATTCATACACTACATGCCCGCATCCTGCAAGCTAGGCTACTGTCTTCGGGAACCGTCTATGGTTGACAAAGGAGATGGCAAACATTAAATAACAGAAAATCGTCGGCCGATAGTCGACCGTCTCCCGAAACTGGAAGACGCAGAAGGAGACCAAATTGTTGCATACTCGTTATACGCTGCCAATCGTACAATGAACGCCGGTGGGTATCCCTGTAAAGCGAGGCTTTTGCTCTAAACGCCTCTAAATGAACTGGAAATCCAAAAAGGTGACATAAGAAATATTTGACAGAGTCGAATCCTACTGATTTTGCGCGGCCTCCTTGCCCTTGGAGGAGTGAGGGTGCAGAAGATTAGGTCGCCACTTAGCCACGTTCGTGACATTGAAGTGTAGCGGCTCTTTAGGTCCTTTCTCTCTCACTGGCATCTTGCGTTTCGAACGGCCAGAAACGTACATTGGTTGCTGTGCGTGGCCGCTGCCGTTGATAGTGGGCATGCTTTGCTTAGACCGCAGCTTGGGCTTCTTGTCGCGATGCTCATCATCCGTCGTTTCGGTTTCGAAACTCCGCAAACTGCTACGCTCGGAAGAAAATCGAGGGGTACTCGAGTGACTTGACGATTGCGTTGGCGTACGCTGCAGGGGGCTCAATCGGAGGGAGCGAGACGACGACGCGGTTTGTGCACGTTCGATAGGGCTGAGCATGGCCGCAGAATCAGCGAGGACGTCCAGCTTCGAGGGCGCCCTATCCGCCATCGAGTGAGTTCGAGATGAATATGTAGGAGGAGGGTCCTGATAATCGTACATAATCTCTGAATCCAGGCTCTTGTACTCGGCGGTGCTATCGAGCTCTTCGTCGTGATTCCAGCAAGACTCCTCAACACCAGTCACGGCTGGTAGGAAACGAATCTCATTCCAAGTGACGTCTTCGTACTGTAGGGTGATGTAGAGAATGTCCCCTTGCATCTTGTCGTGCGTGATGCAGTGATCTTCGAGAAAGGGATAATCCCATATGTCGCGATGAATGAACTCTGGTGGCAGAAGAGTCAGGGCCATGCGGCCAAAGGGCTCGTCGGCTGGGCGATGACCCGTTATCGGCATCCATGGTCTGCCACGGAAGACGCCCTTGAACACACTCTCCACGCGGTTTGCAAAACACGAGCTGTCCTGGCTTGGGAAGTCGAGGTTTTGTTGTAATTTGCGGGATGCACACCGCCTGTAGCCGGGGCTATCGGGGTCGTACGCAAACCTCTGCGATTTTCGTGGCACAAAAATAATGCGCACGCTCCATGATAATGGGTACTTCTTGTCGGTACGGATGGGAAGCTGTCCAAGGGAGTGTTGCGGCTGCATCAGCAGTGGAAGCTGTGGAACAGGTGGTGCGTTTGGTGGTGATGAGCGTGCTTTAGGCGTTGAAGTAGCGGGTGTCACGTCTCTCGACATGCCACTAAGCTGCTCCACTCGATCGACCCTGTTCTCCAGTTCCATGCTGAACTCATCCACCATGGTCAAACGCTCGCCTTGTGCCTTCAGCTGGTCGCTCAGCTCGGTCGTCCTGTCCACCACAGCCTCCACCTTGTCATCTATACTGATCTTGAGTAGTTGCATATTCTGGTATAAGCGCGCCTGAACCGCCTGATTCATCTTAACCAACTCCTCTCGCGCCAACCTCTCCTTGAACAACTCCTGTTTGAGATCATGCTCCAGGTTCTCAAAGCGCCTGATCTCCTGCCGCAATCGCTTCATCTGCTCGATGGCCTGAACGTATTCCTCCATTGATACGGTCGAAAGGGGTTGTGCCTCATGGTTCCATGCCTGGTGCCCGCACCCACAGCGAGAGCGCACAGCCGAGTCGGGATAGAAGCTCCGGCAGGAGCAACGCTGACGGGCTCCATTGCCCGTCTCGGACTCGGGGAGGATGAAGCCGCATTCTCCGCGCGGGAGCTGAGCGTCGTCGCCGGGCGCGGGCTTTCCAGGCTGTGGGACGAGGGCCTGACTATTGCTATGGAACATCAGGAGTCGACCGCGGACGGTGGTCGTAGTGCAGTTGCTGGGCGAGTGATAGACGGCTCATGGAAGCCGAAGGAAAGACGATCGACGTAGAAGGAGCGTAATCTTGACGTGGCGAAGACGCAGCCTAGAGCCCAAGGCACGAGAGTCAGTCGGGGACCAGGCTCTGGTGATATACAGGAACAAGCAAGCGGCTAGGATATGCGGCTGGCGCACAAGATAAGCAAGCATGGACTTACACTCAGGACCACAGCGCCGGTGCACACGGGAGCATCCGCGGTGGAGGTGACACAATCAAAAGGACTGGCAGGACGTGTGCACCCGTGGGTGGTGAGGGAGTCGTGAGGCAGTAGGGAGCGTGGTGTTCATCAGCAGGGCGGCGGGCCATGGGATGTGCAGGTACTCTTTCTTTTTGGCAGCATGCTAGCTCCCGCGCCGGGGCAGGTCAGCCCTGTCATGGCCGGGACAGTGCTGGCTGCTGTGGGCTCCGCTAGATAGAAGCTGGAGATGGGCTGATGGGGTGTGGTGGCCGCCCGAGCCAGGAGTAAGGTAAGGTAAGAGATAAGACTCACGCTTTCTTCCAGAAAACGCGCCAATGGCAGGGGTCGCGTGGGTGTCCGGAGCACGGCCACGATTCGCCGCAGGCCATCCTCTCATTCTCATTGCGTGCCTGGAGCCTGTCCAGGTGTGCAGCAGCCGCACGCTCCCTGCAGACTGATCAGCGACAGCAGCTGGCGGCCGTGGCGGCCGTCGTGGCCGTCGTTGGGCACACAAATTCCGCCTGGCTGCTCCCCTGCTCGACGTTATCTGCGCGGCCAGCTCGAAGCACGCCCGCCCAGCAGATGCGGATGCGCGTCTCCACCGCCCACTACCGCAAAACACAACCTGTCCGTCCAGACGGTACGCCATCCCACACATGGTCCCAAGCCTCGAGGCCATTATTCAATGCGCTTCGTCAAAGCAATCGCCGCATATGTACGTGGAACTTGGAAGTCGGCATCCCTTGCGCAGCGTCCGTCGCTGGTAGACGCTGTTCCACATGCAAGCAGGCGCGACCAGTCGCAGGGCGCTGCTAGCACCGTTCGCCTCGATAGCGACTCTACCGGTATGCGGTCCCGAGCGCTATGAGGGGAGATCTCGAACGTTCGTGTCGCTGGATGCTTATCGCGAGCTTCTGCTACACACCCCACGTCGCTGCCCCAGCGCCCCCTGATTGGCCCACGATCGTCGCAACTTGAACCTCAACGCAGAACACATCGCACAGAAGCCTCTCTGAGCCAAAAACCCGCTGAGACAGCCCGAGAGCAGCATTCCAAGGCCGCTGCGGCGCGGGTGAGTGGATGATATGTGGCAAAAGCCGTCAGTGCAAGTTGAATCACGATACCTACTGCCTCGTCCACGTGCTGGCGATTGGTAACAAACGTGGCCGCCGGCCATGGAGCGGTCACAAATTGCTACGTAGCAGCACAATGCCCTTTGAAGTTTGATCTGGTCCCCTATGCTCGTCACCTACCCGGCAAATATGCTACTCACGACATACGTTTGCAATGCGGCACCGAAGCACTGCCGGCCACTCATTCTGCACGGGGTGTTCAATCTGGGAAGGCGCGAACCGCCTCCATTGGTGGTTATCTCCAGCCTCACCCGCATTCCTCGACTTCCATCTGTCCCCAATGTCAATCGCTGCATGCCTGATATGGCGGTAAGTCTGAAACCAGAGACCCTTGCGTCGAGTCAGCTCCTGGGCAAGCTGCATTGCCGTTACTCTCACCTCAATTCTGAGGTGGTCGCTGACCAAAAGCACGCCACAGAGCGTAATACGGGCGTCGAGCACCCAGCTGGTCACTGTGATATAAACTCGTGCCATTTCGAACAACTTGCCCCACGTGTTACACCTTTTGTATTCAAATCGCCAAAGCCGCGTTCAACCGAGTAGATTTAAGAACGTGGACGATGTTTGCCACTTTGCTCCGAACTGCCATTTAGCGTGGCATGTTCATCAAACTCACGTATCGATTCTTTACTGTGGAACCTATATGGTAATAGCCGCAAATATCTTCAACCTCTTGACACAACAAAAACTTCAGATCTCAGATCAGAAGTTTTTGTTCAACCCACGGATCTCATGTCTGATTTTGCGGTATGGCGGAATCCCTCAACACCGTCACGCCAGGCACTTGTCTACTCCTATTCTCGCACGAGAAATTAGCAACGTCGAAGCAAGTCGATCTTACCCTATCGCTCTACTAAAAAGTTCCACGACCGCGTCTTTTCACCCTCGCACATCCGTTTCGGCTAAAGCTCCCGGCTTCTTGATCAGGCTACCTTGCCGGGAGCAGCCGTGGGGAAAGAACAAATGTGTATCGATCATCTCCTAAAGTGGAAATGACGGTTTGGCTTGTGCGATTTGCTTTTTGATGACTTGTGTGTGACCGTGGGTTGGGCCAAATTTCAGTGTTGCTCCGACCAATAGATTGAGTCGAACGTCGTGTTCGCATTTTTGGTGGACAATCTACCTACCTATCTGTACTAGGATTCCCGGGCACCTGGCTGCCAAAGTTGCAAGAGCTGTACCTAGTTTGCAGAAGGAGATTTAAAGCAGAATTCTCGCGGGTAAGAATAAGTCGGAATTGAGTGTTGTCTTCGAATTCATAAACAGCAGCAGCAGGTAGAAGAAAGTAGTTCAAACAAGGTTCCTCTATTAATCTAACACTCCTAATAAGCGGAGGAAGGCTTACGATTTAATTTTTTTTCAGTATTGGGATTCCTTACGTACGAGAGGCAGATTAAATGCAGTTGGCCTTTGCGTGGAAAAGCTCACACGATGATTTGCTCATGAAAAGCAAATGTTGGAGCCAATCGGATTCTCGGGGCGCCGAGGTTTCCGACGACCTCACGTCTCCAACCTCCTATCTCACCAGACCTACCGGCAAACGGAGTTCTTAGATCGTTGTTGTAGACACGTGAAAAGCTCAATATACAGCAAAGTCTCCATCCTGGAGACGGCAAGTGGCAGATGCCAGAAGAGAACTGGGCTGTTCATGGCGGCATTCAAGCTGTAGGTGCACCCCGAGCCGGCCAACAGTACGAGAACTACGCTGACGACTAGGGTGCGTTGTAGTGCGACCTATGTCATGCGCGAAAGGTTAGTCCTAGTTCACTTCCCATTCATTTGGAAAGATATTTTTTCGAAGTCGTTACTGATGTTGATGTAGGTGAAATGTGACCGCAAAGAGCCTTGCTCGAATTGCACGGCAGCTAAGGTGGAATGCCTTCGCAATAGGCACAAGCGGGCGCCGCGCCCAAAACCTCGCACGTAAGTGTCCTAGCTTCGATACTACATGCTCGCAACATCACGTTATGTGATTGGATCTAATTAGTATCATCTGTAGTGATGACAAGATACAAGCTCTTGTACAGAGACTCTCGAGCCTTGAAGATTCTGTGCGTAGCAGCCACCGCACTCCTAGTGCCTCATCGGATCAAGGTCATGTGCATTCATCTGCGCTACTGGATACTGCTGCATCCGAACGGCCTCCAAAGCGAAGGCGTACAGAGAGCTCGCTCACTGAAACAGCCCCTGTGCTAAGCCCCGGTGTGGACACGACGCAACAGACGGCCAACGAAGCACGCCACCTGATCAGTAAGGAACTCTCGACTAACGGACTTCTATCCGTCCACCAGCGTTCGGTGCTCGAGACAGCGATATCATTCGTCGATCAATTGTCTCATGCGCCAGTGCCACCAATCACAGATCGCAGTACTTTTGACAAGTCGATGTATGTCTCTACCGAATTGTCTCACTACGAGATTCTACACGTCGTTCTCGGAAGTATGTCTGTTCACGTCATTCGTTATAATTCAGAGTTAACAACCCTGCAGCTGAGGTCAGGAACCTTGATGACAAAACTATACACTTTCATGCCCTTGATCATATCCCACCCAAAGCGGTCGAAAGGATTGCACTCGCTCTAATGGATGGCAATGCAGATGAGAAAACTCTTCTTCTGTACAAGGTCATCATCCATTTTAAGGCCGCGGTCGTGCTATACGCTAGTCAATGTGCGTGGTGTCCAGGTTCAAACTACGTACCAATGCTGACCTTGATTTCCCAACTTTAGTGCAAGGGCCGAAAAGCGCAGCCGTACAAAAGCACATCAGACAACTAGAGTACGATCATCTCACAGCAGCACTCACTGCACTAGACAGCGTCAGCTTCTTAACAACGTCGTCCCTCCTTCTACTGCAGGCCTTGATTACTGGTGTGAGCATCGCAAGCCCAATCTATCAGGAATTCGGCTAAGATTTTGTAGGCTATAATGATGCAGATCATCGGAAACCCTGTCAGTTCGTGGGAGCTAACAGCCCACGCCTCGCGAACGATCGTTGCGCTCGGCTACCACAACATCAGCAAAACTGAGCCAGAAACCGACCTGGACAAGGAAATATACGCAGCAGTCGCTTGGTGCGCTCAATTCGATAGCTGTATGAGCTTGTTGCTTTTGCGCCCTCGGTCCCTACCGCCGCTTCAGGTAAAGGTCTCTTCCCTGATGAAGCCCGATCCAAATAATCCGATGAGCATATTTGAGATAATGACTATGGAAATGATCCCGGTACATAACAAGATTCTGGATTTGACTTTAGAGCCAACTGGAACGCGATCTGCAACGGCAATGAACGAGGAAGTGGCTTGGCTACGAACACAGATGACCACCATCCACGAATTGATGGAGAATGTATACCTCAATGTCCACTTGTCCTCGATTATACAATACTAACGTAACCAGCAACGCCCTTCCTACCTCCTCGATACCAAGATGGATATCCTCTTACACTGGAAGTGTCTTGAGTTTAAATACTTTTCCACGCTGACATCGGTTCATCGCCTGAGCCCTTCGGTCACAACGCACCCTGCTGAGCGGGAAGAGTGTCTCCAGAGCGCCCGTAAGGCACTGGAATGTGTCAAATTCATCGAAGTCATTGGAAAGAGCCTGGGACATTTCATCGAGGGCTACGACCCTTATTTGGCATGGTAAGCAGATCGACCGGAGTATGACACCAAATCACTTACTGGCGTGATCTAGGACCATGCTCTCATACCCCCTTTGTCCCTTCTTCGTCGTGTTCTGCAACGTGGTTGGCACATCTAATGCACGAGACTTTGAGCTACTTCAGGATGTTACCGACGGTATCTCGACGCTGATCACCGAAAACAAGTACGTCAGCCGGCTCCATCGGCTATGTTCCACGCTGCTTAGCCTTTGTAAGCCGCTCGTTCAGAGGATGGAGTCGAATGGAGATGTAGATGTTTCCAACTCAGGAACAGCAGCTGTCAATAACCCGTCGTCTGTATTTGGTCCACCTCCGCATGGTTTGGATGTTACCAAAGGGAACGAAAGCGCCGATGATTTCTTGCCATCTTCATGGAACGACGATATGATGTGGCAGCTGTTTCAGTCGCAACCTTCACTCGATTGGTTCAATGCAGATATACTGGATCCAGCTTGGGACGTCAATTTGCCCAAATGAAACCACGCGTTAGATTGAATTGAACAAAAGCGTATACCGTATATCCCCTGGTCATGATATTTTGACGCATGGGCGTGTCGAACCTCATTGCGCATCTCAGCCATGGAAGCAAGCCAACACAAGCCATGAGAATCCGGAGGCCCCAAATCGCTCCAACGTCAGAACTCCCATTCAATTCCATGTACGTTGCGGACATGGTCCTTCAGTTTATCTTTCCGAACCTTGGGGAAAGGCTTGGCTCCAACCCCTTCACTGCGCTCACATCCTCGAATCGGGCACCAAGTTATCGAATTTTTATGGAACGTATCCCAATGTCTTTTGAGTTCTTGAAGACGACCGCACTTGACTTCAGCACAACCGTCTACGTGACAGCGGAACTCCTTGTTTTCATCGTTGCTGTAGAAAACAGTCCCAACCTGTGTAAAGTGGGAATCTGACAAAGCTTGCTGTCGCCGCTCATTTGGAGCCCGGGCCAACATCTCGGAGTCCATGGACCGCTCGGATCGACGACTGGTAGTTGGCGGAGACGACGAAGTGCCTGCAGTTTGCCGACGGAAGTCCCGAACTTGTTCGTTGCTTGTTGCATCTCCGTGGCTACGTTCTGTAGCGCAAGAGCCCGGATAGGATCGGTCAGAACTATTATGGACGTTAACGAGACAGACATCAGCCAGTTAACGGAATACACATACCGCCCAGTTGGTTGGACCGTTGATGTTTGCTGAGTGTTGTTGAGCCCAAATTGGAACTGGCCTGTACGAGAACCTGCATACGGCTCGAACGGCAAGCTGGAAGTTGCCGTTGCATTCCCCGTCATGAAATCACTAAGTACGCATGCTTAGCCAAACAACAAAGATCTTGAGCATATAGAATCACTCACTCATGATCCGCGGGCCCAACTTGCGCTGGAGTTGCCTGGTACCAGCCCTGATTTTGTGTCTGCTGCTGTGGCTGTAGTGGCGGCGAAATGTATCCCGGGGAGGAAAACCCTTGGCTGTATAGATTTGCAGACTCGAAAGCCGGATCCACTAGCTAATTTAGCAACCATACGATCTGGGGAATTCGAACCAGCGAGAGCAAGACTTACACCCAGTCAGGCCGTTCACGGATCCTTGTTGCGACCCTGCGCGACCCTGTGTGCCTGCAATAGATGACGGGTAGGAAGATCCACTAGCACGCATACTGTGTCGAGGATCACCGGACGGAATTCTGCGATGGGACATTGGAAAGAAACACGTGGCGTATCCACCACAAGACAGAAACAAGATACCCTAACCGAACGACAAGAGTATGAAACCGCAATGTACCGGTGAGAGGAAATTGCTGAGACTTAAGAAGTCAGCTGTGCACGATTGACGTCGATAGTCACGTCACTAGAGGCTGGACCTGAGCTGTCTGACTGGAGGGCACGATGTCGAAATGGCGTATAAGTTTCATGCAAGTTCCAACATCGGGCACAACGTTTTTCTCTCAACCGCTTTCGAGCCGGTCCAGCAGGTATTCGACGGCGGCCTTGTTCTCCAGTAAATCGCACCTCCACTCTAAAAGCGCCGCATGTAGCTACCCAACCCCTCTAAGTTACGACAGAGAAACCTAGACCTGCAATCGGTGCTCAATTACGAAGTTCGTTTGTAGGTGAGCATCTCAAGATCCGTATGTACCTGAGCTCAAAATGATGGGTTCCAATGCATGACAGACGTGGACAAGTTGACAGTGCCCTCCTCCGTGTCCAGGACGACATCAAGCCTCTTGGACATTGTACCATGATCAGGCAAAGCGGATCTCGCGAATGGCCGCTTCATTTTTGACCCCTTGCTACTCAGCGCTCAGCTGCAGTGAAGAGTGCAATTGTCGGGGAAGCAATTCACCTCTTCGAGTCTTTCAAGCCTTGATGCCCAACCATGACCCGAAAGCGTGAGTTATCACATTATGGAGACGTTTTCTTCTTCTCACTACAGCCTCACTTTCTCCCCTCGCTAAAGCCTCACGCGAACTATTGGGCTACGCTTGTTGCTATTTGCACCAGCTCTTGTGGTCGAGTATGCGAACATGGTGGTCGTTGGGCTGGGAACAACACGCTAAGCCGAATTTGGATGACGTTATGCACAGCTGCCCTAGCGAGATCCTAGGGGATCTAGGAACCTCTCCATACATGCCGCTTTGCTCCATCAAACTCCTCATTTAGCTCTCACCGCCCCGTCATTGTATGATGTCGCCAGATCTAGTAGAACGCAATTATGGACACATGAGGGTTCAACAGCAATTCAGCAAACCTTATCTGGGAGCCAGGATGGCTTCGTGGTATCGACCTTTCCTCCAGAACAACCCGCCCGAAGCCTCTCCAAACAGTGAACTCCTCCAATCCACGACATACGAAAAACCTCCTATCCCAGTTCAAAACGACCTACAGCCAAGGCATCAAGCATCCCCATGCATACTCTCGACATGGTCCATCAGCTTGTCTTTCCTAGGAAACGGCTTCCTCCCGAAAAGTGCACTGCGCCCACAAGTCGTCACCGGACACCAGAACTCTGGTTTGTAAACGGCATGGCTAGTATCGTAGTGTCGCCTAAGCTCTGCCTGTCGACCAAACGACTTGTCAAAACAGTCTGGAAAGCAGCATTTCAACTTTCCATCCCTGAAGACGGAACCGATAAGAATGTCTGTATCGTTTTCTGGCGCCAGTAGCTCATCCGAGGAGGTGTTCGGTATGACACTCTTTGGTTCACTTTGTTGAGGGGAAGAGTATGGGACGTATGGCATCTGCGGTTTAGGAGCCGAGGGTTGGTCTAGAATGCTGTACCCCTGCATCTCAGTTGGTGGATAGACGCCTGGGTGCCATGGTGATTGATTATGATCCCATGCTGAAACAGGACTATGTTGACTATCAGTAAGTGCATGCTTAACATGTCATGAGAAACACATACTCATGGCCAGTGGAAGCTTGGCCATGCTGCTGCGGTGCTACTGGGACCGTGTAGAAGACGCCAGATGCTCGATATCCGTATATATCACTCTGTATATTGCCTTGGCTACATTGGACACTGTATCCTTGGGGCTGTTGTCTAAAATAGTCTGGGTTGTTTGGCGGGACATGACTATTATAGTCCGGCACTGGTACGTCGAAAGTACTCAGGTTAGGTTGGCCATTAGCAAAGATGGTGGGCGGACGGATCAGGCCGATATTCAACCCTTGGGTTTCTACAAGTGACGAAGCTATGCTGACGTTAGAATTAGGTAGATTCCCATACCATATAACGTACCCGTAGACGCATTTCGATGCGATAGACTCGAACTCTCCTCCTGATCCTCTGGATCAAGTTCATACTCCGATACTTCGAGACTGAATGCATCGCTCCAATCGCGAGTAGGGTCCATGATGCGTCGAACCGGACTCAAGCTTATCCAGAAGATGTCGTTCGATAGCGTTCAGTCCCTAATGATGATGAGACGACTGAATCTCGTCCTACATGGCTATCGAACATTTATAAGAAAGTCGTTTTGCACCCCTGGCGCCACGAATGCGAACGGAATGACCATGGTGAGAGCATATGACGGATCCTACTTGCTCGAGGCGTAGACGAAAGGGCTAAGGTTGATCTTGCCCCTTCACTTTGAACATTGCACTTCGCGAGGTGACGTGTGGACGGTTCGCCATATACTCACATACAGATACCAGTCGTTCAGGAGTTTCGCGAGAACCGGTGAGGGCTGCTGGTTTGACCGCGCGGCTGAGCCAGCGCCACACTTTATACCGGTCTTGCCTCTGGGGGCATCCGACGGCACGGGAGCGTGGCTATAAGCGAACGGCGGACAGCCAGTATACTTCGGAGAAGACCACCGGTCAGCTCGGCGGGGAGAGGGCAAGGCTAGACCTGTGTCTCACCAACATCCCCACGAGGTTCGAGGATGCCCCACGCATACCGGTGAGCATACCTTCAGCCGAGTCCGGATTAAGCCTTGTGGATACATATGTACCTGCGTTGCCAGACAACCCAGCGTCCTCTGATCGGAGAGCTTACCGGTCACAAACTTTTGTCGCAACTGCCTAACTGCAGCTCAAGTCCAAACGTGAGGCCACAGGTTCTATTTTCTACGCAGCGCTACTTCATCCCGTGAGCTATGCTTCACATCCCCACCCGTGGCATTACAAGGGACTGAGAGGCCTCGAAGCGATTGATTCCCTGATTATATGGATCTCAGGCAACAGCAGTTGCATTTTCGTAACTAGACTTGCCACGTTTTGGTGACTTCGAATGCCGGCACGGTTTTCATACAGCAGAGCCATCATCTGATAAGCTAGATACATGAAGGCCAACATGTAGTCGATACTATCAGGAACAATTGTTATAGTATGAGATTCCGTTACTATACTATTTCCATATTCCTGTATGTGCACTGTATCTTATCCTTACACTAACGTACAAAGGAAAAAAGATGAAACAAAATGAATCAAAGCTCGGCATGATGAATCTTCCGCACGTGATCGTTCATCTTGTCTTTCCTAGGAAACGGCCGACCACCGCCTAGAGCACTGCGCGCACAACCCACGACCTCACACCAATACACTTCACCTTCTACCGTGTGAGCTCCGTTGAAGTGTCTCCTTAGATCGTACCACCGCCCGAAGGTCTTCTCCATGCACTCGGGAATACTACACTTGAACACGAAGGCATCGAGACTAGCCGTGCTGTACATAGAGCCGACCATGATGTTTGGTTGATCGTTAAGGCTCAAGGGCGAGGCCGTGGGAGATGTCGACAGCGTTGGTGAATGTGACTTGACCTGAGGTGGAGGGTTGCCGTTGCCGGCCGTGGGCCTTCGCTGCTCCCACTCGGAAGTATCGTCCAAGTGGACGAAGCGTTGCTGGTTGGGCGGAGTATTATGGTCAACAGGCCATGTCATGTTGGGATCCATCCAATTCTGAGCAAGTCTGTGTCGCATGTCAATGTGCCACGACTAAGCCATCTGAAGGAGGTACGTACTCAGTTCCCAAGTTCCACGACCCGCCCAAGTGTGGCGCAAGTAGAGGCGCATGAGAGGTACTATGGCCATAATGGTCAATTGTTATCTCGTCAGGAGCGCTCATATCGAGTCCAAGTATATCTTTGGTGTGATCGAGATCTTCAGTGTTGTCCATGGCGAAGGGGTAGGAGCCGAGCGAGGTTGCATCTCGACTCGTAATGGTAGACTCGAAAAGCATAGCTGACGATGGGCAAGATGATAACGTTGATTTTTCTTCACTTGTGGTGCGTGTATGGGTTGAAAACATGGCTGACATGAGGTCAGTTTCACCACCATGAACGGCAGTAGTTGTAAGGATCGACCTACCTTCAGGAAGATAAACGGTATCATTTCGAGAAGTATCGGCCCATGCGTAGGGATCTCTGATGTTATGGAGGCGAGACATAGAATGTATCAAGCGCGTAACTGCTTCGGTAGGCAGACGATGTGACGAGAAGGGTACGCCTATGATTTGCGATAAGACACAGTATAGATCGCAAAGGGTTGCATTATTCTTATAGATCTTGGGGAATCCTGCAGAAGAGATGAGCAGATAAATAGCTGCTTCCAGGCGATCTCCGGTAAGCTGCCATCTTTGCCCTTCGCAATCGAGGTGTGTAGTGTTTGCGTGTGATGGTGGAGGGTGGAGGAGTAAAATGATGAAATTTGATGTGATTGGGTCCGCAGTCTCCTAAACCGATGCATCGGACCGGAGCTCTTAGCTAAGTCCAATCACAATGATTTGCGTCGACGGCGCTGGTCCAATGGCGAATTACCCTTCAGCGCGGGAGGTTGGCCTTTCCCCATACTAGGGTGTGGATCCTTCGAGGCACCAACCAGTCTCCAGCCGCAGAGCCGGGAAAAGCGCTCTATGCTGTTGGACTATAAAGCTCAGATGTTATGTTCCTAGAAACACAAGTAACCTCCATGTAGGGGCGCAGACCACCATAAAACATTAATGTCAAGACTGCAAATCTACCTTGCGATGACCTTCCCATAAAGCGCAGCAAATCTACTTGTTCCTAATTATGGAGGGTTCGCCCACATTATCCAAAGTAAAAAGCAGTGAAACAGTGTCGAAGTAACAGCAGATACGTGCAGTATCACTGAGGGGCTAGGAGTTTAGCGCACGAATACTTTCGAAGTCGCCAGGACGGAGTGGCGTTATCCCCCAGGCCAGGAAGAGACCCTGGGTTGTTTGATTCTCTATAGTTAGGTGACGCCGCGAATTCCCGGGACCATTATTGATTTACCGCTCTTCCTGGAGTTCGCTGCACCACGAGCATCTTGTTCTAGCCCCTCTAATTGCGACGAATCAAATGTGCAATTCGTCATTAGCGTGGTGATTATGATCTTCATGCATGCACTCTACCTCAGCGACCAGGCGGCGGAGGCCACTAGACATCTGACGCGTGCATGTTTGCCTCGTCCCACTATCGTGCAGTCATGTCTGTCCTCAGCACAGAGCCGCATCATATCTGAGTGCATTGATACGCATGACGGGCCGCCTCCTCGTCCCCCCACATCATCGGGTTGGGCCCTGTCGCTCCACAGCCATCCTGACGGCCACAGGGTTACAGCTTGCAATTCGTTATTCAGCGCATTCGGCTACCCCTGTAGTCAAGCTGGTCGTGCAACTTGCATAGGTGTGATCTGCAGGATGACGCGGGGCAAAAAGCGCAGGATGTTCGGATGCTCTAAGGACGTGTCGAGGTGTACGTAGCTCGTCGTTTCTCGTCCCCCGTAGGAGTCCCGATTCCCGTGTCTCGAGTCCAGTCCAGTCCGTCTCCATAGTCCAGCTTCCACATGCCACCCCATCCCCATCTCCACGTCAGTGATTTAGCCAGTTGTATATTATCCCCAGTTTCCACAAGAGGAACAGGAGCGAGGAGGCTGTTTGTGCGCGAGGAACCAGTTTCATTTAGGATAGAGAGCCGTTGGAAGAATGTTCATCATGCCATTCCGTCCAAATCTCGTCAAGGGTTCATTACGTCTCCTCGTCAACTAAAGGTATGGTATCTTCCTGTCTTTGCTCCTCAATCCACTTATTCACCATGCCCCATTAATCATGAGGTTGGCATGACAGTGCCACATCCCATCATTATTGCATCTCAACCTCAACCTCCTCCCTACCCTCCTTGCCCCGACTCCGACTCCGACTCCGACTCCTCTCCCTCTCTTCCTGCCCACTCAGATCCGCACTGAGTCTCGTTGCAACCCTACTCGTGTCCGCGCTCAATCTCGTTGCATCTGCGCTTAGCCTACTCGTTCCCGAAGCTGGACTGGCCCCTCGGATGCCTCTACCTCCACTTGGACTACCAATGCCTAGCTTCTCTATGCTGGCAACAAAGCCTTGCTTCAAGTCCTGGCCCAACGCCGCAGCAGCATCGAATGGCGTTGGCGAAGTGGGCAAACTCTTCGTCCGCTCACCAACCGCATGCGTGGGCGGTAGATTAACCGTCGTTCCAGCACCCGTCGCGCCTTCTGCTGTCTCTGTGCCCGTGACGATGCGTTCTTCCGGAATCGGCGTGCTCGTTCCGCTCCTCCCATTCCCATTACTACCAGTAGTACTGGTCTGCGGCGTGAGATTTGGCGGCGCCTGAGGTCCAAAGACATTCATTTCTTCATCAGTGCGTCCGAAGCACTCGGCCCACCATCTAGCTTCGCCCTTGCGTGGAAAGATCATACGCTCTTTGCCACGCACTGCATCATCGATCTCTGGCTCGTACTTGGGATTCATGAACTCCTGTTTGCGACAGAGGAAGTAGTCCCACACGCTTCTTGTTCGTTCTTTGGCTCTGGTTTCCACGCGCTCTTTCTCATTGTCAAAGAGGAAAGTGCCGTATTGGCATGAGTACAAGTGGTATAGAAGACGCCGAAGGAAGCGTTCACTGAACTCGAAGCGTGTTGGGTGTTGGTAGTGCAGCTGGTATACGCAATCGAGGAATTGATGGAAGACAGGCGAAAGCTCGTTGGGCTTGGTAATGCGATGTTCCTCTGCTGCGCCAACCTTTGCAGGCCTCGGCGAAGCAGTGTCTGTGACATCTGTGACGTTCTCGGTGCCATTTGCTTCGGGAAGCTGGTTCAGCGACTCGTTGGACTCGTTCTGACGATTGAAGAGGCCTCGCGCGCCTCGAAGCGCATTCTCGAACGGGTTACCACCCTGACCGTCAGACTTGCGCTCTATCTTCTCGTTCTCGATTGAGAACCATTTCTCGTGGCTCAAGAAACCAGACCGATGACGAAACATGTGACCGAACGACAACCAGTCCTTCTCAACAAGCACAATGAATCCTTCTAACGTTCGATAGTAAGGATCAAGCAGTATTTGACTGAGTGCACTCAGCTGGCTCGTGCGATCCCAGCCATCTGAGCAGTGAATGAGCACGTGCGAATGCATAATGCCCACTGTTCGGGCTATCAGTGCTGTACCATCCAGAATGTTGGCAATATGCTTGATCCAGTTGCTCTTCGCAAGCAGATGCCTATTGGGAGGGAACGATGTGATGTCTGACTCCTTTATCGCTTCAATGACTGTGTCGAGAGATTTCCGCATGACGTGGATATTGTCAATTCCGAGGTAAGCCTTCTCTGCTCCGGGATAGTAGTCCATCTTCTCCGATCCTAAACCGACGGCTTGCATGGCATATGCGTTTACGGTTGGTCTGGCGTCCACGATCAGATTTCGCTGCTGGGCGCCATACACCTTCGGTATGTCCGAATCAGTCTCAGAGGACTCGGTAAGGTCTTCCACAGTGGTTCTTCCGGAGTTTGCGGCCTCGGCATCCACTGCACCAATGAAGGAACTATTAGCACTATTTTCACTTAGGTTCACGACACTTGAGTCCGGAGTAGGATCCAAGGGGCTCTGGGAAGGTGCATTTGCGGCTTTCCACCCACGGTTTGTAGCAAATATGGCGGCAACCAGCCGTTCATCTTGAGGATTCCGGTTTCCGCGCAGACCGGGTGTGGGCTGTGAGCTACGTGTTATGGAACAGTTGTTAATGGGATGGCGGTAGACGAGAGGCGGGTATCCGTTGCCGCGAGCGGTATTCGCCCGCGTATCTGAGGACGCTGTCGGAGACTTTGGAGGGGACGACGAGGAGCGCGGGATATGTCTTCGAGTACTGCTCCACACGTCAAGACGCTGTCACTAGCCTTCTACTTGCACGCTATGTACCTTGTATTCCACGTTGATCTCTGATATTCGCCAGCCCTTCTCGGTGTCCTTTGGGCTAATGCCTAAGCGCTTCCACTCGCGGCGCGCATATAACTCCCACCCGTTCTGCTGATCTTCTGGCGGTTTTGGTTGGTAGCTGAAGGCCAACAGTTTGTCCAACCTGCCAATCTTGCAAGAGAGCGCACGTATACTATCGTAGACATCGCGCGCCTGCTTCTCGTCGGGGAAGAAGAAGGCGAAGAAAGTGAAGTCGCGACATCGGATGCGGATCGACGGTTGTTGGCGAAGAACAGGTGGGCACGGTTTGAGGCAGCAATACGATATCATAGGATACGTTATCCATACTTCTTTCTGTCGCGGCGGTTTGGCGTCTGGAGGGGCATCTGCAGCTGGGCTAGGCAGGTAGCTGAAGACGATGTGGTGCGGCATGAGGTGCAGTGTGCCGTCGAAGCGGGTACCTCTGCGGAGGAGGTAGACGTCTTCTACCTGCAACAGTTAGTATATTGTAAGAGCCAATATTGTGGATTCAAAGCGCATACCTTGCTCACGCGTATCCTCTCCATCGTAGGCGGGGACGTGGAGGTGGGACTTGCAAAACTGCCAGGTGAGAATAAGGTAGGGCTTGTATGGCTGAAGACTGTAATTATACAAGACGTGGAACGAAAGAAGAGGGACACTAAAAAGTCAAGCTGCTTCTACGATCAGCTCTTTGACTGTTGTGTTTGCATGGCTGGAGGTGAACCGGGTTGTACGCAGGTGCCCACGCGGTCCTGGTTCGTCCCGCCGCTTGTGCTAGGGTGTAGTCTTGGCAAATCAACGTCACTTCGAGTACCGACCATGAACAGAATGATAACTTGAAGATCTTCCGAGTGTTACAGACCAAATATCAGTATCTATGTGCACATGACACAGTAATCACGTAAAAGCCAAATGGTGAGAAAGACAAGTGTATTCATCAAGATGCAGAGGTACTATTCCTCGTTGGCCAGATGTCAGTATGAGCGGACGGGACATTCGTCATAGGAGACAAATTCGACAATCTAGCTAAGGAGGAAGGACAGTGCATATCAATCTGGTTATGACCGCTTACCTGCCTGATGCCTGCCTGATACGAGCCACCAACACCGCATGCTCATATCTAATGTACAAAGCCTAGCTGACACTGCAAGTCCAGCTCGGGTCCTCATCCATGACTCACAGCCTTAAGCCGTAACGGGAATACTGCTGAAGGTAGAGAAGAGATGTTTAGAAAAGGATCCCTGCAACTCATCATTAGTCCTAGGTAAACACCGTGTAAGCAAACACAACGTGGTTCGATTGAAGCAATCGGCGCTCATGTGTGCTGCGCTGCTGTGTCCTAAGCCGGTGGAGGTGGTGGCGGGGGCATCGTTAGGCGGAGGAGGGGGAATATCACCCGGGGTGGTGGAGGAGGTGGTACAGACCCAGAAGGTGGTGGCGGGGAGGAGGAGGGCTACCAGCAGAGCCATAAGTCTGGAAGAGCGGACCAAGACCAGGAGGAGGGCCGGCCGGGGGTGCAGCAGCACCGTAGCCAGGTGCACCATAAGCGCCAGGAGCGCTCTGCTCGTAGCCAGATCCATATCCGTATCCATAGCCGCCAGCGGGTGCTGCAGGAGCCGCAGGGGCGCCCCAGGGTGCAGCGCCGTTGTTGCCACCGTAACCACTGTCTTGATTGTAAGATTGACCGCCGCCGCCGCCGCGGGCCCAGGGCGCGGATCCACCGCCGTTGCTGTCACCGCGATCATCACGGTCGTTGCGCGCCCAGGGTGCAGAGCCGCCAGTTGGACCGCGCTCCCAAGGCTTGGCATCGCGTCCTCCACCAGCGTCACCACCGCCATGGCCATACTCGATAGCTCCGCGGGGTTGGCCGCCTGCACCGCCCATTTCGGATATGAAAGCGTCGAGTTCGTTCTGTGGGGCGTCGCCGATCCGTGCCTGGTCTCCGTTGCGATCGCCGAAACGGTTGTCGTTGCGCCACGGCTGGCCGACCTTGCGATCGGGACAGTCGCGGGCCATATGTCCAGCTTGACCACAGACACGGCAGATGATGCTGGCCGTGAAGTTCTGCTTCTGCGGGCAGTCGTACTTGCGGTGACCAATCTCTCCGCAGTTCTGGCAGGCCTGGTTCTCATCGTCACGGAGGGTACCGTTAAGAGCGGCAAGCTCACGGAGCTGGTTTCGCTTGAGCTCGTTTTGGCCTTCGGGGATAGAGGCAGCCTGGAGCCTGTTAGCGTGTAGAACTATGCAAGTGGAGGATGATTACTTACAGTCTCGATGACGTTGTGAATGAGCTTCTTTGCCTTGTTGACCTTGTCCTCGGTGTCGGCCATGATCAAACAATGAAGGTCTTCTTCCTGGTTGCTGGTGTGAGCTGCGTCAGATCGTCCTTTGCCCTCCTTGACGGAGCCTTTGCCGCGAATGGCAATCTTTGCGCCGGATTCAGATTCCATTTTCTTGAGCGTGTTTCCACGCGGGCCAATAAGTAGACCAACTGTTAGTGCAAAAAGCGGAAATTAGCCTATGATCAAAGGTTATATGATTAACAAAACGGAAGGGTTAGTGACAGCTGTGCTGCAGATATGCTTGATGCGCTGCAACATCAAGCAACCTAAGCAGGCCGGTCAAGACAAAGGAACGGAAAAGGGAACCGCGTAAAGGGGAAAACAAGGTAAAAATCCAGGGGGCTGTTTCCATACTGAAGTTAATTTCCGGGTAGTCATTGACTGGCACATAGACTTTCTCCTGTGTCTTAGTAGGCCGCCTGTAGTCGGGCGGTGGGTGGTAGTTAGGAAGGGTCCTCATCGCCTTCTCGACAAGCTTGTGGCGCTCATCTTCGAGACGCTTGCGATAACGGAATTCACGAGTGTTAACACGGCGTCCGAAGTTGTCGTACTGCGGAGGAGGCGAAGGAGACCTGTGGATGTTAGTGCCTGGTGGCGACACAACGACTGAAAACACGTACCTGTCGCCATCAGCTGGCACCACATCGTTGATCTTAAGCTTCTGTGTAATCTCTTCAATGCGTAAATTCAGAATGTAAGCGTCAAGCTGCTCGGTGGTCATGGTGGAGTAGATGGCCGTGGGCAGGCCCATCAAGCCGGCAGCCTTGTTCTCGCTGGCGTCGCCCCATCGGTTGCGCTTCTTGCGCTGTTTCGGACCGTCAGACTCTGTCGTTTCTTGTTAGTAGTTGCATAGTAGTAATAGGTGAGAGTGGACGTACCTCGAGTCGGGCTGCGACCGCGCTTCAGCTCAGACAAGCCCTCGGCAGGCGCTGCAGGATTGTAACCTCCATCGTCCGAGTCGCCGCCGAAACGACGACGGTTCCCGAGCGGGATGTTGTTTGAGCCGGTGATGCCTTGGTTGCGCCACGACATCTTGCTGGTGAGAGAGGGTGTTGGTAGTTGGGTAAGGGACAGGCGCGCAGGTGGAGAAAACGAGCTCAAGTGCTTGGCGCGCTAGGGCTTTCCCAATTAGGAGTGTGCTTATGTAATTCAGGCGGTAGCTTAGGCACGTGCCTTAGACAAGCACGTGACTGATCTTACATCGCTACCCAAAACCTCAGCCCAAGTCTTCCGCGCAATCCGAATTGAAACCTTTCAGATGGTGGATCAATGCTATGCATGTGAGAGCTTTGTATATTGGACAGCTGCACCTCCTGCTACTCCCTGGCTCGGTCCATCGTCAGTGTCCCGACTAAACCGAAGCACCTAACCATGTTCCCATGCTTACATATCAGTGCTCTTACTATGACAGTGATATTCTATATCCTCAATTGCACTAAAGCCTGCGAAGTTGTGTGAGACACGAGATACGACGGACGCGAATTTCTAATCAAGCTCATATTCGTCATAGTTGCCCCTCTTTGAACCCCACTTAACCAGTACTTACTGTAGGCTATAAGTTCCCATTGTTAACTGAGGTTGCCAGTCTCAATACCACTGCTTCATATACCCCATCTCCTATACAAGTGAAGGATCACCACGCAATCCTAATACCGCAACCATGTCGTCTCAGAAATCAGACATCACGCTCTACACTACGCAGACGCCAAATGGAATCAAAATCTCAATCACTCTTGAAGAGTTAGGGTATGTATACCTCTTGTAGAGCTCAGTCACTTGTCCATATGTGGAAATCTCAACTACTGTCTCTTCCTTTGCAGCGTCTCTTTTCCGCTCCCTCAACCATGCAGGTTCACTTGATCAGCTTGTTGTAAAGTGGAAGGAGCGATTGAGAAAGCCTTCTATTGTATGGCCGTGGCCATATGAGGTTTCACAATAATCAATTCTGTCTTCCATGTCCTTTCTTTCTACGTATATGAGATACGATAGCGAGTGTCATGCGAGTGGTTGAGCTGTGACAGCGCAGCAACGTTCGAGGGTGGCAGGATGAACGAATCGGGAGATTGTATACATTTTCTCGAGGGTGGAGAGCAATGCGGGTATTTCCAGCGTGTTCTTTGAGCATACGAACGTACTTACTGAGGCGAAGCTCTCGAAGGAAACATACCAGACCACCTTTACTCCAGCATATCTTTCTTGACATCAGTTCACCCAAGCTTTCTAAACACAGTCTTACAGAACTTAAGGCTAACCCACCCAGAATCCCCTACAAAACCCACAAGATCGAAATCTCCAAAAACACCCAAAAGGAAGACTGGTTCCTAGCCATCAACCCCAACGGCCGCATCCCCGCGCTAACAGACACCTTTTCCGACGGCCAACCCATCAATCTCTTCGAGTCAGGCAGCATCATGCAGTACCTCGTCGACCGCTACGACACCGAGCACAAGATCTCCTTTCCCAAGGGCACGAGAGAGTACTACGAGATGAACAATTGGCTGTTTTTCCAAAACGCTGGACTGGGGCCTATGCAGGGGCAAGCTAGTAAGTACCATATCCTTTCACAGATGTCAGAAGACTAGACGGGCTGGTGGCTGGTGAAGGGGATTGATTGGTAAGGAGATGGAGAAAGTGGAGATGAGGGGAAGGAGTCAACAAGGAGCGTGAGCACAAGGTGCAGGACGACATCTCTCGTGAGAGACTGGTCGAGAACAAGATGAGTCGTAAGGACACGATGGACCAGACCTCAGCGGAACATTCCATCCCCGCATCGGCAATGGCCGAGTACAGTACATATCCGGGAACTGGTTCGATGATGGCTCGAGCCGAATGAGACTCCAGTGTTACGACGTGGTGGAGCCCGGTCATGCCGAACCAAACGCTAGCAGTCAGCTCAGCTAACGGTCTCCTATAGATCACTTCACTCGCTATGCACCCGAACACATTGAGTATGGCGTCAACCGCTATCAGAACGAGACACGCCGCCTCTACTCGGTCCTCGACAAGCATCTAGCCTCGCACAGCAGGCCTTATTTGGTGGGCGAGAAATGCACCATCGCCGGTCAGTTCACACTCTCCTGTTTCATGTCACTCGATCTGCAGTACCTACCTCGCCTCTCGTGTTATCTAGCCCACTCGTTTGCTTGCATGAGTTGAAACCTTATGAGCATTCGCCAGAGGTCTTGCTGGATGCATACCAACGTATGATTGGTAACCAAAAACACGGCGAAGGAAGAGGCGCTAGACTAGACGTGGCGCGGAACCCGTGGAGCTTTCACCTTATTCCCACATGGCTGGCGGCAAACCTTATCTTTCCTCACGAGAGCTTGGCGCTAATGACTTAGCAGATATCGCCCACTACGGGTGGGTAGCGGCCGCTGGCTGGTCCGGCGTCGACATTGACGAATTTCCCGCCCTCAAGGCTTGGGAAGAGCGTATGACGGCGCGCCCGGGCGTCGAAAAGGGTCGCCATGTTCCTGACCCACACACCATCAAGGAGCTTTTGAAGGACAAGGAGCAGATGGAGAAGCGTGCAGCTGAAGCCCGCAAGTGGGTACAGGCAGGGATGAAACAGGATGCTGAGAAGTCTGGGTCTGGGAAGTAAGTGCCTTTGTTCCTGATCTGTGCCTGAGTGTTGAGGGAGGCGGTGGATCTGGTAGGACCTAGACACTTGGCGGGAAGGTCCGTGGGAGGATGTAAACTAGAGCTGAAGTGTGTGCTCGTTCAAAATTGAATAATGAGAAGGCGGTTCTGTAATGCGTGTTGGTAATGCTAGCTGACGGTTCCAATACCAGACTGTAAGAGGCGGCATTGCAACATCATGTCATGCTCAAGCACGCTCGGAACTGAACCTGATTGGCAGACCTTTCGTTTTTTGTACCGTCTTAGTGTTGAACTTTGTAATATTGTTTACGTTTGATGGCGCCTCAAGGTCGTATTCCTGAACTCAGGTGAGAACAAGATCAGTTCTTCACCGCAACATCATGCAGGTCTGCACCAGGGTAGATCCACATCTTTCTGACTCCGACAGCAGGAGACCTTCGGCTGCCGTCTTGCGTAATCTAAAGCACATGGCAGGAGAGTTTAAGGCCAGCCATGAAGGCTAGTGTCCATGATCGTGGAATCCAGCATGAATGTCGGCCGTCACAACACAACACTGACAAGCCACATCCCCATTTGGGAGAGATACGACTTAACGTTTGACTTGACACGTTGGTCTGCATGTAATCCGCCTTTGTTGAGTTGCCTCTCGTATCTCTGAAACATGCCAGAAGCATTTTGGAAGCCGATCGTCAAGCCATGATAGCCGTGGGTCAACCGCGATCGACGGTGATGTGCGCTCGTGGGAACAACGTGGCCACCATGATATGTATCGCTCAGGATCGTAATGATTGGCGGGTGGCGTTCCAGTATGGCGTAAGTCGAAACTTTATTTTGAAGGTTGCTTGAGAATACACATATCGTCAAGGGCTATAGATTAGGAAGAGGCTACTTTCAGGTTTGGTGCGCATCGAGTGAAGATCAAACTCGGTGGTCTCGTGCACCTGCAGGTTGTCGTTAGTTTTACCTAGCACACCGTCAGCAGGCCGCCATTTCAAGCCCTATGGGTCTCTCCTCTCATCAAACGTCTATCCTCCAACCCCAGCCTTAATACACCTTCTTAATACGTACCATTATACCCCCTTCCCTGCAGATCCCCAGCTTTGGTCGCGATGGGCTGTGCGCTGCATGATCTCGACCAGCTTGTGCCGGCGACTAACGTTTGATTTCGCAATATATGCGCGCTAGCCTCCCAGGATTGAGGGTTTCTCCCCAGACATGAGGCTGCGTGTCTTTGAGCAGGGCCCTTTTGGTCATTGCACAGCCGAAGCGGCAGGCGGCAGCGCTAATCGACATGCTTAATCCTAACGGCGAATTAGCAGCGTGTATATCAGAACGCGCGAAATGATAAGATGAACAGGGCTCATCGTTTCGCTACGTAGGCGGCGCGCATCCGCTGAACCGACTGTGCCAGATCTAGCTGCATGTTCTGTCCCCGGTATCGCTGCTTTGCGAAAATCTGGGGAACATGAAGAAGGAAGCGCGCACAGCATGTGCTGAGTGACTAGCATACCTAGATTGTGTTATCTGGGTGATATAAAACCCGGGCTGTCCACGTTGCCTCAATATCGCTGGTGGCCGCCTGTCGAATGGTTACCTGTGCTAGACCCTTAATATGGTAATTACTATGATTAGCCAAACCATTTTCGTCGTGTTCAAATTTGGGTAGCGGAGGTGCCAATGGGGACAGAAAGTCGCCACGACAGAAAGGATACCAGCCCGAGAACGCACGTGCGGGGACCCGGTTCAGTTCCACAAAGTTTGCGATGCTTCTCCGCCAATTCGTTTGGAAAGATGGGGGGGTTGGTAGGGCCAAGAGCCACATATTAGCGTTTGTGGGGAAGGCTAGGATCAGCGTTCGTGATAGTGAACGCCAGTGGCCCATGCAATGCTCTAACCAGATGACGATAAAGGCCCGCCTCTGTTAGGCCCAAAACTAGGCATAGCCCTGACCATTCCAGTGTGCTCCATGTACTCGATATACACAAACCGGCGTTGCATGGCACAGAAAGAGGTGCAGCGCCGACAGAATGCAAGAGCCAGGACCCTGTGCGCTGCCATTCGTCTGTATACGAAGCCGAACTGTGGAGATTTCTGCCGGTATGCATGATATCCGTGCCTGCCCTCGTGCTGGAGGCTTGCAGACGTATTGCACATCCTCGTGCTCGCGGGGTGCAGGGTTGGCCAGCAGTTTCAACGTCGTACTGGCAGGGTCAACGAATCAGTTGCCGAGGCGCGAGGGACTAGCATTCTGCGAACTAATCGACGGCCCGGCGGCGCTGTCATCGCGCGATGTGATTGAACGACAGCGGGGCACTGACTTCTCGCATGTGATATAAGACTTTGGAAAGCTTGAAGATCATCGCGAAGGAATGGAAGCTTCTCTCGTGGCTTCGATGAGCAGTTTCAGGTCGTAGCGAACTGTTCGACATCTGGCGCGTGAGCCTCATGGACCATGCGATATTGCGGACCGTCCGACTGGACGAAATCAAGGCGTGCCCTTCTAGAATATGTAGAAATGCAGGAAGTACAGTAACTAAAAGTGGTTGCAAGGTCATGCTCGGCTGCATAGTACTCTCTCACTGAACTATCGGTAGGCCTGGTATACCTCAGATATTGCAGAGACTGAAAATAGCAGAGTCCTGCGACGATGATGCAGGACCACTCTGCGCCTTCCTGTGCAAGCAAAGATGTGACCTGGAAACAGTGCGCCAGGTATCTGAAGGCGGATTCATCTGAGCGGTGACGTTGGGGCGAGTACATGTTGAACTCGACTCAACTCCACTCATCGACTCAACTCAACTCAGCGCAGGCGTTGCGGTAAGCACTGCAGGGTCGCTTAACGTCCGTTCCCAGGGTTTCCGTCGCCTCTTCCTGCAAGACGACAGTGGCTGCACACAGTAAAGTTTGGGAAGCCTGCACCCGCTGACTAGTCTTCACACAAAGACGATAGTGAGCGCCTCGCTTGCCCTGGCGCGAGTCAAGACTGGACGTCACTCGCTGTACACGGTACCTAGTTTCAGGTAGTGCTATGCGGCCACGTGATGATCACTCGGTGGCAGCTGTTTCATGGTCGCATGGCGCTCTGCATACAGACCTAGGTATCTGGACGCCCTGAGTCGATCGCCATGGACAACCATATCACCTCAAAACGGAATGGACGAGTTTCAGCAGGTGAATGGCATTACCAAATCGCGCGTCGCTCTAGTCCGTAACGAAGGCGGAGGAAATGAAGTGGGCTATAGCAGGCGCGGTATATGGCGTCTCCGGCTCTGGAGTGTTGCGCAGGAGCGCGTCCACGGCCGTTATTCGTAGAGAAGAGCACAGCGCTGCAGGCTCCGTCCTGGAGGAGTTCCCAGGCACCGAATGGGTACAGTCGACGGGTAGATGACGGAGGCGGAGATGGAGGTTCGGTGTGGACGACGCTAGATGCAAAGCGCCTTCGACACGCGGGGACGTGACTTCTCCCACCGGCTGAAGACCGGCTCAAACCACAGCCCCTGTTCCGTTCCCTGGCCACGACTTGCCCCAGAACCTGGTTGCCGAAGCATCTGCCCTCCAGGATCGGCGGACCAATCACCCCCCGCTGCTATACACCCTTGGCTGGTGGAATTAAAGATTGCGTCTTCTGATATTGCCCTCGAGTTGATCGCGCTTCTCGAAGCCCATGAGGACGCATGGAACTTTCAAGCCACGATCGTGACACTAACCCTACCTTGACGCCGGCCAGGGTCCTCAAAGTCGCAGTGTGCCCTCGGCAGCACGCCGCTAAAGCTCTGCTCGCAGGCCCACATATGCTCCCCAAAGTCATCGCATGACCCGTACGCTGTCCCCAGATTTCTCCATTGACCGGCTTCTTCGTTCCCCAGCATCTTCGCCCCGCTGTTCGATACCACACAGACGTTTCCTGGACTGACGACGTGAAGGGTCTACCAAGTAAGTCACCACACTGGGTGCAGTGGCGGGGAGTACATTGAAGTTACTCCATGTGGGGTCACTTGCTGATGATCCAGCTAGCAGAGAAGCCGACCTGAGTCAAGAATTGTTAATCTTCACACTCGACACCGCCACGATGGAGCCTACGGCGGTAGAAATGCCGAAGCTCGAACGTAGAAGCTCTGCTCCAGTGAAACGCAGGGTGAGTCGGGCGTGCGACCACTGCCACCGGATGCGAACGAGGTGCAACGGGCAGTCACCGTGCTCGCGATGCATAGGTTCGTAGAGCCTGCAATCGTGTGGATCTAGCTGACGTTTTTAGAACTCGAATATGTTTGCCAGTACAATCGAGAAAAGAAGAGGCGAGGAAAAGTAAGCTCAAATCTCAGACAAATACGCCAACGACTCGTGACCTGTTCTTTGGCCGGTGTCCTTGTGGTTGATGATAGTACTGACAATTCCCAGGTACCAAGACATATCCAAAAACAACGAGAGGAGGCGGCTGCTGTAGGACGCAGTCCACAAACTCCAAACGGCCTCGTCCAGTCCAATGGGTATTTTGAGAGAGCCGGTGTGATTTCAGAAATGGAGGAAGAAGTTTGGTCCCAATCAGAACCAACGCCAGTCGTACAGCATTTTCCTTCAGCGAAAGGTAGCTTGCACAACCCGTCCTCTGGAGAGTGGCAAGCATTACATACTGGTCAGCTGATATACCCCTCTGAAGATCATTCAACTAACCTTTATGATCAGGCCCGACCTTCAACCCACCTGTTAACCACATGATGATAGATCCTCTGCTTTTGGGGTCTGGAGCTGCGTATTCACCAATGCACGCTGAGATGCCGCGTAATGAGGAGCTGATGTACGCCATGAACGGAATGCACTTGATCCCCGGCCCTAATGGTACGCCGATATCGATGCCACCAGAATACGCGAACATGGCGTATCCCATGCACTATCAAGCCGCAAGACAGTCGTCACCTCACAGTTATGGCTCTGCCGATACGGGTTCGCCACAGTCAGGGGTCAGTGTCAGTTCGTCGCAGAATGGAAGCGGGATCGCGTCGTGCAGGTACCCAGTACTGAAACCACTGATCCCACACCTGGGAACGATCATGTCCATCTCGACCGCATGCGACCTCCTCGAGTTTTATTTTCAAAGCTCGTCATCGGTATTCATGGAACCTGTCTCTCCGTACATTTTAGGGTCCGTCTTCAGGAAGCGGTCCTTTCTTCGCCAGCACAAGCCAAGGAAATGCAGCCCTGCGCTGTTATCGAGTATACTTTGGGTCGCCGCGCAAACCAGTGAAGCCAGCTACCTCACATCGTCACCGTCCGCGAGGGCCATCATATGTCAAAAGCTTTGGAAATTGACGGTTGATCTGCTAAAGCCCCTAGTTCACTCGCCTGCCTCGCATGGTTTTACGCCTGGCTCGGGAGTGACTTCTGCTGCGCATGAGGCTTTTGGCGTTGATCGCGCGATCGGGCGTTACGATGGAAGGCCAGACGGTGCGATGCCACCCACCAGTACGCTTGATGATGTCGCAACGTATCTCAACTTGGGAGTAGTGACCTCCGCAAGCGAATACAAGGCTGCCTCGTTGCGGTGGTGGAATGCCGCCTGGTCATTGGCAAGGGAGCTGAAGCTGGGGAGAGAGCTCCCTGAAGCGGCTTCGAAAGAGCGCGATGCTCATGTCGCAGCGACCGAAAGTGGCGATATTGATGTAGGCATGTCGGATTGCTCCCATTCTGGTGTGCATGTGGCGGCAGGGACCCCCGCGGCAGCAATCTATGAAGAGATGAAGGAGGAGCGGCGGAGACTGTGGTGGTTGCTTTACATGGTTGACCGCCATCTCGGACTGTGCTATAACCGGCCTTTGGCGATGCTGGATAACGAATGCGAGGACCTGTTTCAACCCATTCCGGATACCTTGTGGCAAGCGGGCGAGTTCTACACCGGACATACAGGAGGGCCGCGGAGGAAAGGCCTGAATTTCCAGTGCACGTCGTACGTATGCCCGTGCTCCTCGCAGCAGGCCTATTTTGGGTACTCCTGAAGGGTCTCAAATTGCTTTCCGAATGCAAAATGTATTTGTGAAGCTCCTTGACGACCCTCAGTAGTAGCTATGATAGCCTGTTGATTGAGCTGCGATCTGATTGATTAGACCTTTGCTGACGGATATAGCCACGACGTATTTGGTTTTTTCCTCCCATTGATGACCATCCTCGGTGACATTGTAGACCTCAATGCACAGAAGAACCACCCGAGATTTGGACAAAGAACTTCTTGGGAGCTCTACGAAGCAGAAATCACGCGTCAGTTGGAAAGATACGCGTATAGCATCGAGGAGTTCAAAGCCCAGCATGGTTGTGGCCCGAACGAGGACGCCATCAACCAGCCAAATGGTACGCCCGACGCAGTTAGGAGCGAATGGATCCACCAAACAAGAAAGGTCGCCGCATACGCTACTCACATCATGCATGTCTTGCATATCCTCTTGCATGGTAAATGGGATCCAGTAGCGCTATTGGAGGACGATAACATGTGGATATGTTCGCAATCTTTCCTCGCAGCTACATCAAACGCGATATCAGCCGCACACGCGGTAGAGGAGATATTGGATGTCGACCCCGATCTATCATTCATGCCCTACCTCTTTGGCATGTATCTTCTGCAAGGAAGTCTGATCCTCCTCCTGCTAGCCGACAAACTATCCACGGAGACCAACGACGGGGTGATCAGGGCGTGCGAGACCATCGTTCGAGCCCACGAGGCGGCTGTCGTGACGCTCAACACTGAGTATCAGGTAAGATCGTGCCCCCTCGAGTCCATTTTGACTAATGCTGATTGAACGACAGCGAAATTTCCGCAAAGTCATGATCTCGACGCTGGCACAGATCAAAGGCCACGGCCACGCGCGAGAAATGACGCCCGCGAAACGACGAGAGGTCTTGTCCCTCTACCGATGGACGAGCCTCGGGAACGGCTTAGCGATTTAGATTTTGTTGAACATGTTTGATACATTACTACGGAAAAGCTGGTTTGACTTTTAGCATGGGTCACCGCAGCCATCCAGGCTACGATGGGCGGTGAATGAACTGTACGATTATATGTGTGGGTTGATGCTTGGGAATTGACGATTATACGTAAAGCGGCTGCGACTTTGTGTTTGGATGAGCATGTGTGTGTGGGGAGGGGCCTATTATGCCCTGCTTAAGCGTACGATACATTACTGCAAGTACATGTAGTGAAGAGACTCATTCACTTTCAGCGAGGACAAAGCTTACGCTAAAGTATGAAGTGCTAGGAAGTATGTATGCTTCAGCGGCCCGTATCATAATGAGACATCGTCCATCGTGAAGGCGCCCAGCACCCACACACTTTCGCGCAACGACCTGACCTGACGTGGTGTGGTTGTTCAAGATGGCCCGCAGCTACCGTACCAGACCAAGCAACCTGATGTCTACAGCACAACGGGACGTAACGAAAGAAACAAGGCTGTCACCTGCAACTATACTTAAAATAGAATCATACTAACGCATACGCGTACGCTCCCGTCTACCTAGTCTAACTGGACCGTGGACGGGGGCGCTCGTAATTCATGTATGTAGAAAATGTTAGATGGGGCGTGACGGGCCACCATGCACGCACGATAGTTCAGGCTGAACGGGAAGCAGGTCGCTACCAAACGACCTCAGTTCTTTCACTCTATAGCACATCTGGGAATACCAGGGAGGATATAAAGGGGGGGGGAGCCACAAGCAAGCAAGCCAACAAGCAAGTTATAAATAAAGAAAAGTTTGAACTTCTATTAACTAAGATGGTGGAATAGCCTTTATGTACAGCCAAAGCAGAGCATGTGAGTTTTTGCGTATAAATAAATGCAAAGGGACATGGACTTTTACCCAAGTTTGTAGTAGCCATGTAGTGTGCGTGGAAATGCGTTGGAAAGCAAGTTCATGATGGATGAATCATAAGAAAAACATGACTTCGTCGACTTCATCATAAGCTCTTCTCCACCTCCATGACTTCCCTAATCCCCTCAGCAACGGCATCGACCTTCTCCTTAGGCAACCTCTTGAGCGGCCGGCGCGGGTATCCACCATAGCCATAATACGACTGGATAGCTGACTTGGTCCCAGGGATCGCTGCCTTGGTAAGCACCCAGTCACCTTTGCTGAGCACTTTTTGCAGCGCAATGGACTCGTCGTATTTGCCCTCTGCCCACAAATTCCAAACTTTCACGCACGTCTTGGGCAGGACGTTGGCGCCGCCAGCGATGATGCCGGAGCCGCCGCTGGCAGCTGTCTGGGCTGTGAAGTCGGCCATGCCGCCAAACGCCATGTAGCCACTCCCCGTGCTTTTGGTGGTGCACGCGTTGGTGGCGAGAGAGCAACGCGGGTGAGCTTGCCCGTGTTGCCGCATGTGAACTTTGTGCCGACGATGTTGGGGTGCTTGCCTAGCTTGATGATGAGGTCGCTGTCCATGTCGATTCCAGCCACGGCGCCGGGGTAGTTGTACAGAATGATGGGAAGTGGTGAGCCGTCTGCAACCTTGGTGAAGTACTCGTAGATGGCATCCTCGTCCATGGCATAGCGGTAGTAGCTTGGAGGCACCATGAGAACATACTCGCCGCCAGCGGCCTCAGCTTCTTTGCACAGCTCAATCGTGAGCTTGATGCCGTGTTCTGAAGCTCCTACGATGACGGGCACGTTTTGATAGCCGGCTTCATCCAGGGCTTCGCGGGTTGCTCGCGTGACTGCGGTCTTCTCGGCTCGTGATAGGTGGACGGCCTCACCATTCGAGCCCATGGTTACCAGACCAACAAGCCCAGCTTCGGCAAGTCTTACTGCGTGCTTCTTGATGATAGGGATATCTAGCTCTTCTGTTTCAGGGTCGAAAAAGGTCATGGTTGGCGAGTAGATACCCGGTCGGAGAGGGGTACGTTCTTTGGCGTTGCCATTGGTGTGGCCGTTGGATGCCATGATTGCAGTGTATGTGTGTGTCAGGTAGAGCAGGAGTGGATCAGACAAGTACGTGCACAGTGTATGCAGCTGGGAGCCCGGAGAAGTGGAAAGGGAGCAGACGGCAGGAATGGATCACATTTGGGCTCGGTCAGCTTTAATATAGCAGCGAGATGGATGGCAATCGGCGTAAAGTAGAACAATGAGCTAGCCCGACGTAGCGGAAAGCCCATCCCACCTTTGCTTGCGCGTGTTCCATGGCTCCAGCGATGTCAAGATCTTGTCCAATGCGGCCCGTTCATTCGTCAAGGGGACTGAGGACCTGAGACTGGCGAAGGCTAGAGCAACCGTTGTGTGCAGGGCTGTGGGCCCTCTGGCGAGCTCGGGACACAACTGCGCGAAATGCGGGACCGTGGTGCGGCTTTTTCTATGGGGGTGACTAAAATTATCGGTTCACTCATGGAGAAAGTTGCCGTCTAGAGCAGGGTTGGATGTCGAACATAGTGCACGGCAGCCAGGTGGCGCACGAATTGGTCGTCGACGTTGCGCGCCGGGCGACGCTGAGATATTTCTCCACCAATCGTGGATATCTGAGCGTGTGGGGGTTGCACCAGACCTGACGTGCTGCTTCTCTTGGCTCTGGGGAAGTTTGGCGTCACCACTCCGAGCGCGGTGCATCGTTGAGTTCACAGAGGCAACTATCCCCGCTATGCGCTTCAGAAATTCTGAAGGTGCTTCGGATCGACCAAGAGCCCGCCAAAGACATGCCGTCCAGCCTCCTCTTCCCTGCGGAGATCCTCCACAAACACCACAATGAGCAGCGAGCCCTCAAAGAGAGTACAGAACGTCATCCGGCCGCGGGTCCCGGCAAAATCACAGCGCGTCGTGTGAGCGCCTCAGCATGTGCCCCGCTTGCTGGTCCAAGAATTAATCCGTCGAGGTTATCGATAAGCTTTTAACTATGTCAAATGCCGCGGTGTTTGAAGAGAGTCTAGTGAACGCTCTTCCCCTCCAGTTTGCCCTCATTCTGCCCTTCAATTCTTCGAAGACGCGCCAGTAGCTAGGACCTGGCCTAATTGACCTTTACACGACTTCATAAGCGGAAAGAACCAGGCAGCATGGCACCACCTGAGGTTTTGATGGTATGTTACCCCTCAGGAGGGATGCTCTAGGACATGTTTCCTTTCTTTTTCTACTTGCGAGCTATTATAGTCATGGCATGCATTATCCTGCATGCATGGTCTCCAGCTGCATTCCTGCAACTTGAATCCTGCAATTCGAATTCAACAACTCACATAGATGGGAAAGCTAACATTATGCGCAGGTTGGTACTGGGGAGTACACAACGGGCTTCGTTGGAGGCGGCGCGTCCAAATCAGACAAGAAGGTAGGCGTCGTAGGCTTGACACTCTTTGATCTCCGAAGACGAGGAAAGGTTGGCAAGCTGTCTATGGTGGGCGTCTCAGGCGGCAAATTCCCCGCAATCCGTGAGTCGCGTATTAACTACGTCAGTTCACGCATAATGCTAATCCCAGACAGGCGAACATTTGCAAAAGAACATCTCCGAGGCGTACAATGGATTAGACGTATCTTTTGAGGAGTTTCCAAAGGAGGGGAAGACCGACCCAGACGCGTTCAAGACAGCGATTGATGCGCTTCCCAAAGGCAGTGCTAGTGAGTTGGTAACATCCAAAGATACGATATGCTGGTTTGCTGACTTTGCTCTAGTTACCATTTTCACCCCTGACACCACTCACTATCCCATCGCTCTGTACGCCATTGAGCGAGGTATCCACGTCCTAATCACAAAGCCAGCAGTCAAGCTGCTCGAACAGCACCAGGAGCTGCAGACGGCAGCAAAGAAACACAATGTCTTCGTCTACATCGAGCATCACAAGCGATACGATCCTGCATACGCAGACGCGCGCTTCAGAGCGCAGAAATTGGGCGACTTCAACTACTTTTACTCGTACATGTCACAGCCGAAGTAAGTCCTCGATCGAGTCAATTGACGAAGAAGCAAAAACACTGACTACAATCAGGAGCCAATTAGAAACTTTCAAAGCCTGGGCCGGCAAAGAGAGCGACATCTCGTACTACCTCAACTCCCACCACATCGACATAAACGAGTCCATGATTCCCGGCTACAAGCCTGTGCGTGTCATGGGAAGCGCAGCGAAGGGAATTGCAACCGACCTGGGCTGCGATCCAGCCACCGAAGACACCATCACTCTCCTCACCGACTGGGTGAAGAAGGACGACCCAAGTAAACGGGCAACGGGCGTCTACACAGCCGGCTGGGCAGCACCACAGAATGCTGGTGTACACTCAAATCAGTACTTCCATTACATGGCCTCAAAAGGAGAAATCCGCGTCAACCAAGCCAAGCGAGGCTACGACGTAACCGACGACGAGGGCGGTCTTCTCTGGTACAACCCGTAAGTACCTATTGTAAACTTTACTTCTTCTGCTGCTACTCGACTCACTGACCATCTATCTCCCAGATTCTACATGAAGTACGCTCCCGACGAAGAGGGCAACTTCGCCGGACACACCGGCTACGGATACATATCCTTTGAGAAGTTCATCGACGCCGTCAATGCGCTCAACGAGGGCAAGGTCACGCTTGAGCAGCTCGATGCGCGACCGCTACCCACGCTGAAGAACACCATTGCGACTACTGCGATTCTCGAGGCTGGGCGGAGATCGCTGGATGAGAATCGGCCTGTCGAGATTGTAGAGGAGAATGGTGTGTGGTCTTTGAAGTAAAAAAAGAAATGAGGTTGATAGATACCATTCTTCAAAGGAAAAGACTGGATCCTACCTACTCGTGCCCATATCGTATCCTCTCTGAATGTCTTTTCCCTTGTTACTTGTTCTTGACCGAGTTTACTGCGTAGCCACACATAGTGCTAGCGTTGCACGTCCGCGGGTGCAACGCTAGCACGTGAGCCTTCCTCCACCTCCACCTCCACCTCCACCCCCACGCGATGCGCCTCTCCACGTTCGAGAGCCTCAAGGGCCATCCCTCCCTCTCCTGGTGGCTTGCCAAACCGAAGATCCTCTTGTCTCGTCGGCCAAAGTTTCCGATTTGGATAAAATAAACTTGAGGGTCTCCTCGGGTGAATGTGTACCGAAGATCTTCTCTGACTCGCCGACACGTGCTACATAACATAGAAACATAAAGGCTGTCGAGCATGAGCTAAACATCCACTCATTCACTGCACTTTGGTCAATTGTTCAAAAACGCTTTGCATGCCTGAGAGTAGATGTGATGATATGATGTGAGTAAGATGGTGCTTAAGCAACGCCCTAGTGAAGTGATATGCACATGATGATACTGTGAAGGTAGGGGATGCTTGTAAATGGCATAAGAGAGAAGATAGACAGAAACGCACGAAATGAGTTCAAGACACCGTGTGACGTGACGTGACGTGACGTGATGGAAGGAAGGACAGTCCTTTGATTCAGCAGCGCCGTTCGCTAGATGCTTCACTTTCCCAAAAGCAATCAATCTATCTACCTAGCTCGTCAGTATAACCTGACAGCAAAGGCCAAAATCTACTAATCCATCCCTCTCACCAATTGAATACTCAGACACGCCATTGAACGTGAAGGGAGGTCTGGAGGGAGGGAGGAAGGATGCTCTCAGCTCGTCAGACTAAAATCTAACCAGCCTTCCCAACCTCATCCAACTTGTTCAGCATCCCCTGCACCTCCTTAACCAGCGCCTTCCGCTTCAACCTCGCATCCGGATCACCCTCGGTTTCCACACTATCCAGCTTGAAGATAATCTGCGTCAGAATCGTCTCGCTCAGCTTCTTGTACTCGAACTCTCGCTTGGCCTTCTCCGCGGGCGGATTGGTCATGTACTGTATCGCCAGCGGCACGAACTCGGTGTGGAACTTGCTGGCGATGGCGTCGAGCTTGCCCATTGCCGTGACGGGAGTGGCAGCTCGCGGGGGATTTTGTGGAGGCGCGGAGGTAGGTCGTGGTGCGGCGTTAATGTGCGAGGGGATAGGAAGATACTCTGCACCTGCTCCTGCGCCGACGTAGCCGGGGGTAGATGTACCTGAAGCGTTGGCGGAGGATGAGCCCTTCTTCTTGCTCTTCCTGCCGCCGCGTTTGCGCGTCTTTTTCTTGCCGGTGGTGTTGGCGCCAGAATCGACCTCATCTTCATCGTCATCCTCCTCGTCTTCGCCGTCGCTCCATTGACGTGGTGCTGCGTCTGCTGAGCCGGGCGCAAGACCGCCAACAGGTGCCTCGCCAATTGTCACCAAGATCTCGCTGCCACTCCCGTCCCCACGTAGGCCTTCCTCTCGCGCAGTTCGCTCGTCGTACTTTAGATTCCGCCCCTTGTAGAACATGCGTATCCGCGCTGGGTTGTCGATGCCCAACTTCTTGGCAGCCGCCTGTCGCACCGTTCCGATCTTCAAATCCCCGTCACGTATACTGTGCGCCGGGAAATGTGTAGGGTAATGCGTCCTCTTCTCCTTGAAAATCAAGACATCAGTCTCCCGCTCAGGATTCTTGTCGTCCCAATCTACTATCTCTGGCGCCTGTGCGGCGCCATTTCTCCGCAAATCTTCGCTTGTGATATATGAAAAGTCCGAGTCGTTGACTACACCCGAATTTGGTGAATTGCCTGGTCGACCAAAAGGAGAGAAGCGTCCTCCCCAGCCGCCGCTCCCGCCGCTGCGAGAGAACCAAGACATGGTGACGAAGATCGCAGCTAGTGCGATTGCAAGTGCGGTCAGGTAGGTCGGGTCGTCAAAGCGAGGATTCGTGATGAATTCGGTGATGTCGTTGAGGCCACTCTGTTGAAGAGTTTGGATGATCCTGGAGAGCAGGTCGGTGGGCAGGTCTCTGTTATCGGATACAGGCGGGCTCGAGGTGGTGCCAAGGTATGGGTGGTTCTTGAAGAAATTGAAAGATTTCTTCAGATCGTCCACCAGCTTATTAGAAGACGCCACGGTGACTGCCTCGTGCAACTGTGCCCTGCCAAAATAGCAAGGCTGTATAGTGTCCGCGCGTGCTTCAGATGACGTAGTAAGCAGTTGAAGAAGGGAGCTGGTGTGTGGTGGGGTCTTCACTGTAGCGTCGGATTGCTGGTGATCGGCCAAAGGTTGAAGCGGCCTGACGTCGATTCGGGCAAGATCTGACACGAGACTCGTCAGGGTCCTTGGCTTAGTCATGCGATCGATTGGCCCGTTCGGGTTCGCCCTACATAATCGAGTGGTGTGAAAGTTCCTAAGGTTTCCATACTGTTGAGACCTAGGATATCGGCTTGCATTATGTTGTAGGTAGGCGGGCGGGCGTGCACGATGAATTTCTGACACCACCTCACTGACATTATATTACTACTACACGCATAAGATGACCGAGCATCAGAGAACCTCTATCACGAAAATCCGTTGCTTCCTGAGTAGTAGGAAAAGCAACCACAGGCCTCAAAACGCCAAAGTATGCAGTAAGTGCCCATGGATCCGGCAGTATGAGATGCCATCCTTGAAAAACCCCGCTCCCCTTTTAAATGAACACCGCCAGAGTGCTGATGTGACTCTGTTAATGCAAATCGTAAAACCTCTGCCATTACTCCTCCATCTTGCCCTTGTCTTGCTTTGTTCCCTCGACAGGCTCCTTGCCTTGCTGTGCTCCCCCCTTGGCAGGCTCCTTCAGAAGCATGGCGCGGAAATCTGAGTTACTCTTCGCCTCGCCATTCGTGGTGACCGCAGTCCTGGGGATAGCAGGACGACCAAGACCGGCTTTTCCACGACCTCGGCCGCCTCCACGAGCTACTGGGCGATTGACGTGCTTCGGCTGGACGAAGCTACTGCCTGCTCTCCATTCACCCTTTTGCTGGTTCAACTCCCGAATCGTTCCAATGCGGAGCTTCCTTCCCTCGAACTCCTGTCCCTCGAGCGCAAATGCAGCTTTACCTGCGTCTTCGATCGTGGTGAACTCGATAATGGCACCACCGTGGTGTGGCTCGAGTTTGATCATCTTGAAACCGTAAGGCTCGACAAGCGGTTTGAGACGTGGAACAGGCACAGTATCGGGCAGGTTGAGAATCGCAATCGATCGTTCGCTGAAGGGCACCGGTTTGATACTTGCATCTGATTGCGAAGCAGTCTGTTCAGCGTTGACTTCGATAGTTTTCGAACTGCTAGCATTCTCCAGCTTCGCTAGAGTTTTTGGTTTGTGTTGATCACTGGCGATTTGAACATTCAGTTCAAAGCCCCAGAAGTTTTTGCCATCCATCTCTGCTACCGCCGCATCTGCACTCTCCTTTGATTCGTACACGACATAACAGAATCCCTTGTTGTTGCCGGTGCCTTTCATGACAGGACATGTCAATCTAACAATGTTTCCAAAGTTCGAGAAAGCATCCTCAATTTCTCGTCGCTTTATCTTGAAGTTGAGGTGCCATATATAGACTTCGCGGCCTTCTGCGGTTGCACTATCGCGTTGCTTCTTAGCAGTCGGGTTGGAGATTTTTGAAGTGATCTTCAGTCCCTCTATGTCGGTGCCATCGAGCTGCGTTGCCGCAACGGCATCTTCAGCCTTGGCGAATTGCACATAGCAAAAGTGACGGTTTGTATTGTACTTGAGCGAGGGAAACCTAATGCTGATGATTTCTCCAAAGGGACTGTAAAGCTCTCGCAGCCAGGCTTCATCAGCGTGCAGGGGATAGTTCGCAACATATAACGTTGTGCTCATCGTTCGCTCAATAGAGATGGTGTGGCCTTCGAACCCCTTCGCTTCCTTAGTCAAGGCATAGTCAGCTTCTTCAGAAGTCTCGAATTCCACGATAGCCGTTAAGCTATCCTTCTCTTCTTTCAAGACCAAGTCTTTGACAGTGCCGGCATCGGTGAAGAATTGACGGATTCGAGACGAAGCGGTGGCAAGAGGGAGCTTCTTGACGATGACTGAGGTATGCTCGCGGTCTCGTTTCGGTTTGTTTGAGGGGGCTTCTGACGGTGCCTCGCTAGCTACCCTTGCTTGTTCGGTGGTTGCATCGTTGTGCTGTTCATTTGCGCTGGAGAGTTTGCTTTTCTTTAAGACCGTGCCACCTTCAGCATTGTCTTCCCTCTTCCGCTTTCCTGAGCCATCCTCGGCTGGGCTTTCTGACGTCTCTTGCTGCGCAAGTGTGGCTGCAGCCGCTGTCCGCTCTTTCTCCCTTCGGATCGAGATTGTGCGGTCTGCTCGCCTCCGGTCAATTGCGGCGCTTCGCACCTTCAACACTGACTCGTGCTGTTCGCAATGGTTCATGTACATTTCAACCAATGGTTCAGGATGATCGATCGTCTGGAGGCGCTCCATGCCACGTTCCAGGACAGCTGTTGCCGGTGAAGGTGGCAGGAGTTGCTGGCCTGCATTCTGCTCATTTCGAGTAGCGTGTTGAGACCAGAAGACCATCTCGAAGATGTACCAACGATACCAGAAATCATAGAAATCGGCTTGCGACTTGACCAAGGAGTTCCAGATCTGCCGAGCTTCATCAACGCTGTTTTTCTGGAGCCAGAATTTCATATGGAGGCGCTCAAGACGATATTGGGGGTCGGCCCATTCTCTTCCATGCTTTTTCATGCCAACCTCCTTCACGAACTCCAAGGCAGAACGAATGCCAACTTCTGCAACATCAACCTCCTCTTCCGTCGCCCTTGGATCATCGAAAGCTCTTCGGCGCAGATATCCGCACCACGCGATTTGTACCTTGATGAGCTCGTCCACGTCAGTATGCTCCAGAAGACCTGAACCGGTCGCGGTGTGCTTGACACGCTCGATGACTTCGAAGGCCTTATTTTCGGCTTCAAGGGTCAGTATGCGATGGGACCATAGCGATCCGGACCAAGGGCAGTGCCGCGTCGCGCGCTCGAGCACATTGAGGAGATCGACCGAGCGATCCTTTTGCCATATAAGGAATTCGACATAATCTTCCCATATTGACGGGTCCACCGGAAAGCGAAGCGTAGCGCGCTCGTACAGCGCACTCACGAGATGGACGCTGTACACGCCCGCTGTTTTCTTCTCCCATTTGAGATACCGAGTCATCGCGTGATACTCTGCACCTTGGTCGCCCGACTGTATCGCTTGAAGTAATTTGAACTCGTACTCCTCGCGATGGGCATATTGCTGCTTGATGTGGGTGTTCTTCTGAACCGCTTGCTCCATGACCTCCTCATAATGGCTCTGATTGTATCGCGAGTTGAAAGAAGAGTACCTTGACAAGGTGTTGGCCCACGTCGCGTGCGGTTGGCTTAGGCGCTCGTTGTAGATTGTGGCCACTCTTGCTGCCTTTTCTCGGCTGAACCCGCCACGTTCAAGGTCCTCTTCGAGTACCTGCAGATATCGGTCCCAGACAAGGTTACTCTCTTGAAGGTTGTACTTGACTTTCTCGGCGCCCTGCTGCAGCGCATCTAGTAGGAATTGCGGATTGAAGAGTTCACGGCCAATAAGCCTCTCCTCCTCGGGCCACTGCTCCGGCGGTACTTGCTCCCATGAACAGGCGACCAGATAGCTCACGTACTCTCCGTACGCGGCCCACAGCTTGGCGCTATAGGGCTCGTCTTGCGTCGCTTGCTTGTGTAATTCTAACACCCCCATGCGCTCTTCTACATTCCTCGCCAGAGTCTTCTCGTCGTTGAGCCGGTAATGCCACAGCAGTTCACCTAGGGGATACTTGTCGGACATGGCTTTGTAAGCATCGCGCAGTGTTTGCACTAGCTCGTAAGAGTTCGGGTCTGAGTCAAAGGACGCGAGATGATTCTGGAGGCCTTGATGGAGGGTGGTGACGAGCGAGAGGTGACTGTAGTAGTCGAACGGGTTCTCAATCAAGCTTTTATCGAGCTGATTGAGCCAGTCGATATTCTGCTGATCCAAGGACCTGGTCACGAAACTGCGCGGGCGCGGTGACGATTCCGACATGATGCTGGCCACCGACTCGCCGGAGATGTGTTGCCCAAGGTGTTGGAGTCTGAAGTGTGTCAGTGTTTGGTGTTGCTGATCCGGCGTAGCGTCGCAGGTGAGCCGACAAGGCAACAGCAATCGCGTGACTGCAACAAACGAAGCGTCGAGATTGCGTCACCCTAAGATGGCTGCTCTCGATCCTGTAATGGGCAATTGCGCGGAACATGAGGGAAGCGCATAAATACATCCACTCAGGAAAGTGAGGTAAGAGGGGTAGCAAATGACCAACTTACGTGACTGGTCGTTGATGACCGACGGAGCTTTGTCGCGAGGCTTGCTGTTGCATACTAGCAAGATCTAAGCAATGGTCAGTTTATCATTGGCTTCCCATTGTACCAAGTCTTCGAGTCTAGATGAGACCGCTTGGTCACGCAACGTATCCACTGGGCAGTAGCGTGTCCGTGGCGTCCTGTCCGACTTGACTGCAGATGCTCAAGAAAGCTGGAGCTTACCTGCCAGTGTATCCATACCTGGTGTCGACCCCTGCCGAAACAGAGGGTGGGGCGGGGTTATGCGCGCGTCGTGAGGCGAGCCCATGGGCTGCGGCGTGCTTGCGGCACTGTGTACCGCTCGTGCGCCGTTCGCGATGTGGGCAAACCCCGGCGAAGGGAGCTGCTGGAGGATGGCGTGCGGTTGCGGCGACGAGGTGACTTGCTGGCTAAGGCCCGACGGGGTCCGCGAGGGCATTTGGCGTATTGCGCGCTTGCTCGGCGATTGCAGCATGGAGGGTGACGGGAGGACGGGTTGCGATTGCGGTACTGGCGTCCCCGCAGGCGAGTCGGATGGCGACAACAGCGAGTTGATGTCCATGATGGTGCGAGGTGTTGCGGTCTCCCACTCTTGCGCTCTTGAAGCTGGACGTTGGCTGGCCACCGAGACACCTAATCGCAAAGCTGTACGTGCGCTAGAGATGTCGAGTGGTACTTCTAGTACGATCGCGAACTGAAGGGACTGTGAGGTCTCGAGCTCCTGGTAACGAGCGGCATGGGATGGAGACCTGCGTGGTCACCGACCGATGTTCGAGGGGGCGCGCTTCGAGGATGCCGTGAGCGTAACGGACGAGGTTCCTTTGCGCCCGCGTCGTTGGTTGCGAGGTCGAGACGAAAAAGGTCCACCACGTCGAGCTCGGGCCCAGAGCTAATCAGGTAATGAGGGAGCAGGACACGAGCCGGGACTGCTTAGAGCGTCTGGCCAGTTGTCTGGTCGCGATGTGGGAAGATATGGTAAGCGACTATGCTGTCTTCCCGAGGGCCAGGTGCAAGGCGAGATGATGGCCTGCGAGGACGCGGCTGGGCACAGGTCTAGGTACAGGTCTGCTCGGCAGTCTGGAATGGGGAGCGGATCATGAAGATCTACCGAAGCGCATGAGGCACGTGATGGCGACCCCTGCACCACTAGCGCTGCGAGGCTTCCGCAACCTCAGAATTTCGTGGGAACCTCCGAGTGTGAGCCATCATCAACGCCGCGCCATTGGAGTGGCGAGCATCGACATGAGCACTCGCATACCCTCAAGGCGGCTTGGGCAGTCCGGTAAGCTCTCACTATTTTGAACAACATCCCTGCGTGGTCGTTCGCGTTACATATGCTTTTCACACCTCTATCAGCATCATTTCGCCCATTACACTTCAAAACTGACAATTGATAGCCCTCGCCGCCTTCCAGCCCCGCTCTACACACTGGACAACACGCACATCGCTACCCACCACTGCGCAACGAAGCATATCCAGCACCTTCAATCCCAGGAACAAGGAGGATGATCTTCGAAATCCGATATTGGAAAGCTACCTGCAGAAGAAAGAACTCGAGGGAGGAGCAAACGACAAAGATGCGAAACCAGCTCGTCCGACACTCCGCGAAGGAGAGCTGTCCAAGCACCCGTCCTCGCTATTCCTCGCCGAGCGCGAGATCCCCGGCTGGCGGCAGAACATGACACCCGAGGAGCAGGCTCAGGTCAAGGAGCAGGCACGGCTGCGGAAAGAAGCAGCTGATAGGGAGATCGCCAGGAAACTATCGGATATAACTCTTGACCCCGACGCCCGCGCACGAAGGTCTCTCGAACGCAAACTCGTCATCGCCGGGGTAAAGCGCCACGGCCGCATGACCAAAGCCCAGAAGCTGCTACGCACCGAGCGCCAGAGCTTGTACAAATCACAAGCCCTCCCCACGTCCGTGAAGAAGCTACAGAAAGTTGTGAACCAACTAGCCGGCAAAACCGTTAGCGAGGCGCTCGTCCAACTGCGCTTTTCCCCAAAGAAGATAGCCCGCGATGTCATCAAGGGCCTCGAGATGGCGCAAAATGAAGCTATCGTCGCACGGGGTATGGGTCTCCAGGGCGAAGAAGCGGCTGTAGCGCGGTGGGAGAGACAAAGGCAAGGCACAGATGCGGGACGACCGCGCGATCTCTGGGACTACAAGACGTCAGCAGAGGAACAAAAGGCCGTGAAGGCGGCCAAGACCGCCAAGATAACGAAGGTTGAGCTCAAAGATGGGAGTAAGAAGGTCGTCAGGGATCCTTCGGAAATTTACATCGACCAAGCGTGGGTGGGCCGGGGTAACAGCTGGAAGACGCCCGAATTCAGAGCGAGGGGCAAGATTAACTTGTTGACGCATCGAACGACGAGTAAGTTCTCATTCATGTCATATAAACAGCACAGATGCTAACATGCACTAGGCTTCTCTTTCCTCCTCAAAGAAGAAAAGACACGGATGCGCATATCGGAAGAGATCAAGAAGAAGCGCGACAATCGCAAGCTGTGGGTCGCACTACCTGATCGACCGGTGACTGCACAAAGGCAGTTTTGCCTGTGGTAAATGTACGATTTGACACATGTAGCATATGTAAAGAATTTAGTCGTCACGTCACAGCACGACAGCACGGGGAGCATATCATCTGATCTGATCCAGGATCTGTACAATATACCATTCAGCAGCAGCCACATATCTCCACCAGTTGTCCCATCATCCAAAGCACGTGACTGTGTGACTATGCTTCATCCGGGTATCTCCATGCCTCCCTAACCCCCAGAGTACTTTTTCCAATCGATACGATAATGCAGGCCCAGACGCCATCGCTATGCAAAATAAAAACCAGACGCGCATCAGAGTCAGCCGACTCAAGCTTCCACAAGCTCCTCCGGCCCCGCACTAGCAGTAAGCATATCCACCATTCCCCTGACACTCCATGCGATCTGGCTCGCCTCCACCGTGACCTTCACCCTCTGCATCAGCGCGTCGACCAAGCTGTCGATCTCTTCGCTTCGTCCTAATTGATCGGCGTAGAGATCCAGGACAACGAGAGCGACATCGGTTGTTAGTCGCGTGATGCGGTAGTCGGAGATGTTCTTGATCAGCCAGCGAAGGATAGGCTGCAGGGTTACTTCGTCGCGGCCTATAAGGGCAGTGCGGAGCGCGCTGCGGTGCCGGAGAGCTGTGAAGAGAGTCAAGGATTGTTCGCGACCGTTGTTGTCCTATCGTAATTAGTGTTAGTATTGGAGGTTGGATGTACCATGGCAGTCAGCTTACCTTTGTGTCCAAAACCATATCTAATGCTTTCGCATACTGTCCTGCCCTGAGTAGATGCGCCCACTGATGCCCCGAGCCAATCTTGCCTCTTGCGTTCCCTTCGATGACGATATCTGCCCCCTCGCCTGTAAAGTCTTTTCCTCTTGTGCGCTTCTCCCAGCCTTTTCCACGCTTCCGCTTCTTGTTTTTCTGGTCGTACTCGTCAATTTTGCCCTCCATCAAGGCCTTCATCTCCTTCTCTCTCTCCTTTGCTTGCGCTTTCTGCTCGCCGGACAGGTGGGTCTTGATAGATAACAGGCCAGACTGCATACCAACTGCTATATGCTTATCTTCTTTCTGACTGGGGATGACGTTGAGCGACAGGATGGGCGAAGGGTATTTCAATCCTCCGACAACGTTCCAGCCGGTTGTTTCGAAGACCTTGACGTGGCCATCGAGGGCTCCACTGAGTAGGCGCTCCCCGTTATTTGCCAGCGACAGCGCTGTGACAGCCTTTTGGTGGTTGCGCAGCATATGGATCGGCTTCGCTGCTACAATATCGAGGACGCTGATAACATTGTCGCTGGAGGCTAGGACGGCGGTGCCTGAGGGCATAGGTAGAACACTTTCGATTGGAGCAGCGTGCTTGAAGACCATTACTGCCTTGCCGCCTGCTCTTGAATCCCATAATCGGACCGTCTGGTCGTAACTACCGGACACGAGCAGTCCACTCTGTGTAGGCATAAACGTACCCGAGCGCACATAATCCTGATGCCCGTCGAACTTGGTAATGCTCTTGTCGCTTGGTAGATCCCACAATCGCACCGTTCTGTCATCCGAGCAACTCATGAGGTTTGTGAGCTCGGAAGGGTGCCATTGTGTGACCCAAACCGGCTGCTTGTGCTCCTTCCACGTCTTGAGAATCGCCCTGCTCTTCACATCAAATGCCTGGATTGCGCCACTATCTCCTCCTGCAACCAAGATCCTGCCATCGCGCCGTATGTTTCCAGAATGCGCAATGTCATCGACGCCGAATCGCGAGATTGTTTTGACGACCTTGCGAGTCTTGGAGGAAAATATTTGCACGCGCGAACCGGTGGTGACTGCGAACAGATCCTGAGTTGTAGAGAGGAGGTTTGACGGCGGTGGGGGCGGTATTGAGATGTGCGTTACCGGTGAGGAATGCTGCGATGGGTCCAGTCGGAGCTCTGAGGCGAAGGAATTCCAGTATTTCTGCTCCGACGTGAGGTTTGAAGGGCCCTTGGGCAGCTTTAGCGGTTGTACGAGTTGGACTTCTGCCGCCATTATGGCTTATGGAAGCGATCGGACAGCGTTTGGATGTGAAGCTCGTCTCGTCGTGATCTTTTCGGCGGGATGAACTTTTCGGTGGAGACGGCAGGTGCGCTAACGGAATGGGGCAGTGGCGCCTTCGGAGCTGCAACCTGGGAGACGCCAGATGCCGCCCGTCTGGGTAAATCATATATACGCGACCACCGGCCTCAATTACAATCTTGAAAAAACATCCGGGAATATGACGGATCTTCATCATAATGTATCCTTGAGTATCGGACGCGCAGAGCATATTCGAGTGTACTGGATGCTGCTGTCGCACACCGTAGCATTGGCTTACCTTCTCGGCCTAGCGCAGGAACTGATGCCTGTTGGGGGGATCACCGCGCCCTCTTCATCGTAAGAAACGCCAGCCGCACCACCTCTCGTCTCGTCCATGTCGAGGCAGCAACTTCGCCCTGTCATGCAACACCCATTTCCTCTATGTTTGTTTATACGCGTGAACCTCATTAAGCCTCTAATGATCGATTGCCTCTCGCCAGGCTAAGCCACTCGGGACTCCGCTGGCCCAAGCTGTACCGTACTGCACCATAATGGCGACCCACGCGTCTGACAGTCTGGACGAGTTCTTCGACTTTGCCCGTTTGGAACATGACCATGGCCTTCGCCCAAGTAGTGGACCTTGTCATCACCAATCTGGGTCCGTCAACCTTCCGGACGATGTCATGGTCATGGATTGGGCTACGGAGGAGATGACGCCCATCTGTTCTGCTGACGCCTTCTCAACGAACGACGTGCACATGCAAGTCCCTTATGAGGAGATTCCCACTGGTCAAAGTGCTCAGTCTTGGCCACTTGTTGATGCTCCAAACCAATCATCATCGACAGTGACCCCAACAGCGATGTCTACGTGGGATATGTGCACAGCTACGGCCGAGCAGCATCCAATGCAGAGCCATAAGCCCCACAGCTTTGCACCCTTATCGTCTGACCCTGCGCGTGAGAATATAGAGCTCATTGACGAAGATGATGAAGAGGGTTCGAAAGGCGCACTTGGCCTTCCACAGGAGCCAACCTCAACACAGCTAGTCCCATCAAACCTCCACAGCAACAGTCCATCGGCCTTGGAGACTCCTGTAAGTCACTCCCGACACCGGCCCCCTGCACCGCTTCGCCAAGCATCTACGGCGAGTTGGAAGCCTGCCTCAGCCAAGCGCAAAGGACCACAGAGCCGCATACCGCTTGAGGCACGACAGATCCTTGAAGACGAATTTGCTGCAAATCCGTATCCTTGTTCTTGGGAAATGGACATCATTGCACATCAAGCCAATCTCGATGTGAAAAAAGTGCGTAACTGGTTTAACAACACGCGAGCGAGGAAGAAGGGTGAAGGTATGTTCTTACTAATGACGACTATACATGTTTCACGCTCATATATCCAGACCCTCAACTTGCTGTTCAAGAGATGTCTAACGACGTTACTCATTCATTGAAGCCAAGGCTCTCTAGGGACAGTCTAGACGCTTTTGATAAGAACGCAGAGGAAGCCGCTCAACTGCCCCAACCACCTTTGGCTGTGTATCTAGCTCAGTCATACCAAGAAGAGGCGGTTGAACTCTCTGCCGTGCAAGCTGCCGTCGATAGCGGCTCTCTCAGCGGAAGTGGTGACTTTCAAGATGATGGTTGGTCGGGTTCGTGGGAAGGAAGAAGGGGCTCCGTAATTACCTCGATCGCGTCGTCTGAAGGAACGACACCGACAACGTATACTGTTTCGTCAAGTGGTAGTCGCAGTAATATCTCATCATTTGGTCGAGATCGAAGACGTGGTCGAAGACGCATGGCCTGGAAGGAATCACCTTACACTCGCCAGAAAATTAATGGTGTGAACAGCGCTGGTGAGCCTCAGCAAGACTTGCCCTTCTTCTGTACGTTCTGTCCTCGGGCCTTTAAGACGAAATACGAATGGATCCGGCATGAAGATTCGGTGCACGCCCTTCGAACGACGTGGATCTGTTGTGACACAAAGACTGCACCACTACAGTCGTGTCCATTTTGTGGCCAAGCGCATCCCGATGACGCTCACATGACAACACACAAGTATCAGCAGTGCAGGAATAAGCCAGAGTCGCAACGAACGTTCTACCGCCGCGATCACTTTGTCCAACACCTACATCACGTCCACTTTGCAAATTCCAAGCATCCCTCACTTCGCGTTGGTTGTCAAGCTCGCTTGATGGCCGAAGAGGGCCAGAACTTTGGATGCAAAGACTTAGCTCTGAAATGGCGTCGCTTCGGTGCGCCCATGAAGCATGACGACCCTATGCTTCATTGTGGCTTCTGCGGCAGGAAGTCAAAGGACTGGACCGAACGCTGCGAGCATGTCGCCGAACATCTCATTGCACGCGAGCTCGATCGTGCCGTGTGGTGGGCTGAGCGGAAAGAGAACCACCTGGAGAATCTGTACTCCGCCTCACCGTATGAGTCTTTTCGATGTCGCTACTGCCTGAAGGTTTTCACAGACGTGCAAGCTATGAACGAGCATTCCCATTGTCGTGTCTGGAGTTGTCGATTCTTGAAGAGTTTCGACGACGTTGCTGCCGACAATACAGGGCCGCCATTATGCCCGGACTTCCCGTCTGCGAAAGCCCACCATTGTCATCTTTGTGGTGCTGGGTACCGCACGTTTCATGTCGAGCATGCGCAGAACTATCACCGCTATCGATCGTGTAATCAAGAGTTCTACACATCGGAGGAAGCTTTCCTCCAACATCTGCATAACTTTCATGGTGCATCTGCGCCTGCACTACTACAAGGGAGCTCTTTCATTGAGCAGAGTTTCATGCGTAACAAGGGAGCATCGTTCGAACCTGTTGAGTTCAATGAAAGCTGGCAGCCTTGTCTTATGGAGCTCGACGTCAACCCCGTCGGCCCCTTCATGGTCGAAAAGCCTGTTCCAGCCCTGTCCTCGGAGAAGAAGGACCAAGCACATGCAAAGAAACAGTCTCCTACCCGAAAGAAGAATCGTGAGGAGGCGCAACAAATTCCTTCTCAGCCCAGTAAAGCGCAACGGCAGCGCGCTGATACCACCACTTCCAAGACGGAGTCGCACGGCCCCCGTTTCTTCCGCCTTAGCACTTACGTGCCGTTCCTTTCCTCGCGCATCTTCTACTCGCACAATGAGAAACCCTCTGGCCTGCCTAAAGATAGCGAAGCCGTGGTTGAAGAGATGCCTAAGCCTCACGTGGCATCTCTGGTGATGTCGGCTGGCCTCGTCAGCATGGCTACTGTCCGATGGGCTATCAAGCCGGAGACAGATTTGGCAAGTGGCATGGTAGAGCTCACGCTTGAAGATGACGTCGATTGAGATGTACTTAGACAGCGCAACGACATGCATGCTAGAGATATTTAGGTTCATCTTCTGTATTTTCAGAAAACCGCCGGACAACTCTGCACGTTACCCAGGAGTACTGCACCGGCGTCAATACGACCATTGATGCAAACCACAAATCACCATGGCCCTATACAGGATTTTCTTCTAACTTTATTCAAGCACTCTTAGCTACTCCTGGCGGATTCGCATAAGTTTCACAGAAAGATCTGCAGCGTTGTAGTATTGCGGGCAAGGCTACAGGCTGCTCGCGGTGTGACAGCGAGTTGGATTGAATGAGCATCTCAGTAAAGCGCTGAGCGCCTCGGGGCGGCCTCAAATGGGGAAAGAACATGGTGTTCTCGTGATCAAACCAACGGGTACGAATCATTCGACAGACCCGGCAAAGATTCTCATGGTAGCGCAGCTTTCTGCACAGTCTGTCGACTTCACGGGTACGCACAGTTAAAGCAAGACCTGGCCACGTAACTTGCATGATAATATCTTCAATTTCACACTCTCTACGCATAATCCAACCACTTTATGGCTTAGTCTATTCTTTCCTTTTCCCTGATATGCGTGAGATTGTCTGGTGCAATCCGTTCTATTGGACTGAAGCCCGGTCAATGTGAACTTGCATGATACAATATTCAATTTCACACTCTCTAAACATGATTCAACCGCTTCATGGCTCAGTCTATCCTTCCTCTTTCCCCAATATTGCATGAGATTCTCTGGTGGAATCCGCTGTTTTCAGTGCTTGATATACCATGTTCGCGCCGGCAGAACAACTTCTCCCGTATGCCCTGAAGAAGACATTCTTTACGACGTATGGCGAAGTGTCTATATACTGGCCATAGCTCCAACTACCGAATCCCATTGGGATAACCGACGATAATACCTCAGATTCGCTGAGGGAATATTGACAAATTCAGTGAAGATATTAGAGACGATGCGTCGCCGCGCCTAAACGGTGTGAGTTAGGATGCATCACTGAAGAACGACGCATTCAAATTGAACGAAAGTTAACAAAGACATCTGGATTGGGCTACACTACTGCTATCTGGTGGGACTGATGTGGCTGTGCTATCTAATACAGAAGAACAAAAGAAGAGCCACGAAGGACTACAGGCCACATAGTAACATCGATAACGGTGTGGCCGTCATCGCGGCGGCTGTTGAGACCCTCCGCAGACCGATGATGGTGGACTGTGCCAGCTAAGAGACGATCGTTCACTTGAAGAGCGAGATTTTAGAAGGGTCAATGCCATCGATACGGTCCAGGATTTTCCTGATAGATGCTTTCTTCGCCTCAATTTCCCTCCGCCTGGTAGCCCTCAATTCCTCCGCCTCAGATAACGCATTCTGCAGCTGGAGGCAAAAGACGTCTTGCTCGTTGTCTGACTGGTAGTACGGCTGATCAAGCCGTCGAGATTCAGCGTTAGCATTGGCGGTAACGGGCGTATTCTGATACCTCCAGTGTCTGAGGAACGCCCAATTAGCGTTTTTGGCGCTGGAACATTGACCTGGGGCCGCAACGCAGAAGCCACCATAGCGCAGGATTGAGTTGGTGCATCGTGTCATTGCCCGTTCTGCAAGCTCCACCTCCCGCTCATCTGCCATGAAGCAGATGGTGAATGTATGGAACGCAAAGCTGCACTCTGAATAGTAGTGGTGAAAGGCAGCCTCGACCAGGGTCACGATCCAGGTACAGGATTGTCTCTTAGCATACTGTTTGCCTCGGCGGCTCACGGATTTGGCATATCCGCAGTAGCTTCGGGGGACCGGATGCGGCTGACCCCAATTCTTCCTCGGCACCACCTGGCACATCAAATCAATGGCTTGGCACCAAGTGAATACTGCTCGTGCATGTGCGACTTTGCCCTGGATGTAGTAAGGCCCATTGGCTGTGCTGCGCGGCTCCCATACGTTGTCAAGCTTCGACACCTCTTCCTTGTCTCCGTCAGCGTATCTCCGAAGGGCTGCGCAGATGGTCATATATTGCACTGGGCTGGGTGCCTTCCCATGGCCGTCGGTAAGAAGCCTGACGTATATGGCTGGTGCGTCTGAGGCTGTGCTTTGAATATACCACGGGTGTTGCTCAGAGTCTGCAAGCATAGGGTCTGGCTGGAAGTAGGGGCGGAAATCTGGGTCTTGTTCGCCGAGAACCTTGTACGCCAACGACCCGTCGAGTAGGGCAGTGAAAATGTGTGTGGGTATGCTAGCGAAAAGACGCCATAGCGAGTTCCGCCAGTGGATGTGACATTTGGCTTTGTTGGTGTTGGTTGCGCGCTCCTCATTGAAAATCGCGTCCGTGAGGGACAAGTAGCTTTTCTGCATACTATGGAGGTAGTCGACTCGACTCAGCCGGGCAAGTTGTTCGGCTTGATCCTTTGTGGCTTTGCTGAGAGGTAAAGAAAAGCTGCCGTCCTCATCGGATGTGTCGGTGATGCCGCCTGCGCCTTCGCAGGGCTGTGCTGTTGAACTGAGGTGCGTTAGCATGAGTCTATTGTGCTGCTTGGAGCGTGTTCGTACGATTCACCCATCGAGCTTTTCTGACCGGGGCGGTTGGAGCGAAATGCGTAGCGCAACTGCCCGTCTGCGGGTCGCTTTTGTTGAACCGAATCTGAGTCTGGAACGTAGTCACGCTCTGGATCACTACCGTCGTCGGTCCGGTCATCTAAAGCATATGACGACGCCATTTCGCATGGGGTGTGTAGATGACGGGACCGGTGGCCAAACCATTTGCGTTCGCTGTCCATGTCCGCGGCTTCTTCCTTTTTTTTTGGGTCACGTCGGCTAGCTGGGTGCGTGGTCTGACGACGGGTGCTTCCTTCCATTCCAGGAAGTCATGACCAGCTCGGGGACCCCATGACGACACGTACCAAAGTGCTCACAGTATGGAGCGAACATTGGCTATTGAGGCATGAGGCACAATCGTGCAGTAGACACAGCGCGGATAGCTCGGTATCTCACTCAGGAGAGAACTTTCAGTCCAGGTTGAGGAGCTCTTCACCGTGGCAGAGGAATTCAACTACTTCTACGTACACAACATGGAGCCGGGTCCAGCCGTCAATCATGTCACCCAGAACTTGATGTCCTGCCAGGTTGCACTCTCGCCGTTCTCAGCTCCAAGACGAGGATAGAAGCATAGACTGTGCTCATCATCGTAGGTGATTATCCTCGCACATACTCTGCCAACTTTGACGCATCTCTCGCAGGCGCCGTCTGGTGGAAGGGCGGCCTTGTTGATGCACCGGTTCAAGGCTTGGTTCAGGCATGTGGTCCTCGCCAGCCTGGCTTGAATGTACTTGATGTAGTTATCCTTCTTCATCTCGTTGCAATAATGCTGATTCACCGATGCCACTAGGTATTCTCTGGTGTGCGCGGGTAAGCTGCTGAAGGGTCTGTAGCTGCGAGACTGTGCAAGAGTCGGTGGGAGGAATAGCAACCATGGGATGTCCTCCCGCGACTTGGCAGGGTTGGACTGCTGCTTTGTTCCATGACTGTGCGTGGACTGCGCTATTGGTGTAAGAGAGTGTATTGTCGGCTCCTCGGGTTTTGATGGAATTTGTGCCGCCGGTCTCTCTATCTCAGTTTGGGTGCAAGCGCTGATCTGATGAGATTGTGCTGCCGGCTCCTCGGTTTGGGTGCAAGAGCTGATTTGAAGAGACTGTATTGCCGGCTCCTCGGTTTGGGTGCAAGAGCTGATTTGAAGAGACTGTATTGTCGGCTCCTCAGTTTGAGTAGAAGCAGTGACTGTGAGGGGCTTTGCAAGCGCAGGTCTACTAAGTATGAATTCCCGGGTATCGATGCATAGATCATCATCGGCCGTGACGGATTTGGTCGATTTGCCGCGATGTGCTAGCCGTCGCACCGGCGCAATGCGGGCTGCCGCGCCCCCATCAACACAGTTGGCGATATCTTTGGAAGCCAGCGACTGAAGATTTGAATGCTCCTGTCTGTATTGTGTCTTCTTTTCCGGTTTCAGAGTCTTCATGTTCATCGCATAGTTCTGAACATAGTCCGTAAGGGTCGTGAGATCTGGACCTTCCCGGTCAATCCAGATAGGCGGAGCTGGACGAGGCTGTAGCTGTATACAGCTATTCGCCGGTGAAAGCTGTAGCGGGATTGGTCTAGTCGCGTGAGAAGATTGAGCAGGCTCGTGTGTTGGGCTGTGCTGGTGGCGTTTCGTAGGTGGTCTGGCCGATGGTGCGATAGACTGCCGAGCGTGGAAAGCTAGACAGAATTAGAGACCATTGAGCAAGGTGTAATTGCATCTCACAATTGCCATGCTCCTTGGCCTCGCCTGGGGTAGCACTGTCATACGACGGGTGCAGTTTGGACCTGGAACTTTCGCGCCGTCGCTGCGTATGGGACTCGAATTGGCGCTGAGACGTGTGCTGTGGCGCCCGTTTCACTCCCTTAGGCAGGCTGTCAGGCTCCTTCAATTTGGAGACGCGAGCGTTGTCCATCGTGCAGGTGTGGTGGTGGTGAGTGGGTTGATCCTGCACCGAGCACCAGGAAGGCAAGCGGCAGCTCGCGATATACTTGGCAGGCCCTTTGTGGCTTCCCAATAACCACGATAACCTTACACACCGGGCATTCCTCATTGAACCCTCTTCCACATCACAAATGACAAGTTGCAGTCTTATGCTCAAGAATCTACGCTAACCACGGGATTGCTTTCTTGTATTATGACCTCTTACACGACATAATTATATTATGTTGTTTAGTTAATAGAATTGTCGTTTTTAATGCTGAAGAGGAAACGATTAGTTTGTATGCACCTAGTCACGGTGAAGGTATTCGGACGCTGTTAGACAGAGCTGCCTCATCTAGCGTGGTTTGCGCTTTCCTTTCTCATCCCACGACCGCGACCCCAGCTTCAATACTACCAGTGAACTCGCAACATCTATCTACATACACACAATCCCAGATTGCATGGGGCACATGGCTTACCAGCATCTCTCGAACCGTCAGCTGCAGGCCAATCTTGATGCTCTACTTCGACAGGTAGAAGCGATCGGGCAGGAGTTAGCTCGACGGGCAGACAGCGCAGCCCAACGCGGTCATCACCACAGCGACGAGATACATGAAGACAGGTTCACTCTGCAACGGTGGACAACCAGAGGGCGGACTGGCGAACGTGTACAAGCTCAGTGCATGACTCAAGACTGCACGGATGGGTACATCCATGATTGTGTTAGGGCCGGTCGAGGCAACATTTGGCATTGTCCTCGTCACAGCCCCGAGGACTGCACCTTACGAGTTCGAGATAACCCTTCAACGACGCGGTAATGCCTCTCACAACGCTGTTTCCTTTACACTGCATTCTCAACCTACAAGATAGTGACAAGACTGATATACCTGGTAAGACTTTCCGGCTGGAAATGTGGTTAACGACCATGCTAATTAACCGCCAGAATACAAAGCATTGGAGGTACAAGGTTGGGAAGTCGTTAGCAATTGCCTCCTCGATGGCCAGGTTCTGTCGAGGTGGTTCGATGGGCTCTGTGTACTGAGATATGAAATCATTCTATGATGTACAGAGCGTAGGTGTAGGACTGCCAGATGAAGAGAAGGCAGAAGCACAGTCATAAGACGATATCCATGGCCTCTTTCGAATGATAACAAAGCACTTTCTAACATCACCTGTTCCATACTTCGCCTACCACATGCTGCTGAAAATCGCTATTGCTGCTCATCCTACCCATATTGCTACATGTTGGCAGGATTCCATGAGCGAATCTTCGGGACAATAACAATCTTACTGCTCGTCCTACTTATCTCACTACACTTTAACAGAAGTCCATGAGCGAATCCTAGGTAAAGTAGCAATACTGGTGAGACTAAAACTATCGAGTCGTGCAGTACTTCACAAGCGCTAGTGTTAATTCCGAGTAAACCAAACATGGACAACTAACTGCTTGTAGATTCATGAATACATGAATAGAACTGTATAGAAACCAAGGTAGCTATCTTATCCCGCACTTGTGCTCGCATATAGTTAGAACTATTCCTCTAGAACTATAAACGCCCTGTCCCGAAACCTCATGTAATGCTTGCGACTGATCTGAGCGGGGCTAAGCTCTTTCTAGATACCGAAAGGCGGGGTGTGCATTGGCGGTGACGGTGAGAGTAGAAGTGAGAACGACTTTTCGCTTCGTGCTTCATCCACAGCAAACTCTTCCTGTCCGTATCTCCACCACCAAATTAGCCAATCATCGCAGCTATGACAAATACTTGTCCCATGACCTTAGAACAGGCGACGAACGATGTGAGCTTCAAGCTACTATATATTAACGGTATACCCGCCGTTGATATCTATAGTTTTCCAAATGGAAGCAGCTGGTTTAGTCCAGAGAACAAAGCACAATGCGAAAGACTAATATACATTGGTATATTTCGCATGTGGAGATACCCTCAGGTATTCCCTACACACCTTTATGTTACTGTCCTCCGTCTAACCGCATACAGAGCAAAGACCACATCTTTTTCGCTCCAACCCATAAGCCCGCACTGCCACTGCGAATCCCTAAGACTAGGGAAAGCCCGAAGACCGATTGGGTAAGCTCTATGTTCTAATCATATCTTGCACATGTCTAACAATCATTAGCTACCGGACGAGAGAGCAATGAGGCTCATCCTCCAGTACGTGGATGGAGGTCAGCGATTCCTAGATGCCGAATGCGATTACTGCGAAACGCTCAAACGGAAAGCCAGCAATAGTAACTAATACCCGCTCTCACCTCACTCTGGTCTTGTGACTAACGTTATCTTAGGCAACGCCACATGCAAAGTCGGCAATACCAAGTGCCAGTCCTTCAATGTCTTCGACAAAAACATGCGATTCTCTACGGAAAGCCTCGACGCCAATCCCGACGTGATCAAAGGTCAAATGAAGCCATTCATTCGCCAACTAGGACTCGCGCAAGCTTTTCTTGACCACGTCTTTCCTGGGGAATTCGCCCCCACTGGATTTTTGCCCTGGGAGAAGATACAGGTAGCCATGGAAGACGATGACGACACCCCGTTTTCCGAAAGTACTTTACGCAAGTCCAGTTCCGACGTCGAATAAGATATTCGAATACATGCACAGCCTTTAAATAGGGTTTGAGAGCAATGGCAGGCGGCACAGTCTTTATGATAAAGATGCTTGCTGGCTTCTGTGTTCTGGATACGCAAGCAGATTGAAGCCAGAATGTGCTTTGCCACCTCACAAGCAGAAACTAGAGGACCCGGGTTCCGAAGAAACAGCACAGCCTCTTTTCTGGTCGGACATCGATGACACAAACGCTGAGTCGGATGGAATGAGCTCGCGATGACTAGGGATGGTTGGGACTTTATTGAACAAGTTCGGACCCGGCATTTCATAGTTTTATCAAAGTAGCTGGTATTCAGTGAGTGAATTTGAAACATCCAGATCTGTGATGCTTCGTTTATGCCACGTAATCTTTGAGATAGCACAGAGTGAGGCATAACTGAACAAGATAAATTATTTCTGCTTCAATTAATGGAATGAATATGTTTGATCCCCTTCCCTGTGCCTTAGAGTTACCATTGTACCCGTTACTGTTGTCAAGGCTTGCAGAGTGCTGTTCATAACACTTGCCAGATGCAACACCAGCCATACCGCTTCCCAAATCCCAGCAGTGTGCCCCGATAGCACTTATGCGTACTAACTACTCCCTAGAGTATGTAGCCACAATCGGCTGCTCACTGTTCAGTCATTCCATTGGCCGCATGCTCTTCTTTCTGTGACCGTGCTCGTAGACAATGAAATTTTTTTGGTTTCGGTTCTGCGTCAATAGATAATAGTGCAGCAAAACGTTGGCTCTTCTGAATCCTTGTCCGGATGAATGCACGGGACAAAGGTGTTGCTAGGGCAGGGATCTGACAAGCACGTGGACGCTCTTGCCATTCACCTGCGCACTAACGACGACACGTGCACGCCAAGAGGCCCGACTTCGCGCTTGAGCTGTTGCCTAATCTATTACCTACTCCCCTCACTTCGTTTGACGCTTCTCGCGCGTTGCACTGAACACACACTTCCACAAACTCCAGCTTGTTCCTCGAGCGAACTATCTACATATTCCTCTCACTCCAAACTCCAGCTTGTTCCTCGAACGAACTATCTACATACTCCTCTCGCTCCAATCGTTGCTTCCTTCATCGAGACTCCTCGCATCGGTCATTGCGGCAAGATGGCCGGCCGTGGTCGTCAAGGCCACCCAAATACCTGTGAGTTAGCACCTTGGATCTCTAGACAGTTAGCTAATGACAACAGTTCAACGCCTTCGCGATGAGAATCGGGAACTGAGAGCAGACAATACGCAGCTGCGCATAGAACTGAACGAGTTCAAAGCCAGATGGCAAGATGTGCCCTTACGTATGTCCCCGTCGCCAGACTTTCAAGGATAATCACTAATGTAGACAGTTGAGGAGATTGCCGAAGACAACAAGCAGCTCCGCATCAAGCTCAAAGCTGCGGAGGAGGAGACAGCTAAGGTCCATCAATCCACACGTGAGTCCACGCGCAAATAACATGTAGACACTTACCCTTACTAACATAATCAGTGTACCAAGTCAGCACAGAGAACATACGCCTCCAAAAAGAATTAGGAACTGCATGCAGTAGAATTTCTAAACTGCAAAGCCGCCAAAAAGTCTCCACTCAGCTGTTTAGCTGGGTTAAAAAGCAGCTACCGGATAGCACAGCCACGACAACAATAAACAGTCTCCTTGAGCAACTTAACGAAGCCCGACAACACACTACCGAGCTCGAAGAAGAACTTGCTCTACTTCGGATGAATCTATACGAAGCCTTCTTGTTTAATAATCGCGACATAGCGATTGAATGGGCCACGGCCTATGACAAAGCCACCCAAGAGGTAGAGATGGGGGTTGAGAAGCTGGCACAACTCTCTAAAGCGCGGGCGAACGAGCACAAGCTTGTAGACAAGGCCCAAGAGATCCTTGAAAAGGCCTTAGCACAGTCACGCGGGGCGATACAAGCGTGTAAGGACTGTTTAGAGAACCAAGGTGCTGAGCAAGCAGTAGAGCAACTGCTTAGTGACTCAAAGATCCAAGAGCAGGTGGCCGAAAAATTTGAGAAACTCGCAGGCGTCTTCACGGGCCAAGTGCGAGACTACGAGGATCGAATCCACCAACTCACGCGCGATGTCGACGAAGGTTGTCTTGCATCAAAGCCTTACTGGATCAACGTCGGTTTCGACCTCGGTCGACAACAACAGCACAAGCACAGTCTCCTGCAAGGCTACACCATGAGGGTAGCCGAAGAGGAACGCAAAGCCGCTCCCTACGCATGTTGGGAGCAGATTGAGGAGATGGCACAGTCAACCTATAAGGCGACTCAAGAGAAGATTGTTCATCCTAATGCCACGCCTAGCATGAAGCTCGATCGCGAGAATGTTGAGCGACGAGCACTAGAACAGAAGGTAGAACAGAAGGTAGAACAGAGGTACCTGAACGCGGCAAAGACGGCTACGTACCGTGCATACCATGCCGGTATGTATGCCAATGCATGCCGCTGCAAAGCCACCGCGAACCCAGGCTACAATGTGCCAGAGTCGAGTGACTGGCATCCACTGAAAATGCTCGAGGAGATGGCCCGTTTTCACGTGCAGCAAGCACCGTAAGTAGCCACTGGAAGCACCTTATACGAGCATCATTCTGACTTTAGCAGTGAAACCGGTAGCGTTGGGCCACATGCCCGCTACTCGTCCTTGGTTGACATGACCTTGAGCACGAGCCTGCAGTACATTGGCGGACCGTTTCAACTTGATTACCTCGATGGCAGCGTCGCTCTGCCTAAGGAGTACTTCTCCACCTTGGTCCACCGCATTGCTGAGCTCCGAGAGTGTGACAGGACAGATACGCTAGCGCAGGAGCGGGTACGAAGGATCCGCCAGATTCGCCCGACTTTCGCAAAATCTACGCACAGTCTTCTACATCCGGATGATCAAGCATGAGCGATTCATGTGCACAGTCTCATATATCTACAAGTCTCAAAGAGGAAGTTATGGGTCATGTCAGGGTTTTCTCGCGCACGTCCGCGCTTTGCAAAGTCTCAGAGCCATCCATGTTAGTCTAGGTAGCGAGATTGATCATGCATCATCAGGCTCGCGGGGTTTCAAAACGGATCAAGTCTCCTGCTCCGGGATCTCTATACATCATCACTTTACACTCAGTGCGATGCGGTTGCCAATTCCATGATCCATGGGTGAGCTATACGGACCGAACCCATGTCAGGCTACGGTAAACTTCGCGACCGGTTGCCCGGTAGATGTCCCGCTTGTGCACTTAGCATTCGCTTAGCGAAAAGTTTATTATGACTCCATTCAACAACACTATAGATACACCTGAACATACCGAGTGATGTGCCTCCTGATATATGTAGGTTTGATGTCGGGCGTGGTCATCCAAACCCATCCCCATCTTGAAAACGCTCGCTCCTCTACCAATTACGCTCTGGCTTGAGGCAACAGCCCATTCACTTTCTTAGTCCTTTCCTGAGATTACCGCTGCTATTTTACATTTTTGCGATTCTAAGCTTGTGAATAACACAAACACGTAAAGAAAAATGTGTAAACAAAACATTGATTGCTGATTTGGGACGTGGAGAAGCTCTCGCTCTAGCTGTTCTGCTTCTGCCTTATTGATTTAACATTACATTCGAGCTGACAATCTTGCTATATAATTTCATTCATATAGCATTTCATCAACCAAAATAACAACAACCTAGTGGCCCAATGGTAAGGCGCTTGACTACGATAAGCACAGTCAGAGGATCAACACAGCCTATAGCACAGTCCATTGAGCGCAGTCCGAAGTTCCCTCTAGGTACCATTTATCATAAGGACGGTGCCACCAATTTTGAGTGGTTTTTTCGGTCATGTTCATGACCTCCCTTTGTGCTCAACGAATCTTGAGAATTGGCCTTATTGATTGATAGAGCTGCGATTGTTTGTCTGACCTCTTCGACAGTATCCTGGCAACGGAACTACCCGAGAAAGATGTATTTCAGTAGAGGGTACGGAGGCCACAGCTAGGGAACATGGGGCTGTTAAGCGTCGAAGAATTTAAAACGGAAGCAAACAGCGCTATTGATCGTACGTATTGTCCAAAACACATTAGAAATACGAAACCGTGCGGATAACCGGCGCCACTCACTGCTATCCGTTTTAGTTTCAAGAGCTACTTGATTCATAAATTTGTCACCGCCATATGCGATTTTCGGGATAGTTTTCATCAGGCCCCGTCTAGTTCCCAGAGGAAATCTGAGAGGTGTTGGGCCGCAAAACAAAACCTGGGGCTCACCGATGCATCATCGTTACTTAGTAGTTGCTTGAATTTGGCCTAATGGATGCCTCGTGTCCTTCAGCGAGATGGCTGGTACGCAATCCGGCCAGGTATATCTGTTCAATGCCCCGCAGGCGATCAAAAACCGGCGGGTGCTGATACAACGATGCAACATGTCAACATACTTGAGGTTACGCCCACATCAGACGCACGCTATCATGGTATACTATTTGCTCCTGTTTCTGTCTCTTGATTTATAGAATCACATGTTAGCATCATCACCAAGGACGTTCTCCACCATTATTTCTTAGCCCTTTTGTTTCGTTCAGCCGTTTCCAATGACTCAACACCGTGCTTGTCTAATGGGTACCTGATGGGGCGATGATATCTCAAAGGGAGTCAAAGCCGATGAACAGCCATTATCGGTAGAGATTTGACAGTACCTTAATACCGTCACGGTAGTATAATCACGTTATGATTTATTTCGCATCATTACGTAAAAAGCTACTATCGTACGGGTATATCTTCATGTAAAGAATGCGCAGATTCTCTTGTGCATGTCACTTCGTTCATGCGAACGCGCGAACCCAGAAACGGTTATTCCATGAACGCAACCACATAAACAGCCTGAATGAAGCTGCAAGTCTATCGGCAAGCTTAGGATTATTTCAACACCGCCCTCGATGTCCTCCGCGGCGTGAAGCAGTATTCTCCATTTGCCCCTTATCGCCATGGTAACGAATTGAACACACGGAGAACATGCGTAGTTGGCGAGCCGCAACCCAATTCCCATAATGTCGGTGAAAACCCTGGCACACAACGGGCTGGCCCCGTAGATCCAAGCACCTGAGGTCTGTCCAGTATCATCCTCGTATGAAGCCAGGGGAACAAGCTCGCTCACCAACTCCCCAACAAACCCCCCCTTTCCAATTGGTCATCTCGCTGTGATTCCGATCCCATTGTACCCGTGGAAGCGGATACAGTGATGTTCGCCAGAGAAGTGGCGCAATTACACGGATTACGCGCTCCACTACCACAAAGTCGGCATTTTCAGTCGACTGAAACTGCGGTCGGATCCCGAGGCCATGAAGAAGGCCAAGACACGGGGCCAGCGAATCTGATTATCATGCTCGTATTGGTTTGTGGTCAGATACTCGGCAGGCTCGAAATAGGAATCAACTTTTTGACTGGGGCTTCCAATGCGGTACCGTGCATAGTTCCAACACTAGCCCGATCATTACTTATGACGGCCTTTTCAATATCATCGTGAACAGCCTTGTACCCCGTCCAAGGGCAAAATTCGAACTTGAACTCATAGTTTCTCTCGTTCGTGGAATTGCGCTGTCAAGAGCAACAATTTGACGAAGCTTCGTCGCAAGCGATTGATGATTTCAGAGAGTTCCTGAATGGCTGCGACAGCTGCGTCATCCATCTTGCGGCACATGTCAGAGCTCACGTAGTACGGCGTCTCGGATGAGAGAGGGATGAGAGCGAGGAGCCCAGCTCCCAGCGGTTGGTATAGCTGTTGATTCATTCTCTGGAGCCTCGAGAACGATGATTGGACACTGAAGCTGCGCTTTCTTTCTCATCTCGCTGAGCAGAGGAATCTCGCTCGCGGTCTGATGATCCGCCTGGGCACTACACAGGCGTCTGCGTACCGTCGGCAAATGGGCTGAGAAGGCTGCGTTGGCGCGGGAGAAACTTGATAGGCAGCATGCCGCGAGGCAGGAAGGAGCATAGGAGGGAATAGAGAGTTGGCTAATAGCCGATAACCTGGAACGACGTCGATACATGTTGATGTTTGCTTTAGCAAAAATACCGCGGCGGCCTGCGAAGAGAAGCAAAAGAAAAGCAGGAAGTGACCTAACCAGGGGTCGAACCTGAAATCTCTTGATTCGGACTGTGCAGTTCGTCTGACGATATGCATGACTTGTTGTTCGGATTCTATCAGCGAATCTTCAGATTTCGTTGCAATGTTAGATTGGTAGTAATGTACAGCCTTGATTTCAATGATAGAACACCATCTCTCTTTGCACAGATGTTGAGACTTCTAGTTGGTCTACCTGGCTTAGTAACTGTCCAGGACGATGTCTCCGGAAGCTGTCTCTGTCCTCGTCGGCATGGTGACTTTCGCTCCCGTCACCCGCTCGATATCTGCGATGACATGACCCATTGGCGTCATGTAAGAGACACAAGTCGCCTCGTTTGAGGCAAAAGCTAGACCCACAATCGTAGCTGTTTCCCCTGGCCTGTTGAGGAGCACGACGCTTCCTGAATCTCCACCTAAGATGAAGTCTCTCTCTCTGCCCGAGATGATGCCATAAGCTAATACGATCTTCTTGAAATAACATCTGAGATCAACTGGTAGGACCGAGGCATCATCGTGCCGTAACTTGAGGACCGAGCCAATAGCGCCGATTTTTCCGGTGGACCATCCAGAGGAGCGACCAATCTTTGCAACATCATAGCATTTGTCTGGCTGAATGTCGCAATATGCATCCGCGGTGCTATTTTTGAATATGTTTACACCCCATCCTTTTGCTGGTATATCAGCATCAATGGTCTTCGGTGACTGTAGCTTGATCAGTGCCCAGTTAAGAAGCCAATCTAGGGTGTCCCCATTGATGAGCTCGGCCAGACTCGCTTCCAGAGCACTGCCCTCCTTCCTGATCTGCTCATCATTGGAGTTTCTGACCTGAGACCATTTCCAGGCCTGACGTGGTGTATACGTGTCGTTAGGAGCAGCCCTAAAACCGGAACTTGCCCACACAGCGCCTAGATATCTACTCAGTCCTTGGCCGCCATTCTGGCCGAGTACTTCTGCGTCTTCACGAGCCCGCGCAAGCTCATTGGATATACGCTGGTGTTCTTTTCCCATGTCCTTGCGCTTCTGCTCTGCCAGTTCAAGCTCTTCGATTTCCATATCTTTCCACTGTTTGAATCGGTCATGGTCCTTATCGGAAGGGCTGGTTATTCGTACTAGCTTCCCGCGGGCTAGGCGGTGATCAGGGCTCATGGAGTGTCCTATAGGGCAAGCTTTCGAGAGCTCTTCAGCCTTGGCAATCACATGGTGGTTTGTAAGGGCACAGTGAATCGTCTCCCCTTCAGTGGTGCACAGCTCAATGCTCGTGCCAGCCGTGCCACTGGCGTCATACCCCTCAACCCCGATTGATGCGCCCATCACAACGCGATCTTGGTATGATTCCATCGTGGAGTAAATCTGAGGTCTACTCCGGTTATCTCCTTTGCTTGCAGTCGATTCATTGCCGGCCACAGTGTTCAGAATGTCAGTCGAGTGGAAGAGATCGATATCAAAGGCCGGTGATAGTAGCAGTCGGAGTCGCGGTAACGTAGTATGCCACCATGCCTCATCGTCTGCATCCCGGGCGGTAATGCAGACCGTAGGGTCGTTCCTTGGGGCGTCAACACCGATCTTACGACGAATGACATCTACGCTTATCCAGTCTCGATCGCTGATCTCCTCTAAGAGGCTTCGTCTGACTTTGTCCCACGCATGAACGGTGTCATGATCGCCAGCTTCGACGGGTGTGGCACAGACCCCCCATTGTGATTTCACGTCGATGATCTCGATGACAAAATCATCCCGGTCCGTCCTACGCAGCATTTGGCGAAGTGTTGTTGTGGCTTGTTTCCAGTTCTGCCACTGTTCAGGCAGTGAGGCGTCTGATACCACCAGGATAGTCGTTGGGGCCGCTTGAGCATTCCCGCCCTTTCGAACGCGTTTGACTGGCATTATGTAATGCACATAGACCTTCTCATCTCTCATAATCCTGCTGACATGTTCATGGAAACCTGACCGCCACAACTGGCCTCGCTCCGCGTCGATCGTGTCTAGGGGCAAGACCGGCAGAATAGGGCTGCCGACGCGATATGTAAGTCGAGAGTCGACAACAACGGGTGTATCGTGTTCTGACATGCTCTGGTATGGCGCAGACGATCGTTCTAGAGGTTCTAGAGGCGGGGATGGCAGCTGAAGGAGAGACTCTGATGATGCGGATCTATGCCGTGCCTTCTTGCGTGGGAGCGGATCAATGCTGGCGAGTCGCTTGTGATACATGATGCTAGTATGCGGCTTTTATGGCCTGAACGTGTGCGATTAATAATATCCGCAGATGTGGACTGTGGTTGCGAGATGGGATGGTGCCGCGATCGGGTCGTGACTCGTAATATCTGTCTCTCCATGGTACGTGAACAGCCCAAACCGTGGTTGTTGCTTTGCACCCAAGGCGAACTGGAAGTAAGGATGGAAACTCCCGATGCGTGGATCGACGGCGTGGAGGAGGTGCGACATGTCGTTCTGGTCGTTCAGCTAATTCCAGGTCATTGGGACACGTGGCCCCAGCACGCTTTGCCTCTAGGCAACTCGGATAGCCTGCGCATCAAGCTCAGAATGAAGCGCATTAGGCTTATAATGAAGCGGAGAGAAAGGAGAATGCAGTGAGATAGGAGCGCACGGAGCGAGTGAAAGAAAACTTGGAGCGGGTGTAGGCGCATCAATGCCGACCCAAGTGCTCCTGTCGCTGTCGAACGACTGCGCCTGGCACCAACACCAGTGTGCTGTGTTCGGAACTCAGACGACTGTTAGAACGAATTGTGGTTCGCTGCCGAGTCGCACGGCACATGTGTAGATCGTGGGGGGTGGTGGTTCGTGAGGATGTGCGTCTCTGGTGTTCACTTCAGCAGCACGCGAGGCATTTGAACGGCTGCGCCTGTCACCAACACGAGTGTGCTGTGTTCGAAACTCAGTCGACTAGTAGATCAGGTCGTAGTTCAAAGCCTAGTCGCACAGCACATGGGTAGATCGTAGGGGGTGGTGGTTCGTGAGGATGTGTGTCTCATCATGGATGCCTGGGGTTGGTGAACGGGTACTTTGTTGCGCAGCCCAACCCACACAAGCACCGCCACAACATTGTACACGTGTGCTATGGTCTCAAAATGAAGAGGAGAAGCTGTTTCATCTAATAGGTACTAAGCATACAGATAGATCCGAAAGCGTGGATAGTACACACGATGTGCAGATTGGCTACCTAGTTTGGCTGCACAAGCACTGCACCATCGCGTATCATGTGCGCATTACAACCACGACCCTATACACGTGTGCTGTGGTCCTAAAATGAAGAGAAGGATCTGTTTCATCTAATAGATACTAAGCACACAGATAGATCCGAAAGCGTGGATAGTACACACGATGTGCAGATTGGCTACCTAGTTTGGCTGCACAAGCACTGCACCATCGCGTATCATGTGCGCATTACGACCACGACCCTATACACGTGTGCTGTGGTCTTAAAATGAAGAGAAGGATCTGTTTTATCTAATAGATACTAAGCACACAGATAGATCTAAAAGCGTATACAGAAACACACGATGCGCAAGTTAGCTAGGCAGTTGAGCCGCAAGCACCGTACTACCCAGCATATCGTGTGCGCATTACAACCACAACCCTATACACGTGTGTTGTAGTCTTAAAACGAAGACAAGGATCTGTTTCATCGGATAGATACTAAGCACACAAATAAAACCCAAAGCGTGGACAAAACACGCGATGCGCAGGTTGGCTAGGTAGGCAGTTGAGCCGCACCAGCACCGTACCACCTAGCGTATCGTGTGCGCACTATGACCACAACCCTATACACGTGTGCTGCGGTCTCAAAATGGAGAGAAAGATCTGTTTTATCGGATAGATACTAAGCACACAGATAAAACCCAAAGCGTGGACGGAATACGCGATGCGCAGGATGGCTAGGTAGGCAGGTGAGCCGCACCAGCACCGTACCACCTAGCGTATCGTGTGCGCACTATGACCACAACCCTATACACGTGTGCTGTGGTCTCAAAATGAAGAGAAAGATCTGTTTCATCTGATAGATACTAAGCACACAGATCTTAATTCAAAGTGCGGGCGGAGCAGGATAATGCGCCATCTGTCGTGTCAGCCAGCTAAACACCCCAACAGGCTGCAGCACACTACACAACACAGCCACCACCACGACCCTGTAGGCGTGTGGTGTAGCATCAAACGAAAAAGGAGAAGCTGTTTACTCTAATAATGACCTTGCACAGTTATAAGAACGAAGGTGGAGTTGATGCACACGATGCGCAACTTACGTGTACATACTCTAGTGCAGCTGGGAACAGCACAACTAAGGCAGCACACTATACAACACTACCACCACCACGACCCTATAGGCGTGTGGTGTAGCATCAAATAAAAAGGGAGAAGCTATTTACTCTAATAATGACCTTGCACAGTTATAAGAACGAAGGTGGAGTTAATGCACACGATGCGCAACTTACGTGTACATACTCCAGTCCAGCTAGGAACACCACAACTAAGGCAGCACACGGTACAAAACAATCACCACCACGACCCTGCAGGCGTGTGGTGTAGTATCAAACGAAAAAGGAGAAGCTGTTTACTCTAATAACGACCTTGCACAGTTATAAAAACAAAGGTAGAGTTGATGCACACGATGCGCAACTTACGTGTACACCTCATATTCTAGTGCAGTGGGACCACCACGTCTAAGGCAGCACACGGTACAACACAGCCACTACTACAACCCTGTAGGCATGTGCTCTAATATTAACTAGTAGAAGAAGCTGTTCAGTCTTTTATAGGTACTAAGCACACACGTTGGATCCAAGAGCAAACGATGCGCAGTCTGTCAAAGGGAGGATTGGGAGCCACAAAGGGAAAAACGCATACCAATCGCGCATTGCGCTCGCCACGAACACATCTCTACAAGTGTGCTGTAGTATCAAACAAAAGGATAGATCAATAGCTATCGAATGACCTAACATTTAGCACAAGCGCACGTACTGCACACGCGGGAGATCATTACGTGCAGAGTGTAGCTATTAAGCGCTGGCCCAAAGAGGCAAGGCTTAGTTCGCCCACGTGCTCCACAAGCTTACGCCCACGTGGCCCCACAAAGCTTACGCCCACGTGGCCCCACAGGGCTTGGCTGGAGGCTCAGTGCGTAGCGAAGGGTGGCTGCGATCACCTACAATACAGCCGCCCACTACCCCACAGGCGTACGCAATGGTTTTGAGCCCACACGTTCCTCTATCCGATACGTCATACGCGTACAGCTGGTGAGTATGCGCATATCTTACATGTCTTCCTAGCTAACGTCCCCAGGTGGCACCGTAGATGGGCCGATTCACACGGGAGCTGCTCCTCGTCTCCTCCGCACTGGGCTTTCTACCTTGATAGGTCTTCGTCAGAGTGTCGCCGATAACTTGAGACATCGTTAGTGCTGCGCAGACGTGCACGTATTCGATAACAAGGCGAGCGCTCCTGTGGTGCTGATGAGGTTTGGCTATGATCCTGGCCCAACGACACACACACTAAGCCGTCCAATAACAACAACTATACGCAGGGTTCGTTCTTGGGCAAGGAATTCGGGCTGCGCGAACGGGACAGAACACCTTCACATATACTTGTGCTGTTCGTTCAACGGATATTGAGACCGACAGCAGTCCAGTAGTATTTCGAGGGCAGATGGGTTTCATCAAGGTCGCGCGTAACAAGGGGTAATCGTGTTGGCGCAAGATGGCTTAAGCACAGAGTACACTCACGCGCCGTTGACCTCGCTATACTCGTTCTCTCAATCCACCAACCTACCGATATCCAAGATGTCTCTCTGTGGTATCGCCTACGAAGCTGCGCACCTTGCCGCGGGCCGCCGCAATCACCTCGCCAGCTCCTCTACCCCTCCACAGCGACCTCAGGCTCGAAGTCTTCCTCTGTAAACGCGACCTAACGGCACTGGTCGAGGTTATGGAGCAGCCTGCATTTGGCTCACGGGTTGTTGTGGTTACGATACACGCTTTGTATTTCAACAGCGATGCGCTAGGACACGACCGCTGTGAAGATCCCGCCATCGAGGCACGACTAAGAGCACTGCAAGACGAACAAATCAGGGTTGAAACAGCAGAAGCCCCAGCGCTTCTCGAGCGATTCTTTCGACGCGCAGAGCTGCTGCAAACCCTGACTGAGATTAACCTAGGAGCGGCGACCGGAGAGGATGGCATGCAATGCGACATTAATGCCAACGAAGACTCCATGTTTCCGGCGACTCATCGTGCCTTCATTGAAGTCTGAAGATACCCACAGATGACGAGTGGGTTTCAGAAATCATGGGGACATGATGGGCGCATGGATCAGCGAGACAGCGTATGGAACTGCGTCTGGCGGTCGTCTTCTCAGCCATGCAGCGCGCTATTCTCACCAGGAAGGTCATTGTGCTGAGTCTGCAGGATTATGGCGTGCATCACGCTCTCGAAATGCGCTACGATTACAATGTTCGCCCAGATCTCATCAGCTTCGAACGTGACGAGCGCCAACGGCTTCGAAGCCAGAGTGTTACGACATTCCAGTCATTGGGTTCGTTGTTCGCATTTTGTCTAACGGCGACAGTGAAAGATCTCCGACTTGAAGGGTGGCTGAGCGACGGACGTGACTTCTCATCCATCCTCGGGCGTCCAGCAATATATCCTCAGGTATGTGGGAGGCTTAGAGGCTCTCATTCTCAGAGGATGTCAGCCGTCTGAAGCAATCCGCTCTCTCGTGACATCCAATGCGCATCCTCACTTGCAGCACATTGCAGTCTTTAGCGTCAAGATCACGGGAGAAGGGCTGGGCCAAATTCTGCGACATACTACAGTTTTGAGGAGCCTAGAGCTGGATTATGTTCGGATGACGATTGGAACATGGAAGCCGATGCTCGTCCAAGCTGCGAACTCCTCCCAACTCAGGCAGTTTTCCGCATACAACCTTTACAGGTTGGATACAGGGACCTTCCGCTGGCTCAAGGTTCTTCATACTGTCCTAGCATTGAATGCCACACTCTGCAGTGCTCTCGCCATGTCTTGCTCGATATGATCGGTCGAGCTGCTGTGGTCGAACAAGACGACATGCTGCAGCTGCGCTCCCCTGTCATCTAGACCAGAAGCAAGGCCCACATCGATACCAGGTATTCGGAATCTGGGACGAGCTTTAGCCTATGTATCAGTTTCAGTTTCAGGTCAGGCCTAGCAGGTTGATGCAAAAAGTTTGTTAATTTTCTTTCCTTTCCGGTGGCACACATGGCTCGGCACAAGACCGGGAGCCACTATTCGTCCCCCCAGATATCAAGACATACGATAGCTTCATAGTCCAATACAATCTGACTTTGAACAATGTGTTCCACGATTTGAAGCACTACCGCATCGAGACTCACGGTAGATAGGATATGCATTGCACTATCTACACGAAGATGAGTCAAGTCGAGCGCGGCAGATACAAGGTCGCTTGGACAGTTCTACGCAACGTTTGCTTATAATTCATGCTAATTCAGATGATTTTCTGCTTAGTAACTACAAGCACAGTCCTCCCTGGCAGCCATGTCTTGCTCTACGTCGCACGTGCTATTACTTCGGATCAATCTGGTCTCCAGCACAAGACAAGGAAATCAAGTAGGCACGGAATTTGACCCCGTTGGGATGCTTCCAGAGTTGGCCAACTCTGCAAAATTTGCCTGAATGTCAACATCTTCGCCCCATGTACCTAGCCCCATTACACTTTCAAATGCTGCCTTCAGACGATCATATCTGCATTTCGCAGATTTTGCCCAACCGGCAAGATCGCTAGAATCTCCGAACGGTAGCCAGAAGAACAGTTGATGAGGTTTCCCGACTGTGCTTGGACGGTATTCTTCGGCATCGACGATCACCTGCTTAGGAGCGTCTCGAAAACTTGGGAGAAGTTGACCTAGTGTACCTATGGCTGCAAGGTGGCTGATACTCTCTTGAGAGCCCACAGCGGAGCGAGCTATGAGCGTCGCAAGCCAAACGGTAGGGGCATCGAAAGCCCCGGCGAATGATCTTGCGTGATCGGGAGTACGATTGGCCGTCAGTCCACAGTCAGCTGCTATTTCGAAGCATTGCAGGGCTGCTGAGATGTGATGAACGGACAACGAGGGCTTCGCGAAATTTATTGGAGCGTCGATGGAGACGCTTTCGATTTTCTGTCCCTTTACCAAGTCTTTCCACGCGGCCAAGAAGGATCCCTGAATGCGCACACGCCACCGCATACCATGAAGAACTTCACGGCATAGAGTAAGTCGCTGGCTATAGCTCATACTGGCTCTGGTCATGAAGTTGTAAGCCTCCACGAAGCCTACGTCAAACGGATCTGGCGGCGTCGTGGTTCTGACGTAGGTTGCTTCCGCAGCCAAAGCGTTAAGTACTTCGAAGAGAGCGGATGGAAGACTAGAGGCGATAGCTATCCGCTGCGTCGACACTTCGGTAGGTTGAGGAAGAGCTGATATGCTTGCGGCGCGTAGCTTCTTGGCGGGTGGTGATGCAATATGGATATAGTCGGAGTAGAAAACATCAAGAACGCGACTCGACACATCATGACTCGTCCAAGCTTGCGGCTGGCCAGTTTCAAATTCATCGCCTGAACGTCCATGAAGATTGACGTGATCAATCTGACTCTGTAGGTTGTCTGGGGCTCGGGCGGGCTTGGTCATGATATTGACTGAGGCTTGGGCGAATGGAGAGCCGCGAACCGTACCACTTGGACCCGTCCGTGTATGACCAAAGGACCGCTGATCTGCAGCAGCTGAGCCGTGAACGTACCGATGCTTATGCGCTGCGGTCTGCAGTCTTTCCACTATCCTCCTAGAATAGCAGCTTTTTACGAACAGGTTGATAGTGACTCCGTGCCGAAACATCGAGAGGCATGCGTCTAGCGTTTCCAGTTCGAGCACCGTTCCACAGATGTCGAAATCGCCGTCGGGGTAGCCGTGACACACCATGACAATATTGACAATGCCACCGGCAGTCATTGTGTTTGCTAGTTGAGCCAGATACTCGAGTATCGGTTGGCTTGGTGAGGGTGCTGTTGATTCGAGTTGAGTCCAGAACGACGGCTCGCCGCGGCGGAAGATAGATAGTGGCGTATCATCAGTCGTACTTTTAAAGCCAAAGGTGATGCTTGTTCTGTGCGGATATTGAGCAAAGTATTGATTTACCGGAAATCCATTGAAGGCCTGGCTGTTGCCGTAGTCGTGGCTTGAAAAAGCTTTGTAGAAGCCAACGAAATCCGAGAAGAGCCATGCATCCTTGATCGCCTCAGAGCCGTTGATGAAAAGCCATTCCACACGAGGCTTGTCTTTCGAATCTCCCATCTCTGCGTGGTCAGAGGGTGCTTTCCTCTTTTTCCTATTTTCTTCAGTTAAAACGGCGGACAGCGTTTGATCTTATACTGACGCAATCTTGAGCGGATGCACAGCCGTTCCATGGTTCGCATTACAGCTAGACGGGTCTGCCATGGATAACTCGGCAGCGGGGCGTAATTGAATAGTACTAGCCAATAGTGGTAGTTGGAACAGTAAGATCGTGGTCGTTGCTAGAGTGGATTTGGTCACCGAGGTGGATATGGACTGGGGTGACTCTCTCCGGCCACGAAGTAGCTACAGAGCAGGCGGAAACGACGACTAAACGCCAAACACCACACACGGAAAGCATGAGCCAAGAGGGTACTAGTTAGCAACCCATCTTGCTCACGAGGCCACCCCATTTGTCGCAATCTCCGAAAACAGCCACTTTAGAGGAATGTCGTTTTGGGTGGCTTGCGAAGGATCCATGGAAGCGATGCATTGGCGATGCAAACCTTAAGCGAAAAGGTGAAGCCTGGACTGATGAAATTTGTGGTGTTGTACGGTGGATTTGCGTGTGGGACCTGGTTTGTCGTGCCAGAGCATGTCTCCTTCCTTCAATCGAACACCCCAGGGAAGCCGTTCATTTGCTCTACCGCAACAGCTTCTGCAGCCGCATTGTTTACCCCGGGGTACATATCGCCTTGCGCAATGTGAAAGTGAACATTCACGAGATTATCGAGGTAACACTTTGAAAGCGGATTTCTGCTGTATTCTGTATCTAAATGTATCACAGTTTCACAGTGTCTATTCTTGACGGAAGACGGCTCAGTATTATTGAAGAGGAACATGGTTGGCATTATGCTACTTGCTGAGAGCTCCAATAGTCCTGGTGCTCCTTTGACCATGCCGTGAACGACTTTGCTGTACAGGACTGTACTCTCGAGGACTGCTATGAAAGACCGGGCTGTGAATGGCTGTGCTATCTACTTGTGTTGCCTATGGCATTATACGATCGAACACCGACTTTGTATCTTAGGTTGTCAGAATGTCGAGCGGCTGGATCGTTTCCATGGCGACGACGTAGAGGCGATAAGAAGGACTACGACCTAAGTAAAGGTTATTAACTATTTTATATCTAATAGTAAGGTTAGGTTTAGTATCTTTAGACTCCTAATTTTCTAATACTATAGTAAGTAAAGAGGGAATAGGCTCTATACAGACTCTATTAGGTAGGCGAATCTAATATAAAGGAGGCTAGTAAGCACCCTTAACGTAGTAGAGAAGTCCTAGAAAGAGGCCTAGTATATTACTTAGCTTTATATAAGTAGTAACTGTAAGCCTCTATTAGCCCTTAATCTTTAGTAGGAGTAGGAGGTACGTTAAGAGCTTTTTACTAGACGTATATCTATTTAGTAGAACAGCTTCGTTATTAGGATTTCTAAGCTTAAAGTATATACTAAAGTCTTAAACAAAGCTTTATTACTCCTTAAAGCTATAAAAATAAATACTACTTATAGTAAACCTAGTATCTATTACGCTTAGGAAACTAATTAGTTTATACTAGAATAACTAGTGTAAATCTAATATTAAGACTATATTAGGGTTTATAAAGGGAAATAAAGTAAGTTATCTATATATTTGCCCTAGACTTTATTAATTACTTTAGCAGCATTCGCGTTCTTATAGCTATAGCCTAAGTAGATGTTATTAAGCATTAAATTTTAGAAAGTAAGAATAGCTATACGCGGAGTATTAATATTGTAAGTATTATTAGCTATATCTTATATAGGCTGTGTAGACTCTTTATAGTTATTTTACTAGCGGTCTGCTCTTATAAGCTAGCGTATAAACTTCTTAGGGTTATAACCTCTAAGCTATACTTAGTATCTTCCCTATAGTATTTTAACGTAATCTATATATCTAGGTTTACCCTTTAGCTCTTTAGTAAGTATGTTAGTTATCTCCGCATATATATCGCCCTCGCTTAGCTACGCGTTCTACTAACTATCTTACTAAATTATATTCTATATATAGATATTCTTAATAGTAGGCTGCGTAAAGTCTATCGCATTCCTAGCATATTATACCTCGCTAAAGAGTCTATCACTTGTAATAAAGTTAATAAGGTTGCTAATCGCATAGCTAATTACTTATATATAATTTCTATCTAAGCTAAGACTATAGGCGTAGTTACTAATAGATAAATTAACTTATTTAGGTAGGGTAACCTATATTAAGTATGCTATAGACTAAGCTTTGGTTCTAGGGTGTATATTAGTACTTAGGTACTCTAGATTTATATAAGGCTGCTAGATATAAATAGTAGTTAGTAGAATTGCCTCTACTAGCTTAGCTATAGTAGATAGACTATCTATTAGTATAATAAAATATTAATAGCTTACTATAAGAGTAAAATATAAAGTATTTAGCTTACTAGAAGTTAAGTGGTAATAACTTACGCTAGTAGAGTGCGATAGGGATAGTACGATAAGGTAAGAGGATAGTAGATTACTAGGCTACTTAAAAAAATAAACAAAGTAAATGTGCTAGTAGACCGTAACGTGTTTTAGTTACGTTTACCTCCAATACGTCACTGCGCGTAACCTATAAAAAAATAGCCTTAAGTATAAAGAAGCCTAGAAACTCTAGCGTAAGGTATATATTTTAGAACTCCGACCTATATAGTCTAGATTTACTCTTCTAGTAACTTAAGTACTAAGTTAAGACTATCGCCGTAGATAATAGAGGGTATTTTACTCTTAATTAGTAGACTCTTAGAAGCTGAAATAGATGCGGGTGATTCGCTTACAGAATTTAACATATAACTTAAATTACTCTGCTTCTTACTCCTAGCACGCTAAGAAAGTTTATTTAGCCTTAGTTTATTACCTAAGTCTTCTAGAGTTACTACTATAGTAGCTAGAAGGTATAAAACTATCTCGAACTAGTTATAGTAATAATACTTTGAATATAATTGGTATAAAGTACAATTATATATATATAACTACCTTATTATGTATTAAAATACAAAAGAGGCGTAGGAATATAACTCTATTAACTTAAACTAGATTTATTTATACTAATATTAAGTATTAAAGGCTATTGATACGCTATAAGAACTTCTATATAGGGGTGTAGGAGATAATAGTTGTATATAGAATTTAATAATTCTCTTAATTATTCGTAGTGTAATATATCATAAAGCTAATAGTTATGCAGACTAAATTGTTAATTTAGCTAAAGTGTATTATTTATATTATGTAATAATAAAATAGAGTATTTGTTTATAGAATTTATTTCTTCTAGGATATTTTAGAGCTATACTTTATTACTAACTATACTAGAATAATTCCTCTTTCTATACTAAGACCCTCTTATTAAGCGTTTTAAGTGCGCCTATTAGTTTCTTATAGTACTAATAAGCTTATAGATCTCTAGGATTATTTATTAGATTATATATACTCTTTATATAGACGCTAGCTATCTATAGCGTATCTTGAGTACAATCGCGTAATAGGCCTACTACCTAATATGCATTTTGCCCTATATCTACCTAACTATTAGCCTATTAACGTAGCTACGCTAGGTCTGCCTAACTATTAAGCTATTTACGTAGATGTAGATGTTAATATAGCTGTATACGTTAACGTAACTGTACTTCTTACTATACTTATTACTGTGCTTATTACTATGCTTATTACTATACTTATTACTAGGCTTATTACTAGGCTTATTACTAGGCTTATTGCCATACTTATTACTAGGCTTATTACTAGGCTTATTACCGTGCTTATTACTACGCTTATTACTAGGCTTATTGCTAGGCTTATTGCTATACTTATTACTAGGCTTATTGCTGTGCTTATTGCTGTACTTATTACTATACTTATTACTAGGCTTATTACTAGGCTTATTGCTCTACTTATTGCCATACTTATTACCGTACTTATTACTGCGCTTATTGCTGCGCTTATTACTGCGCTTCTTACTACGCTTATTACTACGCTTCTTACTACGCTTTTTACTACGCTTATTATTCCAATTAGTCTTCTTCGTGCTTATAATAGTTAGCCTCGTCGTGCTGGCGCTATTCTTCAAGTTTATGCTGGCGAAGAATTGCTTCTTCTCCTCCTTTAAGTTAACTATACTCTTCTTCTCCTTTAGATTAGCGGCGGACGCCTTCCTCCTCCAGCAGTTAGCAACTAGTTATAACTACTCGCCTAATAAAGAGCTAGTATATAGTATTTAGCTTTAGATATAATTAGTAAGCGTAATATAGTCTGTAGAGAACAGTACTTACTAGTATATTATTTATTAATATAGTAGACTTTAATAAGTCGCTATATTTTGTCTAGACTATACCCTCTTCCTAGATAAAGGTAAACTAATAACCTTTTCTATTATCTCTAATATAGCAGATAACAGAGTAAACTATAAAGTTAGATCCTCCTATTACTTTATACAGCTACGTGAAAACACCCTAAGGTATTTCTACTTTATAATTAAGTTTTATAATATTATATTCTATATCTATACGAATTTACTAAACTTTAATAAAGAAGTTATTAGCTAGTATAGTGTATCTCGTAGCCTTAACTGTACTACTATTATATATTAGGCACTATATATCTATTTTAATAGTATATAAAATATCCTTAATATAGTAGGTTATACTTATATTACTTAGGAATATTACTAAGACTCTATATAGCTAGTTATTATTACTTCTTATATATAATTAGGACTTGTAGGTAATTATCTATATTATAGAAAGTAAGGGAAAAACTTCTTATAGACTAGTCTAGTAATACTAGCGTAGGAAAAATAGGAACTTAGACGCATCTACTTATTCTATGCCTTTAAATTATTAGGCTATTAACCTATAGTTAGTATTATCTACGGCCTACTAATTAATTATCCTTACGAAGTTTCGTAGGTAGGTAATAGAGGCTTTACTATCTTTACTATGCAAAGTAAAGAGGAGTTAGATAAGTATTAGTTATGCGGATCGCGCTAGTTATACTAGCTATGCTATTAACCTTATTAACTCTGCGCTTAATTATTCTAGTCGTATTACTACTATAGGCTTAGTAGCAATAGCTTATAGAATCGTATTTATAAAATACAACTATCCTAAGTTTATAAGGCCTAACTCTAAGTCTATGACTTTACTACTAATTAGGGGCTTTTTCTATAGAAGATCTTATAGCTTCCTTATTACTAGAACTTTAGGTATTTATTAAGGCTACGCTTATAAGGAGGCCACAAAATCCTTATTAAATAAGTAGATAACCTTAAAAATTATAAATAATATATTAATCCGCTCTTTAGACTTAAGCCTACAGTACTCTAACTAATAGCGATAATCTAACACTTCTAGTAGTATAACTAGATACTTATACCCTACTTATCCTCTAGTACTATTATATATAAGTATCTTATAGATATTATAAAAGTCTAGGTAACCTATACCTACTATTATACTTACTATAATTAGAGTATTAATATAAGTCTCTACTTACTTAATAGTATACGGCGTATTACTATTAAGCTTAGCGTATAGCTCTATTAGCTTACGATTAAATATAGCTAGAAGATCTACTAGTAGGCAGACAATCTCTAAAGCCTTAACTAGGTAGCTAAGGACTTTAATTTATAGGGGAACGTATTTATCTATTTTAGAGGTTAGGGAGGTAGTATTAACTTAAGGTATTATGCGTGTTAGTTATATAAGTGAGGTAAGGAGGTAGTTAAAGTAGTATAGGTAGTATAGACGTAAGTAGAATTTAAGCGGTAGGGGGTTATTAGTGCCAAACAAAAAGTTACTCTCACTTATTAAGCTGCTATACTAGGCTACTAGCGTTAATACAGGTCTTGGCCTACGCTAATTCCTCGCGCTATAATATAGGTAAGGTTCGTAGGTAGATTATTTTACCTACCCTATCTACTTAAGCCTATACACCCTAACTATAGCTAGCCTTTTACACTACGAATATATTAAAGATAGATCGCAATACTACTAAACTACTTATTAAAGATAAGTATAATAACCTTTTAACTATTACAAACGATCTACTATAATAGGAGCGAGGATTAAGTCCTAGTAGTAAAGACTAAGTTAAATAGACTACTAATAATATAGAGATAAAAGGATCTATAGATTCTAGCCCTCTAGACTATATTTAGGAATATAATTAGGTACTATTAATAGCGTTACCCTTAGCTCATAGACCTATAAGTCGCCCGTTCTAGCGAAGCCGTATATCTAGCTAAACGTAAAGACTTTAAGCTAATAGACAATAATAAGAGTATATTAAATTTACTATTAAGAAAGATAAATAGTAGAAGATAGTTAAGTCTATACTTAGTCCGTCTAAGAACGAAAAGCTTGCTAAGATATTTAAATAGATCTATGTATTTTAATAGCATAATAACGAAACGCTTTCCTAGCTATTTAAGCGTATCTAGCCTAGTAAGCTAGACCCTAAGCTAAATAGTCGCGCTAGTTATATTACTATACTTATATTACCTAAAGATAAGAAAGTATTAGAAGAGCTATTTACTACTATATATAGCTTATAGTCTAGTATAGCCTATTGTCTATAGCAGTCTAGCGGCTAGTACATGTATCTATACATATCTACCTATATCTAATACTAGATAGCTCCTTTAGCAAATTTAGCTCTATAAATTGTAATATTTCTCTTCCTATTACCTATAGTAGATAATAGGTAATCTCTAAACTTTTGTACTTACCCTCTTACGTTTATCCTAGAATAAGTAACGCTGTATAATTATATAAATTAACTAACGCTTAATAATATATCTATTAAGATCTAGCTTAATATTACTAAGCTATTATAACCAGAAAAGTAGAAATATTCATAAATATAAATATTCTATGTTAGATCGTATAAGTAAGCTTAAGCTAGTTTAGGCTTATAGGTGTTATAATTAGAAATTATAGTAACCTAGGCGTGAATTTAAGATTCTAATCGTTAATTGCTTACTAGGCAGACTACGTAAAGAGCTGATCCCGTTACTAGTTATCTCTTCGAGACCTAAATAGATAATAGAGTCCCTAAGTCTTCTAACACCTTATATAAGTACAGAGACTATATTATATAGTTAATTTGCTACTAGGCGGCTTTGCTATCATACGGCTTTGCTATCGTGCGGCTTTACTGTTGTGCGGCTTTGCTATCGGACGGCTTTGCTATGGGGTAGCTTTCCTATTAGGCGGCTTTGCTATAGGATAGGATAGCTTTGTAGTTAAGTAGCTTTACTATCGAGTCGTTTTGCTATAAGCGGCTATTAACAAATAGGTAAAGTAGTTTCGAAGAACCTATCCCTAGGCGTAAGGAATATCTTTAACTATATTCCTTTCTACTAATGCTATCGCAAAGCCGTAAACGTATAGGCCGCATAAGGCTTTATCTTATTTTAGGCATTCCTCTTTTAGCTGCACTTTCTAGATAGTCTTAACCTTAGTCTACTAATTTAGGATCCTTTATAACTAGGGAATAAAATTATTAGCGTAGTACTTAAACTATGCCTTAGTAGGAGTAATACTATTATAATAGGAGGCGCTGCTCTCTTTAGGCTAGACTACCTAAAGTACCTAATAGCTTTTGCTCTTTATGTATAAGGGGAAAAATACATAGTTAAGTTCCTAGCAGCTGTTAGCTTCCTAATTAAGTAGAAATAAAGTATAGGTCCTACCATAAAAGTGGCTGGCGTTATATTAGCGCTGCGGGCCTGTCTCTCCCAGGTCGACAAGTCCAACCGATCTGTTATCTTCAACTTCACGTCGTCTACAAAGAGTGGTCCGACATAGTGGGAATCCACGGCCCAAACGTTCCGTCCTTGGCTGTGTCGAAGTCCGCCAATGATGGCGGTGACGATGTTGTTATTAATAGACTTCCCAGACGTCGCTAGCAGGAAGAGATCTCGTAACGATATTGGTACACGAGAGTACTTGAAAAGGGCATCGGCAGATAGCCTTTCTGGCTCGACGGGCGAAGGCAACAGAGACTCGAACTTTTGAAGATGTGCGCGCATGTCTGGGAGTAGCCAAGGGAGTAATTGCTTAAGCTCACGGGATAGCTCATTGTTGATGACTTCTTGTGGGATGCTGCGTATTGAGTGGAGTGGGCGGTTGTTCTCAATACGGTCTCGCTCCTGCTTGTAAAACTGCGTGGCCTCTTTTTCCGCTCGCCGTGAAGATTTGGAATCTAGGAGCTCGAGGGTGCTGGCATAAGCGGCGAAAGTAGAAGCACTCCAGTGGGTCATTTTGAGTTGGTGGATAGGCTGGATGTGGGTGGCTGTCGATGAGTCTAGGCAGTTGGTGGATGGGCTGAACGTGGGTGGCTGTCCGTGAGTTCAGGCAGCTGGTGTGTGAGTGGGGACTTCGTACAGTATCGCGAATGTTGCATGCGTTTGCAATATGCTGACTAATCGGCGCGGATTGCCAATGCAACTATCCCTCTGAGTGGATCTTCGGTGTACAGTGATCTGCTGTCTCAAGTTAAAGATAAGCCAAATTGACACAAGCACTAGAATACGAGCGTGACGTACTGCGATGGTCTTGACAGCAAGACAGGCGGTTATTGGTGCTGAGAGCGTTCACCAGTGTGGCGGACTGTCCTAGATCATCAAGACCAGGTTTTGAGGTTCAAGACAGCAGAGGAGAGGATCCCAGAAGAGACCGGGGTGTATTGTGCATAGTGTGTGAGTCTTTCTCTCACAAGGATCACTTACGGCTGGCGCCTCACCAGCCTTGTTGAACGACATGCGCATAACGAAAGTGTCTAAGCATATCTCCGCCGGTACTCATGTTCAAGTAGATGAAGCCAACGAACGTGACCTCATTCTTCGTATCTCACGTGTCCTTGTTCATGTATACATGTAGCTGGACGAAATGCGAAGTAGTGCGTATATCCCTGTATTATTATAGTCCAAATAACGCAAGATGAGCGGCACGCATCGGCTTGTAGCATGCGTATTGACTGATTCGCTCGTCGAATATGATACAACGAGACCGACATTCAAAAGCAGATTGTATCAGATTGCATGTTCAATGTCCTTGTTGGTACTGCTTCAATGGGATGGCCAGTGATAGTCGCGAAACTCGATGGCGTGGATTGACGTTGCTGAACGATGAGGTTTCACGCCGTATTCTCTCAATCTGTAAGTTTGACATCCCTTTACAATCTCAGAGCATTATTGCCCTGGGAGACATCCGCATGATGCGTCATTACAAGAAGCAGTTTGCATGTACTCCCCTCCAAAGCCAAAGCGGAAGCACACATAGACACCGCACGCCTTTGGATACTGCTAGATAGATGCCACTCTCTATTCTCCCCGATATTTGTCATCACTAATCCACGATCCGAGGGGCGTTTATAGCTAACAAATGAATGTCCGATCGCATTAGCTGTCTCCAGTTTTAAGTAGTGAGCTCTCGAGCTGGCGAACTAAGAGGCTGCGTTGGTCTGGCGAGATTGCAACGAGCGACTAATGCTTACCTCACGAGATATTTTTATAGAAGAAGAGGTAGACAAGTCTATAGGGGTAGTAGACTTATCACTAGAGTGTAGAGTGCATGGCATGCAGATAAATCGCTAGTGCTACATGCCGCGTTTCGTATGCGGCGCCAGTATTTGCGGAGCCAGTTTTGGCCCATGTCCAGCGCCACGAGAAGTAGGCCGGCTGGGAAGACATTATACTGCTCAATCAGCCTTTCAATGACGATATTGGTAACCTTACCGTAGATAAAATGCCATATGACTTCAGGAGTAAAGAGCTAAACGAGTGACAATAGTTCCAATAGTCCGATTAAATTATTCCGTAGGAGATAATCGCATCTTCTCCACAAAACTATTAGGATCCTGTGTAAATTGATCGGTTACCGTAGGCATAAATGAAGAACCGGAATCTGTGTATCGGAGATGTTTTCAGTGTCATTCGCATGTTTCTTCAGGGCGCGACTTCGTTCTTCGTTGAGCGCACCAGCGTCGCATTTGCGGTGTTATTTATTGTTGTATCTTCCCGGCTACTTCGTCAACGATCATCTCAGTGCAGGCGAAAGAGTACTCAGCGGTGGTTATAAGATTCATTAGAGCATTTAGAGACGCTCGACATCAAAGAGGAACTTAACTGAAGAATATTCCGATGGCCCTAGGCCAAAGTGAGAAAGCGAATATGTAGACACACAGCATACGTGGTTCTGCTCACTTGATAGCAAAATTTCCATTGTCAGAGAGAAAGACCACAATTTTGATTGGCTGTGCTAGGATACTTATACAAAAGTGACTGCGCTAAGGTAGTTTTGCCCAATGACTTTCTAAGGTGGTGACTGTGCTGGTTGTGGAGTGAGCCAGGCCTACCGAACGACACACCTAGCTACATGATCTAGCCGTATGATCAAACAAGCTAGCAATTACCCTTGACGTGTGAAGTCATCTAGATCCCCTTCATCGACTGGCTGTTGCTCATAGTGCTTTCCGCTCTTATCGTGCACGTTTCCCTGGCCATCCGTGTAAAGGACGTTTTTCTCTCGCTTAGCAGGGGCTTTGCCAGACAGTGCCATCTTCTTATCATCCATCCTCCTTCGCTTTTCTGATCTGTCCCATCGATAGTCACTAGGGTTTGTGACATCTTCGCCGAGCCCCGCGTGGTATTCAAAGCGTCGCTGATCCAGATCAGGCCCCTGTAGCCCCGTCGTTTCCTCGTTGACGACTAAAGTACCATCTGCTTCCCATCTTTTGTGCAATCTAATGAGTTCACGGAAGCGATCATTGTCACGCGACTTGAAAGCTTGATACAGCTCCTTGAACCACTGTATGACAATGTATGTCGATCCTTCCGGACGGCCATCGCTGTATCTGTGGATCACGGCATTGTAGACCGCGCAAACGACTAGCTCCGGCGCAGAGCCTACGAGTTGTTCAGGTGCTTGGGGGATGTGTGGCTGTGTTGGTATCGGTGGTATCTCTCGGCCGCCGAACATTTCCTCCATAGCCCGCTGGTAGTGGATTGTCCAAGTGGGTGTCAGGGCGCGGTAGATGTCTCCACTCGATGCTTGGGGAGCAAAGTTGCAGGCCAGGATCCCGCGGCCTAGCACTTCCCTTGCTGGCATTGCTAGCTCGACGGGTCGATTGGCAGCAATGGGGCACAATTCTCGGAGGCCAGCCAGGTCGCTTTGCTGGAAAACGTCGACATGTTTGCCTAACGAAGATTAGTATATAGTAATAACACAGATTTAGAGACATACCAGTGAACAAACAATCGCGATCAGCGCGAACCTCCCAAGGTGTCACCCCTCCAACCCACTCCTCCCACCCTGCTCTATCTTTGAGGAGGAAAGTGGGACGCTCCGTGCTCAGGTCTACCACCTCCCGCATGGTGAGCCATAGCCAGCGGTCGAGTCCCGGAAAATCCAGAATCTCTGTCAAAGTCGCATCTAACTGCGCGAGGCTGTGCAATGTTGCTGCCGCGCGAACCAGCAGGGACGGAAACGCGCGCTCGTCTCCACGTATAACGGCGAAGAATTTGTTGAGTTTCGGAGTCCACCTCGCCCACAGCCGGTCGTGCTCTGCCTGAGCTTCTTTCACGAAGGTGGTGTTGACTTTGCCAAGGTGTCCTAACCTGGACAGCTGCATGAGGAGAAGTGGCACATGGCGCTGGTCTTCCAAAGCGACTTTGATCTCAGGAAATGAAGCTGGAGGAGGAGCGAGGACATGAGCCTTTGCGAGAACTGTGGCCGCTGTGCGTCTGTATTTAATCTCCTTTTCCCACCCCAGGTTGATCGCTTGCTGAGAGAACAACACGTTCGTGAGTTTCACGTTCTGTTTGTTGGAAGCCGTGAAATGGACTGTGCCGTTCGAATCCAGGGAAGCGTAGATGATTGGCGTTTTGTCTGGGGTGCTCTCAGGGCCACCTGTTGGAGCAAGGCGGCCGACTGGCACAGACATGACGGCCATGGAGTAGAAGCCGTGCCCGAAATACTGCTTTTTGACGCTGGGACTCTGCGTTGATTGCAACGTCTGGGTTTCGCGTAACTGTCGCAATACTTCCTGTCCTTCCTCGACGATCTGGCCGATGAGCTTATCTTTGTCCGGGGCGAACATCTCCTTTGCCTTTCCGTCCATGCAGCCCGTCCGGAAGGTTTGCGCGTGGGCTGCTTGTGGGACTTTGTCCAGCGCGGCGCTCAAGCTGGCCACGGAATGTGTTCTCGCCATGACCAAATTGTCTCTCTCATGTAGCTTCATCTTTAGCCACTCTTGCTGGCTTAGCTCTGCTGGGAATTGCTCGTATACGTGCTTTGCCTCGATCACTAGCCAAGCTAGCCGGCGGTGCGGAGCGCACACCAATTGCTGTGAACTCATGGTGATGGGCTGACGCGTTTGGATATCTTGTGTCTGCACACTGGTTATCTTTGCTCCTATGGATGAAATGTTGTTCATGTGACTTACTGGTTGGTATGTGGAAGATTGCTCAGGCTATGTAGTGTCGGGAGTTTGAGTTAAGCAGTATCAAAGGCAAGGCACCTCACCGCGGGGTATAAGCGTCAGTAAAGTCAAATTACGTCACTTTAGGCAGCAGTGGCGCGTCGCGACTGCCCAAATTGTCCCTTTCTCTCTCACTTCCGCATGGTAAGCCAACGACGCTGGTGCTGCACACTTCCGAGTGGACCAGGAAAAATTCACACGAATTTCAAGCGTTTCACCTGGCAGATTTCACTATCACGAAAGTATTAGCTCGAGCTAAAACCGCTAGCAGCTCAGTTTCATAACTGAATGTGATTTTCCCGCCGCACATCTCTACGGTGAACGTCGGTATAACCTCCATCGCTGCCACTACCTACGCCGCCTACGCCATCGATACGCTCGATACTTCAGGTCAATAAATATCTCGCCTCCGTTAATGACTCTCACCTCCCCACGACTTACGACATGGAAGATTACGATTTACCATCGATTGAAGGACTCAGTTTCATGATCACCGCTGGGGAGGAAGAAGCAGTCCGTCGTCAACGTGAGGAACAACAGCAATGTCGACGGGATGAAGCAGTCCATCAGCAACGCGAAGAGGCAGTTCGCCAAGAACAAAAACAAGAATAAGAAACAGTCCGTCGACCACGCGAAAGCGACCCGCCAACAACAAGCACACACAGCGCAGTCACGACAATGGGCCCTTAGTTAGGTCGAAATGGGACAGAATGCGTATCAGATAGTTGGAGTGTCCCGCAACTGCACTTGAGAAGTGCTACGCATCGCCAATGTCTATATAAAGAGTATGTATAATCTAGAGAACAATCCTGGAGATCTAAGGACTACTAGGCTCTATAATAATTTACTAGCTGCACTCAAAGAGCTAGATAAGCGAGTTCTGGTATGAATAGAGGAACTGCTCTAGCATAGTCTTAAGTAAGGAACTGGTTCTAGGATAGCCGTAGAAGAAACAAAGTCTATTACTGAATACGTATTAAATCGTTATTACATGAAATGACCTATATACTTTAGCTAAACTAACCCTTTATCCCGTATGTTTAATAATTTTGTGATCTTATTTGGAAATTTTGCTGCGGCCTTACTACTAGCTTTGAATGCTCGATGTTAGTACAAACAAATTTATTTAGGTTGATGAAGATCTATTTATGTGCTTACCTTCGTAATCTAATCTGTAATAAAGTTAGTGCGCAGGTTAACTCTGTACTCTACCTTAATTATCTTTAACTATTATTACTATATCTAGTTTCGGATAGTTGTACGCTAGGCCTAGCTACTATAGCGTTAAGCTTCTTCTGTAGTAGCCTTAGGCTCCACCCGTATGCGCTTGTGCTTGGCTAATACGCTACTGCTATATAAATGTTTTTCGTATACTAAGAATAGGACAGATCTAATAGCTAGGAGTATACCTAGGTATCTTAGATCCTATAAATGAATAGTCCTTATCTATAGGAGCATTATGGAAAAGATGTTAGACTGTAAATCTAGAGCAAAGCCCACTTAGTTGTCTACTACGGTAGTCTAAGGAAGAGGCGGTGACGAATTGGAGGTGAAGGTAAGTAGGATAGCTCGTGGTCTGCTAGTTAGTACAATTACTTAGTTCTTTAAGCAGCCTAATAACTAACTATCCTCTTACCTTACTGCGCTATCACGATTGCACCTTATTAGTGTAGGTTATATAACTTAAGTTTTAGATAGCTAGATAACTTAGAATCTACTAAATAGAGGCTACTAACACCTTACTATACCTATAGATAGGCTTACTAATATAGCTAAGCCGGTAGAGGATATTCTATAGATAACTATTTGTATCTAGCAGCCTTACATAAATCTAGAGCACTTAAGCACTATTATGCATACTAGAACTAAAGCTTTATCTATAGCATACTTAATGTAGGTTACCTTACCTAAATAAGTTAATTTATCTATTAGTAACTATGCGTATAGTCTTAGCCTAGAAGAGAAATATATAGAGGTAATTAGCTATATAATAACTAATCTTATTAACTTTGCTAAGAGTAATAGACTCCTTAGTAAGATACGGACGTTAAGAATGTAATAGACTGCATACGAAGCGCTGTTAATAATATTAAAATATAAAGTATTATCTAGTAAGATAGTCTATAAATTTTACTACTAAGCGAGGCTAATATATATAAGGAAATAACTAATATACTTATTAGAGAGCTAAAGAGGGAACCTAGACATATAGACTATATTAAACTACTAAAGGGAAGATATTAAGTACAGCTTGTAGGTCGTAACCCTAAGAAGTTCGTCCGCTAGCTTACTAGAGTAGACCACTAGCGAAACGCTTCTAGAAAGTCTACATAACCTATATAGCCTATATAGCTAATATAAAATATAACTAATAATACTTATAATATTAACACTCTATAGGCTGCTATTTTCGCTTTCTAGAATTTAACGCTTAATAACGTCTACCTAGGCTATAGTTAAGATAATGCGAAGGCTGCTAAAGCGATTAATAAAGTTTAGGGTAAATATATAGATAACTTACTTCATTTCCCTTTATAAACCCTAATATAGTCTTAATATTAGATTTATACTAGTTACTCTAGTATAAACAAATTAGTTTCTTAGGCGTAATAGATGCTAGGTTTACTATAAATAGTGTTTATTTTTATAAATTTAAGGAGTAAGAAAGCTTCGTTTAAGACTTTAGTGTATAGTTTATAGTTAGGAATTAGGATAATAAAGTGGTGCAGCTAGGGACACATAAGTCTGGTAAAAAGCTCTTAACGTACCTCCTACTCCCGCTAAAGATTAAGGGCTAATAGAGGCTTATAGTTACTACTTGCGTAAAGCTAGGTAATATACTAGGCCTCCTTCTAGGACTTCTCTACTATATTAAGGGTGCTTACTAGCCCCTTTCGCATTAGATTCGCCTACCTAATAGAGTCTGTATAGAGCCTACTCCCTCTTTACTTACTATAGTATTAGAAAATTAGGAGTTAGAAGATACCTAACCTAACCTTATAATTAGATACAAAATAGTTAATGACCTTTACTTGGGTTATAGTCCTTCTTATCGCCTCTACGTCGTCGCTATTAAAACAATCCAGCCGCTCGATATTCTGACAACCTAACATACATATAGAGTCCTTATTCAAACGTTATAATGCTACTAGCAAAACGAGTAGATAGCACAGTCCTTCACAGCACAGTCTTTCACGATTACCGGCGATACTACAACGGCACACTCGACCTCACCGCTTACAATGCTCTCAATGCATCAACCCCGCCGTTTACACCAAGCCTCACGAGAGGCTCCCTTAAGGCAAATGCACTGTCAACAATCCGGCGCGGCTAGAGACGGGGCGTCAGGTGGTCTTAAGCCAGAGGCGTACAGGATTTGGAGGCAACTCAAGGTTCCAAGGTTACGAAGATTCAAACAGTCGCCTCGTTAATGGCAACGCCATCTTCGAGGTGACTAACAGAATCTCCTAGTTTTGGAGCATATGCTTCCTCTATAGTTCCTAGGTCATGCATATATGTCCAGCCAAATAAAAAGATAGCGAAACCACTATCGCACAACAATGAATATGGTCTCTCCTAAGCCACAATAAAGCACACCATGCCTCATCTGTCCAGTTCGTCCTCTACCATGTACTACCTACACCTCTTCTTGCTTGCATGAGGTAAATCCACGGGCGTTGGGCTGATGTTATCTCTCGTTCCGGCGGTGGCGGTGACGGTGAGATTGGTAGTGAAGGTCAAGGTGAAGGTGATCACATTGACTCTACGACCATGAGTATTTACACCAACCCAATCTCGATTGATCAGTGAATGCGCCGGGATTCGCTACAGCCAAAGGCAGCCGACTCCCCAGATGCATCTGAAGTAGATAGAGACAGGCGCCGACTCAGTATCATAGGCCTGCGCTATGCCTACAGGAAGGTTGCCTACCTTAGCAGTGAATGGTAGTGAAAGGCGGCTAAGGTGGACGGCCTGACATTGCACAACTGCGTCCGCCTTTACTTTGAAGCTGCCTTTACCTTGAAGCTGCCTTTATCTTGAAGCTGCCTTTACCTTGAGGTGTAGATCTTGCGGGCTGTTCCTTGTTCCTAACTATTCTCTATCTCTACCGCCACCTTTATATTTATCCATAGCCTTACGACTTCATCTTATTCGTGCGGGTAGTATAGTGAGTTCTCGCCGCAGCCACACCAAGGCTTACACAGCAACGCTGACTTGAGCTTTCCTGGTTAGCACACTCCCTCTATCATTTCTCCGAACGCTGCTAGCGCAATTACTACCTTGGCGGCTCCAGCAGCAGCGCAACCATCATCCACCTCTCTCCCGAGCCAGAGCTCTCGACTCAGAAGCCGTGCTTCGACGATCGAAAGCTTGCATTGTCAGTAAGAGACCGATGTTGTTTTGGACAGTTCAGACGCATCCTAACACCCCACACGACCAGGAGATCATCTTGCCGCTTCCAAACATTGGTCCAACCTCGGTTCTACCTGATTCCAGGCCGCTCAACACAGCATGGGTTCCAGATCCCGACCACGCGAGATTCAACCGTCGGACATTCTTAGTCTTGAGGATGTGACGAGGCGGCTATCGGATAATAAGCAGCAAGCTTATGGCGGTTACGACTCTTCTCAAGACGACCCTGTTCCACAACACTGGCTTTTTGCCTGTAATGGTCCACAAGTGTATGCGGATGGCAAGAATATTTGCAAAGATCTGTACGACATTATCAAGAAAGCCCCAGATAACGACACTTGTCTCAGACCTCTGGCCTATCACTTGAGCAAATTATCCGAATATCGTCTGGATATGAAGCTCGACGTTGCCTTTATTGGTCCAATGGGGGTAGGCAAGTCCGCATTGATCAATGCACTACTAGACGCACCGAACCTTTCGAAAACTGGAGCTTTCGAGACGGTCATACACCTCCCTATCATCTACGAGGTTGGTAGAACAGAGCCTGCCAAAAACGTTCCTGGACATTTCCCGACGACTACTTGCGTGTTCTTCAGAAATACAGATGAGATGGAAGCCCTAGCCACGATGATGAAGCGCATATGCTTAGCCTGGTACCGTGACCAAGAAGAAGCAAAGCAAGAAGCGACAGACGAGACAGATGATGAGCCAGACGACGAATCGGAAGTTGGGGACGCAGAGGAACACGGTAACGATTTCTGTTGTGTTGATGAATGGGTCAGGTGCGTGGGAGTACTGGCCAAGAAGTCGGAAGAAGAGATGACTGACATGATCTCACGAACCGGAATCGAATACTTGGATCAGAAAATCGTGAAGTGGACGGAAGAAGCACTCCATGCCCTGAGACCAGATCTCACCACGGCAGAAGTCAAGGCGGTGGAGTTTTCAGCTTCCTACATCCATGAGCAGGAAAACAAGATGACCATAAATTTAGACGTGAAGAGCTGGCGGCCATTGATCAACGAGATTGATGTCAAATGCCACAATGCACCCATGCTCCACCATGGACTACGTCTCGTTGATCTCCCGGGGTTTGGCAACCTCGACCCATTCCTGAGCCACATCACGGCGAGTTACGGAAGTCGGTCAGCCGCCTTTGTAGTTGTCGGCACAACGCGCCATAAAAATGATGGAGCTTTTCGGCGCAAGGTCAGGGAGTGCCTGAAGGTCGTGGACGATCCGAGCAAGATATTCATAGTTCTCACTCACAAAGATCACTACAAAAGCTCTGATATAGACAAGTACCTTAAGGGTGCTAAAGATCCTATTGGTGCTAGAGTCCGGGAGCTTTACCAAGAGCAAGAACGCAAGAAAGCAGAAAAAAAGAGAAACCATCAGAAACTTGGTGCGAGCGGTTCAGACAGTGACGACGACGTAGCAACCGCCAAATCCGAATACTTGGATTACCTGCGTCAAGTCGCAAGAAGAGCTCGCGCTCAATTGGCGGAAGAATCTCTCCGCGATTGGGCGAAGCAAGAGTTTGGAGGCGGCAAGGGAGCTCCCAGATTGCACCTTGTCAGCGCGGCACCCAGCTGTTACGAAGCAGGCAAAAGGCCTACTAGGTTCTCCAAGCTACCATTTCTGCTGTCACAAGAGTGCGGCATACCAGGGCTTCGAGCCGAGCTACGAGAACTCCCCGCACAAGACGCGAGCACCACCTTGAAGACATACATCTTCCATTCTATACCTTCCGCCATTAAATATGCGCGACTCGCAACTGGAGACGGCACAGGCACGTACGTACCAATGACAAAGAACAGCTTTGCAAACGAATCTGCAGTGCAGTTCGAGGGTCATGCTGATGAGTTCGCCGAGACAATTCACGGGATGCAAGATGCTTCAACTATAGTTGAAGAGAAGGGGAGGCAAGGGCGGAAAGAAATAGAAGACAACTTACCTCAGTTTCAAGCAAAGATCCGGGCTCTGCAGAAGGAAATACTTCAAGCTCAAATCCGCCACACACTCGACTCTAACGCGGGTGGATCATTGGGGGAGTGTCGGAAGCCGCTCATTGATACCATCAACAGCGAGGCTCAGAACGATGAAGTGCTCATTGCATCATCAGAATTTCAGCAGATCTTCACACTCTTCAACGAGGAGCATAAGCTACTTGGCCTAGAAGAGCTCGAGAAGGGCGCTTTTGCGCAAGAGTTGGTTGAACTCTATCGTGAGAAGTCAGTAAGTTACAACCTTTGAGCAGGCTGTAGGAGCCAGGCTAACAGGATATTAGAAGGCTTAGACTATCAGATCACGGTTTGGATCAGCGCCACCGACCGAGCCATTTGTAGCAAGTGTTCGAGGAGCAACAGCGTCAGCACAGTCTCCAGAATAAAGGTGGCGAGGAGATGAAGGATGTCAAGTGGGCAGACAAGCAATGGAAACAGCAAAGTCAAACAACAGCCATGGAGGAAAAAGAGGATGTCGAGTAAGGAGACGAGCAAAAGGTTCAGCATAGGGGCGAAAAGTATGATTTAGACAAAAGCTTTCGGGGTTATATGAGACGAAATGAAGCCTAGTAGCTACATGACGGCTATTGGTAGTCGACAGCATTTTAGGGACACTACATATTCATCGGAAATCTAGGTCGAGACATGAATAGAATATAGTCTTATTTCGGCTAAATTCAATGTACTGGGTCAAATCTCTGATCGAGTGTGATGATTATCTTCTGCGATTGTATCGTGCTTCTCGTGAACAACTATCGTGCTACGGGCATAGGTGCCTGGCTCGAAAGGGAGATATTTGACGACGTCAATTGCAGGGCGCGGCAACCATCAACCAGTAGATGCGTTCAGGGTTTGCCGCATCGTATTCCAATTTTTGGAGCTGCTGCTGCTGCGGGTGTATGATGTGATATCGTCAGGACGCGACGTGGCGGATTTTCGTCTGAGCGGGGTGGTCACTCAGCTGCTCATCGCACCTGCCAGTTGCGACTACGGCAGAGACATTTAATTCGGACACAAGTTTACAAGTTCTGATATAGATGCAAGGAGGGACTGATAAATCTAAAAGGTAGAGTATAGACGTTAAGATAGGTCTGGGAAACGAGCTAATACTCTAAAATCACGAGCTCTACATATGTTTTTCTAGTGTCTAGAGGTATACATTGAGATTCAGAACGTTATAAAGATTTACTTAGAGCAATTGTATACGTCATCGCTATGTACACATTGTCCAACAACGCTATATTATCGCGTCATAGTCCTCGGGGTAAGCCTGGGTAAGGCAGCGCGAGCTCTGGGCAGCGAGGCGGTAAGATCGCGGCTCAAACGCTCTCACCTTGTTTGTATATTGATAGATCACACCTACCTGCTCCATCACTCTTACTCCCCAAGATCCTCGTTCATTTATACTGCAACCCAAGTAGGTCCAAGCCCCAATCCACTTCATTTCAAGCCTCAATCAACTTCGAAACAATCCCCCATATCCATGCTTATCGAACTTAAAGAGGTTTCGTGCTGACCATGAACTTGGCTTTCTAAGGGAGACGAACGACAACCCGGCATCTTCAAACATTGACACCTACCCCACCATCACCCTCGAGTCCTTGCTTTAGCCATCCGCTATCGGTAGCGCCTGCTCTTCCCCGTGCTCTCACCACCACTTTTCTACTCTCCTTCTCTCACTTGCGCACGCCCTCCGTTTCCCTCGCTCCCCCTCGCTATCAAGAGTAGCCTGCTCTCCCAGGATCGCTTCTCCTCACCGCAGACCCGCAATATCAACTCTTCATAGTACCCTCGCTCCCCCTACAGTCCCCCCTCGTGCTTCTCTACCATCATTACCTCAAGACTTGGAGAATATGGATCCTCCGACCAAAAGGCTGAAATTAACTGCACCCACCGACGAGCAGAGCCAGGAGCAGCCCGCCTTTGGCGCTAAACCCAGGCCTGGATTGCTTACGCTGCCCATTAAGCTGCAAAACGCTATCTACGAGTACGCCCTTAGCTACAAAGTCTACAAACCTAAAGTCATCGCCACGGAGGCTGGCCCCAAACACGTCATGAGACCCGCCGACACTTACGGACACCATGGGAATTCTACTCGCTATGATATGGCTTTACGGCGCACGTGCAAGAAGGTGTATGCAGGCACCTGCGGTCTGACAATCGGGAAGCACAGCATTTTGTCGTTCAAAACAATGGAGTTGACGGCTATGTATCTTCATGTTCATTCGCTGCCGGATCATGAGCTCAAACGTGTCAAAGAGATCCAATGGGAGCTGCGCCGACTGCGTGATGAGGTACCAGGCGAGAAAGGGGACTATGACAACCTACCAGGCGAGGAGGAGGACCTTGAATTGTATGCGAAGGGCCTAGAGATGTTCCCTTCTCTCGAACGCATTGTCGTCTACATGGAACTGTGGGACGACGAGATCAAGCCGTCAGAGGACAAGGTACGCGAGAAGATCGAGATGCTGAAGAAAGCAAGCAAGAAAGAGTTTGGAGTGCAATTCAAGTTCCTGACGCCGGATGATGACGAGTGGTAAGTTCGGTAGTATGATACCCTCTATGAGTTCATGATTAATGGAAGCACAGGTGGCCAAAGATGGACACTGACAACGACTGCATCTCTGAATGGTACGACTAATCCTACATGGGCTATACAAGGTGCTTCACCACCAGAAGACGCGGACGAATGGAGCACCTAATCTATCGGAGCTGGGCCGAATCGGTATCAAGGCGTTGCGAATGACGAAACAGGAAAAAGTACTTTGGCATTCTTTGGCTACACTCGCAGGGTTCTGATCGAGTGGTATAGAGAAAAGTTTTTGGGTCATGAACTTCTTATTCAGGAGGCCGGATGCCGGATTTGGTTTCTGCTAGTACTCTGATATTTGGTTTGGGGAATCGGGAACCTCACGGAATCACGGCAATGTAGCCAGCTCCCCTTCTCATATTCATAGAACATCCAAAAGTGCTGATTAGTCTGTTACTGAGAATGTCCATGCCTTCTCTGAGCCTTCTTGCCGCAGCCTCCAGCCAGACGCTCAGCAATGACATCCAACTGGGCTTGCACTGAGTCCTCTTTCCTAAGATATCCTCGATCAGCGTGGCTCGGCCCGAAAACGCATACGACGAACCTGGTCAGATCCCTCCATCCTCCCTCTTTGTTATTCGGCACGCGGACGCCGGTGTCAAAGTGTTCCTGTTTTTTAACGTGAAGGTAAATGTCTGGGTAATCAGCATACCTATTGCGGATAGTGCTTGGGCGTGTTAGTCTAGTACATCATATACGTCGCTTGTGTACCCACTAGCTGACCATCCTGGCGAGATCCTTTGCTTTGTCGAAATCAAGTATGCAAGAGTCTCTTCTAAATAACTCAGACAGGCTTTGGGATTGCAAGGAGCCTTGCTATCAGCTTTCTTGCGCTCCGCTGTGCCACCCGACCTTTCAGCCGCGGCGGCGTCTTTCTACAATAGCGCGCAACCTTGGGGTGTTGAATCCGTATTTGCATGATGGCCTGAGGATTTCAAGTTATGACATAATATCAGGGGCGATATCTGGATATCAGTGTTCCAAGAGTGAGAATATGTCAGGATATTAATAAAATGTCAGGATGATTAAGAATCTCATGAACCCTGGGTGCTTCTTACGTACCGAACAATGACAACAAGAACACCAACCCCTAAACAACTGTATCGTCACTATTTTGCGGCGGTACCGGCACTCTATAGTCTAGATTACGCGCTATACCTCCTACGATGACTTACAGCCGTGCAGGATGAATATTCACCCTAGGAGAGCTCATTCGAGTTTTGCCAATACTTAAGAATACCTCGTTCTTAGCATTTTCAGAGCCCTTACACCCTGCTAAAACTTTTAGGCCCCTGACATGAATTTGAGCCTAAGATCCAGTCAGAATGCCGCAGAAATTCTCTTGATTAGGAACTACAACCACCCCAGTATCAGATCACGTAGAGAAGTTAGATCATGTTAAAACGTAATGTCTTCATCAATTCACTGTGTACATTCTGATGCTAGGGTTTTACTATCTGAGAGCGCGTATAGCGAGTATCAGTGACCGCATATTGCGCGCTACTATAGTACCCAGTCTCAACAGAAGTGTCACCCCCGAAATGCCCGCATTACATCTCAAGCACATTATGCGAGCCTCTGAGAGACCAGAGTCCCCTATACTGTAGCGGCAATGCTCTCCTCTCCTCCGAATACTAGCTAAGCTACACACCGGTTCCTTCTCTATACTCAATGATCGCCCGAAGGTCTTTGACAAAACCCTTGTATTCCTCCAAGGAACTACGTAGTTCTTCAATGTCATGGTCCTTATCCGCCTCGAGCGCCGCCATGTCTAAGGATAGGCGACGTAGTGTGCTGCGCAGATCCTCATTCGCCTGACGCATCTGACGGAGAGCCGCACTGTACTTTGGCTGTTGCGTTTTGACTGTGTCCATGAATTGGGCAAGATGCTGCTCGGTCATCTCTTTGCGCGAGACAATTGCTTGAATAGATTTATAGATGGCCTTTGTGTCTGCCTTCTGCGCCTTCCGGATGACTGACAAAGGAGCATTAAGGTTCCAGTCCGGCCCGCCAACGAAATTGTCGCTGATCCACGAGACATCGGGCTGTGCGGAAGAGCGGTGAATGCCTTGGTATGCTGCTTTGATGACGGCGCCACGGTAACAACCGAGACACGCCACTCGCTCCTTGAGATGCTCGACCTCAGCCTCAAGCGCGGACTTGACCTCCTTGACGCATCCTAGCTCAACCTGGAGCTCACTGACTCTGGCATCATTGATCTTCTTGACTCTTAGATTGTTGGCTGTCGATGCGGAAACGTCAACGCCATCACGTAGCTCTCGAATAGTGTCGGTGGCTGTGCTGAACTGGGCTCTCAAGTCGTTGGCGGTCGATTCGGAAACGTCAACGCGGTCATGTAGCTCTCGGATCTTACTGCTTTGCTCCGTGTTGACTCTACTGGCTGTGCCAACTCTATCGCGCAGGACGCTTGATTCCGCCTCGAGCTGCTCAGCTCGATCGTGGGAGAGCCAAACCATATGTCGGTGAAAAGCGGCTGCAAATTGCGCATCTCGGGTCTGGCCTTGTGCTCTGTCCATTTCGTCCTGGATGGCACTCAGCTCGGCTCTCTGCTCCTCAATCTTATCCAGAGCTAGACTGAGCTGCTTGTGCGTAATGTTCAGTAAGTCAGCGCGCAATTTGGTTGCCTCTTTCTGTTGATTGAGTTGCACTCGCGTCGCCTCAAAGTCGCGCCGAATGTCACTAAGACGCTTCGTTGTATCATCGGCTTGCTGAAGCTCTGCATCTTTACGATGTGCCTTTGCCTCCATCTTGGCGATACGGCTGGTCGCAAGCTCCAGGCTAGCCACGGCCTGCTGGAGTTTGGTGTCGAGCTTCAAGTTCTCTTGTTTAGCGACCTCGTGGGTGGTAGTCAATCGTTCGACGGCTGCTCTCTGATCCCGAGCCTGGGCTTCGAACATGCTCTTGTCCGCCTCGGCTGCCGTGAGATTGCTTTGTGCCTCATGGAGCTGACTTGTGCGTTCCGTGAGGAGGCCTAATGTGGTCAATCAACCGAACCCTGCCCTGATATGCCAGTATGAAACTTGCTTCCCAGCTCCTTGACCACTTCCAGATGCGTCTCTCGCTCATTGTGGAATTCTAGTGCATCTTGCGTTTTTCTTTCAAGCCGATGTACCAGACCCACTTCGTGGCAGTGGGTCGCTCGCTCTGTTCCAGTCTCGCCATTGCGATAGTTGACTATAAGCTCGTTTCTCTTGGCATATTTCGACATGGTTTCAGCTGTGACAGTCCGGGAGGCGTACGAAATACGAGCTGTGATATGGAGGTGTGCCAATTAGCTTTGGATAGAGACAGACCATCAGAAATGACGATGACGTCAGCCGTGGTTGGTGAGGTAGGCGCGATCCCAGCTCTCCTTGTGTAGGTGCTGCCATGAACCATCTCTAAACCCTGTATTGAGATTACCAGTATTCCTTCAGCAAATCTCCAGTATAGTCGTTGTTCATTCTATTGGGATTCCGTTATTGAGGCCGGTATGAAGAAACTTCGCCATGTTTAATCTAGAATGCTCGGCGTTTAGATCGGGGCCACATGAAAGAAATTGTTCTGCCGTCACGACCTTCGACGTGAATTGTCGCAGGTACCATCTGTCAGATCCAGTTGTTTCTTTGTCGCAGGATTAATCTATAGCAGCTTGTATAGCTCTAAGGGCGTATAGTGGGAATTGCCTAGCAAGTCATTCGGCCATCCACCGGGGGCGGACGACAACAACACCTACGTTTGCAGTTGGCACGGCTATCAAAATGCGGGAATGACGTGTAGCACAGTCATTGGTAAAAGCATCCCGTGCCCTCCCAGCGGTTTCTACTCGAAATTATCTTGCAGAAAGGCCAATTATCGTTCCTTAGCCAGCAGGCAGACTCTGGTGGCATAAGGGACCTTCAGATCCTAACCTGGAATTTGAAATGCTGACATGGACATAAGATTCGAGCATTGTTCACTACCATAGGTAGGTAGCATAGGTTGAGGTTGTCGTTGTTCCTGGGGAGTATTGGAAGACTCCATAAGGCCTATTCGCAGCCTGCCCGAATTCATAGCTTGCACTACAGACCTGAAAGTTTTACTCTAAACCTAAAGGAATAAGGTCTATTTAAGGGGCGAAAATGATTGTAATTCACACCTATTCTAGGTGTATGCCTAGGGTCTAATCACAGGTGTTCTACCTATCACGACTAGCCTCCCTACCTTCCCTTTTACCTACCTTACCTTCCCTCTCCTTTCCTTACAGCATGTAGCCGCCATACAGATTTACTATACAATAACATGCGCGGGTAAAAATCCTAGGTTTACCCCTTAAAAAATAGGAAAATCTTAATTTTGTGGAGGTTTAAGAGAGTGAGGAGCTAAACGAAGATAAAGCTTAGCAGTGAACACAAAATTTAGGTAAGGAAGAAGGAGAAAGTAGTTTACTCTTAAATTTTGCGCAAAAAAGACCCTTTTAGAGCTTTTTTCCCCCCTCCCCGCTTATTTAAACTAGAAAGTTAGCTACTGTGTAAGCTTTCCCCTATTTTTAGGACTACTATAAACCTTTTGGTTTATAGTAAACCTTTCAGGACCGTAGTGTTATCTTGATCAGCAAGCAAAACAATTGATAAGCTCTGAAATTCTACAATGCTGAATTGGTAGATCCTTGTTTACTTTCAGGGTGAGCGCGTGAATAGTGTCAGCCACGGGCTCAAACGCTGCAAGTGGTTTTGTAGACGCCTTACTTGTATCTAGATCTGTGTCTGGTCTGTATTTAGTGCCGCTTTGGGTCTATACTTTATATTATGAGTACTAGAAGGCTAGAGTGCCTGCTAAGCATATCGTGCGCTGCTGCGTGCCTTCCTGGTGTTCGGTGCAGGATTAACCCACTCACTACCACCACACACCTGCACGATAGGCAACGCTCGAGTCTCTAAGCCAAAGGAGCCTAACAGCCTGCCTAATAGAGAGACATGGGAGTAACAGCTTAGGTCTTAGCGCCAATTCGAGTTACATACGCAGTAATGGTGCGAAAATTTTAGGTCTAAACTGCCTTTGTTGTATGATAGTGCTGCCCTAGGCAAGGAGCATGGCAATTGTAAGATGCAATTACGCCTTACTCAATAGTATCTAATTCTGTCTAGCTTTCTACGCTCGGCAATTTGTCGCACTATTGGCCACACAGCCTCCTCCAGCTCCGCCCACCTCTGTTGGCTGGCGAGGCGCGGATTTCGCGACCCTTGTGGGCCTTGTTCACAACCACCCGATGAATATGAAGGCTCAGCAACTAGCAAAGGAGACACAATTCGGACAGGAGCTTTTGAGTATCTAGTCGCTCAATTCTGAAGATCTCGCTAGCTGTACTAGTAGGGGCGCGCCAGAGCTTACTATGCGACAGCTAATATATCGCCGCAAATTAATTGAATTCGTCACGGCCGATGATAATCTATACCTTAATACCCAACAATTCATACGAAGTAGACCTACTCTTGCAAAGCTCCTTACAGTTACTGTTTCTACCTAAACTGAGGAGTTGGCAATGCACTCTACTGCGGATATACTAAATCCGTAAGCTACTAGTGTTCCTTAGCCTTAGTAAAACTCAGATGTGCTCCTACGGGGTGAATATTTATTCTATACTACTGTAAGTCTTCTTAGGAGGTGTAGCTCGTGAACTAGATTATAGAGGCCCTCTACTGCGGCATTTAGGCGATATAGGGTGGACTACGATAAGGATAAGGACGCAACGTTTAGGCCATAGATTTGCACTATGTAACTAGGACTATTCTTTTTAGGCAACATAAAGTTAGAAATAAAGGATTGGTTAAATATATCAAGCTAGGAGATACAGACTCGTAATGATAATATAACGCCAGCCACTTATATAGTAGGACCCACGCTTTATTTTCACTTAATTAGGTAGGTAGTAGCTACGAAGAACTTAACTATATGTTTTTTCCTTTTACTTATATAATATAAGAGCTACTAGGCATATTAGTTAGTCTAGCCTAAAGTAAATAGCGTATCCTACTACGATAGTATTACTCTAATAAAATGTAATTAAAGCACTACGCTACTAAATTTATTCCCTAGCTAGAAAAGGTCCTAAAATAGTGTCCTAAGCTTAAGACTATCTAGGAAGCGTAACTAAAGGAGGAGCGCCCTAAATAAGATAAAGCCTTATATAGCGCGTATATTTATAGCTTTGCAGTAGCGTTAGTAGAAAGAAATACAGCCTAAGATATCCCTTACGCCTAGGGATAGGTCCTGTGAAACTAATTTACCTATTTCCTAATGCCTGCCTGTAGCAAGACCACTTAATAGTGAGGCTATCTAGTAGTATAGCTATTTTATAGTATAGTCTCCATACTTGTATTGAAGAGACGATAGGTAACGGAATTAGCTCTTTACGTAGTCTACCTAGCAAGCAATTGGCAATTAAAATATTAAATCTATGTCTAGGTTGCTATATCTAGTAATGAGGCGATATGCATTTCTGCTATGATTTCTACTCGTAATACATCGTTAAGCGTTAGTTAATTTATATAATTGTGTAGCGTTACTTATGCTAGAGGGCATAACTATCTTAAATAAGAGAGGGTAAGTGCACGTGTTTGGAGGTTACCTGGTATTTGCTATTAGTAATGAGAAGAGGAACATTGCGACTTATGGAGCTTAATTCGCTTAAGGAGCTCTCTTATATTAAATATAGGTAGATGTGTATATAGATATATACTAACCACTAGACTAGCTATAGACTATAGACTATGCTGTGGACTATAGGCTATGCGTAGTAGTAAATAGCTCTTCTAATACTTTCTTATCTCTAGGTAGTATAGGTATAGTAATGTAACTAGCGTAGGTATTTAGCTTAGGGTCTAGCTTACTAGGCTAGATACACTTAAATAGCTGGGAAAGCGTTTTATTATTATACTGTTAAAATATACAGATCTGCTTAAATATCTTAGTAAGCTTTTTGTTCTTAGACGGATTAAGTATAGATGCGACTATCTTCTGCTATTCCTATATCTTAATAGTAAAGTAGATATACTCCTATCGTAGTCTGTTAGCTTAAAATCTTATTATACAGCTAGATAAATAGCTTAGCCTAAATAGGCGACTTATAGGTCCGCAAGCCACGCTATATACTATTAATAGAACCTAGTTATACTCTTGTGTAGAGTCTAGAGAACTAAACTCGTTAGATCTGTCCGTTACTATGTCGCTAGTAGGCCATACTTGGTTTTTGCTGCCTAGATCTAATCCTTACTCCTATTATAAGAGACGTTCCGTGTTAGTTGGAAAGTTATTGTGCTAACCTTTAGCAAGTAGTTTAGTAGTATCGCGGTCTATATTTGAAATGTTTGTTGTATAAAAAGCTAGCTGTATTAGGGGTGTACGAACTTAAGCAAAAGGGGTGAAGTATTTAATCTAGCGAACCTCACCTGCACTATAGCGCGAGGATTAGTGTAGGCTAAGATCTACACTAACGCCGGCAGCTACGGCAGCCTAGTATAGCAGCTTAATAAGTTAGACTAGCTTTTTGTTTAGGCACTAAATCCCCCGCCTGCCTAAACTCTACTAAGGTCTATATTACCTACACTACCTTAACTACGTGCCTACCTCACTTATATAATTAACACACGTAATAACTTAAGTTAATACAACCTACCTAATCTCTAAAATAGATAAATACGACTCTACGCTAATAGAAGCTCTTAGCTACTTAGTTAAGGCGTTAGAAATTATTTATATACTAGTTAATCTTCTGGCTATATTCGATCGCTAGCTAATAGAGCTATACGCTAAGCTTAATAGTAATACGCTATAAACTATTAAGTATATACAGTCTTATATTAATACTCTTATTATAGTAAGTATAAAAGTAGGTATAGATAACCTAGACTTTTATAGTATCTATAAGATACTTATATATAATAGCACTAGAGGACGAGTAGGGTATAGGTATCTAGTTATACTACTAGAGCCGTTAGATCGTCGCCGTTAGATAGAGTATATTACGCTTAAATGCGAAGAGTGGATTAAGATATCGTTTCTAATCTTTAAGATAATCTACATGTTTAACGAGGATATAGCGGCCCTGCTACGAGAGAGCCCTATATAAATACTAGAAACTAAAGTAATAGAGGAGCTACGCTATCTCCTATAGAATAAACCCCTAGTTAGTAAGGTTATAGAATTAGAGTTAGGCCTTATGTACTTAGGACAGTCGTGTTTTATAATTGCGATTTCATAAGTTATCGCTGCTAAGCCTATAGTAATAATGTGACTGGAATATTTAAGCGTATAGTTAACCGCAAAGCTAGTATAGTTAACATAGTTAATAGCGCAGCTAGAACAAACAGCGCAATTAGCACAGCTAATACTCGCTTAACTCCTTTTTACTTTATATAGTAAGAATAGTAAAGCCTCTATTACCTACCTGCGAAAACTTATAGAGATAATTAAGTAGTAGGCGTTAGATAATACTAACCGCGGGTTAATAGCCTAATAATTTAAAGGTATAGCATAAGTAGACGCGTCTAAGTTCCTACTATTCCTTCGCTAGTATTACTAGACTAACCTATAAGAAGTTTTCCCCTTACTTTCTATAATATAGGTAATTACCTACAAGTCCTAATTGTGTAGAAAAGCATTAAAGACTAGCCTTACAGAGTCTTAGTAATATTCCTAAGTAATATAAGTATAGCCTACTATCTTAAGGATATTATGTAAGCTATAGAAATAGATATATAGTACCTTATATGCTATAGTAGCGTAGTTAAAGCTACGAGGTATACTAGACTGCCTAATAACTTCTTAATTAAAGTTTAGCAAACTCGTATAGATATAGAACATAATATCCTAAAACTTAATCTCTAGGTAGAAATACCTTAGGGTGTCTTCACGTGGCTGTATAATATTACGGGAGGATCTAATTTTGTAATTTAATCTATAATCTACTATGTTAGAGATGATAGAAGAGGGTATTAGTTTACCTTTATCTAGGAAGAGGGCATAGTCTGGACAAAATACTATAATATATTAACGTCTACTGTATTAATAGAAGATATACTAGTAAGTCCCGTCCCTTACAGACCTTATTACGCTTACTAACTACATCTAAAGCTAGATACCGTTTGCTGGCTCTTCGTAAGGCGAGTAGACACGTTTACTAATCTATCTGCGCAAACTTCTCTGTAAGGTTGATAAACTTATTCTGAGTATCAATTCCCGCTCTCTCTAAGAGACCCTAATCAACTTTACATCGTCGACGAACCCGAACTCTTCTATCACTACTATAATCTTACGCCAACCTAGAAGCCATAGATAGACAGGGCAGAGCAGACTAAGTTCGTAGTCTATGGTTATTAGGCCTTTTAGGCCCTTTCTTTCGTAGGATTCGCTGCTAGATTGTTTCCTCTTTAGTACTATATAGTAGTAATAGATAATAAATGCTCCCTATTACCTTAATAATGGTGCTGGATGTTTGTATATACATGTTAATAGCCAAAATCGTAGGATGGCTCCCTATATAGCACATGCAACTATCAAGCTTGGAGAATAATGGTGCTGGCAGTGTACGACGAGATTTGGACGGTCTGATGGCGAGAGCCGTATGTTCTGCCATTACTTGAGGCCTTCCCGAGGCGCTCAGTACTTTGCTGAGAGCTTATTCAATTCAAGGCGCTTTTATAGCTAAAGCACCGTGTAGCCTTGCCCTAGCATTGAAACCCTACAGCTATTTCTTTGAGGCTTACATGAATTACTCCAGGAGTTACTAAGAGGCTTTGGATGAGATCGAAAGAAAATTCTGTATAGTGCCATAAAGGCATGTCGTTTTAGTATCCAAGATCGCAATGGCCCTAGTGCATTGCTGCGAACAAGCTTTAGGGTAGCGTGCAGACTTGATCAGCGGCTCTCTGAACATAAGAAGGATGACCCCAAATGCGTTCAGCATGTAAGATGTAAGTTGAGGCGCGGTCGAAGTAGATCTCAAACGGCCTCGTCTTCAAAATTCTACGTCATGCACTCTGACATGTGCAGCACCAGCGAATTAATTTCCGTGGGCTAATGTTCTGTGGATTGAGCTATTCGATAGCCTGCGAGGAGACAGCTCGCAGCTCGCAGATTGTCTAGAGGCTCCTGCGTTGCTGAACAGCCAGTCATCTTGGAGTAGTTGGAATACGAAGGATAGAACTGAGGCGAATAGCAGCAATGTAAGAAGTGGAGACCTTTTGTTGTTATTCGGTACATCTATAGTTGTTCGTCCAAAATACCAGCCCTCCGCCTTGTATGCCGGCCACTGTCGTGATCATCCTCCTCCCTAGTCTATGTGCTCGAGCGGAAAGATGCTGGTATTACAAGGTCATAGGAACCTGCAGTGGACCAAGCCAAACTCCAGAGTGGCAAGTGTACCCAAGAACTACAAACAGCGAGAACGAAACGAGATACGCACACAAAACCATCATGATGGCGGGAGATGCTACGCGAAAAGCTAAGGAAGTCGTGAAACAATGCAGGCGGTATAGTACAAATGATCAAGCGGCCGTTGCGAAGAACCCAGAAAGATTACTTTTAGTAGGTGTAGGATATGTACGAAATCATAAAGGCTGGGATTGCCTGAGTGAAATCACCTAAGCCTTTTGTGTCCTCTTCTTGGGATTTGCTTGCGTCCTCTTCTTTGTAGGTGTCTTGGATGAGTCACCCTCGATGTATTTGAGCAGATCCTCAATCTTGCGCTGATCCACACGGCTGCTGCCACTTCGCTGCCCACCGGCGGCCGCAGCTGCCTCGCTAGGCGAAGGCGTTGCAGCAGCAGGGCGCAGTGGGTTTCGACCAGTCAACTGAATGCGGCGAATGCGACCCTTGGCGAGGTCGTTCAGCTGCTTGGCCTGAGATACAGCGCTCTGTGTTAGCTGTTCGAGCCAGCTCTCAGCTTCCTTCGTGTTGCGGTCCTCTGCGCCGAGAACATCTTTGAAGATGTTGTAGGATTCACGCATACGGTTGACGGCACCGCGCATGTCCTTGTCCAGTGCCAGAGACTGGGCTGTCTGGAAGAGCAGTGTAGCCGTGTTGATTGAGTTCTTGCCCGAGACCTCCTCGCAAATGGCGAGAGAAGCCTCGAACCAAATGCGCGACTCGTGGTACTGCTTCATCGCCTGAAGCATGACTGCGGCGTTGTTCAAGGTCGTAATTGAGTCGGGGTGGTCAGCGCCATATATGATCTTCCACAGCTCGAGCGCATGGCGCACGTAGACAAGAGCGGCTTTGGTGTTACCCGAAGCGTGCTCGAAAAGACCCAGATTGAGGTACGCCAACACCGTGTCGGCATGATCGACACCAAGCGTACGCTCCGAAACAATGACAGCCTTATGAGCAAGCTCAAGAGCTGAAGCCTTGTCCTCTAAGTTGAAGAGCAAGTTGGACAGCGTGTGGTAAGCCCGTGCGACTTCTGGGTGCAGGACGCCGTAGATCTGCTCATGGAGTTGGAGGGACTCAAGGAGCAATTCCTGACCAAGCTCCTTCTGATCTTGAGCAACGGACATACGACCAGCCTCCAGCGCCTCTTCAGCCAGCAAGCTCTTGGGGGAAGCTTCCTTGATGACAGGGACGATGTTGAGCACATCATCTGCGTGGAAGGTTTGAGGAGGCAGATTGACGGCTGGGCTAGCGTCACGTGGCGGAGACGAGGTCTTGTTCTTCTTCTTTTTGCTTGATGTAGAATGGCCATTCGTTTGAGGCGCAGCAGGTGTCTCCGGGACAGCACCATTGGTAAGAGTATCCTTGGTAAAGGCATACTGCTTGCTCACCAACTGCAGGCCTAGCTTGAGAGAGACTTCTCGGAGAAGCTGCAATTGCTTGTCAGACTCAATCCACGACTGGCCTAGGTCATAACGGTAGCGCAGAGCAATCTGAGCCAGTACCTCCTTCTTCAAAGTCTCGGGTGTGAGCTTCTCGTAGCTGAAGTCGGCTTCTGGGTACATCGCCTTCAGGCTGCTGTCACCCTCTGCCACAGGTTTGGCAGACACCTCTGCGCCCAAAAGGCAGTTGAGGAGGTGTGCGACGCATGGGGCAGCGAACGGAGCTGAGACATTGCGTAGCTTGGAGTTGGCGAAGTGTTTGAAGCCACGCGCAATCATTTCTTGGATGAGCAGACGCTTCAGAGCCTGGAGACGCGGGTCAGGCTTATCAGCAAGCTCAGCAATTTTTCCAAGATATCGAATGTTGACACCGCGCTTGTGCAAGAGGGTGCTCAGAGACTGGCCGTCCATTGGGAAGCCAACTTCGCCGTCTTTGAGTTCCTGAATCATGCGGGGAATAACCTCGGACGACAGGTGGTCACAGGCAGCGCGGACTTCGGCCTCGTCCTGTGCCCACTCCTTCTTGTCTTCTTCTGATTGTGGATTCTGACCAGAGAAAACATCAGGGTTGAGTGCGAATGAAAAGCCAGAAATGTCAACTCGATCCTGCTCAGGGGCCTCGGCATCATCCTTCTTCTCAGCATCGTCCTTATTTTCCGACTTGGCGACTTCTTTCGACTTCGACTTCGGTTTTGGCTTTGGCTTCTCGTCATCAGAATCCTCCTCTGAGTCATCTGAATCCTCTTCCGAGTCGTCCGAGTCCTCTTCCTCTGATGAGCTCTCCTCATCTTTCGTCTCCTTCTTCGCGGCAGTCTCCGTTTTGTTTGTTTTCTTCGACAGCTCGTTCTTGACGTATTCGCGCAGCTTCAGTCTCCCATATGACTCTACAAGCTCTGGGCGAAGAGTGGCCATTCGATGCGGGTAATCCTTGTCCTTCGATTTAGACTCGCCGTCCTTGCTAGGCTCGCTCCAGTATGCTTCTATCCATGAAACATCTAGCGGCGTCAGGCGGTAGAGATCAAGAGCGTATCGCCTGCCGTCTGTGCCAATGAGACCCTTGGTCTCAACGCTGCCCTCGAGTTCGTGTCGGACACTGTCCTTATCCCATACAGGGTGCTTCTTGACGCGCAGTGCCTTCGAGAGCTGCTCAAAGAGTGGGACGAATGACTTGTCGTCGGCGACGATTTCTTTACCCTCTACCGCACCATAGTCAATCTGGTGCTCTCCAGGGTCACGCTGCTTGAAGATACCAGGAACTATGCTCTGGCCAACGATGCGCTTTCCGAGATAATCCACAACAACAGTTCCCGATGTGAAGAGATTTTGAATATCCAGGTTGTTCACCGCGCGAACACCAAAGACATCCTTGCCCACTGCTACGCGAGCAGCCTCATCACCACCCTCTGTGCCGAAGGTACCGACACCATCAGCGCCAAAGGAATAGAAGATGTTGTTGTAAACGAAGATCTGCGCGTCTTTCGCCTCCGTTGGGTTCAAGGGCGCGATCTCTCCCCGTGCCACCAACATAGCCCCGCGGGTCGCTGCATCATTGTAATCTGCGAAGAGCTTCGAAGTCAGGCGCTCGCGGAATACACGATCGTGGACAGCCTCCTTTGGCATCTCCCTGGTAGATTGAAATTCCTCGTTCCAATCCCGAAGAGTCTCGGTGTTTTCAACACCCGATATTAGGTAGCTCTCCTGTGTCCGCGCAAGATCCGGCTGATGTGTGGTGAGCGAGGAGGTCGGCGCAGGCACCAACCATGGGTTTGCTGGGATGGCGTTTGACAGCTGGAATATGGTAAGTAGCTCCTTCTTCGCGTTGTGCTCGAGCAGCTGCTGGAATGACGAGCTGAAGGATGGCGACAGCTCCTCGAGAAGGGCCAGCAGCGAGTGCGCCTGCTTCGCCTTTGGTGCCTGTCGGGGGGAAGGGTCGAAGCTAGCATTCGAAGACTTGTTCACATAGAAGCCTGAGACATGAGCTGTGATGTGATGCTGCTCGTTCTCGTTGGTCATGACTACCAAATACAGAAGGTGGCCCTTGGAACGCAGATGGTATGGTGGAGGATTCCAGGGCGAGACAGCGATGGATTTAATAGTCTTCGGTGCGGACTCCTGTGGCGGAGGGAGTAGGTCCTTGACAGCTCCTGAGGATTTGAAGTCGTAGTCTGCCAGCGGGGATTGCTCGGGGCCGTCCTCCTTGGGCTTTCCGGACTGATCCAAACCAACAGTGTCATGCAGCGACAAACCAGCCATGATGCCATGCAGCGCATCCGTACGGTCACCAGCAGCGCCGATGAGCTCCCGCACGCGAATGACATGTAACCTAGCCTCCTTCTCTGTGTATGGATCCTCAACCAGGGTCAAAACCGAATCGGCCTTCAAGCCTGAGACCTCGGACAGCTCGACGTAATCGTTGATGCGCTGGCCCTCATGCTCGAGGTGGAAACAGGAGTACTGGAAGGTATGCGGCATCTCGATGATGGACTGGCGGAGGTCCTGCACCTGCTCGGCCGTTGAGATCTACTAATGATGAGCTTTGCGATGAAAAGAATGTAAGATTAAACGAACCGTCATCTGCATCTCAAACGGCTCGTGAGGAAGCTTGATGGTGACCTGGAAGATGTCTGCATGCTGTTAGGGCCTGCATCGAAGCATGTCTCGAGTGCAATGGCACGTACTGTCTGGCTGCTGGCCATTGGCACCCTCCTCCTCCGCCGGTTCTACCTGCCCGTTTTCATTCTGCTCTTTGCTGGGTGTTTTTGCTGCCTCTGTTGCCATTGTAGTTAGCCACAAGCTTTTATCTGGTAAAAGAAACCCAGCTGTAGCATTGCAGCAATATCTAGGGTCGTGTGCGGGTGCGGGAGCTCACCAGATTTTGATGCGTCATTATTGCTAGCGGCCATGACTGCGGAGAATCCGATGCAAACACTACAACTCCAGGAAAGAACAGCTGCAGAAGGAAGGAACGGGTCTAGGAGACAAAGATAATGTACAAGAAAGGCGCATTAAGATCCAATGGGCCGTGTGGAATGTGTATGAGCATGTAGAGATGGCCGGAAAAAAAGTTGACATGCGCACTGCGGGTCCTGGGGCATTCAATCGGGTCTAACCGCTAACTTCCGAGGGAGTGCTCGGAACGAACGGCCCCCAATGGCCGTCGTTATTACTCGGCTGGGTGCATGTCCCATGCGGCCGGGCAGCCTGGTAGTCTTTGACGCTGTTGCTTCGGGGTGAAAGCTGCTGGGTCTCATCTCACCATGAGTTCGCATCGTCTGCTGGCAAACGACTTGCTGCCGTCACCCGCTTCCCTTGGCCATCAATTGGCATCGGCAACGCACTGACCATGGGAAATTACTGGCACCTCACCAGCGTCGTCAAGAGCCCGCAATAACCCCTTCCGCGCATCTCCTACTGTCGTCTCCATCTCAAGAAACATCTCTCTGATCAATGTCTGTCACTCCTTCAATCTTTTGGCCCTCTCTTTTCTTCCTTTCTTAGTCTGTTGGGCGTTTGAGACGCGCTGTCGTCACGCGACACTTAGCGCGAGCCGAATCACGCAACGGTAATAATGTTAATGCTACGACCCATTCTGAGGACCTCAACCCAGGTCGTGTTTCAACGTCAAAACACACCTGCCTTCTTGCTTCAATCTCAGCGGGCTGGCCCAGTAGTGGTGGGAACAAGGTCATGGCTGCATCCCTTTGCACGCCCTCTAAGTGGCCAGTCAGGGCCCCCAACCCCTGGGAATGATGCACCAAATCCAATCGACGACGCATATGAACATGCCAACGGGGAAGAGGAGCAGCGGGAGGCAAAGCGCGCAGCGTGGAGAAGCACGGGCTGGAAGATGTTCGAGGCTGCCGCAACGACGGGAGCTAGCATCTTCATCCTCGGCTGTGTGGGCATTGGTTACACAAAGTACTACAAATGGCATGTACTCGAAAAGATGGAGAATGCTTTCAGAGAAGGCGATCCTGTTCTCGAACTCGCTGCATCTGGCAAGGAAGTACCTAGAGAGCCAACACGAACTGAGGTCGCGAAAGGAACTGAAGATGGTGAACCCTACGACAGATGGATCCCACGTGACGAGCAAGAGAAGATTGACCATATTGTCTGGGGTGAGACCAAAGGCCGCTATCATCTTCTGCTGGGCGAGAAAGGCACAGGCAAGACATCCATGTTGATCGATGCAATGGACAAGATCAATGGCGAAGGGTGTTCTATGATGGAAGCTCATGCAGACCTTGAGGTCTTCCGTGTTCGGCTGGGGCGATGTCTGGACTTTGAATACCACGAGGACAATATTGGTTCACTATTCTCGATCCGTGGTCCTCGTGATGCCGGTGCTATCCTCGATATCGAACGAGCTTTTAACAAGTTAGAGAAGGTGGCTTTGAGGCGGCGCGCGACGGTTGGCAAGCCACTGATTCTTATCATCAACTCAGCACATCTGATCCGTGACGACGATGACGGCCGAGATCTGCTCGAACTAATCCAGCAGCGTGCAGAACAGTGGGCGGCCGCTAATCTCGCGACCATCATCATCAATTCGGACAAATACTGGGTTTTTGAACGTTTAAAGCAGTATGCCACCCGAATGGAAGTGCACCAGATCAAAGATTTGAGCAAGGACCGCGCCATGCAAGCTCTCAGGAACTATCGTATGAAGTACTACGGTGAAACGGTCAAAGACTCGGTGCTAGAAGAGGTGTATGACAGGATAGGAGGTCGTCTTACGTTCCTCAACCGAGTCGCAAAGTCTGAAGACATGGTCACTAAGTGCGATCACATCTGCGATATGGAAAAGATATGGTTCCTAAACAACTGTGCCATCCTTGGCGAGGAGATGGATGACGATGTCATGGATCAGCAGAAGTATGCTGTACGTGTCACATTCGCCTACTTCTTATTAAGCTAGTAGCTAATCTATTACAGTCCACGGCCATGGTCCTCGCGAACGCACTCTACAAACAATTTTGCGACATGGACCAAACCTACGACCCCCAAAACGGCCACATACTCCCCGCAATTCCCCTCCACCGCGCCCGCTTCATCATGACGCGATCAGACTTCATCCGCAAACACCACGACCTCTCCGTCTTCTCCATCGACTCTCACGCCATGGTGCGCGCAGACTCCGTTCCCATGCAACGCGCCTTCAACGAGATATGTTCTGAACCTGGATTCGAAGAGTTTCTGGAAGCCACGCTGGAGCGAATTGGCGCCATTGAATCGCTTGGTCGTACGAAGGAGCTTACGTTCAAGGACTTGTGGGATGGTGGGAAGTACAAGATTACGACGAGAAATAAGAAGGGTGAAGTGCAGGGTGCGGTGGAAATGGAGACTGTGGCTGGGCAGAAAGATGAGGATGACAAGGACGACGAATGAGCGAGAGATGTCTCTCCATGTACGATGACGACTGCGTGGAAATGCGCGTGTTCAATTGGCCTGGCATTACGATGCATCCAGTGAAGACTGTTGGGAATGTCTAGTCTCTGGAACGTTTTAGGTGGTTGCTTGTCCTGGCGTCTCTTAGAAGGTAGAAATACCCTTCTAACTCTATCATATGTCTTTATACTGTTAATAGACGTCAGCGACGTCCTTTTCCCTTGTGTATATCAACGTACACCTCAACACGAAATCAATTTCATAGGTTGTCCTTTCTCCTGAACTAACATTCTATTCTACATGCTCACTTGATTTCTTAACTGATTAATAGTCAGTTTACTTCTACAGAATCAACCTAGCCATCCCTCAGATGAAGCTTCCACTGTCCACACATCTCACCCCCATTTACTACACAGAACACCATGTGTACCACTCCACAATTTCCGTTATCAAGAATCCACGAAAGAACGCAAGCGTAAGTAACACACACCTATCAGAATCCGTAGATACCTCATTATCCTTTCTTGCCAATACACCTCCAGGTGAAAAGCATCTGCAACATTCATAGGATCCTCACAGATGTCCATATGTCTGAAGAGACAAGAGCTCCACATCCACTCGCCGACATATCGATACAACGCAAGCTTTGCAACACCAGAGTGGGGGGAGACGACGACCGAATCCTACCGGAAATGTCGCATGACAGTGTAATTGCAACCTAGCTTTTGGGCGATCACTCACTGTATGGGAGTGGTGCTGGTGGTGGTCAGCGGAAGCAGCTCACGCATATGCGTGTGGGTCATTAGCACATTGCTCGTGCGAGACATGGTTCGGGAACCCAAAGCACTTATCAGCACAACTTGGTGTGGTGTAATATCTTTCTATAAGGACGTATACGAATAGTCTTGCGTATTTCCATTGTTCAGCGCGAATCACATTACTTCATCTCGTGTTCTATGTGCACTTTTCTTCCGCACTTTACAGAGAGTGTGGATGGATTATCCTAGACGATAGACAGAATTCGAAGGCTTCACGAAGTCAATCATCAAATTAAGAATATTCCCGAAGGTGGTATTGAGATTGTTCTCGATCAATCAGGTCAGGCTTACTGTATCACTACATTCTCGTCCACCTTTTGATTTATTATCATAGTTATCTTCTTATATGTAAGCTTATACGAATGACTTGTTGTCCAACGATAACGTGCCTTTCACATGCTCGACGCGACCCTCAACAAGGGCTTCTTCGTTAGTTGGTGAGTTCTCTTGTCAGGGTTGCATACGCTCATCAAAGTAGCCATGGATTGACCCGAGTTCGTCATGAACAAGGTCCGCAAAGCAGGTCAGCAGAACTTCCATCACGACCCTTTCCGATTTTTATGATAATTGGTGAGCAATTACTCGTCAGAACACTTCCCTGACAGCTGTATCGCTCACAGAACGTTGCGTTTATGCGTGGCACATGCTACCAAAATGACCCGTAGTAGTTCGCAGCTGATGATGACTGTGTTCTGATCTCACATCATTCCCGCCTTGCGGGTAACGGGAGCTTATTCACGTGGAACGGTCCGTTCGCCCTGGCGTACAGCTGTGTGACAAGGTCTGTCGTGAAACGACCCTCTCGACGGCTAAGAGGGAGAACTACCATGTCTATTCATTCCCGATAAAGCACACAAGTAGGTCACCTTGGTGTGTTGCAGTAATTCGGGGCGACGGCAAGTCGAATATTCACACCTAACGATATTGGGTAGTCTGTTTATAGGCGATTCGTTATCTCGAACTCAAACGCCCGGAATGAAAAGTGTAAGCGTACATATGCAGTAGTTGTGGCGAGATAGCGTGAGCTGCAGGCGAAATGCAGTCGTCTGAACTTTGCATACGGGGCAATAAAAAAAATGCCGGCACTAGCGAAGTCTGCAGTTGATGAGCGATGGAGGTAGTTGCGATGAGTTGATAGGCCACAGGTCCGCGAATACTGTTCTCGCACTAAGGAAACAAACTCCAGATAGGGAACTAAAGCGTTACGTGAGGCTGCAGCTAGCGCATAATATAGGAGCGGTGGAGGAAACGATGACATGCAGGCAGTGTATCGATAGCACCTATCGGTTATCAGCCAGCTCCCGAAGCGTGCAGTTTATAGAGAGGTGCGCTGCAACTCGTGGGACAAAGGCCACGCAAGGCACGTATTGGCAGCTGTGGCGTCAGCAAGAAATGTAGTGCTCTTGGATTCAGCTTCCTCTGTATTCCGCATTGCGTTAATGCCGCGAGGACTCCTACCCGATTTTGGCATCTGCTTCGAGCTGTAAGGCTGCCAAGGCGGCGGGCGTTCTGGGATAGGTAGTCGTTGAATGCGACCTATACTTTGCGCACCGGGAACCTGGTGTCGCTTATGCCATCAGCCTTTGCAGTCACCGTCCTCGGGGATAACCATGAAGTGATGCAGGAAGCCTCTCTTGGCGAGCTTCGGACTGACGCACAGCAGCAGCGGGGATGCGGAAGAATTCGAAAATGAGCCCGCTACCGGGAACGAAGGAAAATTCATTGGTAGGACAAACGATCGATATCGTGACGAGACTTTGGGATATCGCTACAAGGGCTTGAGGAAACACACGCGAGCAGGTTCGGCGAAATGGCAATTGGCTGTACTGCCCGAGGCAACGCGGCTACTATTTGCGCCGTGCGGTGGTTGGCGCTGGAGTTGGGCGCTGGTGTACTGATCGTCAGGGACACAGCAAGGTTGCGTCCAGAGTGAAGTCATGTGAAGTCACCCCTGCTGATCGCAGTCAAGACGACACGGCGGGCCGCTTGCACAACTGCCAGAACAAGCAGGATCGCTTGTCGATAGACTCATATGACGAAATAGGACAGCGAAAGTCCTGGATTTGTACCTGCTTCAAGAGTAGTGCTTTTGCCAGGATATCGAGCAAGGCGTACGTGAAACGTTGCAACATGCAACATGCAACATTCACAAGCCGAATTCCCTGATGTAGATGCTCTCCACCGGCTAATGATGTCGTACCGGCTGTCTAATGCCCCATTCGGCCCTGTCAAGTTGAGATGACCGGCCCGAAGCTACTCAGAGTCATTGCGAGTCTCCTTTCCATTAACTTGGCGTTGGGACATGACCATGGTAGGTATCCATCTGGGCCGGAGGCAGTTCCGCTCGTGGGCTTCGGCGAAGGGGCTGGCAGCGTCGTTCCAGCACAGGCGACGCTCCACAGAATTGCACACGTGTGGGCAGGGTTACCTCTGCAGACGGTAATCCTTTCGAGAAGGCCACCCCTGCTTCGCTTCCATCGGACTGGACAGCCGCTGCAGATTGCAGTAGCGCGCCCAGTTTGGTTCACGAAACCGTTCGCCAGAGCCCACTTGCCCGACTCCCCGCAAGCCAAAATGCAAAATTCGTAATTTCAAAATTGTTTCCTGTGGAGAAAGCCGTCAAGCAGCTGTCAGAATCGGGCGCAGCATGGGAAAAGCAGTTGGAAACGACTTGTGACGCCGCTGGTAGGAGCCGTCCGTTGCGACCAGCCGTGCGAATGACGAACTTGAAGGATTTGTGCTCTACCAAGAGACGCGTCAGAATTGTATATCCCTCAGTGGAGTAATTGTTAATGTGCCGTGTCGGGCTGCCATTACTCAGGCCGTGTGCGAAGAGGAATGGGCGATCTGAATAGACTTTCGTGACTAGCAGCCTAAATATGTCGCTTCATCGTACCTTACATCCCCGCATGAAATTTGCATAGACTCAAGACCATCCCAGTCACCTACGAGTTGCTAGTCAATTTCAATTGTGAGGGAGGTAGACTGTGCGTGGATGAATAAACACCAAGCTGGACAAACGGTCGTCCGGTATTGAACAAGCAAAGTCGCGTGGCTTTCGGCTCGTCTCTCGCTTTATCACACAGGCGGGTCAGATAACGGTGGGACGCCTGCAGCAATACACCTGTTACATAGCGGTACCTGTATCAGCCTGAGCCTGCTGATCCATCCCTGTCGGTTTCTTCTCGGCAAGGGATGATTTAAGCGGCAAGGGTTGCGGCCGACGAATCAGCATTGCAGACAGGATGCGAATTATATTATTGGCAGTGGTATGAGGGCGGCATTCTGGCAGATTGTGAAGGGCAGCAACTGGCTGGCAGTTCGGAGTGTCGCCTGAAATGTCACTGATGACTCTCCGCGCCAAAAGCAACTCGTCCACGGTACAGGATGCATCCAGGGCGAGCGACAGGCGCTGTCGATGACGCAGAGACAAGGTCGAAATTTCGACACAGCATTTCGATTGTGCGTGAAACCCGTCCAGGTCAAGATCCCAGTAGGTGCAGCAGAGTCGCAGGCTGCAGCGAACGCACCTCTTTCGGTTGCTGCTTGCATGGCATCCGTGTCCTTGGAGCGCGGATGGCTGCAGCGATCTGATAGCAGTCATAATGCGTGGATGCGACATGTCTGAAATTGCGGCCTTTAACGACTGGAACCGTGTGGCAGGCGTGAGGGTGGGCTGCCAGTGACATGCAGATGATTCAGGACGCTGCGGTCCGCTTCCATGAGTTTTCCAGAAGACACCCTGGGTATATAGCCAGGCGAGATTCTTGTGGCGCCGAAGGCTCCACTCCCCGAGCCGGGCAACGCTCTCCTTGCGGTGCTGGTGGTCGTCGACGTCGGGGCCATTATTCAGAGGGCGGGTGTTGCCTGGAGACGTGATTGTGTTTGCACGGGACAAATCGCTGCTGCTCCTTCCTTCCTCATGGAGTTGGCAGCGCGAAGGGCAGGAGCGACCCGTTAGCGGGCCATTACAACATCCCACGTGGAGTGAGACACGACACAAGCAGAATCAGCAGTCGCGATAGAGGCACAAAAGCAATACCCCCGTACGCGCGTTGACATTCTGTTGCGTTGCAGACGAGGAGTCCACTGTCGACTGCACAGTGCAGAGGCGATGGCTGCCACTCCCGGAAACCTGGGCGACGGGATGGACTGGATGGAGCCCGGCGGCGGTGCGGTGTTGATTCAGCAGAGGCAGGTGGGCCCCTCGGGGAAGGAGTCCCGCTGCCTGTGAGGCGCCTGGCTCTGGCTTCTAACCTTCTGGCTCCTGGCATTGCTTGCTTCTGGCGCGGAGCCCACACCACCCAGGCGCGGCACGGCGAGTCAACGCCAGTCCAAGCAGCGCGCAAGTTGCAACACGGCAGCGCGAGTGGACACTGGACGGACGCGCGCTGACGCTGTCTCATCTAAGCCCAGGACCCAGGTGTCTCATGGCCGGGCGGCGACGGCGCAGTGGCTCGTCGTGGTCGCTGCGCTGCGCTGCTCACAAGTCACCACTCTCTGGGCTCAATGGACTGCCTGTGTACGGTGCTCGACGACACGTCTCCACCCAGCAGCCATGGCGCCCGTCCAGCTCTCCTGGCCGTTGTGGCCCTGGGCTAGCGCTGCAGGTACGGCTCTCTAGCGCGCTGCATGCACAGGGGGCAACCTGAACCGTGGGAGCAGTGGATTCAGCTGCGTATGTAGATCACCCTGGCTCCCTGTCGGCCGCACACAATTTCTGCCAGAAGCAGGCCCGGTTTGGGCGACAGGGAGCTAGTTGAAACAGCCCCGAAAGACCCGTCTGCTCCCGGCACGTCATGTAGTCTGCGCTTTGCTTCCTGGAAAGCACAGTCTCTCATTTCATTTGTCTCGTCGGCAGCCAAGGCCACTTTGGCAAGTCAGTACAGGCCCCCTTATTTCTAGTCTGCGATATATCAGGCTCAGGGCGCCCTCTCGGGACTTTCTGCTTTCATCTTCACTCCCTTCGACCTCTCCCACTCATTCCTCTCAGAGCCAGCGCACTGCCCGGCCAGGCCACTGGAACACGACGCTATTTAATCCACCTCACCATACGCCGCTGCCGCTCGTTGTATCGCCTGTGTCTGAAGCTCGCCGATCACCACACTCGCTCCTCCCGTCACTTTTTCTTTGGCCGTCATTGTACAGGCCCATCACGCAGCTGTCGCTGACGCCTCGCCTTCGACGATAAGTGAGTCAACCCAGGGCGCTGGCGCTGCCTATATTTGGCACCCGTGGAACGGCATGCTGACATATAAAGCAGACGATACACCCTACACAAGATGATACTCAGACCATCGGAATCTACCAACATGGGACGTGGAGCCTACGATACAACCGGCACGCCAAAGCCACCTCCACCGCCGCCGAAATAGTAAACCGCATCATCATCTCATCGGACTCCGACCTTTCTCGCACTCGCCTCTTGCTGCCGTTTTCTCGCAACGCAGTCCAGCAGGGTGCAGCGTTCATGTGTTGTTCCGGTGGGAACAGAGGGATGACCTGTTGCGCGTCGTAAGTGACAGGCCACGCCTCACCTTGCATGAACACCCTGACTGACCAATATATTGCTGCAGCCCTACACCGTCTCTTACCACATCTCCACCGGCATAGCCGATCTCGTCTACTGGCGCACCTCGTTCCACCCAGCTTCCTTCGAGATTACGACCTTTTAATAATCAGCAACCACTTCGTTTCGTCCAGCAGCCTAATACCCCTCGTTTACCGGTTTCCGTCCTGCGTTATCGAGCGACTCGCAAAACCCTGTATCCCCCTTGCGTCCCACGTTCAGCGACAGCATCTCCTTACGGCAAAAAGTTCTTTTTTCTTTTCACGCGGCGTTTTATAGACTAGGATGGGCCCAGGCATAGATACCAAAAACGGATTTTCTTCTTTTCTTTCGGGCGATAACATATCTGGGTAGAATTCCACTGTCTGCCTTCGTTGGCACTCACAGACATGGATCACTTTGTACTATAGTTCGGCGGGTCGGGTTGAACCCACCAGGGTCACGACCAGCACTCGACGATTTGCATTCACTAGACGGCCATCTATGAACGGCATGGATGGGCCGCCATCCCGTGGCTTTTGGATTTAGACAGTGCCTGGGCTTCGGTATCGGTGTCTCACGACACAGCTGGCAGCATAGACTAATCGCAATTGACATGTTTCCATTCCCGCACTATCATGTTCGCTTCTCGCCGTGACCTGTCTTGACCACTCCGCTGGAGCTCTTGCCGTCACACTTGTGGCGCCGCGGATCTCCGCGTCGGAGAGACGCGTGCTTTTTTGGACGTCTGATGCTGGTACCGATCTGTTTCGAGGCGGCAGTGGACTGCCGACCCTTGTTTGTGCGACGAGTGAAGGTCCCGCAAAGACGTTGCCGGCGCTGAGATGGGAAGCCGCGGAGGCTTGGCAGAGTAACTGCACCCCACGATTGCGGCGTACCGAACTGCAACCTCACCACAGCTCCAACGCCAAAACACTACGCCTCCGCAGCCACCAGCGCTACCACTACCGACATCCTGATCTGCCTCAGCTTCGGCTAGTCCACATCGCACTGCTCACGCCATGGCTAACATCAACTGGCGGACGATAAACATTGACGCCTTGGACCCCGACAGCCCCGCCAACTTCGACCTTAGCTCCCTCACTCCCGCGGTCGCGCCTGTATCGACCGCCGATGTCCAGAATCTCTCCCAGCAAATACGGCAGCTCCTAAGAGGAGGTGAAAACGAGGGTGCTCTCCAGGGTGCCTTGGAGAACCCGCCCTATGGGGCGGACGACAAGGGCAAGGTACGTTGCTACCTGACACGCACTTTCAGAAGCACCATTGCGTCCCCTCCCCGCAGCAATGGGACGCTATCATCGAGTGTCTCTCCGAATTAGGGCCTCTGGTGGTCACAATCACAACCGTGACTCTGGACTTGGGCTACCGACGACCAGGACGAGCTGCAGCACATTACACATTACACAGTCACAGAGAAAGGGAGACCGAGCTGACTTGTTTCACTGCTACATAGGAGACCCACCTTGCGACCGTAATCGAAATCCTACAGTCTATACGGCAGTCAGATATGTCACCAATACTCAGCCGGATATACAGTGCGCCTGGTGGGACAGAAGCATTGGACGTACTGATGAAGTATATGTATGTTCAATTTGGGTCTTTCTAGTCATCACACAGCTTGACCGCCTTCTCCAATGTCTCTCGGGAATCGCACCTGTTGTCTGGTCAAGAGGTCATTCCACGCCCGCATTGACGCCTTTGGCTGACGGTGTAATCGTACAGTTACAAAGGAATGGCACAGGCGACACCAGCGAACAGTACGCGCAATCTCACACCTCAAGCTACCGGTTTCTCGCAGATTCACTCTCGCGGAGGAGGCGAGGGCGGTGGTCAGGCCATGAGTGTGCTGCTTAGCTGGCATGAGAAGGTACGATCCCACGCACCTTCCTCATCACCACTCGGTGCTTTTTGCTACTAAACGACCCCCACGACCCGTCATTCCGTGCTCTTTCCTACTAACACAGTCATAGCTTGTTGAGATAGCTGGCCCAGGTTCCATCGTCAGGGTCATGACGGATCGGCGCACGGTGTGAGTGAGCGGTCACAGTTACAACCACACGGCTCGCATCCGTGCAAAAGCGATGTGGAAGAGGAGTTCACTAGCATCACGGCGAAACTCGCGGATACGGACAAAACGGCGTCCCTGCGCAAAAGCAACCTGCCACTGAAACCGCATCCCGCGTGGGCTCTTCTTCTCACATCTTCATTAAATTCCACAACTTCATAGCGGATTGTTCACAATGTTCGATCCTGACTCAGGCTCCGAGGCGGAGTAATTGTACAAATGACAATCTTCATCAGCCTCGATATTTTTCCACTGCGCCGCACCCATGTCCCTGCAATTTTCCAGAAGGATGCGCACTGATGCAACCCCTTTTCAACAGGCCTGGATCCTTCTTCAGCCTTATAGGTAGCCAGCATCGATGGTCCCTCCACGTAAATCCTAATTTCCCAGCCACTTTCTAACGGACAGACTTCCGCATCGCTGACATCGCCGCGCTAGTATTAACCTTCCTAAAGCAGCGACACCGTTGGTGCGGCATAGCTGCCACGCGAACTTTTTAGCGCGCCAAGTTCCAAGCACAATACCGGATGAGGATAGCCATCATGTTTACTGTTATGCCGGATACCACAGTAGACGCTAATCCCCGGACAGGAAGCTTGAACTTGAAGGGCGTCGCGATGAGGCGCACTGATCTCCAAAGTTGACATCGCTGAGCATTGAAGTGAAACCAAACGCAATCTGCAACACGTATTGTCCCATTGCTGTCGTCGTAGGCTAAATACAAGCTGGCCTTTATCCTAACGAGACACGTTTTATGTAGGTCTACATACACAGTAGTATTGGGCGCAAGGAGTGACGACGATGTTTCGTGTTTGGTGCTCGAGCGGTCTTGCAGAAGGATGTCACCGATGCATTGCGTAGGGCTGCATCGTTCCAAATCACCGGGCGCTCCGTCCACCTCACCCAACATTTTCACCAGCATTACAGCACTGTACCGGCCATTCGCAGGGGAACTATTGGCTTTACCTCAGAATCCTTCAGGATGCGAGGGCAAACATGGTTCGACACTATATAATTCATCATCGGCCCGGAGCACACAGCCGCGGCATGACGGAGCATGATGGATGTTGGTGATGAAGGACGGCTTTGTCACATGACTTCCATGCAATGCGTGAAAGCACTGATGCTCAACGTCGAGGACCGGCCGCACGGTTTGACAACGTGGGAAATGGCTTGCATGCAGTGACCAGGCATTTTGCATGTCTGCATTACCTATGCCTTGATGTTCTGCCACATGGCATCCCGATATCCGACAACTAGTCGTTGAAACACCCTCTCAACGAATACCAGCTGCTCTTTTTCTTGGGCATTGCGTCCTTCCTCTCTTCGGGCCGCTCCTCTCCCTCGGCGATGCTGCAGCCTGTCAAACCCGCAGCAGGCACATGGCATGCACATGCAAGCCCGAACCAACGCTCGGACGTGCCACATGTTTGAAGAAGCAAGCAACATGTGATTCGAGGTTTTCATTCTCATTCAATCAAGTTGAGTTTCCTTCCTCCCGGTTTATGTTCGTTTCATCTCCTGTTGTCCAGTGCCTACCTACTGCGTATCACACACGGTACTATCTGCGCGCGGCATGCCGCCTCATCCTTCGCTCTTGGCACTCTGGATGACCCGCGTGGGAGAGAAATCGTTTAATTTCATTGTCGTGGCGTGAGGGGATAATGCAGAATTGTAGATTATACCCCACGCTGATGGAGAGGATCCGCGAAGACTACCTAGTGGCGAGGTCGTCGTTCGGGGTTTAGTATTTCGTCTGCGAATGCGCGGGAGAGTACGAAGTGAATCTTTCCGATATGGGCGCTGCAGCTATACCTACCCTTCTCCATGGCGGTTTAGTGATGTCCTTGAAGAGTACGAAGTCTTGTCAGGCCTGGTCAATTCTCGACCCCCGGATTTCGGTCAAGGGATGTGATATCTCACGCAACAGCCACGGTCAGTAAGAGTACCTGAGACATAAATACGTCCGCGGTCATTTCTGATAGTCTTTCTCAGGCAGAATGGGTCTAGTCAAGTCGATAGCACGTTCGCGAGCAACCGAAGCATTTCTTATCCGGGTATCCCTTATGGGGAGGATTTTTGCAACAAGTTGATATTAGGTTCCCTTGATTCCTGCGCCGACTCTACGATGGGGGGTATAGGCTGCTAACAATATGTAAGGAAAACAGGCGTTATGAATATATCTCTCTTTTCAAACCAGATTCCTTCCCATAAACGCCAGTCATTACCACTTCCTTTCATTCTCCGCAGGAACACTTCGATATGTCCACACAAGCGGTGCTGGTGCTTAAGACGATTTTACACGGCGCTGTGTTGTTGATTTGCAGCCTCGTTGCGGTCGTGGAAGCCTTCGGGCCTTGCATGTGTATGTCCCGGTTGAGGGAGCGCAGCCCCATCAGTCGACTCTGCTAAGCTCGCAGGTTTCTCGTCTACAGGCTTCGCGACGTCGTCACGTGCTCTCGCGTGTCCTGATTTTGGACCGTATGCATCGATATGGGCCAGTGAGTGCCAGAGGAGGTATGTGCTATATCAACGATTAGCTTTCATATTCTCTCTGCACGGAAGAATGTTGGTGAATGGGCGAGCATACCTAACAAACGTGAAGACCATTCCTGGCCACAAAAACACTATACTGGCAATCGCTCGGCCGTTGTCCCTGTACCTGAGCGGACTTCCACCATACTCGGCCAATAGTTTCTGCGTCTCGGCGGCGTTTGTTCCAGTCACGTACGCGCTCTCTTTGGCCACGATGTCTGTGTACGCTAGTGCGCACGCGAGCGTGAGCAAACATGCGAGTATCGAGCATATCCTCCAAGCCATCTTGACTGCTGGTGATTCGTGGCGCTCCGGCCAGAACAGATCGAAGAAGAAAGCGCTGCCGAAGATGGTCGCGACGTAGATGCCCACGAAGATATTAAACGACGCTATGCCGACATAGTTATCGTTGTGGACGGTTGCATTTGGATTGTGCTTTGCGACGAAATCTTGCTGGTCGACATAGTCTGTTTGTCGTTAGTAATTGTACTCGCCTGTGTATAAGAAGCGTGTAGGGACATACCGGACAGAGCGGCCGTGCCTAAACTCTCGCTCACAACGCAGAGAATCATGGCGAGCTGGTATATGATGAACTTGGTGCGGCGCATGTGGTATTCGTTATTCCACATGTAGCTGCTCTTGAACTTGCCCCATTGCATCTCCCGAAGGTCGAGGCCCCATATTACCGCCATCTTGCTTGGCGCGAGGTAAGTCCGTGATCGGGATGGTGATAGAGTTCAGATCGTTCGAGTGAGACTGGACTGGACTTGGGTAGGTGAGGCCAGACAAACAGTGAGGCAGGCACGAGGTTGGGGTTGAGGGCAAACAGAGCCGTGTAACGTGCGTCCGGAAGCAGCAGGAACGATGAGAGAAAAGGTCGACTAAGCTAATCCGTCACCAAACAATACCTAGGTGGATAGAAATAAGCCGTAGCGTAGTAATCAAACAAAACGTCTCCAAGATGCGATGAAAGGGAGACCAAAGGCAAGGCAGACCAAATTCGTGAAGCCAAAGAAACAGCAGAATATACCACCTTAAGCAGCCCAACATTCCAGCCTATGCCTTACCTCAGCTACGTAGCCGTCACAAAATCCCCGTCAAGCCTCGTGCGATCTCCACTCGCCTTCCGACCACATCCACGCACACCTCACCACACAAATAATAAGCATCTTGCCAACCTCTGACATGGCGCCGTCGATCACGCGCCAATCCCCATGCAGTCCCTCTTCTCCACTGAGCTTATCCAGACCGCCTGAAACTCCTCTGCCGACCAACCAGCAGATCTAGCCCGAGTTGCGGACGCCAGCAAATGCCTTTCGCCGGACGTAGCCGGTAACGCTGATAAATGCCTGCGTTCGTACGAAGCTGGCTGGTTGGCTGAATGGATGGATATGCAGCAAGTGGAGTCGGGGTGCCGCTTGCGTGAGATGGGTTGGGGGTACGTCATAGCTATGTATTGCGGGAGGAGCGCGGAGCACGGGTGTGGCGGGCGATCTTAGCGAAATGCTTAGTGGCATCGGCTCACAGAGGTGCATTATGTCATTTTTTGTTTATCACGATCACGATCCCGACGTCGACGTTTGAAGGGGTTTCAGATGTTCATTACTGTACGTGTTGAGTGCGTTGGTATTTTGACATTGCATGTATGTAGTGGTATGCATGGCGTCCGATTCCCTTCCATTCACGCGCAGCGCTATTGCTCACCGTTGCCACGACTGTCCGCTTCACGCGAGGTAATTTTATTTATTAGGGTGTTTCTCCTCATAGTTTCATAATCATGCATGCGTACTAGAAGTAGCACTATCTTGCGAGTTCTCTAAAGCATCCACCTATGGGGGGAACATAATAAGCCGACCGTAAGGGTCTTAGTCAGATGCTTCGACATGCTTAGCCATTGCATCCTTAGGTCGCGACAACGGGCCGATTGCAGGTGAGCAAATGACGTTAGGAGCAGAACACTCTTTGGACGGATCGCTAATCTCCAAGTCCCATTTTGAGCCTACCACCGGTGGTATAACCTCGGGATGCCGGGAAGTAAATGATACCAGAAGTTTCACTAGAGCATTATTAATAGCGACAGCATGATTCTAGAGCCTACCAGTGAGCCTTGTATTAGCTCAGATATGTATAACCATAGCTATGGTCTTCATGCAATCAAAGTGAATATAACATAAGCTTGTGAGGTCGAGCAGAGTCATCCAACTCAAAAGCACTGTGTTTATACAGACCGAGGTATATGCTACAAGATATCCACCCTCTTCGCAAATGTCCAGAAAAGCCATCCAGCTCATTGAACCATACCTTCCACGGTACCAACAGGCCTCTCAACAATGCTGATACAGCCATTGACGATATTCTTCCTTGCGTCCTCGGAACTAACGTTCTGACCTCCAAGATACAACAACCACACCAGGCGGCCCACCCTCTCATCTTTGACTTCACCGAGCCAATTCGACTTGCCCATTCTCTCTTTGCCATCTTTCTGCACAACGGGCTGGTACATAGCGCCCAAGCTGCCACTCTTGTTTCTCGCAAGGATGATTACACTGCCCTTTGGTGCCTTCCCTTTGCCTTGGAAGAGGTTTTTGAATTCCTTCATCGCGAGTCCAAAGGATTCGTCTGAGAACTCGTTTTCCTCGACTGGCTTCGGTAGAGCAATGGATTGGCTCTCAGCAGCCTGCTGCCGAAGCAACTCTGCTTGCTTTCTTCTGACTTCATCTGTCCGCGACGCAATGCCACGCATCCAGCCATCTTGAAGATGCTTGAAGTCGGTGCCACGGCAGGGCACAACGCGGAATGCCATATCTACTGCCACTGGACCTTCTTTGCTCAATATAGCTTCCCAGATCTTGCTGCTCTTTTCAGAATCGAGGAGGGACTGACGGAGGTCTTCCTTCTCGCCAGGGATGAGGGCTGATGCGGTGGGGTTGACGGTGTTGATGAGGTGGTTTTGAAGGGTCGATAGGTCGGCCGTCTTGACGTAGAGGCCTACGACGTAAACCTGGACTCTGAGGAAGGAGACTTTCCGTATGCCGAGGCCAAGGAGTGTGTATTCTGCGTCGCTGGTGATCTGCTCTGGGCCGCTGGTGTCGGTGGGCAGGCGTATCGTTCGCGGGAAATAGGGAACATATGATGTGCCTGTTTCTACCAGCTCAATGGCGTCTGCGTCTGATGCCTGGGGGTTCTCGGATGATGCTGGTGCCGCGATGACCTTGTCGCCTGCCGCAATGACAATCTTCTTGCCCTGAAACTCGTCTGCTGCTTTTCGTGGGGCATCCGTCTTTGTAGGCGGACCCGTAATCATTTCGACTACCCCCCGACCTTGGTTCTCTTCCTTCTTGTTCTCGTCTTTCTTTGCATCTATACCGTCCAGTGGTAGTCCCATCCATTTGACTATGAGAATTGGTGCAGCCATCGAAAGGACAGCCCCCAGAGCCAGCCAATTCCGTCTCCGAGTAGCAGCGGCACGACGCAACGCTTCTTCACGGTGTACGGAGACGAAGTCTTCCCCTAGACGTGGTCCTTTGGGCTTCGTAGGCTGCCTGAGTACAGCTTCGAGGTCTGACCTTGCATAGCGGGACTTGTGTCGTAGCTGAGGATTCGAGCGTAGAGGTGCGGTCGGGGCGTTCAGGCAGGGGAAGATTGGCCGTCGCGCGGCGAGTCGTATGGGCATCATGGTGGGCGCATCAACACAGTTCCTTTGGATAGTTCGATCTGAGATGGGAGAGATCGCATGAGGTGAGAGCTTGGACCGGCCTTCAATGATGTCGTCGCTAAGCGAGCACTCTCGCCTTACCTCGGTTTAGCGTAGTGAAAGCTGCAGCGCGTCCCGACGCGTCCATCAGCCCTATCTGTGCGGGCCGAGTATCGAGGGCACGTCTGACCCACGGCGGCTTTATCTCTGATTTCACAACCGTAGAACACGCAAAATGGCTCCTAAAGGCGGCAGACGGCGAGTAGCTGCTGACGAGGATGATGCGCCTACGCCTACACAAACCCAACGCAACAGACGGCAAGATGACACACCCGAAGATGACGAAGATGTGGACATGGAGGACAGCCAACAAGACAATGGCAGTGGAAGCCTCGAGCAGTTGTCGAAGGGCTTGGTGCGATATGCTCTATCCTGCGAGTACTCACGCAAGCCGATCAAGCGACAGGACGTCAACGAGAAAGGTGAGAACCGTTATATGTAGTTACGGCAATACTGATGTATGCAGTGCTTGGCTCGCATGCTCGTCTCTTCAAAGAGGTCTTCTCGCGCGCGAATAGTGAGCTGATGGAGGTCTTTGGAATGCAAATGGTGGAGCTGCCCAAGGCAGACAGGATAACAGTGCGACAAAAGCGCGGTACGTCATTCACTTACATTGTTATTGATTACTTTGCCTGACCGTCTCAGCCGCTGCCGCATCAGACTCACAGAGCAAAACAAGCAGTATATGGGTGCTACAGACTATCCTTCCTGAGCAATATAGATTACCCGAAATCATCGGCCCGTCACGAGTACTCGAGGAAGGCGAGATCAACAGAGAAGACGCCTACGTCGGGTTATATACCATGGCAATCACCCTGATCACCATCTCTGGCGGTATAATGCCCGAAGCGAAGCTCGACCGTCAATTACGACGACTAAACGCAGACCAGACAACCCCGCTCGGCACCAAAGACAAGACGCTCGCCACTATGATCAAAGACGGCTATATAGTGAGGATCAAAGATTCTTCGAGCGGAGAGGAGACGGTTGATTACATCGTGGGCCCGCGAGGCAAGGTCGAGGTGGGCCGAGATGGTGTTGGGAATCTGATAAGGGCCATGCATGGCGAGAGGGTAAGCGCAGAAGAGGTCGAGCAGCAGATACAGAGGACGCTCGACGTGGCGGAGGCATATTATGGTAGTGCGCCCACGGCTGAGGGGGCGGTGGCTGCTGCTGCATCTCAGCCAGCGGGGCGAAAGAGAGGAAGACCGAGGAACGACGACGATGAGCTATGAATGAGTTGAGAGGCACTCTCGGGCGTGAGGCGCCATTTATAATGACTATGTTGTGGAGCTCGACCGATATTGGCGGCGACGTTAAAGCGCACGCTGCGCGGAGACAGCGTAAACAAACCCGATTCATTTCTCGTGCGCCATTCGGGGGGCGTCCTGTGAGGTTATGTAGCTTTACTCAAGCCACAAGCCATGTACTGCAGCCGGGAGCGATGGTGAGGGCGCGGGATGATTCGAGGTTGCATCATCGGTCCGAGCGAGCAGGGAAGGTCGGAGCTGTGAGGCCGGCCGTCAACAAGGACGGCGCCCGCACTGCACAGGACCATGTACATATGTATGTAGGGGATGTGTGCGCATGCTGTGCCGTACAGGCAGCCGTCTGCGCCATTTGCCAGCATGACGGCTGCTGCGGGAGGGGAGTGCAGGTAGACGGTAGAAGGGTAGAAGGCGACGGCTGCATGCAACATGGCTCGCGGTCGCGGTCGCGGTCACGGTCACGGTGCATCCGCCCCTCAAGCTCAAGGCGCTGCTGCGCGCCAAGCTGAATGAGAACGGCTCCATTTTGCACGCCCACCGCCGCCTCGTGAACTTTGCCCTCGCTCTTTCCAGCCCGTCTCGCCGTCGTGTCGTCACTTGCATTGATCTCATCTCCCCGCGCCATGCCTCTGTTCTCCCGCACCACTTGAGCGACGACGACGACACCAGACTCGCGCTCCCACCATGAGCAGCATCAACGACCTTCTCAACCACAACCCAGCCCCGGCGCGGCGCCCATCGCAGACGCAGACGCAGACGACGACGACGACATTTGAAGCGGCCGATGCCCTCACCACGCTTGCAACCCTGGGCGGGGGGCAGCAGTATGCTCCCGCGCGAGAGCTGCCCTCGCCCTCGTCGCCCACAGCCTTCTCCAGCGCGCCGCCGCGTCGCTCCAGCAGCTTCGGCTCCCATCGCGCACCCATAGAGCCTTCGCCGCCCGTCGAGCAGCCCCAGATCCACTCCCCGACGCTCGAGCAGTATCACCATGGATCCAAGTCGCCCGAGGAGCATAAAAGGCGCCAGTCGTTCCTGTCCAGATCGTCACCCGCGCCGGTGCTCGCGCCCATACAGAACTGGTCTTCAGCGTTGCAGGACCAGATGCAGGACGGGCAAACCCCAACGGCAATCGGCAAAGACGTGTCTCACATTTTGCCGCCATCATCGCCCTCTAGCAAGGGCGGTGAAGCCTCGAGAGACACGACGCAGAATCGCGAACCGGCCTATGTGCGCGACGAACCGACAACATCACAGATCCGCGAGCCTGAATCGGTAAACACGACGCCACGCCCTTCGTCAGCCCACGCACCACCTTCACAGAGCGCCGACGCGCGGCTGCCCTCTCCCCAGCCATTCATTAAGAATGAACCCTCCGGCACTCCACGTGAAAACACTCCTGCGACCGTCGCTGCTACCCTGGAGCGACAGAGTTCCATTGCCGGAGAGAACCTGGACGCGGACACGCTCAAGGCACTCGAGATCGCCAAGCAGAGTGATCTTGGTCTGCGTGCAAAGAGGACGGGCAGCGTGTCGGAGAGCGTTGCCTCTCCTACAGACTCCAAGTCAGCCCTCGCACCCTCAAAGAAACGCCCTGCACCCTCATCAGCCCCGGCCGTCAAGAAAAAAGGCACAGCGAAGGCGATGAAGCCGTCGAAGAAGCGCAAGATCGACCCAGAGGACGGCTCCACTGCACGCTCTGTCACGCCCACCTCGCGCCCCTCGAAATCCACTACCAGCAAAGCTGGCAAGAAGGGCTCGCAAGCGGGCACGCCGGCCCTTGAATCGTCACCCGCCCCTGACAACTCCTCTCAGGTACAGCCGTCTGACGATGAAGGCGAGTCTTCCGAAGACCACAACCTCTACTGCATATGTAGAAAGCCGGACAATCACAAGTGGATGATTGGCTGTGATGGCGGTTGCGACGACTGGTTTCACGGCGACTGCATCAACATGAAGCAGGCAGATGAAGCGCTAGTCGACAAGTTCATCTGCCCCCTCTGTGAAGAAAACGGTAAAGGGAACACAACATGGAAACCCATGTGCAGACGCGATGGCTGTCGGAAACCCGCTCGGCTGATTAAAGACAAGGAGAGCAAGTACTGCTCCGACGACTGCGGTGTACTGTTCATGTCAGAACAACTACAGCGGACAGCAGGCGCCAAGGGTGCAAACGGTGTCAAGGACAGATCGAAAAAGGCTAAGAAGAAGACCAACGAAGTTGAGCAAGGGGAGGAAGAGGAGCCAACACCTCTCGGCGGCGTCTTAAGAGCGAAAGATCTAAAAGCGCTCGTTGATGCGTCACCCAACATTCAGGCCTTCAAGAATCTAGGTACTGGCGTCCTCTCACCACCACAAACAGCATCGCCGACCCAAGCGACTTTTGGCGGCGCACCCAACGGCGAAGACCTTGCCCTCACCGCCGGCGAAACTGAACGCCTAACCGCTCTCCACAAAGAGAAGTCGCAACTTAACGATAGACTGGAGGTGTTGAAGGATCGCGAGAAGTTCGTCAGCATGGCCAAAGAACAAGCGAACCGCGTCGCAGAGCGCGAAAAAATCAAGGTCAAGGAATTCTGCGGCTATGACTCAAGACTGAGTTGGTCGGACGCAGAGTTCCTCCTTTGGCGGAATAGCAAGCACGGCCGCGCAGCTTTCAAGTTCAACACGCTCTCACCGACGAGTGAACAAGTCTCATCCATGCCAGCTATAAACGGCACCGACACTCTCTCCATTGACACCAAGGAATCTGTGTGCCTGAAGAAGAGATGCCCAAAGCACCCTCAATGGCAGAAACTAAATCTGCAAGACGCGCGCTTCGAAGAGCTCGAGGTCGTAGAAGCAATTCGAGAGTGCGAGAAGGAAGAACGATCTGTACGTGAGCGTGCGCGTCGGAGAGGAGCGAAAGACGGTTTAGCAAAGGAGTTGACTGCTGGTGATGGAAGTAAAGAGGAGAGGAACCGGGAAGGATGGGTGGAGGTTGTTTCTTCATGAAATGAGCACATTTACAGACGAGGACTAAGCATTGGATAACGCATATACCCCCGTTCCTTACACGCTTTTCGAATTCGACTTGATCTTTAGGGTGGGCGTTGGAGGGCAACACAAAAGCACCACTACTATCTCAACAGCGGAATCTATCGACCTATATATCAACTGACTTACGAATAGCGTACAAGGGGGCCGGATGCTCTCCTAGCACGCGTGGATCACTTGCAGCAGCAAAATTATTAGTATGGTTTAATATAATCAGTCACAACTCACGTTACTTCTATTTGCCACACTCTCCTTTCTTATGTATGCACCACAAGCCCAACCACACTTCACCTCCTACCTACTACACCCCCTCCTCACCAGCATTCAGCCTAACTCCCCTCTCAATCAGCCCCTCCTGCCAGCCCATGAACTCCTCCCTCATCTCCGCAGGCAACACATGCCCCTGCCCCTTAACAAAATGCTTCTCCACCAGCCCCTCAGCCCAAACATCCTCCTCCTCCTCGACCCCCAACCAATTCTCCCGTCCCGTGACCCCCTCCCCTTCTCCAACCCCTCCACAACACCACGCCGTGCGGAAACGTAATCATGCGATCGCCCGTCCCATGCACAACCATGATCCTGCTCCTCCCCACCTTCTCCGCAATCTCCTGCAACTGCTGGGCGCTTTTGTGGTGCCAGCCTGCTGCGATGGCTTGCAGGATGAAGCCGGGCTTGCCGAAGTATTGCGGGTGTTGCCGCTTCCAGAGCTCGTTTGCGGCGAAGCGGTCGCCGTTTGTGGGGAAGGGCGTGGAGCTGACGGCGGGTAGGGTGTCAGGGGAGGAGAGCCACAAGGGCGTGTAGAGGTTTGCTTTTACGGCGGCGATTTGCGTGTCGAGGGATTTGGGGATGAAGAGGTTTGCGCGGTTCCAGAGGTTCTCTAGGAAGCCCTGGGGGTTGGGGTCAGTTCGGTGGAGTGTGGTATACGAGTACATATATGTGTTGTTGGACGGATGGTGTTTGATTGAGACTTGGGATGGATCTGAGACCACATCCTCCTGGTGGGCAAGGGAACTCCAGGCGCACCAGTCTTTTCTCGCCGTCTAGATGCTTGGGGTCATGACCAAGAGTATGACTTACAGTGGTTCTAAAGAGGCCTGCAGCCGTTGACACCAAGGAGAGTGTACATATGCGCTCTGGTATGAGCATAGCCTACGACAAAGTCAGCTATCTTGATCTTGACCATGTATTCCAGGTATCATCCTTCAGCTCGGAACCGACCCATTACGTAGCCACAGGGAATGCTGAGCGCGCTTGAAACACTTCTTGAACGGTATAAGGCTTGGGGGTGGAGCGGAGCGGGGCGGAGTCTATACACCCCGTGGAAATTGCAGGATGATGCTTGGTATCAGGGGATCTACCACCTAGGCATGATGTTTTGATTCCGGTCTCGACAAGGGCTCATCTTTGCTCGCACGGAAGGTGCAACATCCGGTATCCGAGAGTCGATTGACAATCAGGTCGAGGGCATGAAATCCTTCTGTACATTGATAGACGCGGAAATTGATGGACTTACCAGCTCTTGCGCAATCATGCCTCCCATACTTATGCCAATGAGGTGTAATTCACGCTTGCCCGTCCAGCCGATATGGTCAACGAGTTCTACAACATCCTTGGCCATCTCAGAGGTGGAGTAGCGGAATCTAGGTTTGGACGAATCGCCAATGCCCCGGTTGTCGAAGACGAGTGATGAGTACTGGTCACCTTTGGTATGACCAAAGTCTTTCGTCTGGCGCTGCCATGCGTACATCATGCCGCCAAGGCCCATAACCCACTACATGGTGTTAGTAGGTAGGTCCTCTGAAATTGGACGTGGCTTGTTTGATTCTGCTCAATTCAGGTATGGGTCAAGGAGGACCGAAATAGTCGGACGAAAGAAGACATTTCTTAAGGAAAATGTAGACTGGGCATGTAGAATCAGGAACATGAGACGTGTGGAAAAGTTGAGACGGTCAATGCGACTGAAACGAAACGACGCCAGGAGGTCGACGCGGACCAATGGTAAAGAAGCGACAGAGAATTCCAGGCAGAAAGTCGTGAGATGATGAGAATGACAAATAACGGTGCAGGGTGCTGCTAGTTTTGGAGTACAGCTTGTTGGAAGCGAGATCCAAATACGGAAGTGTATCACTCACGACAAGATGGCGATCGCCATGGCCATGGACCTCGTAGGCAATGTCGATTGGACCGCCTCTGTCCTTGGCGACTTGGACTTTGCCTTTCTTCTCTGGTTCAAGGGGCCATATAGTGTGATTATATTCGGGGTGTTTGACAAGCTCGTCGGCTGTCAGTGGAGCCATAGTTCGTAGGGGTCAGTTCTGTCTGGTCATGACACGTTAGCAAGTGTGCTGCACATGCGACAAAACACAGGCCCCAGGACGAAAGGCCAAGCGCAGTGTCGATTGGTGCTGCGACAAGTGAGGTTGCGACAAAGGTGGCGCAGCCCCAGTAGTCGACGCCGCCGTGTCCACTTGGGGCTACTGGCGACGGTTGTTCGGGGCCGGAATCTATCTTGCTGCAGTCGTGCCATATGTAACAGCACAGGCGCTGTGCCGGGTAAAGGGCCAGGTACGCGAATGCTGAGTCATTTGGGAGTCTCAGGCTTCTAAAAGAATGCACACTCACTATTCTGGGAGCTACTGAAAATACAGCAAGGCGCTTAGTGACGCCGCTATTAGTGGCACAGTGTAGATGCTGTAGAACGCACCGAGGAGATAGACAAGGCAGAAGCAGATACATATAGGCAGTCGGCCATGGATGTCGATAATGGCGCTTTCCCTGCGGTCATAACCTGTCGAGTGGAGCCTCGGGATCTGTGCATCGTGCCTCTTGCTGGAAGACGCGGGAACGTCATACAACTAGTCTTCTTTGGGCCCATCTCGTCGGTCTTAGCTACGGACGACGGCGGAGGTATGCCTGCTTATTACATACAGTCACCCGCTGCTGTTCTATCCTCCCCCACAAGACTTGTCCTCAATTTCACGGTCGGGCCGACGCTCTCGCAGCCTGCAGACACCCAGGACCTCTATGCGCAGCACCCTCGATCCATCATCCTGCGTCACATGGGATTGACACAGGCACCACTGCAGCACCCCCAAACAAGCTTCTGCCTCACCCGTTCACTGCTCGATACGACTCGATAGTCGGCTAGCCTGCGACAATCACCCCTACAGCCCTGTACATGGGCCCCTCGGCAGCGTTTCACCTGTCCCAGCACTAGACCCCTCCACCAGCCCCGGACCGCATTATTCATCCTCACAAAACAACACTACGCCCCGTATCCCCACGAGAGAGCCGTTGCCACACACATCCTCTCTGCGGAGCCCCCGCAACCCTAATTCGCCATGAACACCTCTCCCAATGGCTTCTACGGCGCCGGCCCGCCCATGATGAACCCTCCTCCGCCGCGCATCTTCGGAAGCGGCGGTTTCGACTCCTCGCAAATGCCCTCGGGCTCCATGTTCGCTCACGATGATATGGATGACGGCAATGACGGCGGAGACCCCAAGAGACGGCGCATTGCAAGGGTACATGTTCTGCGAGAGGGTTGTGGTGCCATACTGACAGGTTACAGGCATGCGACATGTGTCGGAAGAAAAAGATCAAATGCGACGGCAAAATGCCCTCGTGCACACACTGCCAGAACTACAAGACCGAGTGTATATTCACCCAGGTGGAGAAGAAGAGGCAGCCACCGAAGGGGTACGTGTCCATGTTGTGAATGCGAAGCACGGCGAAGCTGACTGTCGGTAGCGCCAAGTACATTGAAGGCCTCGAGAATCGCCTCGCGCGCATGGAATCATTGATGCGTTTGTCTGGTGTGCTCCCCGAAGATGACGATGGCAGCACGGATCTAGCAACATTGGAAAGGCGCCTGGCAGATAGAACAGGGCGGGCCGATACACCTAGGACAAGCTTGGACGAGAGGAGAACATCGGCATTGCCCCAAACAACAGGAGAACAATCTACGACAAATGGAACTCCAGTCCAACCAGCTTTACCAAGTCCAAGGAGTGGAACCGCCTCGCCAGAGCCAGAAAAGCGCTTCGAGGGAGAAAAGGAGGAAGATGCGCTTGCCGAGATGATGTGCTCGCTCGTGACTAACAATTGTGGCGAGACACGATACATTGGTACGACAGCCCATGTGCCCGCTGCTTCATGTACTAATCAGTTTCAGGATCCTCGTCTGGCTTCTCTATTTTCTCACCCAAAGGCATACAATGGGTGAATGAGAAGACGGGAGACAATTCTTTCCGAGACATGATCTCTACTGCGGCCGTCGAAGACAACAAATGGATACAGTGGAGACCAGACGTGTTTCAAGACATTTTCAAGCGTAGGGTCTACAAACAGCTGCCACCCAAGCACGAGGCTCTATCGCTCCTCAAGGACTACTTCGAAAACTTCAACTGCATGTTTCCGTTGTTCCACGAACCAACTTTCATGCACCTTGTAGACAAGCATTACTCAGATGACCCGTACGAAGGATCTGGCTGGTGGGCTAGCTTGAACGTCGCCCTGGCGTTCGCTCATCGTCTGCGAGTCATGAGCAACCTCGTACCCGCCGAGGAGGACGAGAAGGCCTGGCAGTATCTGAAAAATGCGATGAGTGTCATGGTCGAGCTTACGATGCGTAACACTGATCTGCTCAGTGTGCAGGCTCTGTTAGGAGTTGTAAGTCAGATGCCGAGTCTTATGCAGTCGTGGCTAACACGTTATAGGGACTGTTTCTGCTTGGAACACCAAACCCGCAGCCTACCTATTTCTTCGTCGCAACCGCCATGAGACTTGCGCACAGCATTGGTCTTCACAAGAAGGGAGCAAACTTCAGCCTCAACGCCGCGGAGGTAGAGCAGCGAAGACGAGTTTTCTGGATTGCATATATGCTAGATAAAGAGTGGGTCGTTCCAAGGTTTCTCTTCTACAATCTGCTAACTAGTGCTCAGTATTTGCTTGCGTTCTGGTCGACCCCCTGTCCAGGATGACGACGACATGAATGTTGAGCTACCAAGCGACACTCCGCCCGACAATATCGGCAATATCCCACTTGCCGATGGCAAAGGAACGATGAATCTTTTCCGGCTCATGTGCACCTTCTCAGTCATCCAGAGCAAGGTGTACAAGGGACTTTATTCTGTAAAGGCATCTAAGCAGACCGACGGGGAACTTCTCAACACTATTGGTGAATTGGACAAAGAGCTGGAAGCCTGGAAAGACGACATCCCATTGGAATTTCGCCCAGAACACGATATCAAAGCCTCCCATACTCCCCTCATTCTCCAGGTCGCAGTCCTACACCTTGGCTACTACAACTGTCTGACGACGATCCATCGTATGAGCGTACACCACGGGTACTGGACGAGCCGGCTGTCGAATTTCGCAATCCAAGGCCTCAATGCCCGGCCTCTCAACCCAAGAGTATTTATGTCGGCGCAACTTTGTGTACAGGCCGCTCGAGCGTCTATCCATCTGTTAAAGTATATACCGAAGGGTGACTTGTCGTGCGTTTGGTTGGTCATCTACTTCCCAGTAACGGCACTAGTCACGTTATTTGCGAACATCCTACAAAACCCACAGGACACCAGATCACGATCAGATTTGAAGCTTATGAAGCTGGTTGTCAACTTCCTGAATATGCTCAACGATGATCAGGGAAGCGGCAGTGTAAAGCGAATGTGCACTGTCTGCGCTGAATTTGAGCGCATTGCAACTATCGTGCTCGAGAAAGCAGACCGGGAGCATGCTTCGCGGCGCAAGAGGAAGCAGGGTGACAGCGAGCAGGATGCGCAAATTGAAGCGACTGCAGCTGAGCTACTATCCACGGGCCGTAATGCGCACTCATCACCTCAGCAAGTCACCACACCACAAACCAACCCTAACGCATCGGAAGGCATGATCTTCAACCCGGACTTCCAAGGTTTCAACGAGGTAAGTCTGCTACACGTTCATTATGAATAACAGCTAATGTTTACAGCCATTCCCCTTCTCTCCCAACTTTACGCACGCCTCACTGCAAGCGAACTCGCAGATGGGCCAATTCGGCTCGCCCTCCATGACGGCGCAAATGCTCCAACAGCAACAAAACCTTCCGCTCACCACCGGCGGAGACGTCAATGGTATCAGTTCCAATATCAACGCGATGGCCATGGGCCAGTTTGACCAGACGTTTAACAACGTCCCTCAAGATCTGTGGAAGATGCCAATGACTCTTGAGTGGGACTGGGCAGATATGACTGGCTACGCCGGGTACGAAGACGGTATCAGTATGAACGGCGTGTTACCGGACTTTTCGAATTCGGGTCATGGGACAAGCGAATTCAACCAAAGCGCTATGAACGGTGGGCGGTAATGGCTTGGTAATGGCTCGATGTCTTACGGTTACTAAATTTACTAAAGGAGGCTCTTTTGTGGGCTGGCGTTCATTTACGACTAGAGGGCTTTGTCATGAAATTTCATTTGGAATCTAACAGCAACGCAACAGCTCGACTCATTCATAAGCTGGATTGGATGTATGTTGCACATCTGGCTCGGCGGTGTTCGAAAGTACTTAATGAGGGACGAGTATTTTGTGTATGATTATGAGTTAATGGCTACCTTATATGTTTACTTATCATGTTACAAATATACCCACGTCTTTGACAGTCACTTTGGATTAGTATCAAATAATGTCCTCATTGTGACAAGGGAACGTGTCCTATCATCGGTGCCACACTGCACGAAACGAGCGCTAGGGAGCCGCGGCATATTCATTTCAGCAACCTGTCACAACCGAGTACAAGTAAGAGGGCACATGATTATAGCGGATTGGTGAAGTACAACTACACAAAAGAACAACTGCAACAATATGAGCATGAGAAGAGAAGTACTCCTTTGACTTCTATCTCAACGTCAAAGCCTACTCACCTCAACAACCTTTACAACGAACCCCAACCTCGGAAAATGAATCCTAACATCCAACTCCGCCTTCTCAATCGGCGTAACAACCACCTCTTCCACTCCAATCCTCACCAGCCGCCCCACCGTAGGATTCCGCCTCCCCGTATCATCCGGAACAATCGAAACGCTCACACCAGGCACCAATCCCCTCTGCGCATCAAGACTCGGATGCTGCTCCACAGCGGCAGGAACCAGTACCTGGTCTTCTGGTAATAGTGGCGTCTGGCGTAGCGCTTGTTTCCAACTTTCATCTGACGTGACTTGAAGGTCTGGTAGAGAAGCGATATACGCTTCAAACGCATGAAACCACCTCCACAAGCCCGGAAACCTCTCTTTGTTAAACACCTCCTCCGCAACCCCCGTACTCGTATCCTCTGTCCCTCCTCCACTCAGATTATATATCCCTTTGCCCGACGCAATGTCGATTCCCCATCGTAGCTGGTAGTACAGACTTATATCTGCTAAGCTTGGTGTCTTTGTGGGGATAGCCCATGTCCCTGCTTGAAAAGTTGGCTCGAGTAGCGAGAGGTGGAGGTCTAAGCTTGACAGGTTCTGAGGGATCTTTGCGCCGAGCTTTGCGGGCGAGAGGGTGTGCCCGATGAGCTGGGCGCGGTCGGTGCCGAATGAGGACGACCAGACTGAGGGGGGGATTAGGCCTGTTGTTGTGCGGAAGAAGGGCTTCTATCAAATCACCGTGTTAGCGTTATCATCACTCCCTACTTTTCCAAAGAAGAGGAATGTCTAGTGGCTGGATCTGGGGTTGTTCACGTACATCCATCCAAAAACTCGCGAATCCCCTCACAAGCCCTCGATACGTCCATTCATCTACGCCTTCGAACTTCGGATACACGCTTCCGTAGCCTTGGGTGAGTGGGAAGAAGTGCTCTAGTGCTTCGATGATGAGGGATGTGTCGCAGTAGATTTCTCGGCCGATGGCTAGGACGGGGATTTTTCGGTAGGAGAGGGCAAATGTGTGTGTTAGGAGGGGGCGCGGTAGCATGGAGGGGACGGGGATGTATGCTTTTGATTGTTAGTGAAGAGATAGGAGAGGGGAGGGATGTGAGTGTCGTGATGGTGTTGATGGCCGGTGACATGAGAGGCATGAAATATGACATTTGAATAAATAGACAGTGGAGAAGAATGTAATAGAGACGAATCAAAATGCTAAAATCGGTCCTTGAAGCTGGAGACAATGCGTAGAGAGAGTATGATGGATTGGATGGAAGAGATGTATGTGGCAAGCATTGCATACAGAAAGGTATCTGCTTGATCCTCAAAGCCAAACGGACTTTATTCGTAAACGGGCTTGCTAGCTCCAGTCAGTACTATCCCATCACACCTAATATCCTCCTCACTTACAATCATACCCAAAGAGGACAACAGGCAGTTGATCTTTTGGCGGCATCTTGAACAAATCTCGTACAATTTTCCAATTTCTACTTGAATTTTATAACAATCTCCGTAGCACGTAGGACTTTATAACTCGATCTCTGGTAGAGCCCGCAGAATATATGACATACGTGAACTCAAGTCTAGACTCTGGTTACCCTTTACCCCGCGCTCCGAACCAAAGCCGAATGGTTGATGCCGAGGTGTTCAGGATGAAACGTCTGGGCAGCGAACAACATACGATTCGACGGTGATCCTTGGCAATACGCCCTATGGTCATATAGGGTTGACCGGTGCCTTTGGAGAGGGTGGATATAAGGCTCAGAGGATTATTGTCCGTACATGCGATCGAATGAACGTAATGGGAACTTGAGGTGTTAGGTAAAGGGCATGGCAATAAGGGCGCCGTGAGAGCCAGGAGTTTGTAATCAAGAATTCGTTCGTAGGATTCAGGTGAAGAAAGACGTTAAATATGGTGGATGAATGATGCGCACGGGCTTCTCATGCGGCAAGAGTGAGTGAGACCTGAACTTGCAGCAACAGCAGATTTCATTGTTATTGCATTACATTTCCTTACACAAAATCAGACCATCCTCTCCAAATCACCACACTCAACCTCCTTCTCCAAACTTACAAATCCCTAGTTACAAAATAATCATCCCCCTCCTTCAAGGCCACTTGGTTGTGGTTGGTAACTGCTTCATAAACGGCGAGAAAGTGTGGTAGAAACAGTACGGCGAAAGGATGGCGTCAGTTTGACAGCATATTCGTTATACCTGTCCTTAGGCTATTCAATCTGAGTTTTCATTCTTGCAGCTGCGTTGACCTGTCAGTTCTGGTCTACCTCAACTAACAAGGCAGTTATCAAAATCTACTGACATGGGATTAGTCGTGGGTAAAGACCGCTCACCGACTCAAACTAGTCCAGGATGCATCCGTGGGCCTTGTTGTAGGTCTAGTGTAGGCACCCAAAAGCGTACGATGAGAATGTAAGAAGATAAACAGTAGAACGAGTGTTAGAAGTATGCTTTTGCTGTGGTATCGAAATCATAACCGTGATCTACCATGATGCCATGACGCCAAACTCCAAGATGTGGTCTTTCCTCGTACCGCACTACAGGTGGGATATGTCTCGAAGTTACTCGTCAACATCCATAGCCTCAACACCACCGCCAACCTTCATCCTCAACTTTCTCTTGCTCTTAGTCTTAGGCAGCGTCTCTTCAAGCTCGCTGTCCAGTTCACTCTCCTCGGCCTCAATCTCCTTCCTCCTGGCTGCCACCTTCTCCTTGACCTTCTGCAGGTCGACTTGCATATCTTCCTGCTCAACCTCCTCCTTGGCCCACCTCTCACTCGGCGGTAGTAGATGCTGGTTCTCCTCAACCAGTTTCCTGTCCTCCTCGCGCTGCCTCTGCTTGTTGCCACGCATGCGAGCCTTGTAGAATGCTCGCTCTCTCCTCGCCCTGATCTCAGAAACACGTGACATGGCTTTCAAAGTGGTCTGTACGAGGTCGCGGTTGTAGCGCACGGGGATGTTGCGGCGCTGGGCGAAGGTGAGGGTGCTGTCGACGGTCATTTCCTTGCCGTGGGCGCGACGGAACGACTTTGTCCAAGCGAGTTTTCGGGGGTTACGCTTCATTTTGAAGTTTTTGTGGCATTTGGATTTGCAGAAGCGGAAGGCCTTTGCATCGTTGCGGACTAAAGACTCGTTGTTAGCAAGGGAAGATGCTGATGGGAGATGGAGAGTGAGCTTACCGAATGTGATACCCTTGGATGGGTACACAGGCGCGGAGCAGAAGTAACATGTCTCGATCCTCATCTTGTCGGCTAAGCGCGAAGGTCGTCGCTTTTCCTAAAGGTTGGAGATGGGAGGCCGTGTTGCCCGCCGCCATCTCGAAAATTGTAGCGGGCTGCCAAGATTTCGCGCACTGGCCATTTTGCGGGCGGCCAATGACAGGGCGTCTCGACCGCGGCTTCCGCCATTTTTCCATCCGAGCATCGCTGCGCCGACGACGACATTGACTGTTGAGGCTGCACTTTCCATCGCCATCACATGTGATTGTCGGCCCCTACGTCGCAACCTCCTCCTACCGGCCCTTATTCAGCAACACAGCAACAGCAAGTGCCGCAAGAGAAGAAAATGTCCGCCTGGGTCTGGATTGCGGGTGCGGGTGCCGCTGCCTTCTTCGTATGCCTTCCCGGTCGTCACGATTCCTTTTGAAGAGACGCACTACTCTTTCCTACACCACGCAGGGAGGAGTTCAAGAACTGGTCACTGCATAGACTTTGTGCAAGTTCTGTACACGACGGTATACTGACGGAATGTAAACCAGGGTCGAGCCGCACTCGTCGCGTTACGAAGATCTGGTGGTGGCGCCGGGCCACTGGGACGCAGCTTCTATAAAGGCGGGTTCGAGCCAAAGATGACACGGAGAGAAGCTGCACTGATATTAGAAATGCCGTATGCCCAATACCAAACCATACCCTCGTTGCACATGCAGCGTTTGCTGACTCGATGTAGTGAGCGGGGCATCACAAAAGAGCTCCTACGAAAGAAGCATCGGTCGCTCATGCTCTTGAACCATCCCGATCGCGGTGGTAGTCCATACCTTGCGACCAAGGTCAACGAAGCGAAGGAACTACTGGAAAAAGAAGTCAAATAGATGGAGAGGAGGAACACGGTTGTATATCAACATTTGTACTATATCATGGCCCGATTATGCTGCATCAGCTTGGCGTTTGGTTTAATTTGAACAGGAGCTGCATATTCATCCTTGAAGGCGACCTCAGAGCTTGGTAATGTACTTGACAGTAGGTCATTTGCTTATCCTGCTTTCAAGCTACTGTTAATTCTACGCAACTCTCTTATCTTGAGCTCATTCTAATACTCGTCCTATCTTTCTCCTGCTGTTCGTTAGCATTACAGATCCCCCAACGGACAGTGTTGCAAGGCTGACGCTGATTGGCATCCATGACTGCATCAGCGAATCAAAATAGATCACGTGCAAGGTGTGCGCCTATCCCTCGCGGATTCAGCCTTGTCCTGACCCTTATCCCTTCATATATTGTTCTGAACACGTTCCGTTCCCAAGTGGGATCTGTAACCAGCTTTATTCTGTTATTTCTCCACTTGCTATCATCTTGTGGGCCTCCTCGACGAATTCCGCAATGGCTCCATACCAATACACTCCGCTGAGTGCCGATGCGGATGACATTCGCTTGCTCACGCTGCTGCCTGGAATTTGAACGATCCTATTCGCATGTTACGAAGGCTTCGAGGAAGAGCTTGACGAAAACTACGAACCACATTATGAAGCGTTGTCATATGTACGGGGTTCCACCGAGAATCAGGAAGAAGTTCTCGTGGCAGATTGCCTTTCCACACACGCAGGAATGCCTACTGCAACAGAGCTTAATGGAAGCTCTCCTACCTACTCCACCTTGGACGTCACCAGGAACCTTCACTGTGCTCTTGGGCATTTACGTCACGAACGCTCCCCACGCACCTTGTGGGTTGATGCAATATGTATCAACCAACATGACGTCGCTGAACGTGAAGTTCAGGTCAAACGTATGCAGCACATTTACAGTCTCGCAAACCGAGTTGTCGTATGGCTTGGACCGGAAATGGACAGCAGTAAACATGCTCTTTCAATTCTAGCATTTCTCGGGGAGCAATTAGAGTATACACAGGATCAGTGGCACATTCCAGCCCCCTAATGTCAAGAACCCACTTGGTGGAACATACACGTAGCTCTTCCATACAACGACATGACCTGGCAAGCCGTGACCAATCTATCTCACAGACCTTGGTTTGATCGTCTTTGGGTGTTACAAGAAGTACATCTAGCCAACCGTAAGAATACCGTACAATGTGGCTCATACCATATACTCTGGTCATTATTCAGTCGTACCGTGATAGGTCTGATTAATCGGATTTCGATGCCAATTCATCTGGATCGTAAAGTGGACTTCTTAAGCACTCTAGTCGACTCTCCTAGAATTGATACAACCGAAGTACTGCTGGATATGGGAAGGTTGCGTGGATGTACACACCCGTTGGACAGAGTGTATGGGCTTCTCAGCTTAGCTCCTGCCAAATTCGCAGAAAGGATCCGTCCTGACTACTCGAAAACCGTCGCTTCGGTGTACCAGAAAGCATTTCTCGCTGATGTTGAGACGACGGAACGGCTAGAACTTCTGGCGCATTGCTCCGCAGACCCACGGAAGATTGCATTGCCGTCTTGGGTCCCGGGTTGGTCGATTTCACTCCAATATCGGCCGTCTTGGTATTCGGCCGCAAGTGGTCATTCGGCAGCTCATGTGGAATATTTGCACAAAGACAAAATTAAAGTCTCTGGTGTGCTCTGCGCTACTGTTGACTTCGTGAGTCAGCCTGTGCCGGAGACAATCAGCCAGATGGAGGACTTTATCCTTACTACGGTCACCAAATGGTACAATGACGGTCAAAACAATTCTGAAGTATTTCTTGACGTCTGTATGCACGGCTACCACCGAGATCGCCATCCACATTCCTCTCCTCCCACGCTGGCTAACGCTCGAGAGATGTTTTCCTCTTGTTTCAACCCAAAGCAGGACACGTCGTTTCATGACGTTTACCACATGTTGAATTTGAATATAATTAGTGGGCGCACGTTCCTGCGCAGTGTAGAGGGTCATATTGGACTGGGTCCAGCTGGCGCCCGCCCAGGTAAGTGCTCTTGACTCCTGCTGGATCCAACGTTCGAAGGGAGCTAAATCTTACCTAGGAGATCAGTTGGGTGCCGTTCTCGGACTTGGAACTCCGCTTTTGCTACGGCCGAAGCGTGGTGGCAGCTTTCAAGTTGTGGGTGATTGTTATATTCCTGGACTAAACGATGCCAAAGCTCTCCTAGGGCCACTACCAGGTGGTTGGAGCGTTCAATGGCTGGCGCCATTGAATGATCGGCGAGATCGCTTGCCAGTCTTATTTAACTCCGAAACTGAAAACCTGAGCGAAGAGGACCCTCGTCTTGCCGATTTGCCGCATGATTGGGAGGAATTTGAGCGCGAATGGGAGTACGGTGACGCCAGAAATGCGAAATGGTTTAAGAACACAAAGACGGGGCGGATCCTAAACTCGGATCCGCGGATGCATCCCGAAGCTCTGAAGCCTCGCGGCGTGAGTGTGCGGGAAATCGAGCTGATCTAGGTAACCTTTGGGGAATTGGTATGAGCTCAAGACGAGAACAGAACATGTACACTGGCTCGTAGAGAGAAGATGCGCAAGCTGAAATGTAAGCGCAGAGTACCTTGAGAAAGGAAATCGCTCCGTCTCAACATCACCATCATTAATGCGATAGTTCACCCTGACCACCACTTTCAAAGCAAATAACTAGGACCAATGCTACACGTATCTGTCCGGAGTGTGATTGATACAGGGTTCAGGTCTTGGAAGCTCAGGCTGGGGTATTGGTATCACTTAATGCTGTTATAACGTTAGCGTCGCCTACCAATGCGCGTGGGCGGGGCTGCCCGGCATCTTCAGTCACACAGCGCCAGTCCGGCTGGACCTTATGTACAATTAATTAAAATCGGGGTAACTCTGCCTTCTTCTCACCTCTGACTCTCTCTCATGTCTTCCAAGCTTCTCACATCCTCAGCCATGCCAGCAGACACCTGCGACGGTTTGCCGCGCTTGCAAGCCTCCCGAATCCTTCTTTCAAGCCACCACGGCCCGCGGGAAGGAAGCCCCGCAAGATGCCAAGCGTCCGCGCCGCACCACTTCATCCAACACCCCAGAGGACAAACAACTTTACGCATCTTATGTCAAAATGACTGATCAGATCGCCGTCGATAGCGAGTCCTTTTCAGAAGAAGGCTATGCCGAGTCTACGACGACCTCATATCTGTCGTCTATAGCCTCGGATATCCGCCGTGGCGTCAATGAGAATGGCCGCGTCTATGCCTCGTATGGCAAAACCTTGCAGGGCATGCCCATAGATGAGCAGGAGCAAGACCGTAACGACCTTCAGCACTCGAAGTTTCTGCTCTTGCTTGGTGGCAAACTTCACCTGGCACCCATCCCGCAGGACCCGCAGAAGATCCTTGACATCGGCACCGGCAGCGGAATCTGGGCAATCGATATGGCCGACATGTACCCATCGGCTTCAGTAACCGGCGTGGATATTGCGCCGACTCAACCCACATGGGTACCGTCAAATCTGCAGTTTGAGATTGAGGATATCGAAGAGGATTGGCTATATCGCAAGAATAGCTTCGACTTCATCTTCGGACGAGAGCTTCTCATGGCTGTTCGCGACTGGCCCCGAGTCATTCAACAAGCCTACGACCACCTGAAACCCGGGGGCTTTCTGGAGCTAGAGATGACCTACCCCAAGACCTTCTGCGAAGATGGCAGCCTGGATCTCGAGACTTCAGCATATGCCGAGTCGGCGAGACTGCTCTTCGAATGTGGAAGGCAAATGAATGTACCCTGGGAAGCATCTCTTGAATGGAAGGAGCAATTCAAGGCTGTGGGCTTCGAGGACGTTGTCGAAACCATCCTACCGATACCTATTGGTCGTTGGTGAGTGTTCTCCTATTCTACAAACCATGAGCGTATGCGGACGAATCCCGTTGCTAACTCGCTCTGAAGGCCGAAAGACAAAGACCTCAAAAAGGTCGGTACCTTCGAACTCGCCAACATCGACCAGGGACTAGACTCCTTCCTACTTCGAGGCTTCACTACGGCGCTGCAAAGATCGGAAAATGAGCTGAGGATACTGACGGCGCTCGCACGAAAAGAGATTTTCAACCCGAAGAATCACTTGAATGTCAAGTTTGTAATTGTATATGGCAGGAAGCCGGCTGCCCCTGCCGCCGATTGATTCTTCGTTGCTTTTCCATTGCTAAACCGGCTGAATTATTGCAGCTAGCTCATTTGTGGACCGCAACTGACACTGCAAGATTCCGTTTATTCGTTTATTTCAGTATATATTGCTACTTTGGGCGCCAAAAAGCTTGCAGACGGGTCAGGATGGACAGTCTTTTCCGCATCAATTTTGAACAAAACTGCGAAATTCCATCACGCTTTTCATTCTTATCTTGCATAAACATTTGTCTCGTTGCGATGTACCGCCATGGCGCATGAGTTACCCCACCACCCACTTGCCGCCCACGCTTAGCCTGGGCTAGTGGATGCAGCAAATGACACGAGCCAAAATCCTACACGCGGTCTTCGCAGTCTGTACTTTACTAGGTCGTCACCGCCTCGACCCCGCGTTTCTTTCATTCCACACGTTTGGGCGCTTATCACTGCAAGTACCTGGCAGTCTTACTTCATCGTTGACTGCTTTCTGGATACTCCTCACCCATGGAATCTAACGCTATCTCGCAACTTAAAACACTTCTCAGCGAGGCTCCAAACCTCCGAGAGGGTCTGTCTAACGCCGACCGTCTTCAACTCAGCGGACTAGCTGAGGCACTTAAGAATGAATTGGAGAGGCCGGACGAGGCGGTGTTTCGAGTAACATTTAACGAGGTTCGTCTCACGTGATCTTACCAAGTCTCCGGATTCTGGCTGCATAATCCGCGAATGCGGTATAGCTTTCGTTTCGAGGCTAGTGCTGATAGCCTGTCTGTCAGCCCGGACATTATTTGGCCATCCGTTTGGCAATACAATGGAGAGTATTCGACGCTCTAGGCGACGTTGGTGCGCCCGGAAAGACAAGCACACAGCTGGCTGAGAACGCTGGGGCGGATCCACGATTAGTTGGTAAGATCCACCGGCTTTCAATCTCAGACATCTTCCAGTAGTCTTTGCAAACCTCAGCCGGCCTACATTAGTAGAAGGAGATGATACTGACCACATCTGTGAAGCTCGCTTCCTACGCCATCTGGCGGCGAATGGGACGATTCGTGAACTTGATCTCGACACATACGCAAGCACTCGACTCTCAGCTTCATTCATACAGAAACCCTTCAAAGATGCGATAGGGTTCATGTGAGTTATCAACCTCGTCTTACATACTCGTACTTGACCCCCTGCAGCTCTTACGCTAATGCCACCTCCTAAACAGGTTCGATGACTTCCTCAATGTGGGATGGAAGGTCCCGTCTTTTCTTGACTCAATTTCTCATCGTAACCCCGCTGACATCAATAATGGGCCGTTCCAACATGCGCACAACCTCCCCGGCAAATCCCTGTATACATACTTTGGCGAAGACACAGCAATGGGGGAACGCTTTGGTGGCATGATCCAGATGTACAATGCCGGTAAACCTTTCTTCTGGGACGATGGGTATTACCCCATCAAGGAGCGACTGGTTGAAGGAGGGCCAGACTCAGTCGACGACGTCTTGCTTATTGATATCGGAGGTGGAGACGCTGGGGATCTGGGTCTATTACGGAAAGCTCTTGGTCCTGAAGTGAAGGGACGTCTTATCCTGCAAGAACTGAAGCACATCGTGGATAGGAGTGATCCACAGGGATATGAAGCGCAAGTGGGCGATTGGAATCAAGTGCAGCCCATCAAAGGTACGTACCAAGCCAAATCTCATACATCAGTGTCTTCTACCATCCCGTGGAAGCACCACCGCAAGGCCGCAGTCACTGATCTATGAGTTTCTACAGGAGCAAGAGCGTACATGCTGCAACATATCCTCCACGACTTCAGCAGCGATGACGAATGTCGCCGGATCCTGAAGAACATTATTCCTGCGATGACCCCCGGGTATTCCAAGCTACTTATCAAAGAGCTTCTTGTACCAGATCGAAATGCACCATGGGCATTTACGGCCATCGACGTGAACGTCATGCAGTCATTGTCTGGTCAAGAGCGGACTGAATCGCAATTCCGCAATCTGCTTGAGTCGGTTGGGTTCAAGATTGAGGGCATTTGGGGCCATAAGAATGCGTTGGATGTAGTTATCGAAGCGTCTTTGTCGTAGAAGCTGAACAAATACGCTACGGTCTGCTGGGGACTAGTACTACTAGTGGACTGGGACACAGCAAGTGATCATCATACATATATAGATTGCGCATTTACACAGTAGTATCATCGTGTGTATTTGTCTGATGCTTTTAACGGGCCTACGACTAATCCCAAGGGGAAGGTCCTTCCGCAACCCCTTGCAAATGGCCACTTACCCACGTGTTAGTGTTCAATCGGACATGCGCCCCTGCAGGGACTCGTCTCCTAGCACTCGGGATGCACGACAATCTGACAACTAATTTTGACGCAAGGGCGTCGAAAGTGACTGGAGAATTGTCACTTCCATGTCAAGATTACTTAGAGCGATTCTAGATCTCGGCCTCTAACGCTTATCGTGAACAAGCACAACAAGCACGGCGATGAAGCTTGGTGCGGTGTTGCTCTAGCTCATTCAGTCTTGTAATCCGCTTCGCCTATCCATGGTACACCATCGCTGACGCGGAGCACGCCATAAGTCGGGCCTACTCACTGCAACATCAACACACACAAACTTTTCGCTATGAGCAGAGGAAACGCACGTCTTTTTAAAGCGTCCATAGCGCAGAATCAGTACAATACCTTTGCTAATCCATCATCTTCAGATATCAGCATCCAACAGGACCCCGGCGGCAGGGTCAGGACCATAGCGGAGGACCACGGCGCCATGCAGAACAAGGACATCGAAGTCGGGGTTGAAACTACGGCCGGGCATGATCTTGAAGCATCAAGGAGCCATGACCATGGCGGCGACTTCGTTACGCACCTTGAGAATAAGAATCTTGCCAGAGGCCTTCAACAGCGTCATATTCAGATGATAGCTATTGCCGGTGCTATTGGGACAGGTCTCTTCCTTGGACTTGGAGGCTCCATCCAAACCGGAGGACCACTTGGTGCGCTTCTGGGATACGCGACTGTCGGCCTTATCGTCTGTGTGGTGCAATTCGCTTTGGGTGAGGTTGCGGCCCTCCTGCCGGTTACTGGTTCCTTCGTCAGACATGCGGAGTTTCTCGTTGATCCGGCATTTGGATTCGCTATTGGGCTTAATATTGTCTACGGGAATCTCCTGTCTGTTCCTGCCGAGATATCGGCAATCTGCGTCCTATTCGAATACTGGACAGATGTAAATCCAGCTGTCTGGATTAGCATATTCATCCTCCTCACGTTTCTGGTTGGCATTTCTTTCGTGGGCATCTACGGCGAAATTGAATTCTTCTTCGCTAGTTTGAAGATTCTTTTGGTCTTCTTCCTCATTTTACTGGGCCTTGTCATCGATCTGGGAGGTATCCCAGGACAAGAGCGGCTAGGATTCAGATACTGGAAAACCCCTGGTCCGTTTGTCGAGTACATTGCGACGGGTGCATGGGGACAATTTCTTGGCTATTGGGCCGTTATGACCAACGCAGTCTTCAGTTTTGCGGGCGTAGAAAGTCTAGCAATGGCTGCGGCGGAGACGCAGAATCCTCGCAGGAATATCCCAAAGGCATGCAAAAAGGTATTTGCTCGAGTACTCATCTTCTATGTTCTCGCAGGTAGGCTTCACCAGTATTGAATATCCTGTGATGCAACTAATTGTTTTTATAGTACTCATTGTAGGCATGATCGTCGCAAGCGATGACTCCAGGCTCGACGACTACACTGGAGACGCAGCTATGAGCCCTTTCGTGATCGTCGCTTCAGCAGCCGGCATCAAAGCGATCCCATCAGTGGTCAATGCCGTCGTCATCACGTCTGCCTGGTCATCTTCCAATCAAGCCCTACTTTCCGGCACCCGCGTGCTTTACGGTCTTGCTATCAAAGGGCAAGCACCGAAGATTTTCCTCCGAACATCATCTTGGGGAGTGCCATATGTATGTGTGATATTCAACACATGCTTTATGTTTCTTGCCTTCATGGCGCTATCCAACAGTGCCATGACCGTGTTCTGGTGGCTAGTCGATCTGACCGCCGCTGGTGTGCTTGTGTCGTGGTCCTGCATTCTACTCAATCATATTCGACTATGCCAGGCAATGAAGACGCAGGGGATTTCACGCACTGAGCTGCCGTTCCATAATAGTTGGACGCCTTATGCCTCTCCAGTGGCGTTATTTATGTGTATTGCTATACTACTCACAGGCGGCTTTGCAACATTCACGAAGGGAAATTGGGATCCTGCCAGTTTTGTCTCATCATATTTGTGAGTTCATTCACGTCTTCTCCATAGTGTCCTAGTGTAAAAGTAACTGACGAGTGTGAATAGGGACATACCGCTCGTGATCGCTGCCTTCCTGCTTTGGAAGCTTATCAAGGGCACAAAATTCGTCAATCTAGCAGACATACCAATCCGTGAAGCACTGGAGGAAGTTTCGAAACATCCTGAACCCGAAGAGCTTAAGAGAACGGGGTGGAGGCGCGTCGTGACTTTCTTGTGGGACTAAGATGCCGGACATTCGTATATTGCACTCCATATGTTAATATCGTACTGATAACAATCTGAAGTATGAAAGCTGTGGTTGATAAATGCCGAGTAATCTCCGTCATACTATGCTTGTGTGGCTGGGACTGGAATGACTTCGAGCACCTCGGGACGCGGGGCAATGGTGGGGGCAGCTAACAACACCAAGACACCAAGACACCAAGTCAATCTCACGCATCGTCGGCCAGCTCCGATGCTTACTAGCAACTTCAACGATACGTCGAGGGATACTGCGCATACAGCAGGTTCTCCTTGACTTCTTCACGATCGCGTCTACTACACACACAGCCTAGAACCTCTGCTACGATCTCAATATAGCCACAATGACGGCGCAAACAACGGATGGGCTTACGCCCGAGCAGCTTGCATTCTTCAACGAGAATGGATATCTGCTGATACCTGAAGCACTATCACAAGAGACAGTCAAGAGGCTTCTAGAAGACACGAACCAGATGCTGAACGACTTCTCGCTGGACGACCACCCCATGACGAAATTCTCGACTGGAGGCGACGACGGCGCAGACCACGTCGGCGACCAGTACTTCCTCGACTCTGGAGACAAAGTGCGCTTCTTTTTCGAAGAAGGTATGGGAGCCAGCAAAGAACCGTCAGGTTAAACGGCTAACACTCCAAAAGACGCTTTCGACGCCAACGGCACCCTAACGAAGCCTAAACATCGCGCTATCAACAAGATAGGCCATTACCTCCACGAACTCTCCCCCTCCTTCCGCGAAATTTCTCTGTCTGCTCGCAACGTCGCAATCGCCCGCTCCCTCTCCTTCCGCGACCCGCGTGTCTTGCAATCTATGGTGATATGTAAACAGCCCGAGATTGGTGGAGCGGTACCGCCGCACCAGGATAGTACATTTCTGTACACAAATCCGCCAAGTGCGGTGGGCTGGTGGTATGCGCTCGAAGACGCGACGCAAGAGAATGGGTGTTTGAGCTTTGCGGCAGGAAGTCATCGACGAGCTGCTATTGACAAAAGGTTCGTACGTACGGGGACAGCGGGTAGCGAAGGGACAGGTTTCATTGATAACGAAGGTGCGAGGTTCCCGAGAGGCTTGAAGACGGAGGTCAATGGCGCAGCGAATGGGGAGAAGGAGTATGAGGTCGTGGAGAAGGAGGAGAAGTATGATATGGGCGAGGTCAAGGCTGGTACGCTGGTTCTCATCCATGGGAATATCCTGCATAAGAGCGAGAAGAACACGAGTGGGAAGAGCCGGAATATCTACACCTTCCACGTCATTGAAGGCGATCAAACTTACGACGAAAGGAATTGGCTCCAGCCACCTGCGCAGGGCTTTTCGCGATTACACAGAGGAGAAAAGGCGACAAGCGGCGTAGACGCGGGCAACAAGCTTGCGAAGGATTGGTAGAATCAACGGTCGTTATGATTGCGACTAACGTTAAGTCTTGCTTTGTACACATAGCCCAATGCCTGCAAGCACGAATGCCATACCTATCCAAGTATCTGCACATGGTCAGCTTTCTCCAACTGCGCACATCGCAGATTATAACGTACCTCGGCTGATGACCTTCTTCTCTGCCCACCACTCGCCCAGCACCGTGAACAAGAATGCCAGCGAGTTCGTGATAGGCACCGTAAGACTCAGCTCAGCCTTCCCTATCAGGATGAAGAACCACACGCTGCCAGTCACGTTCAACAGAAGAGGTATTGCGTATGCCGGTCTAGAAAGTACGCCGATGACGGCGTAGAATACACCGAGGACTTTCTTCTTTAGCCACGAATTGTTAGGGTCGGTAAGGGACGGGCGCTGCGGGGGGCTGTAGTTCCTGATTTGGGTTAGACGAGTGCGATATAATGATGAAAGGATACGTACATGGCGGCCTTTCGCATGAAAGGTGTCGTGAGCCCCCAGCATGCGCCAACCATCAGGAAGCCCAAGATCCAGCGGAAGACCGAGGGCTGGGGCTCACTTTGTACAGGGGCGTCGGGGTCCATTGCGGTGCAATTGAGCTATACTGATAGGAGGATGACACGCACACACGAGGAAAAATAATCAACGCGCTCAGAAATGGGTCCCGACGGCGGGGGGGTGCTGTCGTGCTCGGTGAACTCGTGCAGCCAGCCAGCCATGATGCGGTTCCTGGGCTTGGCGTTCCTGCGCCTCAACACCAAAGGCACCAAACGTGTGGGCACCAAACATCATCACGACTCTTCGCCTCATTCATCGCAAACGACTACGCTCGTCATGTGGCAACGCCATATCCGCTTCTTGGGTCACTGCGGCAATAGCGCATGCTTGTATCCGGCAATGGCGCAAGCTAGTTGGACAGTGGAGCGCGCACAACTCCGTACCTTGGACCAGCACGAGCATGCAACTCACTGAAACTCACCACCAGTGACACACTTCCGGATCACCACCATAGGAGATTATTGGCTTTCTCATGAAAATCGCCACTCCTTCTTCAAGCTTAATCTTCTCTAGGGCACAGAACGCGCGATGCAACCCCCCCACAGCGAGTTCCAGCGAAAAGTTTCTGACCTTCATCGTGAGCGATCAACCTTAAGACACCTTTCATCCAATCTTCTGGGTTTCCTACTAGTCTCAATCTTTCCATCAGATACTGTCCATGACATCTTTCCTCCACTCATTTCTCTCATGTGCATCTGGCCATGTTTCTAGGCCATATTGGTTCCGCGGGCTGGGAGCTCTGCATGCGGCATGTGTCACCTGCATTCCACACAGTCGGTATCTCGGGTGGCGGGTCTGTCAGTCCATCGCAATGAGAAGGCTTTTTTCCCCAAGCTCTACGGTATTGCCACTTTCCTGGGTCTCGAAAAGACCGCGAAACACCCGAGATGTTGCAATAGATCCCAGCTGTCGAGAGGCTCTTCGACGGCCACTGCTAGGAGACCAGCAGCAGTTACAAATTGTCGGATACATGAACAAAGAAAAGCAGGCTAGCCATTTCTGGAATGCTGTGTAACGGGTACCTGCGGCTGGGCAACGGACTGAAGAACGTAACCTAATATCCGGTATGTGGCTGCATTCAGAATGCCCCAGCCCTCGTCACGAATTGCCCAACCACCTCGGCTTTGCAGACTTTGTGACGTTTGACACTCTGGCGGTGCAAACGCCTCAAAATGCCCTGAAACATAAGGGTTGTGGCTTAGGTCATCATCCATTCCACCATGAGTCGCTAAGTTTAGCTGGAATGCACTCAATGTAGGAGAGGCTGGCAGGAACTCTACCCGTCTAGGACGCAACAGTATATATCGAGTCTAGGTAGGTTTGTTTAGCATGTTTGTATTCTGCATCATTGGCGCGCTGCAGCACTATTTCCGCAAACTTACAATCATCGCGCATATTACCTGCAAGGTACAAGGACGTGTTACATTCATCGCGTTATCACCCCTCTTTTACTTGCGTTGCAACACATCTTCCAGCTACCTGGTTGCTTCACCACGCGAAAGACAATCCCATGGCATCTCTACTACAGCAAGCTTCGGATATCCCAATGCGGCCGATCCGCAACAAAGACATGGAAGTCGTCGACCTGGACCAGCTCTTTGAGGACTACGGTGAGACGGATTTGCTCCATCACTTCACAGAAACCACAGCCGACCGGTCCAGTTCCGATGATCTGGCACACCTCTTTGAACTCCCATCATCGAATGAGAGCGACTTATTCGGCACTGAGTCTATACTCGATCGGGAAGCAGAGGCCTCTTGGCACGAGGCTCCCAGGAAATGTGATCAAAACCCAGCCTCGTCCATGTTGGACGATTCCTCCTCGTTCTACATTGATTCGAAAGGAAAGGCATCCCTGAGCGACTCGGAGTTGCTTAGCTTCGAAGATTTGTTCGAATTGGAGCAAAATCAATTGCGCTCTATCTCTCAACCATCCACACCACGACCCCACACTACTACACGATCAGTCAAGAAGGCTGTTTCGTTCCACGATCGGTCTGTTCCCCGCGGCGTTCAGAAGTCGCTGAAGAAATCGCCTGCCACATCTTTTGCGAAGATGATGCAACCTATGTACTACCGGTCCCCTATCCCGGATGTCTGGACACGCAAGATGGATGCCCCAGCAGACGCTTCTTACCTCCGAAGACCTTCGAATGGAATCTCTTCGCCTCCTCTATCCTCAAAGATTGTCCAGCATGAAAATGGCAACGGCTTCTTTGCACAAGACCATCATCAGCCTTACAACACCCGCTCATCACGCTCCAACGAGGAGCCTCACACGCCAGGCATCGACTTCTCAAACTACCAGTTGACACCGCAAGCTTCACCTGGAATGGTGCCAAGTAATGGCAGCAACCCCTTCGATGACCACATGGGCATGACATTCAGCTCTTCCTCAGTGTCCAGTGCGGCTCTTTCAGCCTTGCAGACCCCGCCCTCCTCTCTTCGGATACCCATGACAACGTGGGGCACCGACACGTCGCCTAGCTTGGATTTTGGCTTCTCGGCCTCGCCAGACTTTTCTGCCACCAGTAAGACGGCAGGCTGGTGGAATGACGACGCGGCCGCCCAGGGCTCAGCCGGCTTCCGCGACAGCCACTCCAGATCATCAAGCCAAACCCTGGGATTGAATGGCCTAGGTATCTCATGCGATACAGCATCTTTCGGCCAATTTGGTAGCGTAGGATTGGGCGTGAGTATGGGCGAAAACGTGCCCGGAGCCTCAGCCTCGTCGTTCGATGTAGGGAGCTACAACACCATGTACCCCACCCCACCCCAACAACACATTGTCTCCATCGGACACCGCCCGTTGTCGCGCTCGCCATCTCCATGTCCACAGCCAAGGTTCCACCGCCGCAGGCCGAGTTCGCACTCCCATGCGCCTCACCATCGCGCCTCGCATTCTAGCACCGCATCCAGCAGGAGGAAGTCAAGTCAATCAAGCGCACACTCGTCACGACAGTCTTCAAACGGCAACGTGGGCTTCGTCAACTTCACGCCTGACGATAGCCGTAAGATTCTGACTGGTGTTGCACCGAGTGGCTCGAGCAAGACCAAGGCGCGAAGAGAAAAGGAAGCCGCGGAGAAGAGAAGGAAGCTCAGCCAGGCTGCTATGAAAGCAGTCATGGAGGCAGGCGGTGACGTTGATAGCCTGCGCCGCCTGGAGAGGGAGGGTCTACTGGTGCTTGAGAACTGAGCTGAGCCTCGATTTTGAGGCCAGCTGGAGTATTCGGAGCTTATTTGGGAAGTACTTGTTGTTTGGGTTTGCAGTATTATGCCAAATATCCTCACACATATCGTAAGGGGACGTAATGTGTTCATAGCACGGCGAAGAGTAATTCGCACCAGAGAAATCTAATACCACAATTTCAATCATCCAGACTTTTTCTTGGCAATGTAGTGATATCTTATTTCTATCACCACAACCGTGTCGTGTCTGCAACTTTACTGCTCTTCTCGCGCTAATGTTCTGCTGAGACTGTGATGAGAGACTCCCCTTTGATATCGCTCAGTCTAGGCCTTTGACCCGAATATCTCCCGTACCTAAGCCTATCTTATCGCGCATGTTCGGATGATGACTTTAAGATGGCGGAAAAAAGGGTATTATGTTGCCCCACGTCGAAACCAATGATTCACATGATCCGGGTGGGTTAGATCCGGTAAGTAGTTGTAGTAGTGTGGGTACTTCACCCTCCGGCTTCGAGCTCTAGTCGCGCTAGCACGGTTTCGACAACTCCCTTGGCTCCTACACCTGTCTCCACACCACCTAGGCTCTTTTCTTCCGCCTCGAGCTCCACAGCGCCTTCGTAGACCCGGACAATCATATCCTCGTCGACTTTGGTCCCACATGCCATCAGTCCCTTGATCAATGTGCTGACCCTCGTGATCTCGCGCATGACCGCTGGCTCGATGTCGTCGTTTTGACTCGAATATAATGTCTCCGTGACACTTTCGTCTAGCCTGTTGATGCCCACTTCTTTCGGATCCGCGGTAGTGGTCATGTGTTTCGAAATGAAGATGTACCCATTGACACCAAGCACGACATCGATCTCGCCAGCTGCTGTATTGAGTGTGAAGACCTGACGCCTTGAGCGTACCACGCCTCCTCTTCTTGAGAGAATGCCTCCTCCCGCGCCACTCAGGCTCGTGAATAATCCATTCCTCAACTTGCCGTACTTCAAACTTCTCGTATGCAAACTCGCCGTGTTGTCCTGATGCAGAGTCTGCACCTCGGCAACCAATAAATCCCCCTCGGAGAAGAAGGTGCGTATATTCAGCTCATCGACCGCGGTTCTCCGCCTCAATATACCGCCTGGCAGATTGATACTGCTGAGCGGCAAACTAGCGAGCATAGGTGCTGCGATATCCACGCTCCACTTCTTCGTCTGCACAGAAACTATTCGTCCAACAACGAGGTCGCCTATTTCAGGCTGATACCGCGCGCGCAGCGGCTGTACTGATAAGAGCTTGTTCGTCTTGTGTAGGTGGCCTGCGACGGTGGATATTATGGTGCTGTCGCCAGTGGGAACATAGGTGCCGTGGCCGCGCATCCATTGGGGGTCCGAGGTGATGTGTTCGCCGGGCGTGACTATGGATTTTGCTTGGGAGGTGGCGAGGTCGTCGTCGGACATGTCGACGTCGGAATCGTCTTCGTCTCTCGCATCGCGGCGGGGCGGGAGGGGTGCGCTGGGCGCGAGGATGGAGACGGGCATGGTGACTGGGGCGATTGCTGGCCGTTCAGGCAGTGAAGTGAGATGAATCGTGGGATATAGTGCGTATGCAACGGCCGTAACAGGAATCTGGTATACACAGTATGCGTGGATGTCGTGTCGACCTGGTGAGCTTCGGAAATTTTGGTAGCAGTAGGGATTCATGTCTCCCATGATCCCTGCTAAAGCTATCTGGAAGCGGACTAGCCCGACGCGTTCACCCGCAGCAGTCGCGACCAGCTCTCGACGTCATCTTACTTAAGTTTAGTACTGCATCTCAACGCTTACGCCTTGAACGAGTATATTAACGGACCCGGCCGCTGATTTAGCAAAAGGGCGATGCCGCCAGCGTCTACTTCTCCAAGCATATCGCACTTCATCAACCCCTTTATCTCAACTCTCGATGCGGCCGCTCCAGTCAACGCCCAAGATGATCCGAATTACTACGCCCGTTACCCACGCTCCCTTGTTACTACTTCGAACCTGTATACCTTCATGACTGGTACTGGATCCGCCATCTACAACTCCCTGACTCCTTTACTGGAATCCACGAACCATGAACTCATCCTCGTGACCTGTTTCTGGGCGCGTTCATCATCACTCGAGAGCCTCAACCAGATCTTGCGTGAACTATCGCAAAAGGCTGTTATTCGTGGAACGGAAAAGATTCGTGTGCGACTGTGCTTTTCGAGTTCCTCATTGTTCCAGAAACTATTTCACAGCCAGTCTGTCACTGGACAGACCTACCCGCCCTCAGTATGGGTGACGAAACTCGGTCTCCCTGATCCTAGTGAGCTTGGTGGCCTGGATATAAGAATCAAGTCCATCTTCTTGTTGCCGTTTAGCGTCATGCATCCAAAGTTCGTCATTATTGACCGGAAGACGGTGATATTACCAAGTTGCAATATCAGCTGGGAAGAATGGTTTGAAGGCGCTATCACGTTGAGTGGTCCAATAGTGGGTCAGTTCCTGAAGTTCTATAATGAGTTCTGGGAACGGCGACAAGAGTCGCCAGTGCTTCAAAACGCGAGCAGTGTGCAGAGTATGACAGGCCACGCGAGTCGCGAACACAGCCTCATCGTTGACAGCAGTGGCAAGAGCTTACTCAAGTCTTCGGTTCAGCTCTCGGGCTCTGGCATTCATACCGTCTTCTTACCGAGCCCGCATCGCAAGAACCCGCATTTCCGCTTCTTCGCCTCTCCAGATGGTGTCCTCGCTCATCCGACACCATTGAACACGTTCCTACTAACCTTGTTCGCAAAAGCAGAGAAGAGCATACGTATCCAAACACCTAACATCACCGCTCCACCCATTCTGTCTGCAATCCTGAAAGCACTAGGCCGCGGCATCGACGTCCGCATCCTAACTTCAGAGCGACTCATGATTCTCGAACAACTTGTCACAGCCGGAACAACGACGTCGCGTTGTGTCAAGAAACTTATCAAACGATACCAATCTCTACTTTCAAGCTCCCGCCGTCAAATAGGCGATGAAGAAGCGGTTATTTCTGCACCGCGACCTGGTCGACTACAAGTGTCCTATTTCGAGGCAATCAACGGACCGAAGAAGAGGGGTCAAGAGGGGAGTGAGCCTCAGCAGTCCCATCTGAAAATGACAATCGTGGATGATGAAGTACTCGTCTTAGGGTCAGGCAATCTGGATCGAGCGAGCTGGTTCACGAGTCAAGAGCTAGGTGTTGCTTTCTTCGACAGGAATGTGGTGAAGTTAGTAGGAGATGCGGTGGATGAGGGGATGCAGGGGAGAAGTAGGGCTGTCTTTGATAGTCATGAGGTGGGTTGATCTACAATAATGTTCCATGTAGTCCCATCGAATCACCGGGAAAGAGGTCCTCAACTTATGTAAAACTTGGAATTTGGCCGTGCAGGAAGAAGCAACGAATTCCCAGAAGCTTGTTCTTGCGTCCTATCTACGACATTGCCGGTCGCCGCGGCAGACAATTTAATGCTCGCGATGAATTTCAAACTTCTCAGCTGGCGTGTAGCCACCTTCAATCCTTCGACGAGTAGTGAACCTGCCATTTGCTTACAATATTACCCACGATATGTTCGGCATTGCCTTCACTTCTGAGCCTACTACGCCTTGCCGGGAACAATAGCATTCTTGTGCCACTTGGTGGCCAGAATTTGCTCCCTCCACAGCCATCCCAAACCAACGGTAACACCGGGACCCACAAGCACCAGTGTAGCAGCGCCCTTGAAAATGATGCTCAGCCAGCTATCTGTCATCATGCCCGCCTTCTTCATGTCGCCAAACAGGTAGAGTAGCCACAGGAAACATGCGCCAAAGGAGAAGTGCTGGTCTAACTGTAAGAACAATCTAATATACTCATCGCCAGTCTGGGTTGCTGCGAAATCCGGAATGAAGAGCGTCAGCATCGAGAATGGAGCCCTAGCGAATGTGTAAAGCCACGTTCCGGCCGATAGAGCGCACAGTGACAAGATCGTGAAGTTGATAGTCGGGAGGTCGGCATACACATTGTCGAGCCGGTCTTTATCCACCGTGTTGGGCATGATCGTTCGTTTCAAGACGATTTGGAGAATGCTGATGAAGACGGGGAAGGGCTGCCAGATCCACTCCCACTTGTGGCGTGTTTCCGGGTCGATGAAGGAGAGAAAGGCACCGGCATTTGGGATATAGTGGGCAAGGACGAGGACGGGGAGGACGGTTGCGGTGTATCCCATATCTGTGAGGCGGAGATCTCGTGCACGGAAGTTTTCAATGGGAGACTGGACGTAGTGCGCGAAGCAGTAGAGGGCCATCAGGGTACCAATCCCATAAAATTGCATGTTGTAGCCAAGAAGAAGGGGACTGTCCATACCGTCAGTCACGGTCTCAGAATAATTAGAAGGGATTGTAAACTTACACGGAAGCAACAGTAAGAATGTTAGCTCTGCGAGCACTCTCGATGAGCAAGATTGCGTAGACGATGCCAAGATCGGTAAGGAAGCTAAAGGTTTGCCAACTACAAATGACATCCACGAATTGAAACGATGCAAAGCACGCAGCGAGACCTCTGATGCGACTATCAATGAACTCGATGCCGTAGAAGTTCATAAGCGGTTTGACGAAACCTGGTTCGCCGATGTTGTTATGGACACCGTTCTCCATGATCTCACCAGTTCTCTGCAACATAGGTGGCAGCGCCTAACTTCTAGTTAGTATTGCTCTCCTTTACGGCCATATGAAATCACTTACGTCTCCCCACATGAGGTACATCGCGAGCAGGGAGATCCCCAGGAAAGGCACAGCCTTCAAGGCTCGCAGCAGTTTAGACTCATTCTGACCCATGCCTTGAGTTGGGTTGAATGGCATATTGCCGTGCAATGATCGATCAGGAATAGGTAGGTAATCAAGTTGAACAGCGCCAGTGACCATGTCACAATTCATGTCCACAAACCTAAGAGATGGTCAGCTTGCTTTATGAGCACGGTGTGTTGCGCACACAGGTAAACTTACAAGTCTCCAGCGAATGGAAGAACCCAGAATGCAAAGATCCTGTCCTTCAACGTTTTGAGCGCATGAATACGTGTCAAGCCATTTGCGGCTGTAAGAGTGGCTGATAGACGGATCTCCCGGACCTTCTGGTAATCACCCAGATGTCCTTGGATCGTCTCGTAGCTTGGTTTGCCTTTGTCAGCTGTGTCCCTCATCTTCTTAAGGCTGTTGGCAAGAGCTGCCGCTGTCTCGATAGCGGCGTTACCGCCTGCTCCCATGTTGGGCGTCATCTTGTGGACGCCGTCTCCGACGCAGGCGATTCGGCCCCATGACCAGCGCTTGAGTTGGGCTTCTTCGGTCGGGTACCAAGGTGTAGCTGACTCTGTTTTTCCATATGTTACCAAACCTCACATCGGGTGTGATGACCGTATCTTGGATACTCGGCAAACGTGTCCGCGTCGTCCCGTGTGTATCGTGGGATATTCGGCACCCTGTCTGTGAAAGAGTCAGCGCGCCGATTTGTAGCATAATGAGGCTTGATAGAGCCTTATTGTTTTGGCTGATGCCCTTAAACTATCGCAGACTCAAATCATGGATCAAGGTTTCAACGTACTAAACTTGATTAGTAAGAGTTCAATAATGAAGACAACAATGCATACCAAATCTTGTCCAGCTTTTTGAATATGAACCAGTAGATTTTGCCTTTTCCACCAATGATCATGGTTGAAAAGCCTGGGGTGTGGTTGACTTCCATCTCACCGTCGACGATACCAGTTGTGCTTGTGGAGATGCCAAAGAGACAGTTATACTCTGCGAACAACAGTTCCTTATCTTTCGGGTCGAAGGCATCTGGCTCCTGCAGATGTGAAATTCTCCATAACTCGTGGCGAACTTTGCTGTGGACGCCGTCGCAACCGACCAGAACGTCACCGCTGACAGCAGTTCCGTCCTCGCAAACGACGATGACTTCTTTCTTGTTATGATCGACTTTTGCGATGCGCTTCTGCAGTTTGAGTTTTGACTTGTCCTGGATGTTCTCATACAAGATGCAAAGAACAATTTCACGTTCGAGAAAGGTGATTGGATAGTTGAACCTGTGTGCTAAGTTAGTCGGACGATACTCCGCAAGCTCGCTCAACATGGTGTAATAGAACCCACCTTTTTTCCAGAAGAATCATGCCATCGGAGCTCTGATAGGTTTCACCGTTCGCATAGCGACTTCGATTGAGGTGTAAAGCACAAGTCTCTCTCGAAATGGCGTCAAAGCATCCTAGCTGATCGAAAATGCGGGCGCCGTTCGCGAAGAGACCAATGGAGGCTCCCACTTGTGGATGTAGCGTGTCGCGAGCTTCGAGGAGAATGTAGTCAATTCCAGCCTTTTCCAAAGCATTGGCGAGGGTCAAGCCAGAAATACCACCTCCACCTATGATGACGCGGAAGTCTTGCCTCGCAGCCATATCCTCCTCCAGACTGGATCAGAACTTAGGACCGTGGTGAGGAGACAAGCGATGACAAGACGCCGGCAAAGCACAGTTGTGTCGACGACGAAGTGTGTGCTCTGTTTTTGTTGATTTATGTCAGTTGTGCGCGCTTCAAAGTTGATGGGAGGTTGCGCAAGTTATACCGCGTTGTATACTAACCGAAACACCCTGGCAGCAAAGCCCTGGAGCATCCTTCGCGTGGGCCATGCTAGGTCTCACCTACCTTCCCGCACAGGAGGCCCTGAGTGGCTCAGATAACCTTGTTGTCAGATTTTAACGCGGAGCTAATGGATCGACTCCTCATCACGACCGCAATCTTGTTGTGGAGTCGTAATGTCATCGCTCAGAAAATAGGTAAGCTTACATCTTCCTTCCGACAGAAGCAACAGCAACTTCTACGTTTCAGTCGTATATGTTTGAAGTCAGATCCGGAGATAAAGTAAGGCCGTAACGTTAATAATTGGACCGAACCGAGTACGCTCTGTGTGGGGATTGGAGCTTAGCCTTGTTAGGTTATTTACGCATACTATGCTCATACCATCGTAAAATGGTCGTGGTGGTTAATCCAACGGTATGTTAGTTGTTCTACCGTATTTTTGTTGCCTAACTATTCTTCCCATGAAAGCATACGGACATAATGCGACACATGCTGTGCCATCTTCCTGTTCAGATGCCGGATGAATTGAAAGCATACTCATATACGCGCAGACCTGATCAGCATGTACGAACATACAGGCTATGCTGATTACAGGCAACGCTGCTTCTTCGCGGATGTGACCACGACCCAACAGTAGCAAGCGCTGGCTGTGCCGGGTCATGGTAGGCACGAGCGGTGTTGCTGGCGAGCTTGGCTGTCTCACATTTAGCCATCTTAGCACTCAGTGGGCGGGATGCTTGGTGGCAATCAGGAGCTACCTAGTTGTTTTATGGCGACATTGATGCCTTTTTTAAGACTGCGAGCGATTGTAGAACTCCCAGGTGGTAGCGGCATTTGGTAGTCAGGCTTCTTTTGGTTGGTCCAAGTTCGACATCCTAATACCCTTTCGATCCGGAGATAAAGTAGCTCCGACAAGGGGCGACTAAGGCGTCCTGTTCTGTTATGGAGGCCTGGAGTTTGACAAATTGCACAATGAGGCTAGAGTCGGCTTTGTGCGCTGGACGCTGTGCTGTGTAAACGATGAGCTACCGTATCAAAGCAGTCGGTCAAACGTCAAGCAATCAGTGGTGTTGCGCGTCTGGTGGTGTGCTGGTAGTGCTGACGTCGGTTTTTGAAAAGGGCGGCACTGTTGCGATGAGCTGGCGCCTTGATACAGTAGCAGGTAGCCCCGTCGCAAATAATATATTATCAAGAAGACAACTCAAGGCAAAGAAGACAAGACTATAGATAGCGCTTTTGTGGGAAGGGGATATCCTAAAAGTGAAGGGAGTGGGAATAGAAGGGTATAAAAACATAATTAACGTTATGCCGACACACGTCGGTTGCTTAACGTTATGTTTCAGAGTAATGTGGATCCGCAAGAGTCGAAAAAGAACATTCTATTCGTTAGCGATCATAGTACTGTACAAAGTAGTCCACTTGCACATTAAATGGGAGTATGTCAAGGTACGATTTTACACAGCCTCTAAGCGTACCTCGTGCCAATCAAAATGTATTGACGCGTAGTTATCAGTGCCAGCACCTGCCTCCCACAATCCATCAATGACCACCATACGTAGCAACGCGCACAACAATCACTAAACATGCCTACTACGAGGGAATTTTGTTTTTCCACTTTGATCTGGGCCGTCCTATTGTCCTGGTTCGCGTGTGTCATGGAGCATCGAGAAAACATTGTTGCTCGCACCGGTCCACGAAGTTACGGGTTAACGTAACTAACTTCAAAGTTCAAATGTTACCCTGAGCTGACATCGGTAGTCGGCGCATCTCGCGAGTCGCTAGCACGCTAACAGTGGGGCATCGCTGACTTGTCAACCCTGTCATGGACTCAGTCCATTTACAGCGAGATGAAGATGAACACATGCCCAGCCTGACCAGCGATCACCAGGTTGTAATGTACCATATCTGGTGAACTACCAGTGGGCTCATTCGGTAGCTAACTCCTGCGCCAAGATGAAGAGGCCGTGTTAAGCGATACAGCATCTCTTCTATAACTATCAGAAACTGGACACAGCATCGAGCTTTCAACTCTGCAATATGTACAGTTATGCTGCTATTCAAATTTACCCACCTATAGACGCAAGATCAAGCCACGTGTCAGGGCCATGTCTAAAACTACGCCCAAAGGAAGACCTTTTGCATCCCCTAGATAATGACCCTTGCCAATGATCCTTACATAACTACGCACTGATCCGTTCGGATCTCATCCTCGTTCCCTTCAGGCTTTAAGCCAGACTCTCCCTCTCGCAGATCTTCCCAGAAGATGCAAGCAAGCGCACCAAGCCTCACACTTTCGAATCCCTCAGCAAAAAGCTTCATTGCGTGCTCGTCTTCCTCAGCCATCGCCGCTACAACCAATGCAAGTCGCTTCTGGCGCCTCATTTGGGGCTGCGGATGCTCGTATGCTTTGACCCACAACGGGTGTCGAGCCTCGCGAAAGCGGTCCTCGAACGTCAAGAACAGAAACATTATGTGACAAGTGATCAACACATAGTTCAAACTGGATATGGGAGTCCTACCACAGACATCCGCAAAAACGTCACATCGAAGCACGTCAAGAAGGGCACGCCCTTGGAGCCCTTCATGCTTTTTCCGTGACGATACATTGTACGGATCGCGTTGTGGGCCGGTCTTGTAATCTTTCAAGTCCGTAATGCTATGTGATAAAGCTTCAAAATCTACGTCTTCGCTCATTAACTTTTGATTTGGAAGTGACGCCGCTTCTTGAATCTCGGCATCAGTTTTTCCGCGCGCTTTGGCGCGCTCGGTGAGCTCGGTCTCTTTGAGTCGCATCTCGGTAGTGGTAGGATCAATCATTCGCTCAGTGCTGATCAGGCGAAGCATGTACAGCATAGATGGAATCCTGACCGCGCTGTCCGGTATTTGCTCGGGCACCCAATTAGCGTCATAATACATCATGAGCGCTGATTTCTCGCGAAAGAAGCGGTTGAAGTTGACATCTAGGAGTTGATGAATATCCTTGGTCATATTTCGACTCACTGCTTGGCGATGGCGTAACGAGGCGCGGTCGTTGCGTCCCTGTCCCATTAGAGCACTGAAAGCATTGGAAAACTTATCAGTGGGAACGCCATCGGGGAAGAACGAGTCTTGGAGAAGGCTCTCCAGTGTTGCATACAGCCCCACCTCTTTCTTCAGGTATCCCTTCTTAACGAGCATGTTGTGCAAATGGAGGGCAAGAGTAGGTTCGGGCATACTGTCCCACAGATTCATGATGACGCGTTGAACAAGAACGAGTCCCGCAACCAAGCCAGCTGCACAAAGCAATGGGGAGTACTCCCACAGTCCGTTTGCATTGTGCTTCGAGAATCGGGACGCCGGTACGGTGGTTAGACCATACATGTATTTGGACTCTCCTAACCAGTTGACGAAGTCGAAGTTCACATCCTCAAGAATATCGCAATGTGCCGTGTGTCGGTTTGGATCTTGATTTAAGTCGGCATCTTTTTGAAGCAATTGTTTCAACATATTGATGGGCTCAATCAAGCCTTGGCCGCTTCGCTGGACTTCGCGGTCTAGGAAAAGATCAAGGTCGCGCCGCGGACGAAGCTTGCGTGGCGGTGGAGCCAGAATATGACCACGAAGAGGGTTCAGCGTCCAGCCTCGTGAAGCAGCAAAAAATCGACAATGCATTGTAGCTGGAACACGTGGGGGGGAAGGATCTTTCTTCGAACCTCAGTGCTAGGCTTCTGCATGGCGAATGCGGTGATATCGCCGGCGAATTCTGACAATCCAAACAGCCTTCGATGGTGGTGCCAGGGGCCGGTCGTTGACCAATCGACATTTTCATACACATGCCGCTCGCCCTTCATAGTGTTCCGCTGGACGACAATGGCCGAGAACACATTGACTAGATCGTAAAGCCAATTGATGGTGTAGGAACGGCGCCACCTGACACGCTCCTCGTTTGTAGCACGCTGAAGATCGAATGTTGGACTCCAGTCATTCAGCTGCGCTTGCATAGCCTTAGTCGGTTTACCGGTTCGGTTCTTCTGAAAGTCAGTGATGAACGTCAGTAGATCATTGTAGGCATGCACCCAGAAATGCTCCATTACATCGAGACTCCTCTCTTGGACTTTCTCGGTTTAATGACCGCAATCTGAGATACGGTACAGACTCAGACCGAATTGTGCTTGAGCCCTATCTGGGTTACCTCTCGTGATTGTCTTTATGATTGTGTCGTACGACTCGTAGCCTGGGAATTCCGCAAACACGGCAATGCAGGTCTGCCTAACCATCGCCACTGCACTGCTGGTCAATGACGCAGCTACAGCGCCGTTGAGGCCATCGAAAGCTACTTCACGCCAAAGATCTTGAGTGAAGGACCTCAACTTGACCCACTCGCTGACAACTGCATACACAGCCAAGAGATACTCAGACACTAGGCCATCTTCGTCCTCGATGATGGATAACTTTCGATGGGGATGTCAGCCAAGGGGGCCTCTACAATGCATTCGGAGGCTGGCTTTTGCTTCGGTTTTTTGCCTCGCTTTGCTTTCTTTCCTTTCCCGATTTTGTTCTTCTGCGGCCTTGCTTTTGTGGGATGAGTGTCGTCTCCTGATGAGACATCGTCGTCGTCTTGTGCGTTGCCAAGAGTTAGGGAAGAGAATTGATTCTGGAAGATGCTTTCGTCATCAACCTCCTCTCCAACGGGTGAAACGTTACTTGGATCCTGTAAATTACCACCGAGAGAGTCATAGGCCTCTGTCAGTGCGTCGATGAAGTGCTTGTGTGTAGCATTGCTTCTCTCAATCTCCGGGTCGGGTTTTTCGTTGACAATCTGCTGAAAAGCAGCATACACGCTCGATCGTGCTTTAATGACAGCCTGAAATAGCTGGAAAACGGCGGATGGGATAGGCTTGACGTTTTTCGCAATAAGTCTGGACATGCTGACAATCTCGGAAACGGTACTCCGGCGCGTGGTGTTGATCGTGACGGGTGCATGTTTCTCTGCATCTGCGCTCGACTGTATGATGCCATTGGATGTGTTGATCACCTAGTACAGTAGCCGATTGGTGTTTTCCTTATAAGTGAGGTAGAGGTTGAGGCTCACCATTATGAAAGACGTGCGACTGTAGATAGAGCCTGACCATGAGTTGGAGGGCCGATAGATGTGCGAGAAATGTTTGGCTGGGCACAATGGGTGTGGTGGCACGGTGGTAGCAAACATTTGGTGCGGGTCGTCCCTGCGGAGACTATACTAGCGTCTTGGCGCAAGCTACCGTGTTTTCCTATCCTCTTCGTTTTCAGCTAGCAGGAGGCGGGCCTTTCGGGAGGTGATGTACTTCAAACATGTGGGCCTCTAGCCAATTTACAGGTTTCTATAGCGCTTTGTGTAGCACTGTGAAGAGACTACGTGGAAGGATATGACTCTGTTTACAGCTTTATGCAGTAGCTTAAAGAGATACGTAGATAGATACGCCTCTATTCACAGCTTTCTATTAGTGAAGTAACCAAGTTCACCTCTCAAAACGTCCGTCCCCTGCTAGCTGGAAGCGAAAAGGGTAGGAAAATACGGTACTAAAACCCCAAAGAAAGTCGTCATTCGCAAGTAATAAAGCATTCACTTTACTCTGTGATACTTTTTTCCATGTCTGGAGCCGATAGTGGAGACCAGACGAGAAGCCATGTGCAGAAACAATGATAATTGGGTTTGCCACAGCCTAGCACGCCATTGGCAGCATTTGAGGTTGAGCACGAGCATGGACATTTCGGCACCTTGCCCACAGCGATAAGTTCTACTCCAATTCCATGCACGACGAACATTCTTACCAAAAAAAAACCCTCATATGGCCTGGTACTTAGTATCATAGTACAGCATTGTGTGCGAGCTACTTTCGCGGCTTTTTGCTGTGAGTCTATGCCGATATATGCGCCGCGAGAAGCAGCATGGTGGACGCCATGTTTCTATGTAGGAAGGGACGCTAACACAGCGACTACATTAGGCTACCATCTCACTTACGCCCTTGTTTTTCCAGGAATAACCACCTTGCTCTATCCACAAACTATGGTGGTGCTATGTTAGTGTCATGGGCTTACTGTCCATCCTGACAATCCGGATTCGGTGGCACAGCTCAGCCTCAACAAGTCGCTAGGCCACTACCCCTCCACTCTTCACGGTCATTGCGCGCAAGTCAAAAAACAACAGTTGAACTCTCATTCAGGCTCCGTATGCTTCGTTTTCAGGGCACCTTAACTCAGCGACTGTCTACAAATCCCACATCGTCATCGCCTCACCCACTTCTCTCAAAAAGTTCATGTCTTACTACGCACGGCATGAAATCGATACCATGAGCATATGAATAGCGCTTGGCGCATAGGGTGAAAGGTTCCGATATTGTGGCGTTGGCACGGCACCTCCCTATCTAAGATTCTCGTGGGTGGAGATTGAAGGGGTTGATTAGGCGGCCTCGGGGGTTAGCACCGCATTTCCTATCAATACGACATATTCCGTATTTTTCAGCGGATCTACCATACCTAGCTGCTTCGAACGTATACGCAGACTGCACGCGTAGTCAGAATCTGTCAAGTAGGAGCTGGCAACATCCACCGCCTTATCTTACTACGACCTATGTAGGATATGCTGGTAGAGATTAGGCAGCTAGTATACGATACAATAAACATATACGGTATCTGAAGACGTTTTGAGAATAATGTCGTATTTTGTCAGCCCTAGCGGCCGCCCTGTCAGCCCCAGCTCCCAAGCGAGCTGAACCTTGGAACACAAACTATCCTCGTGGGTCGTATCTCACACACAACCGTCCGGCTCCTTCGTATTGACCCTCGAAATGTAGCAGCGTCGCGTGCCCGGCTGCATCGCTTAGCCTTACTCTTAGAAAGCTTATTCAGTCAAATGCGCCCTGGCGATCCTCATCTCTAAGAGGAGACTCGATGGCTTTTTCGTTTCTCTATAAAGTCGCGTAGCGCTTCGTCAGTTCCCTGTCCTTACTCGGCACTACATTCGTTCACTTTCCCGCCTTGACAGTCTCACGGCTTCACTAGACTCCGTAATAATAATTCTACCTTCTTCAAGATGAAGTCCTTCTTTTTGCTCGCCGCGCTCGCCTCTTTCTCTATAGCTGCACCTGCAGGTCTTGCTCACCGAGCCGAGAAATGCCCTGTCATTCCCCAGATAGCCCCAACTGGCCAACTCCCACCAGGCACCCTCTCGCCAACCTTCTTATTGCCGATCTCCCAAAAGAAACCCAACAAGGCATTCCCAGGCGGCCAGACAGCCATAGTCACGCCCCATGACAAGTGCACCCTCACCCGGTTCGACATCCCTGCTTCGGCCCAGAACAAGACCTGCAGTCTATCGCTCTTCCTCGGTGGTTGCAGCGAGGAAGAGTCTGAAAAAGGACCCGGCAACATCATCTTTCAGGGCAATATCGGCGTGAGATATCCAGTCCCGGGACAAACGACCTGGAACAACCAGCCCCCGCTAAGCCCCCCATTCACGGATGCACCCCTGATCAAGGTTGGCAATGCATACCGTCTCGGTGGCGGCCCTTGCGATTACACCCCTGGTCAGGCCTTTACCAGCGTTGGTGGTAGCATCTGCAGCAACGACACCACACTCTCGTTTACCCAGTCTAACGGCGGCCATGGAAAGTGTCCGATTGGTTTCCACATCATCATCACATAAAGATTGGGCCCTGTTAGATCTAGTCAATCCGAAGATAGGAAATTGTAGCATCAGTCAACAAGAGATGTGGAGGACGAAACTTAATTGAGTGTTGAGGAGTCTTTTTTAGAGCAACTGTTCTTCGTAATTTATATATTATTCAGCTTCATATCCCCAAGACCAATGAATGATCTCGTCAGCACCGCGCAAACGTGGGCCTAGATTCAAGCCCGCATCCAAACTTTGGATCAAAAAGAGTACCTATGGTACGGATTAGGGGATATGGAAACAGTGAACACGCGTGCAGGTGAATTTGAGCAAAGGTTACACAAAAAAAGTACGTATCAGAGAGGAATCATAACCGGCTCTCCACCCAAAAACCTCGGGGCCAAGGCCAGTTCCTTATTGGTCGGACTCCTGACAGACCGACTGCCCAATCAGATCACTCTCACGACCAACCTAGCGGCTACTACGGCCACTTACACATCGATCGACTAACTACTACGGTCTACCCATGCCTCGCCTTAGTCGTGGAGAACCGTGCACATATCGTTCTTGATAAGGAGCAGACTCCACCAAAATGCGTATAGGTCCAATCGCTTCTTGGAAAGGAGCTTCTCTCCGTACTTGTTCGTGATCCAATTTCCCTGCCTACATGCAGCAAGGCTGTGTTACACTTGTGTGCTTATCTTGCCAATCTCCAATCTGCACTCTCTTAACAATTATGTCATTAAATTTGTGGCTTTCAGCCTTGAGCATCGCTTCAGCCTTGAGCAGCTGCTTGTTCGTAATGGCCACAAGCGACGCCTACTTCCATGCACTAAGCGGTCAAGAAGCTCACCTGTATCAAGCGGATCGTGTACCGCCTATGATGATGTACAAATCCTGTTTGCCGCTGTTCTTTTCAACTCCACATCCTGATAATGAGATAAAGTCGTACTGCTTGAATTCGGAAAGTATGTCCGGCAGCAGAGGCACACCCTATATAGCAAGATGAAATTAAAGCACGCAGAAAAGAGCATCTTTCACACCTTCGATTTTCCTTGTGCAAAACACCGTCGCAAAAAAAATACTGCTTACCCGCAGCTACACTGAACACCTCGAACACGCCACGCTCCAAAGCCTTCGCAAAATCCTGCAAGATTCGTTCGATTGGACCACGCGACTCTTTTCTGGAACAAATGGAATCGCTATCGACATGGACATCATGCCAGATGATGGATACGTCAAACTCGTCGTCTTGGTGGGTCGCTGACTCAATTGGCGACGTCGTCATTGCTTTATCGACGCGCCAGCAAAAGACTTCACATGAGTCTCTAAAAGTGATGATCATACCGGCAGTATTTTCTGCACATCGCATCTTCGCGGAGGAAGGTGCGTTTTTCAGTGTCGACGATAGCCTGTACCTCTAGTTACTCAAGATCGAGGGAGAGTATTGCCCTTGTGTTGTAATTTGAGTGTCAGGTTGCGGTTACGAGTATTGCAAACGTGATGAGGGAGAAGTAGTAAAGAAAAGTGTTTTGCGGGCTGATGGATGCTTGAAGTTGGCAGACTCGTTGTAGCAAATACGAAGAAACATGGATGAAAGGCTACTGTAAACCTGCGAGTTCTTGGGTTCTTTGATAGTAATGCCGCGAAGGCAATTAGACTTTAGTTGCATAAAGCACAACTTACACACGACATTTTACGATATCTAGCACTTGGCTTTCAGATCAATCAAGTACGTTAGAGCAAAACCAAAAATAAAATTGTCTCCGAAACTTGATGGCACTGGAAAGGCATTTTTGTGGGTTCTCAGTCATATTAGCGTGAATGACAAAGGTAGTGGTAAAAACGCATCTACTTGCTATGTCACTTGGCTGAAGGTATCATTAGGAGCTCAATACAACAAGATCATATGATCGTTAGATAAGTTATGATGTCTAAATGTGGATGATCTGACTGTAGCCAATATTGCTCAAGTCATCTCCAGGGTTTGACGAATACCTGCCTGTCATCGCGTGGTAGTCATCTCCTTGACACACTACTATCGTGGAAACAACCGTGAGTGAGTAGCTGTTGTGTTCATTACCATTTCCAAAGCCAATAAGCCATGTATCACTTTCCCGCAGGCCGAACGTTCCCGAAAAATACCACTAGCACAGCGCAATACCTAAAATTCGATGGATCAGTTTCGCTCCACTGCATCCTACTAGGATCATACTAACGCAGCAGCGGCGGCAAGATTCTCATGCCTCTTAGCTCGTGTGAATAAGCACAGGACGGCAGAGAATGCCAAGGTTGAGACAAGAAGGATACCCATACAGATTGCGTAGATTCTCCCATCGGCGTCATCCACCTCGTTGATGAGATGGTACAGCAAGTAAATGGGGACAACGAGCAATACAAGTACCATAAGTATTACGATTGAGCTGGCTAGGTTGCTTATGCGCTTCTGGGAATAATATACCTCGTCGCCGGAAGATTTCTGCTTTGTTTGCTAATGGCGAAGTTAATGTTGGGTCAGTTCAGTGGGTGTTGAGATCGAGATTGGGAACATACCTCGTCTCCGAAAATATACTCGAGAGCTGAGCAATGAAACCATTTCAGAAGCTTTTCGATTCCTGAGTCTAGCCACGCGTGCTCGCGGCCAGCTCGGAGCGTGATTAGGTCTTCTTTCTCGTGGATCCAGAATGCTTCACTCCCAAGGGGGTTGCGATTGCTCATGTAATTTTTGACACTTGTATAGTCGGTTTCTGAGGGACGGTTTAATGCCCTCATTTTTGCTGCAGTATCGAGTAGATTTGCTACACCAACATTAGCTTCATGTAAGAATGTGTAATGTGGAAGACATACCATAAGAACGAAACTCTGCTTCAATAGCCGCGAGCAACTTCTGCCTCGGCTCTACCTCCGTCTGCGGCAGATCCGTAGTCATGAGTCGCTTGAAATCTGCTTTTGCTTCTCTTCTATCGAGCTTATCAAGAGCTCCCTCTAGCTCACGCAGTTTACTTTGTTTCTCAAGCAGAAGGCGAGATTGAAGGAACCCAAAGCGGCGGTAGACTGAGAAGCATTCATCGCTGTCAAGAAAAGCAGCGAGGTTAGGATACCCACGGCCCTTGCACCGTTTTTGCCTCACCTTCCATTGGTCATGCAGACACAGCAGTGGCATGGGGATTCAGCCGACCGAATGCGTATCAAAACGTCGGCTTACTCACCTTGAGCTGAGTCTCCGGGAACCAATCAGTGCCATCTAGATCCTTGACAATACTTTTCGTGTTTTTGTATTTTACTTGATACTCAAACGTCCCGTCAGATTTCTTGGATTTCGCTATAACGATCACCTCAACGGACGGATGTTCACCATCCTCGTCTTCCAACCAGGCCTCGGCATTTAGATCAAACTTCGAGACAATCTGAATAGCAGTGATTAGCGAATCGCATGAGTGTTGATTTTGTATCCGATTGATAGCTATGATAGATAAAGCGTATGGTATCAACATACACTTGTAGGATTTCGAGAGCGTGGAACGTGGGATCGGCCGTTTTCCGGTGTCGCTTCCGCCTGCCATGCTTCAGTCTGCTGCACAAGTATAGTAGTCAAAAATTTACGACAAAAGTGTTCGTTTCGTCGCTGTCACCGGTGGGCATTCCAAAGACACTGGCTTAATTCGGGGGCTTGAGCTCGAACGTAGAAGGCAACGGCAACCGGTGAGGAACAAAGTAGATGACACCTGATTCAGTTGTGTGGTTTTAGTTAGCAACCGGTCAAGGACCCTCAGGATATTGACGCAAAAGCCTAGGGCACGTGACAAGGCTGAACCAGGCAGAGACGCGGGATGCGATCAGGCCAGACGTTACCGGACGCGGATGTCCTATATATTAGAGAGTATACACTCACGCAGCTGAAGTGCTCTGGGCATACACCGCCATTGTTTGTGGTAGCAGTTAATCAGCGTTGACGAGCTCCGACTGGGTCGGCGTCTGTCGATGGTGGGGGACAGTGGGTTAAAGCGTGCCATACCTCTGGGAGACGGACAAGGCCAGCCACCAATTATGTTCTGCTGTCGCACCTGGTGGAGGCTAAGCCTGCAGTCCTGTCGCGCGATGTCGCTGTACTCCAATCATGGCCAGTCACGAGACAAGAAGTCGACTGGAGGACATCGCCGGAAATCGCTTAGCGCAGATTGACAGCTGAACACTTCAGTCCGATGCGCAGCCTGACACTTCCCTGTATGAGCCTCACATTACTTCTATCTGCCTTGTTGGGGCCACAAGGCTGTGTTTGAACAAGATGGGGCAGTATCGGGGCCAGCTAAAGGCATATAGCTCCGGAGGGTGCAGCTGGGAACCAGAGTTCCCGCGCGAACCCGCCAGCTATCGCACAGAATCAGAAACGTCAACGTTGCACGATGGCGTTGACTGCAACCTTGCCACTTGTATTCGACGGCCCTACCCAAATAGTTCCAAGCCCACCTATTTCTCCCTCATCAGAACCGGATGGACCCAAGAGCTTCCACGCTGTCTTCGAGGAGAACATGCCGTCCTCTAGGAAGCCAATCAGCCACGATTCTACATCAGTGCTTCTCCTTTCGTACGATTCAAGCGACAAACAGTTTACAGACCTTGACGTGCGCGATGAGGTGCGCTGCATGGCCAAACGGCTCTGCAATATGAAAGCTGACAGTCGAAACAGGTAGAACGGTTCGAGGGAGTCTTGCGAATGGAATACGGCTTCAACGTTCAGCAAAAGCTCCTCAAGAGCGATGGTAATGCTCAACTTCAGATGTTCACCTATCTTTCCAACTTCGCCCACGATTATGGGAAAGAACATGCGCTGCTTATCGTGTACTATGCCGGCCACGGCTGGCGTAGCGCCGACAGACGCCGCGAAAATCCTGGGCGCTTTGATCTACATCCGTAAGTACTACAGCATCCCGTCACTACCTGGATACGACTTCCTGAATCCTAACAGGGTGGGAACCTGTCAACAGTCATCTGACCGGTGGTTCAACGGAGTGCACCAACGCTAACTCAGAATACACAGAAGGAGAACTGCGTTCAAAGAAATGCCTTCCGAAGATGGGCTTGTTATGTGGGAAGCGAGCGAGACAATCTTGCACCATGTCAAAGGTGATGTGCTTCTCATCTTTGATTGCTGTGACGCAGGATCTCTGGCGAAACTTCGATCCGGAGGCCGCGCGTTTGAGTATCTCGGTGCTTGCGAAAGAGATAAATACACACATCATCCAGGAGAAAAATCTTTCACATCCGCCCTGACCTGGGCCTTGCGTGAATTGAGCACAGAGCCACCTTTCACCACGGATCGTCTAGTCTCTAAGATCAAGGACCATACGTCGTTTCCAAGAGATCAGAACCCGATCCTCTTTCCGAGATTCGACTTCATGCCGGAGCACATTTGGATTTCAAGTAGACGAACGTGTCCAACTTCTCAACGACAATACAGTTACGCCCCAGAATTCCGAGACGAGAACTGCGACTATGTGGACTTTCGTGTCACCTTCAGTCGGCCGCTAAGCGAAGAAGACGGAAAAGCCGTTGCGGAGCTGATGGGACCGCTAGTAAACAACAGAAACTCACCGCTCAACGCTAGACATGTATCGTTCCTCAGAAAGGCCACTTGTAAGCCCAGTATGAATCCAACAGCTCTTTGGACCAGGGTGCGAAATCACGTCGTCGCCTGCAATAGACTTCATAAGAGTATCGACAGCTCGAGAACTATATCAAATCAGAAGAGGAAAAGGGCGGCGTTCGAAGCAGAGTTAGAAGACCTTAGCCCGACGAAATACTCAAAGCCTTCATTGGTGTGGGATCCAGAGCACGCCACTCGGCTGCACAATAAGTTATCAAGCGACGATCATGGCTCCGACTCTGAAGAAACACTCGGCTTAGAAGTGAATACTGCCATCAACACCACTCACAGAATTATGCAGTCGCCGTATGAAATGGGTTACGACCCATTGGAGCGAACCAAAGATCTTTTCCGGGAATTGGAGAAGTTAAAGGAGGACAATTTGCACCATCGGGATGTGCATAGTTTCTTGCAGTCACGGGTTCGGGCTCTGCTTGCCGACGAGACAAGATGATGGTTCCTTGAGGAACATCGGGTATTCCACGGAAGGCCTACTCCTTCTCTGTTTCATGTTGTTTTCCTTGATATAAGAAAAGAAGAAGTAGCTATGGCGATCTCATTCCCTTTTTCATATAATACTTGGAAAGAAGCTTCTTCTCTGCACGAGCCATCAATCTTACATGTGCGCCGTTCAGCTCGGTTCACTATTTTGACTATCTCTCTCAACTACGAATTTCTGCTAAGTCGTGCTACATTCCAACTCTTGGTCCCAATCAACCTTCTCTAAAAACCGCTCCATTGACGCAGGCTCATGTCTCCTGGCGATTGAATGCCTCAAATCTCGGTTGTGAGAGGTCGATGCCGAGACCACCAAGACTTTTAGCTTACAAGTTACCGTGAGAACTAAGCGGAGCAAGGAATTAAGAACATCGGCTACACCTAGACGCATCATCTCAGTTATGTGAGTCCATTGACACTGGTCTATTCGATCAATAACCAGGTATACCGTCTCGTCGCAACTAAAAGTCCGAAGTGCTTGCTCGACTAGCGTTGTACCTGCTTGGAGGGCGTCATACTCGTTGTCACCGTTCCAACTGTCATCGCTAACAATCTGCTCGATGTCTGAATCTATGTGGTCCTTTGGCCGTTGCTCGAATAGCTGTAAAGCCAGATGTGCGAAGACGGACTTGATTAAGGGTTTCTGGGCTTTCCCCAATATAGACTGCGTCTGGCAAAAGACATACGCGAAGTTATTCTCCTCTTCTTTGAACTGTTCGACCAACAAGACGGGAGCTTGCGATAGCCAGTTCAAGGTTGTTTGGTTGACCCAGGCAGCATTCTTTCCAGAGAGAAATAGGATTCCGGCATGGACATCGTTCAGCCACTGGCTGAATATCGCCTCTTCTTTGAGCTTGTTACCTGTCAAGAAGGTAGCATATTGACCGCCGCGAGACCGCTGTTGGAATATTGCGCTGTCCAACATAGCTTTATAGGAGGTTATACTGGTGGAGGAAAACCCAAACGGGACCTGAAGACGATCTCTTAGTCTTGCCATTTGTTTTACGTTCCGGTTGCGGTCACTCCGCTCCAGAGCTTTGTTCACTTTGCCCAGTTGTTCTTTCAAATCCTCGGCTTGTTTCGACAGCTGATACATTCTCTGTTGCATCAGAGCCTCACAGTCGAGCCGGATGTTCACGAGACCAGTCTGGATGTCGTGTATAGTTTCATTGACTTTATCCTTTGGGTTGGAGGAAGACACTATTCGTCTGATGGAGCTCCGTTGGTAGAACACCGTGGCTGACCTAGCAAACTGGATGATGGTGGTGTACATCTCGGCGATATGACGTTGCAGGTCTTCGTCTGGATAGATATCCTTGAGAATCTTCAGTCGAGGGCAGTGACGGGTGAACTCGAGGATCGCACGATTTATCTCGTCTTCTCGTTCTTGCTTTACCACCGCAACACTTAAAAATATCGACAGTGTTCCCCAAGCTAAACCTCCAAATTGAGAATCAGCTGACTTAACAATCTCGACGATGCCGGAATAGTTATCGAGGAAAGTTGAGAAGTCAGAAAGAAATCCCTGTACGTTGGCGCTGACTTTGTGCATGCCTCGCCCTCTCCGATCTTTTAGGACCATACGACTTTTGCCAGCGTTTCCGAGCTCCGTATCTACTTGATGGCGGAGGCGATCGAGTTGAGCATCAAGGTCATCCTTCCTTATTTTGTAGATATCCTCGGCGTTGGCGGGAAGGTCATCCGGAGTGGGTTGGTCGTCACTATCGGGTTTCGCAACTTTCTCTGCCCAAACCTCTCGATCTTTGAGTAGATCTTGAGGTCGTCTCAAAAGTCTGGTTCCCGGTCAGAATGGTTCGTGGAAATGCCAGCATAGGACCTAAATGCAATATTTTCGTGCACAGCTGTCAATGTTCTCACTTACTTTATATGATTTCCCCTATACCAACGAGGTGTTTTCGCTTGATCGTCCATGTTCGGTATCTTTTGTACACAGTGTCTCAGTATAAATTGCGTATTGACGAAATTCTATTCCATGTCCTGTGTGCTGATTTCAAAAACGATCAGGTGTCAGTAGATTTATGCACGAGTACATGAATCAAACAAGAGGACGAGTGCCGCGAGCCAGCCTACTTATGATGAGTTCTGAAGTTGGGCTTGCGTTGAGCATTCACAAAGTGCGCCTATTGGGTGTATCTTGTGGCGTATCCTCGTCAGCTTCACTCAAATGAGACGGCCGCAGCTGACCTCTCTTTGGCCCCTAATTTGCTGCTCTTCCATTGACTTGACTGTGGCGAGATTCAGGTCGTGTTGATGCCTGAAAAGCCTTGCGGCGACGCTTCGCGAGTCTTCATCAGCTGTGGTGAGGGCTATGCGCAGCCAGGCAGCTCAAGTAATTGTGGTGTAACGACTCCGCACATGATTCGTGGTGTCCGACAACGATTGACGGCGCTTGCAGTACAGCCCCAGCAGTTCTGCTCAGCCTGCTGCGCTGTCACAACCAGCTGTGCAGAACGAATCCTTCGAGCCTCATTCTAGTACCGTATTACTTTGCCTTCTTCTTTTTCTAGCCTAGCAGGGGGCGAATCTATCCCGATCGGGAGGTGATGCACTTCATGTATATAGGCCTCTAGCTAATCTACAGCTCTACTCAGCCACATGGGGCCAACTCCTCTGCATTGCACCCCTGATCTATCAGAACATCTGCCTAGTCTTCTTCAATGTCGGGAGCGCATTACGTGCAGCTGCATGTTATAAAGGCGACAGCCCAACACTTGATTGTGCATTCTGCGCACACCTCCGGGTTCAGACACGTCTGGCAATCTTTCCTCCTTCGAAAGCACGTATTCCGCCTTCAAACGTCAAATCTCTAAGACAACTAGCCATAACCATAACCCGGATACATATCAGCCATGGTCCCGGAACCAAGACTGGATGTTTCAAGCCTAGATCAACAGTACCTCGAATCATTGCGACTTCGAAACGAATTAATCAAGCAATTCAATGCATCATTGCAAGCTCAAATTGTTGAAGTACAAGGACGAGTCGGCCCTGGCTCAAACTACACTGGTATACCAACCTCGGCCACTGTCTTGAAATCACCAGCACCAGTAATTGAGAGTAAGACAGCAGAAGCCAACGATAACGCACCAGCTACCGCACCTAGCAACAAAGATGGGCATCCTATCGACCAAACTGGCCAAGATGATTCAAAAGTCGCAGATGAGGTTCCCGAGAAAAGGCGGTTCCATGTGGTGGTCAATAAATGGAACAGCAGCAGTCAGAAGTGGGAAGACCTGGAAGATAAACCTACGCAGAACTCTGGTGTAAACGATCGCCATATCATCTACCGTCGTCTCATGGACAGCGAAAACGAGAGGAAGTGTTGCGACGAAGAGTGCGAGATTCCACTTCCAGGATTGAAGTCACTACTACAAGACACCATGACGCACGTCGAAAGAGAGTGGTTTGAGACCGAGTCCATTGGCTTTACTTCGCCATTCATCAACATGGTGTACAATTGGGATAAGCTCGAAGAAGCCAGCCAACCGCAGCAAGCTGACGACGAGGAATTGCGAGAATCTCGTAGCGATCTAAAGTTACTTCTCGACAACATCCGTGTCTCAGAGCTTAGGAAACTCAAGGCTTACTTCAAAGATCGTGATTCTCAATTACGCGCAAAGACGGTTACTTTCGGAACACTGTGGACGCTCTTCAAACCCGGAACTAAAGTCCTGGCAAAACCCTTCATGGACCAGTGGCAGATGTTCGAAGTCCAGACGAATTGGTGCTACGTTAACCCTTCGGAGCAGGAGGTACCAGATGGTAGCGTAGGATTTGACCAATTCCGATTCTTCCATCTGTTCTGTGCAGGCTTTGATTGGGACGGGCGGCACTTCAAACGATACACGTACCGCTTCACGTTCGAAAAGTTCGAAGGCCGTCGCCTGATTAACGGACTCCAATGCTTTCCCGTCAAATACTGGTCTGCGGATGACTCACGGGGGATGGACTTCGTGACCCTCGAGGAACAGCTACTTTCCAGAGGTGAGAAGTTCGCCAATCTGTGTACTGCAAAGAAGGAAGACTACCTTTGCAAGTACGGCGGCTTCCTTCTGCATGGCCTACCACCACGAGTAAGCATTCACTACCTGTGCGAAAAAGCCAATTGTGCTATAGCTGACTTTCTGCTCATAGAACTTCCGAGAAACATCTTATCGCGCAATGAAAAGAGAGATCAAAGTTAGTAGCCACTTTATACGTGAGACTGCCGAATTAACGAGGCGCAGAAACAAAGTGTCATTGTAGACAACGTATCCTTCATGGAGTCGAGAAGAAACAAAGTCAACGACTTCTGTACTTGTCCGCCCCTCGGCCCACATACCTGGATCGAATCAGTCGATTGTTGCCCATGCGCGAGCTGCCGCAATGGCCCAATTCAATTATGGTCAGGAAACGAATTCGAAGATCCCGAAAGAGAGCGGCGAGAATTCGTAAAGTCGCACGAGCGCCTCCTACTCTGCCCTCCCAAAGTGCTAGGTTACGTCCCAATGGAGAGGCTCTGGGCGCAATTCAACGTGGAGCTACTCGAAGAAATTAGCCAGGACCAAAAAGAAAAGGACAAGCTCTGTTTCGAGGAGAAGCTCGAGTTAGACAAGAAGCACAAAGACATGCTCCTAGCGCTAATCAAGAACCACGAATCCCGCAAAAACAAAACAGACGCCTCAGCATCCGTCCAAGACCCCATTGACGGCAAAGGCCGCGGCCTTGCCATTCTGCTCCACGGACCGCCTGGAGTAGGCAAGACTCTCACTGCAGAAGCCGTCGCCCTTGCAACCGCAAAACCCCTACTTTTCGTCTCTGTAGCAGAACTAGGCAACGAGCCACACGTTGCCGAGGAAAAATTGCTTGATATGTTCGCCGACGCGAGTCGCTGGGACGCGGTAATGGTCATCGACGAAGCCGACGTCTTCCTCGAAGAACGCATCGGCACAACAGACGTGAACCGCAATGCGCTCGTGAGCGTCCTCCTGCGTGTGTTGGAGTACTACGACGGCATCATCATTCTCACGACGAACCGCATCACGTCGTTGGACGTGGCTGTGCAGTCGAGAATGCATCTTGCGATCCAGTACAAAGATCTCAGCGAAGCGCAAAAGAAGAGCATTTTCAAAAAGTTTTTGGATGATATCCCGAATGAGCAAATCAGGGATAGGGAGATGATTGATCGGCAATTGGACTGGATTTGTAAGCGCATCGATCTGAATGGGCGGCAGATTAGAAATATTGTGTCCGGGGCGCAGGCGCTGGCGAATTCTCAGCGGCAGAGGTTGAGTTATGATGATTTGAGTGCTGTGTATGATGCTACGAGTGATTTTGTGCAGAGCCTGAAGGATTTGACGCTGCAGAAGAGAGGGAGGAATGAGGCGCCGAGGTAGCTGGGAAGTTGATGCTTGAATGAAAGGAGTCATCGTGTCTCTCACATGAGCGTACGTGTAATCAAAGCTTGTTCTCAAGTTGAAGTATTAATGTAAAAAATAATAGTAGAAGTGGTAGGGGTATCTAACAGGGGTATCATGCAATGCTGATGTTGACCTTCTTTGGCCCTCAAGTCGCTCATAATCATTGATCATGTAGTTGCGCCGCAGCACCTTCGCAAGGCATACAAATTATGTGTTCACCTGAAGCGTCTGTCCCATATCCTCCAGTCCTTCAGCTTTTTGTCGTATTGCTGCCCAGTCCATGGTATCACTCCCAACTCTTGTCTTTTCAGAATTCGCATCGGGCGAAGAGGGTCTTCTCGACTCATTTGTTTGAATGTTGGATGCGGATGTGCGGTCAGATTGGACCTCTTGGCCGTTAGTGCCGTCAACAAGCTCGGGGTCTGAGTTGGCTTTAGGCCTTTCTGGCTCTGGCTGATGCGTGTTGCCCATGACAGAAGCATCGTTACCGGACGGTACACGTCCCGAGGATTGTGTTCTAGAGACCTTGGACGGTGGTTCAAGAACTTCCCGGCAGCCTTTATGTTTCTGCTCCATTGTAGTGGTCGGCGCAGTACTTCTCCGGTCTAGCCGTCCACTCCTAGTATGGCTGTCACTACTCGTCCTTGTGCTACCACGATCCATGCTCTTCTTCCCATCCTGGGCCTCACTTTTGTTGAGCTTTTCGGCTTGAGCGATTGGCATGGTCTTTGCCTTGGACTGCGGTGACTTTGCTTCGGTCTGATCATCTTCCATGCTCTTCCTCGGCATGCGCTGGCCTTCTTTCATCTCGCTTTGGCCGGTAAGAAACGCTATGACTCCAGTTTTATGACGACTCTGCTCGTCCTCGATAAGCTGCTGTAAAGCTTGCCAGTTTGAACTGACCCTCTGCTCGACTTGACTTCTCCTCTCAATAATTTCTTCTTGCGAATCTAGCATCTGGAATTCAATCTGACCTTGCGTGATTCGAGCACGCCGCAGATAGGCAGTAGGTTGGTAGCGCTTATTATACTCCGCATCTAAGCCTTTCATGAGGTATGCGGCCGGCCCAAGGAATGCAGCGATATCCTTAAGCACAAAGCCACCAATGCCGAAGCCAAAGCCTCGAGCCGCACCCACAACACCATGATGTTTCGCGCCGCAATACGGCTGCATAATGATGCCTGTTACGCCATCCTTCACGCCGTAGACAAACTCGTCGCGTCCAGCGCGAAGACCTGAATGAAAGCCTGTGACTCGTGGTGGCCGGCGAACGGTTTCGTCGCCATATAACCGTGGTGCATTGTGAACTAAGGGTGGAGATGTGCAGTCAGTAGGTGTCTTACGTGCACAAGATACGTCGATGTACTTACAGCCTTGTGTGAGCGCAAGAGTCACATTGACAGGAGAACGAATTATAGCTCTGCCTGTCTTCCTGAAACCAAAGGCTGCTTCATGGCCAAGCTCATGCGCCAGGTCCTCCTTTGGTTCCGATATAACTGACAGGTTCGATGCTTTACGACCTCTTGTCGGCCTACTGTTTTGTTCTTGCAGTTTGTTCGCCGACCCTTCAGCCGCAGTCTCTTTAGTCGGGTTACTATTCGACATTTGCGAATTCATTCTTGATAGCGTAGCCATCTTGTGTTCTTCTCGCTTCCGATCTCGACGTTTCTTCAATAGAATCTTCTCCCGCTTCCTGAAGCTTTTATGAAACTCCAAGGGCACACTGCCCACACCCGTTGCAGCATCGGCCAAGCTTGTCATCAAGCTGCCCCACACCCCCGTCAAAGGTTCACCGGGCCCACCGAAATCGTTCCACTCGTAGTGTCGGATGAGTCGCAATTCGCCCCACTTCAGTTTCTTCCTCTCCACGAGTACCTCAGCAGCGAGAGCTGAAAGCTTCACATTGGTATTCTTGATTTTCCATGCTGCGGCGCGATCACTGAGAAAGTCGCAACGCATGCTTCCTTCGCCACGAAGTGGTAACGATCTGTGGAACGAGCGTACTGCGTTCAATGCACCGTCTCCTTCCTTCGCGATACTGTCTGCAATCTTTTGGACATTGACCTTAGCTTCATCACTAAGACACTGCTTGATGCCTTCCGCCAGGCGTTCCGCGGTGAGTTTCTTGTATGGGATGCAGTCGTGCGCTCCGGCCTTCGCTTTGCTTACCATTGCACCCCAAAACGGCTGGTCTCCGAAGAATGGCACGATCATTGTGGGTTTCGCGCACTTCAGACCGATAGCTGTGGTTCCAGCACCCCCATGATGCACCACCGCGCTGCAACGGGGAAAAAGCCAGTCGTGAGGCGTATTGTCAATCATGAAAACGTTAGCGGGGCAGTTGGCATTCGAGCCAAGCCCACCCCAACCTTTAGAGATGAGGGCACGGCAGCCTGCAACCTTGACAGCCTCAAAAATGAGTTTGGTGAACTGATCTGGATCATCTACAACAATCGAGCCGAATCCAATGTATACAGGAGGTTCGCCTTGGTCTAAAAATGCTTCTAGGTCATCCGGTGGCTTAAAGCTTGACGCAAGATCCAGGAAGACGAATCCTGAGATATCGATTTCTGGGCCCCAGTCTTTCGGCTTTGGAATTAATGCTGGCGACCACATATAGGTGTAGGGCACTTTTAGACGATAAAGCTGCCCAGGTGCCCAAAGAATACTGACTTCCTCCAAATGGAGGATCTTGGTACGGAATCGATTTATGAGATCTCCAAGTCCATGCCACATCATCATCTCAACAAGCGGGTAGGACATGAAGTTGCCGTACGTAGCTTCGACATTGCTATTCTTGATGTTTGCAAGTGGATGCGGGAACTGAACTGTGGGCGTATATGGAAACCTATGCGGACTTAGCCGAGCAACAATTAAGCAGAGTCTTGACGTGGTACACGTACGTAAACATCATATGCAGCGGTATGCCCAGCTTCTCAGCAATATGAGGAGCGGCGAAACTAGGAGGATTGGCAATAATCGCATCCGCTACGAATGGGTGTTTGTCTCCCACTGCACGAGGTCAGACTGGAAAATCCTGGATGAACTATATCTACTTACTCATCTTTGCGTTCGTTTTGTCCGTCTCGTCATCGGAGGCGTTGATACAGGCGCACCACATGCCCTGGAACATCTCGTACATTTGCGCCCGCCGACGACCAATTTCGCCATCCTTGATTGTTTCGATATTCGGTATAAGCCCAGGGTTTTTCACCATAAAAGCCATCAGTTCCGCCGGGTTGCCGCCAACGGAGAAGAATTCTAAGCCCGCGTCTTTTTCGACGAAGTCTTTGAACGCTGGGTGTGTAGCAAGGCGCACTCGATGCCCATAGTCGTCCTTTAAGATCTTGGCTATCCGGATAAAGGGCTGAACATCCCCACGTGACCCTATGATGATGATAACAATATTGAGTTTGACGCGTCGCGAAGGGTCATGTTCCATCTCATCGTCCTCCGGGGCGATTTTGGCGGCGTGCGGTCCCTGCGTATCATAGGTCCTAACACTGTCACTTTCATCTTTGGGGTGCTTTTTTAGTACGGCACCCAGTGCCTTTGCGATGTATCCGCTGTCCAGATCTTTCTCTAGTATACTGAGCTTCAAACGGCCGTCCGCCTTGGATACTCTGCCACACGTTTTGAAATGTTCATTTGCAAATTTGAGACGAAGGAAGGGGTCCCGTCTCCTTCGGTCTCCTTGCGTTTCAAGACCATGTTCATGACTTGAACTTCTCCGAGGGTAGGTTTTCTCGTCATCTGAAGAATCAGACTCGGACTCTGTCGAGCATGGATCAAAAGTTAGTGTTGCTGACCTGTCTAGCTGTGTCGATGTATCCCTATGAGGCCCTGATTGTATCCGTTGCAGCAGCGAATGCCTTGCGGATGGCTTTGGTCTCTCAGTCGCAAACCTTTGTTGTGAGGGACGGACTGCGGCCGGGTTTTCTTGCTTGACTTGTACTTGCGGCCACGTAGTTGGTCCTTCAGCCTGCACCACATGGCCGTTTTTGGTCATATTTGAAGCCCTAACTCGTGTTTGGCTTGATTTTGGCGTCGAATGGTTACCAGCAATATTTGGGAATGTGGGTTCGTGGATGACCGCTCCGATGGGCGATATCTGCTGTTCTTCATAGCTTCGGTCTGCCATGTTGCGAAAGTTTGGTGGCGGTGCTGTCGCAGAATCAATCGTACTGTGTAGCAAAGTCCAGCTATGACGGGATGCGGAGCGCGACGGAAGCGAGGGCCAAGGAGCAGCATACGCGACCGAGTCTCCCGAGGCAGCCGCCAACGAGGTCGATGGCTTGTGATTGCTTGTGATGGACAAAAACACGAAAGAGGGACTAATTAACAGACGGGGGCGCTCCAGTCAACTTTGGCGTCACTGCAGGCGCCTAGGACGCCCAGGAACAGTTCCAAGTTTGCAACCTAGCCAGTCCCAGCTAAAGCCCGCGAATTAGCGCATCCGGAGGTCCCGCATTTAGCCGTGATGTCATTTGCTCTCGTCTAATGTGTAAGGACTGCATCCTGATCCAGGAACGACTTGCAGCCCTGCTCGGCATCAGAAATTCATCAGAAATTCACCGTCCGAAGCCAAACCCGTACAAGACAGCCCTGACAATATCCTGCGCCCAACCAACCCATCCCCTCGCGCTCTGTACTCCATTCAACAAGCGCACAAAATTGCGATTCCATAGGTCTTGGTCTTCCCAGTCATCCGCATATGGCTCGAAGACGGCTGCTTCGATGCTGCCAGTTGCGCCAGGCGTAGTCAGTTCCCACTCACCCGTACTTGTTTGGCGAAGATGCATCTTGGGTCCGACGACGAGAGCGCGACCCAGGATGCGTGAGTCGGACACAAATCGCGTCGCAGCATCAACGACATGTTGTACCTGGCCCGTGGCGCCTCCAGCAAGCGCGAAACGTGCAGGCGTGGTGACGATGGGCGTATCGATGAAATATGGACACAAGAGATTGATGCGAATCCCTTGAAGGCCACTTGTCGCCCTTAGACTTCTAAACAAACCCAATACGGCGTGTTTCGCAGCGCCATACTGCGGTTGTATGGCTATGGGGCAGAGCGAGGCGACAGAGCCAAGCAAGAGGAGATGGCGGTCGCGAGGAGAGGAGGGCTTCGCATCAATGCTGCTAGACGATGAACCTGGGTTCCTAGGCAGCCAAAAATAGGCGAGATGTGTGGTGTAGAGGACGCCTGTGAGGTTCACGTCGATGATTTTGAAGTCTGGCGGGGGTGGTTCTGCGGCATCGAGCTTCTTGCCCTCCTGCATGACATCGCTGCCTGCAATGCCCGCGTTGGCGACGACACAGTCCAAACCACCGTGTGGGCTCAGCTTGACAGCCTCTTTGAACAGATTGACTTGCGACTGCCAGTTGGTTACATCGCAGTGCACAAAGTGTGCCTTGTTGGTGCCGGTCACTTGGTTGTTGATGTCCCGGCACAGAGCGTCGCCCTTGTTCACGTTGATGTCTCCAATGATGACGGTCGCGCCATGCTTTGCCCAGTGGCGCACAAAGCCTGCACCAAACCCACTTGCGCCTCCCGTGATCAGTACGACCTTGTCCGCGACCCAGGCCGTCTCATATGGGATGGTAACGTCGATGGGCGGCGATTGCAGGACGGCAGCGCGCTGGGGTTGGTACGCGGCCATTATCAAGGCCAGTCCGGTGGTATGTCCGGGGAGTCCAGTAGTAAGGGATACTGTGTAGATTGGCGAAGCTAAACACACGTTCGAGATGTGATGTGTCTATGGTATGATCCGGGCTGGAAGGATAGGTATACCTTACATGTACTCAGTGTCACGCTCGTCGGACGAAAAGGGCTAGGGCAGAGGAGCCGAGGCTTCATGTCTGGCACTGGCAGACGTCACATTCGCCCAATACGTGCATCTGGCGGCGTCTGGGGCTGCCCAAAGAGGGTACGAGGTTGGCCAGAAGACGAAGAAGTAGCTGTAGCGTGTACGTGCTGCACTGTGTGGGATGCTTGCGGCGAGGCATGCCTATATCAACGCCTTGAGGCAGCGGATGGCGGGGCTGTTCGCACTGACGTTAACTTATTCCTAGAGGCTAAGTTGGATCCCTGCGTAAATTTCCATGCCTCCTTCAACCTTGTGACGCCGCCTGGTGTGTGTGTGAGAGACGAGTCTTGCACTACTCGTAGCTTGCCGGAAAAAAGTCGTCTTAGACGCGCAATTGCACCTTACATCTTATGATGCCCGCCAAACCTCCGCCCCTCGACGTCGCACCGAGCCACATCGTCGCAACGCTCTTCTACAAGTCGGACACGCGCTCCTTCTTCCCGCACCCCGATCTCTCCCCGCACAGCCCCTCGGACGCAATTCCCTCGGCCTCGCTCGAGGCGCTGAAGGATGGCGTCATACCCACCGAGAAGCTCGAAGACTACCCCCTCGAGCCGCCAACACCGGGCCCCAACGCCCTCGACAATCTCTACGGAAGCTACATTAGCCAGAGCTGTCTGACCCACTTCTTCGTCACCCTCACCAACATAATACCGGGGCTCGAGCAAGGCGCCATCGCGAGCAAGAGACTGGAAACCAGCAAATTCTGCAGAGTGGTCGAGGCCACCTTCCCACTACCCAGTGCGTCGCCTATTGCGCTCGAGACGCTACGGAGACATGAAGCAGTGTCGAGATACGAGCGTGAATGGAACGTCGAATGCGTCTTCCAGGCCGATAGCATATATCGGCGGTACAAGCGACTGGCCGTCTTCGACATGGACAGTACCCTGATCCAGCAGGAGGTCATCGACGAGATCGCCTCTCACATTGGCGTCGAGAAGGAGGTTTCCGCCATCACGGCCGCGGCCATGAACGGCGAGCTAGACTTCGAGGCGAGCCTGAGGGCGAGATGCAAGCTGCTAAAGGGTGTGCCCAGCAGCGTCTTCGAGACGCTGAAGCCACGCATCACCCTCAACCAGGGTGTACAGGAGCTGATCATGGCTCTGAAGAGACTGGGCTTCAAAACTGCCGTGCTCAGTGGCGGATTCACGCCCTTGACCGGCTGGATGGGTGCACAACTTGGTCTCGACTACGCATTCGCAAACCACCTGGTCGTCTCCGACGACGGCGCAACACTCACGGGTGAACTCACTGGCGAGATTGTACACGCGCAGAAGAAGCGCCAGCACGTCCTGGACATCGCCGAGAAGGAAGGCATTTTGCTCGATCAGGTCATCTGCATCGGTGACGGTGCAAATGATCTCCCCATGATGGGTGTAGCAGGTCTTGGAGTGGCCTTCCACGCAAAGCCCAAGGTGCAGATGCAAGCCCCTGCGCGCTTGAACTCAAAGAGTATGCTCGACGTACTGTACTTGCTGGGCATCAGTAATGAGGAGCAACAAGTACTGTTGCGGTGACCATGAGTCGGCAGCGAGCGAAACAGCAAAAGCCACGTTAGATACCTATCCTTATTTGAGCATGATACCACAGTGTTGCAGTCTGTCGGTAGCACAAAGTAATGGAGAGGTCGCTCGTCAATGATACGTACTCTTCGTACATTCTGACAGACCGTCCCCACTATCAGAGACACTAGTTTGTTAGCTGTCCCGAAGCAGTAATCCATTCTCCGAAGCCACCTCAATGCCCAGAAAGCTTGACTTGACCGCCGTCTGATCTGCATAGCCGCGCATTTCTTCTCCAATCAGACAGGCAGTGTTTGATCCGGCTTATCGAGGCTCGGTACTCCGTGAAGGGCACGCGATGGCCAAAATAATGCCGACTTCACAAAGCCTACTGCTTTACACCCCCGCAAGACATGATACCCCAGCCTAACAAGATTTGTTGTGTATCTATGGACTGCGGTAGTAAATCAATCTCACTTCCTTACCTTCTCAACTTTCTTCACGGGATACAATTGACGTGTTCATGGCGAAAGAACCCAAAGTTGTGTAGTTGATCTGCTTCATACATCCCTGCAAACCGCCTCTTCCGGTTCAGTACCATTGCTCAGGCTGAGTCGCCATTGCTTCTGGCCACCGCAAGTGGGTGGGTGAGTGAGGCCGGACACATTACTTCGCGCTACTGTATGTCCGCAATGTACGCGATTGACGTGCAGGTGCAGAAACCGTAGAAACCCGGATTGTCAAACTTTCACATACAGATACGCATGTTGTGCTTGTACCTGCCGTAGTAGACGTTGAAATCTGAAACAAGCATAGTTACAGCATGGCCAGGTTTGAAAGCATACATCGTTTTACAGCCATCGCATTAACGTTTATCTTCACTAATGTCAACATTCCGCCACAAGATATTCTTCCAAGGCACAAGCAAAATGGGGGTTCTGAATTTCGGATCCCCACGTCTCAAAAACCCGGGTCCTGCACGTTCACTTCCGGGCCTGTCGAGCTCAATGTGGATCCGTCATGCCCAAAACATGCTTAGCGCGTGTAATTCTCCGGCTCACAGCTACGCTAACCATGCACGCCATTGCAGTCAGCACCTGCAGCTGATCAACGTCCTAAGATCCTCTCCTCTCCTCTTAGCCACCTACCCAGTGCTACCGTCAGCACCTTCTCCGAATCGCCTGGTTCGTCTGTTACACTGCAAGATGGTCGCAGTTCTCGTTAAGCCTTTCGATCGTTGCGTTAGCCATGCGTTAGTTGGTCACGTGAACGTATTGATTCGCGGCTCGCGGAGCTTGATGCACCAATGCGAGAGGTGACTAGTTAGAGTTTTAGTGAAGGAAATGGTATAGTCCTCGTGAGGTGTTGTTGTAGTGTCAGATAAGCGTGGATTACCGGTAGGCGGCTTGCTGATATCTGCAGCTTTTGACCGTGGGAAGACGGAGCTGACTTCGTAGTGTGAGGTTCGTCGCAAAAGGCGAACTGGGCGTAAGTATATCTTGAGCGATCCTTCCCATCTCTGAGATGAGACTAAGATTCATTTCGTTCGGCTTTTTCTAATAGGTACCCGTAGTCGGTCGTCTGATATTGTCTTATTCCTATCGTTTCAAGACCATCTGTCGTTAATCAAAAACTTCACCCACCTTCTTTCAACATGCGCTTCCACACACTCACAACACTTCTCCTTGTCCCCACCCTATCCTCCGCCCTCCACATCTGGCCCAGGCAGTCCAGCGGTTGTCCTTCTGTCTGGACAGACGTAGCAAAGGAGCTCCAATCCGACTTCGCAGGTTGCAACGCCGATGCCCACGGCGCGATTCGTGCCCCTTTTCACGACTGCATCAACAATGGCTGTGATGGGAGCCTCATCCTTACCGACGAATGCAGCCACTCCGAGAACGCAGGTCTATCCGGCATCTGCAGCAAACTTAAGGACTGGACGACCAAGTACAATGTTGGTGCCGCAGATATGATTCAATTCGCTGCTGCAACCGCCATCTCCGCGTGCCCATTGGGCCCCAAGGTGCAAGCACTTGTAGGAAGAAAAGATAGCTCTGTTGCAGCGCCTGTGGGGTCCGTGCCGAGTAGTAAAGATCCCGTGGACACGATCCTCGCGGCATTCAGTGCAAAGGGTTTTTCAGCGGGTGATTTGGTGGCGTTGTTGGGTACACATAGTGTTGCGCTGCAGTTCTTCGATGACCCTTCGCAGGCGGGGAAAAGTCTCGACACGACGCCGGATGTGTACGATATGACTTTCTACAAGGAGACGAAAGCTGGCACTGCACCATATAGTTTGCAGAGTGACAGTCTGATGTCGAATGATACTCAGGTATGTGCTTTGAGACGTGTGGTCGTAGGGATGGGTGCTGACCGTGAATAGACTTCGCACTCTTGGGACCAGTTCGCCAACGATGCAAATGCGTGGACAAGAGTTTTTACCGATGCGTGGAATAGGTTCAGCGTTGTTGGGAATGACGTTGGGAGCTTGCGGGATTGCTCGAGCTTGATTCCTACGAGCTCAGTGTCGAGGAGACGACAAGCGGCGAATGCACGTTTTGTCGCGAAGATGTCTGCCAAGTTTCGTTCGTAATCAACTCATATATTGTAGTAATGACGGAAAGAAATATGTTGTATTCGAGCCAAACCATGTGGTGTAATTGCGGTTTTGAGATCCCTCCTTGATGTAAGAGCTTGGACTAAGTTGCACTCCTACTTGGTGATGCTAACAGAAACCTTTCGCAATGTACACTTTGTATCAATTACATGCCTTGGGTCACTTTGGAAACTAGGCTACGCCGTTTGTCCAAACATTAAAAAAAGACAGTCTCATCACATCCATAGTCTGGAAGGCGTGTGTAGCATCGGATCATGTCATATTTTAAACGGGTTGACTGCACGTAGGTTGGGCTGGCTTGTAATATGGGTCCTATAAAGTATTCTTGAGCAAAATTGGTATAAGGCGAAGTAACTTATGGTTGAAGCATGGGTGATAGCATACCAAAACTGTCAGACCACGATAATCAAAAATTCGCCAGTCAGAAACACCAAATAAGTGATCAGTGGGCACCTCACTTTGGGATTAGAAATGCATTCATCACAGACATCGAAATGTAGCATAAGTAAGACAAAGACATTTCACTGGCCGTGGAACTAGACCCGTTTTAGTAGCCAATAGAAACACTAGAAAGCACCTGATCGTGACTGATCAGAGTGAATTGCCATCGGAAAGAATTGCCACGGACCGACCGCGCGACCGCGTACCCGCCGCTTGACCCACACTATATAATATAAGCCTGCCCACTTATTTCTCTGCTTTTCTGCAATCAAAAACTTCAACTACCTCGAATATACACTCAACTCTCTCGTTCACCCTACCCCAGAACAACCATGTCCACTACTATCCATCTTGATTGTCTCCCGTGGAAATCGGAGTCATCCTTCGTGCTCACCTTCTTCAGCAACACTGATCAAGCCAAGATCAAAGAGATCCACACCTACCCAGGAGGAAGCGATTGCGCCTGGGTAATCTTCAAGACGCACGAGGATGCCAAGGCCGCTGTCACCAAGTACAATGACCGCCATTTTGGCCCAAATGGCAAGAAGGTGTATACTTCCTTGAGCACCGAGTCAGCCATCTCAACCAACGCAACCAACCGACTGATGCAAGATCTTCACGACCGCGAGAACCAAGTAGAATCTCGTACTGTCAAGATCACAAACTTGCCCGAGAAACATACTCTCCGTAATCTCAACCAGATATTCGATCCCATGATAGAGGAGTATGATTCTTTCGTACGCGATCCAGACTTTCCAGACTACGAGCCAAGCCATATCCTCCACGTGAAGTCGCCTGAGCCTGGGGTTGGACTCGTGCAGCTGGAGACGCCTGATATGGCGATCACTGTTGTCTTCGAGCTCGGTTGCCGGTATTGGAAGAATGCCACACTCAACGCTCGGTGTGTGCCCGACGAAGAGATGGAACGCCTGCTCCCCCATCGCTCTGCTGATGGCGAAAAGGATGTGATGTTGTTCGTCTCAGGGATTAAGCCTGGCACTTCAAAATCCGAGGTGGAAGACATCTTCAAGGACTTCTCAATTAATGATGTCAATATACCTCCGGGTACTGGGAAGACTTTCTGCTTCGTATTTTTGCATCCAGCGGATGCTGGCAAGGTCCTCGCGATGTATGAAAACGGTGTCCGTCATCAAGGGAAGATGGTTTGGGTGAGCCGCTCCGACAAGAACAAGAAGAAGAGTGGAGATGCGGGTCTTAGTGAAGCTTCGCCTGTGCTTCCTGTCCCTGTATCTTCCGCAACTACGGATTTGAAGGTTAATAAGCTTCCAATTGGCGTGGCGGAATCGGATATCCACCTGATCTTCCAAGACTTCACAATATCGAAGGTGGTGATCAAGCATGGTCATGTCTACGTCGGAGTCGCTTCAGACGAAAGAGAACGCGCTCTTCGAGAGCTGAACGGCAAGAAAATTGGCGATCAGTATATTACAGTCAAGGTCTCGGAGCGCAGCAAGAATTGAAAGGCACCTGCTAGGTGTTCCAGAAGGTGTAATGATATGGAATTAGAAAGGATAGCCGGCAGAAAAGCTTCGACATTCAAGCTTCCTTGTGCATAGACTACGTCGCTAAGAATGACAAGACGATCCTTTTCATCTTACGATTCTTTTCATCTTTCGATCCTTCGTTAGTTTGTTACCAACGACTATTCCTGTACTCTACAGCACAAACAACCCTAGTGTTCTCAATGCGTCTATAGAGAGTGTGCACCTCAATATCAATTACACCTTCCAGGCTGGAATAAGTGCGTTAATGGACTACCACCTGACGAGAGTATCCTTATCACAGTATTAGTGTATGGGGACTTGGTAATACATTTCTTTATCTCAACAATATGATAGAAATTATTTATAATGAGTGCGATGCGCCGCAAGACAAGAAGTCGTCACAGCTCCACGTGGTAGGACGCACCCGTTCGGGATCTCACTACACAGCAAGTTCGGTAATGACCCATTGATGTCTATACTTTAACTCCAATTGTAGTATAATAGCAAAAATGCAAGTAAACGCCTAAAAAAAGCCCCGTTCCTGTCGTACACTCGATCCCTCGTCTCTGTCCCATTTGTCTAGTAGCCGTCTCAATTGTTCCACTGAAGCTTTGATTGTAACCAACGTAAGACATATGTTTACCACGCACATGTGAAAAATGCATGACGGGTTGCGGGTCCACACATATAGTTGCTTCCATCGAGCTTGCCATCGATAGCGGAGCCATCTTCGTGCGCCGGGTCATTCTTACACTCGATCTCTTTGTCTGCACAAAATAGCCTTCCTGGATTCAGGCCATCATTCTTGTATTGGCAATCTTCTTCGCACAATCTAAGATCGAATGTCCCACCTGGATATGTTGCTGGCTTACTGATGTCTTCTTGCCGTTTCTCGGTGTATGCAGGGTCCACGCGGCAACCGACTTTCTGACCGTACTCTGTCGCAAAGAACAGCCAGGCGATGTCTTGTGAAGCTTTGCCGTACCATGGAGGTACTTCCGAAATAATAGAGAGAGCTTTGGTAGGCAATTTTGGTGGTTCCTCTGGCGCTGGTGAGGGCTGTGTAAGGCCATCGACGGGATCGTCGTTGTCTTTTGTGCCTGGTGGTGGATCTGCGAATGTTTTACTGCACTTTGCAGACCAGTAGGCATCCTGTTTAAGCAAAGGTGATGAGCCTTTCTGGTATATACTACATTCATAGCAATTGGGAGCTCTTACCGCAGCTAGCCATGCATAATTTTGTGAAATATGGATCTTATCATTGTCATTGAGCCCGAAGCAGTCTGATGCTCCACTAGCGTCATCTCGGGTGCGGTCGACGGTTCTGTTACGAGTTAGGTACGTGAATCTTATGTAGAATGCTTTCGAACTCACTCATCGATCAGGTTGTAGTGGCTAGATTAGTTTCTCAGTACGTCATATGATCGAAAGTTCTTAGGGTAGCATACTCACGTTGTCTCGTGGAGAAAGGTTGCCGATACCGAGCGCATTTTCGCAGAGACAGAGGAATCAAGATCTTCGCATCTGATCTCCGAGTTCAATGGCTTTTCGATTCCGTGAGGGCAGAAGTGAAACTTCCCCGTACCTGGCGTGGTGTATGCGTTCATGTTAGGCCTTCTGTCGCATCTTTTTTCCGGATCAGTATTGAAGTCCACACGGTCAATGACCATTTGAGCGGTGTATTTCGAGGCTTCCCCTCTGACGGGATCAATCATGTTCTTGAACATGTTCATAACGTCGTCAGGATCTTCTGGGCTGCCAAACCAACGTTTGAAGAGAATGTTGGCAGGAGGCTTGGCCTGGTACTTCTCAGCGGCTTGAAGACCCGCTTTGGCGAATTCGTGCCATTCTCTGAAGGCCTGATGGATCTTCCTCCCATCCCGTTCGTCATCTTTGTCTTCCACATTCCAGTTCAGCCATTTGAATTCATTCTTGATGACTGGGTCAATTTCGCTCGCCCACGGATACGCAGACGGTTCCGGAACCGCTCTCCTTGCAGTGGCATCAGCTGGTTCTCACACATTCAATGTTGTGTGCGGATTTCCATGAGAATTGATAGGATTGGCGATTGCGGAGAACTTGAAGCAGAGTAAGAAGAACCCTATGTGTTGGCGGACAAACATGGTAATAATGCTTCGGTCGATAGATGTATGAGACCAAATGAGGTATATGTGAGCCAATTTGACGCTGTCAATTGCTACTAGTATTCGGCTACAGTTCGATCCTGTATTTGCTTTATATGGTTTGGTATCTCCTAGAAGGGAGGAAGTTGAGGGTAGAGGATAAGGACGCTGCCTAAGGGCAAAAGCTCACCAACTTAAATACAAATCTGCAATCTGCTAGACTTTGAGGCAATGCTAGCACAGTACAGCGCGATTGGAGCCACCAAGTGCCCCCAAAATAGTATCCCAAATCACTAACCGTGTGCGTTGACTGTGCCATACTGACTGAGACTCGTTTTGTTGGGCGAAGAGACTCATCATCATAGTGTCCAATGGTCTTGCCGAGTCTGCCTTGATTGACTCAATCGCACCGCAGTGGGTAAGAAGCCTTATGGAGAGCACTCACGTAGATTATATGGCGTACTAAATGCTGGCGCACTACAACGTCAGAGACATGTGCAGTTGATCCCTCTCCATTCTGGCTCGTTGGTGAGAATAACTATAGGGAGTTTCTCGATCTTCCAAGCATGATTCGCTCCAACACATATGCGGCGTGCTGGCGATGGAGTTGGATGCAAACAGGGTGTGGTGTGAGATGACTTTGTGTTGTGAAAAAAAAGGTTCCTACATTACCTAAAGCCTATCTAATTCTGGGTATATCTGTAGTTTGTAGCCTATCAAACATAGCAGACATTCCAGATAGGTACACAGTGTTCAAAAGAATGGTTGCTCAAAGTGTCTTGCTAGAGAATCCGTCTATGCGTGCTCCCGGGCATCTGAAGCTCAACTGTGGGAGATTTGAGACACTAACCATAAAAAAAGTAAGTGCTGACGATTTTGCTCTATTGCATGCAACTACGCAAGCGCCGACATAGCTGATTGGATTTTGATTGTTCAAACTGAGAGCGGCGGCGGCGTTGCTGATGGGGCGAATTGTGGTGGCTGTTTGAACTTGGGTCGAGGCATGAGCTGCGCCATCACGTCATCGTGCTGTGCCGCAACGCTTCTGCTAATGGCATTACATGCTTTCTGGTCTATCTCAAAAATGTGCGCTGTCTTTTATTCATTGCTAGTTCTGTTTCTACCCTGATGTTCAACCTCCCCGTACCGTCGACCAGGACCTGAGTGAAACGTCTATCCGTCCAGCCGACGTTGCTATACAACATGACATCCTCCAAAGACTCAACCCATGAGATACCACAATCACCCTTCTCGGTGGACCTACGTCTCTCGTCGCCAAGTTGCTCAATATCTGGCAGGCCTCCTTTCCATACTACCACAATCTATACCTGCGATATAGCACGCCCTGTATGGGTACTCATAAGTCTTTTCAGCGATTTCGCCGATCATGTTATCGTGCGAGATCCGAACCACCCAAGAGGCAAAGACCGTGATGGTAATGACCGTCGGATAGGATGCTTTCCTACTATGCAGGATGAATGGGACAAAGAGCAAGTCGAGTTTGAAGATTCAAAGCTAGTGAGACTGGAGCCCGGGGAAACAGTCGAGACAGAGTATACTTTTTTCGTGGATACCGGACCGAATGTGGTGCGACGATCTGATGTCCAGTTTATGAAGCCAGGTAACAAGTATTGGGTTGAGCTGGGGGGTAGGAAGTGCTGGTGGATATATGCCGACGAGATGAAAGAGAGGTTGACTGAATTGGAAAAGCTAGAGGTGCTAAGACAACGTCCAAGTGTTGAATGGACGCCAACCTGTAAAGCAGAATTTACAGCTATCGAGTGACTTATCACCGTGGAACATTCAACATCATCGGCAGATGTCGATTCAGCCTGTCCTCAGTCTTCCCAAAATACAACTCCCCTAGCCGGTAATTAGCAAATGATCCTATAGTAGGCGTTCGATACACATGGATTAGAAGTTCACATGAAACTCTGTTCTATCATGCACACAGTCTTTGGGAGAACAATAAGATTTAAAAAGCCAAACCATTACTTCTAGGGTATCTATTTGACAAGGAATCCGCCCATATCGATGAACGCCTGAGAATGCCACGTGTACACTGTCTTGATTGTAATGCAGAGCCCACGGGAGCGCAGAGCCGCACAATACTAAAGTCCGTAGATGAAAGTCATCTTTTCATCGCCCTCTCTTCCGCCTTGAGTAGCTCTCTCTAACCATAGGCTTAGCCACTTCAGCTTGCTATTGTGTGCCATCACATTAATGAATCTCTTCGCCCATTGATGCTCTTGTGGGCTTGGTCCAGTGCCATTGGTCTTTTCATTCTCGACGTCCTCCGCGCTCCATCGCATGAGTGTACTCTTCCTTCTTGCATTTTCAGCTTTCAACCTCCTCAAAAAGAGCACATAGCCCAGTGCGGAGAACGCAACACAGGCAAGCGTCCACCAGAATGGGACAATATAGCCAGATTCCGCGTACTTTGGCCTGAACAACATGGCTGAGAAAACTCCGGCAAGGTTGCCCCAACCGTTTATGCCAAGCAACAACGCACGCTTTCCAGGCGATGGGGTGTTCCCAGAGATCCAAGCGACAGTGAGTGGGGATGCAACATACGTGCCGGAAAGGAGGACGTTGAGCGCGAGGTAGCGTGCGATGGTCCATGTAGTTGGGAGTATAGCGACAAAGATCAAACCAACGACCATAGTAGCTAAGCCAGACATGACCGGAACAAGGCGTATGCGATTCTTGTCACTGTACCGAGCAGCAAAGAAGAGGGTGATGGCGCCGCAGAGATGAGGGGGTGCTGTAAGCAGATTGACAAGCGCAGGATTGGACCTCTTGGTCAACGGAGCCAAGACGAGCGGAAGAAAGACAGAAAAAGCGTAAACTGGGACCGCAGAAAGAACATTGCACCCAAGTATGTGCCATATCTTGGTGTTGAAGACTGCAGAGAAGATATCACGCGGGCTTAAACCACGATCATCGAGCGTGTCTCGTTCCTGTGCAGAGGTTGGAGGTTTAGCAGGGTTCAGGAGGCCACGAGACTCGTCGTCATAGTCCCTTTCCTCCTCAGTATCCGCCTGAGAAAGCGACGCTGATGCATTTTGTCCGTCCCTGTCCCGTATGACTCGCAAAGATGCGTATTGTCGCTCTTGCGGTGTGAGAAACCATGCTGTCTCGACGCTGTGCGGTAACCAGAAATATCCCATGAATGCGACTATGACGGTCAAGCAGCCTTCGAGGAGAAAAAGAACCTGCCACGGCCGCCATTTGGTGTTCAACTCGGCGCCCTTGTTTTCATCGTGGAAGCGTGAGAAGACGACATAGCTTATGATGCCTCCAAGCGCACCCCCCACGGCCGCCTGACCGTAAAAGAGCGACAAACGTCGGCCGAACTCGAAGCGCGTGTAGAAAAGCGAGAGATACGCAACGGTTACCGGGTAGAAGCCAGCTGATGTACGCATTAGCATTACATGCTCGTGCAGATATACGGAGTCTCCATACCCTCCAGACAGCCGATGATGATACGCAGTGTGTATAGCTGCCATCTGGCCCGCACCCAAATATGCAATGCCGTGGATATGCCCCAGAGCAGCATACAGCTGGGTACCCATAGTACCATACCATATCGTCTTCCCAAGGCTGCGCCGACAGGCTGCAGGGCAACGAAGAAAGCGAAGAAGAGGGCTACGGCTGTGTTCACATCGCCCTTGTTCAGACCGATGTCGCTTGTGAAGTGGGCAGATTCTGCATTGCCAATCTGTAGAGCTCTTGGTCAGGATCAAACTCGTGGTAGCAGGCACTGCAGGCTCCGGTTAAACATACATTCGCTTTATCGAGCGCGTTGAAGAGGAACAAAAGTGCGAGGAACGGGAGCAACAAGCAGTCGAGTTTCAGAAGGGTCCGTCTGTGTAGGTGCGGGTCGGCAAAGCGTGCTTCCTCTGCGTCCTCTGGCGGCATTGCTCGGACTGACGCTTGCGAGGGGGAGGCTTCAGTGAGCTCGAATGCCTGCTCGCCGGCCATTGCGTCGGTTGCCAAGCTGCAGCGGGGACACGCGCATCACAGGGCTAAATGCTCAAGGCTACGCGTGACGTCCCTCCCAGGACACGGCCGTGACTGACATGTCGAACTTGTGGATACCGGTAGTTGTATGGCGAGGCTCATGTCGAACACCAGACGGGGCAGCTGCAGTCTGTTCCTGGCGTGGCGTTGGACCCCCTAAGAACTAAGGCTTGGTGTTGGCGTTGGGCGTTGCTTGGCGAGCCGTCGTGACGCTTGAGCGCGAAGCCATCGGTACATGTATTTTATCGATAACGAGCCTCTTGGCTGTCACGTGCGTTTGCCTCACAACACTGCGCGGTTTCCATCTGAAACCACATCCGCTTCTACCTCTTATCGATGCTTTTGTTCCTGTCTTCCATATACTGGATATCCAGCAGATTCTTCCTTCAGCGTCATGGCTTCGATTTTCGCTGGCTCTAGTGTGTCTGTCCACCGTGTTTGGAATGTCGTCGTCTAAATCAGCTCTAATACTCATTGTCAGCTGACGTCTCTTGCCTCCATACATGTAGGCTCGTGATCGCCATCGGCCACAGGGGAGAGAGCAATTTTGACATCAAGCACAGTGACGAACACTACTGTCATGTCAAGAACCGGATGCGTAGGTGTACCTTGAAGCTTACGCGTAAGAGCTGTAAATCTGTGTCCGTGAAACTGATCGTAAGTCTAATTAGTTCATATGAACAATCACCAGCGACTTGAGCAGGAAAGGGCTCTTGTGCCAGTCACCTCGGAGGTAGTCATGAAGTGCGAGGAACGATGACAGTTCAAAGAGTCAAGTTGTGCGCAACATATATTACGTCACCATATGTACTTTCAAGCCTCAACACCTATCGCCAGGACACCACAACTGATGAGTCGCCCTGCCGTTCCCAGCATTATTGCTCTACCAGTGCAAGAACTGCGAGAAAGTTCGGCTGTCCGCCGCCAACACCAGTATCCTAGTATCTGCGAACGGATTAAGCCGCTACCATAGTACGCCTAGGTACAAGTCGCCAGGGGAGGTTTAGCAGCCTCCACCAACCATACGAGCGGAACCCGCATCCTGCTGACTTGTTACAAGACGAATCAGGAATCCAGGTTCGAACGCCTGCCACTCACCCATATCGACTTGGAGATCAACCAATGACCTATTTTCTCCATAAAACCAGCATGATTACCATCCAATGTACGACTCCCGGCTTACTATACTTATTGGGGCAGCTGTCTATTCACTCTCGCATAACAAGGTCTCCGTTACATTGGTAGGTAGGCTCACCAGTCAAATTTCGAGACCCCACCCTGCCCGTGCAATTTGATGGATGGAGCAGCATGACAAATTTTAGAGGTGCATACCCTGTGGTGGAGAAAGTGGAATAGCCACGGGAAGGAGTGGAAACATTACCCCCAGACTTAGAGAACGTTCTTGGGCGTTGAGGGATATAAAATGAACGGTACTCCCGCCCATGGTTGAGTCGAGTCGAGTGAACAGGACCAACAAGATAAGCTGGGCTCCCAATATATAAAGAGCAATCAACACGAATCCGACCTTCCGTCTCGAACCACCTTGCGACTTTGATACTGTGCTTATCATCGACGACATGAAGTCCGTCTTCGTCACCATCATGAGCCTCGCAGCACTGGGCCTCTCCAGCCCAGTAGAGCTAGTCGAGCGTCAGTCGTCTCTCCAGCAAACCACCGATAGCTATGTCTTCAACATCTCGATCAGCCAGTTCATTACCTACCGCAACTCCAAGACCGGACCAGCTGAGCTCGACTGGATTTCGGATGGTTGCACAGATGGTCAGATACCGTCGTAGTCTCAACTGTAAACTACGCTAACTAGAAAAAAGTTCCTGACAATCTGTTTGGATTCAATTGTGGGTGGCCCTTGAATATGTGTAGTCACATGTACAGCCTCGACTGTGAAACACATGTGCCAAAGCTATCCGCACCGCTAACGGCCCGTTAGTCCAGAACTCTTGCTATCGCCATGACTTTGGTTACCGAAATTTCAAGAAGCAGTCCCGCTTCAGTGACGTGAGTATCTCGTCGTTGACCCTCGATCATATCTAATCCGTGGCAGGCGAACAAGGACCGTATCGATACCAATTTCAAGCATGACATGTTCAACCAGTGCGAGACCGAGACTTTCGAGACTATCTGCAAAGCTACTGCTATAGTCTACTATGAAGCTGTCAAGGCTTTTGGAACGAAGAAGGCTATGGAGATCTTGGAAGCGAAGACTGCTCAATTGGCATCTGAGAGGGCCGAGCTTGCGAGCCGTGGAGAGCTTCAGGATGTTGAGATTTGATTGGAAGGGTGGAAGGGGCTGTGTAGTATACCTTTAAGTCCATACCATATGATCAATACCAGTGCCGCTCACGACTTCTTATCATATACCTCAAAAGTGAACGAATGAAATGGGTTGAGATGGACGCGTCATGTAAACGCATATGGCAGCCAAAGGAGAGAAGCAAGTACCCCGCAATCATTGCCATCACATTCGTCTTTTTCCAATATCTAGACCATGGGAATGGCGGAGGACTTAACTTCTCTGAGACCAAATTACTGTACTCGTTCCCATCACTGTATCTTGATGGGCCAGAAGCTCCATTCAATTCCAAGACCCAGTTATACTTCAGTTGCCTATTCCAAATTGTATTCTCGAGGGTCAAATTTAAAAGCTCCTTCTTCCTCCCTCTCTTAGACTTTCATCGACAAAGCTTGATCTCCTTCTCACCCCTCCATACCTACAACAACTACCAATCACAACTTCCTTCCCAACTCACGTTCTTCACCACAATGTGGTCTCTCCTTCGGGGCCTTGGAGGCCTTGTAGGCCTAGCAAGCCAAGTCTCCTCCGCTCCTGCTCCCCTCTCCTCTGACACACCCATTACTCTTCCCAGTGGTGCACCCATAGTCCTTACCTCTTCAACAGATGTCTCGCCGAGCCCTCGCCTCCCTATTCCCACGACACCACTCGTCACCAGGGAAAATGAAGAGGCCGACTTCACTAATCAGATGTGCTTTGAGACCGCCCTAGAAGAGTTCACTGACCACCGTAATCATAAGGACGGCCCACCTGGGATAATCTGGGCAGCGAATGGGTGCTCGTCATCAGCTGAGAGGCCATTCGGTTGGAACTGTAAGTCTAAGGCCCAAGCATTTTGATATATTGAACTATACAGACTTCACTCCCGTCTTTTTGTTCATTCTACCGCCTTGCGCTTGTCCACCATGTTCTTCTTCAACCCTGTATCCAGACTGACATGTTCCCTTTCCCCAATGCAGTCAAAGACGCCTGCAACCGCCACGACTTCGGATACCGCAACTTCAAGAAACAGAACCGGTTCGATGACGTAAGTCCCCGTCCTCCCATATCTACTCGACTTGGGATTTCCGGTGCTAGAAGGGGTGTGTGCTTACGATCCCCAGCGTGCCAAGGAAGTCATTGACCAAGTCTTGAAAAGCGACTTGTACCGCCAATGTGATCACGAAATTCCCCGTGGCGCCTGCCGCTTCGCAGCATATATCTACTGGGAAGGCGCCGTCAAATTTGGCAACCATCACCCGCAGGGAAGTTATTTCGTCAATCACGCCATGGCATCGCTCGCGACAGAATTGGAGGCGTGGAAGGTAGACCATCCGGAGTGTAAGTACGAGGAGGCTTTTAAGGACGACTGCGGTAAAATGGATGTACGACAGGGGGTGCAGGTGGAGGCCCGGCAGGAGGAAGAGGTCAGAACACCCAAAAACGTTATAGCCGGCCTGGTCGAATTCTACAAGTCAAATTCACTTGCAGATGCCGAGCGTGATTGGATTCCTGAGTGGACTCGGAACCACAATACCACGAACAGGACAGTGGTGAAGAAGGTCGAAGGTGTGCCGATTGTGGGGGAGGCGTCGGATAATAAGACCACGGAGGACCCGAAAGATAATGAGTGTGGGGAAGCAGAGACCTCGGATCCAGAGACCTCGGATGGCGAGGGAGATGAGTGGGAGGCTTGGGATAAGGAGAAGCCTGGTGAGGAGTATTGTTAGAGATAGAGCGAGCGCAGTGATAGCCTGAGTATGATCCTGAGGCTAGGGATAATGGCTAGGAAGATGTAGAGGATGACGTCGAGTTGGAAGGAAAGCACGGCGATGCAGTCTGCCTGGAAGCAGTATGGGATGATAGCAAATTGGGCAGAAACGAGGAGGGGGCAAGGAAGCGTCACAAAATTGTGATAGTCTGGTTAACTAGTATTAGGATAGAGAAATTTGTGACAAGAGAGTAATTTCGAGCGGAGGACATATTCTAGGTCGTTGTGTACGCATGTACGAATCATACCTGTCACTCTGGTCAGGTTCAGCTGGTCGGTCAGGATCTCATAACACTGTACACACGCTCATCATAACAGCAACGAGCAGGCATGGCTCCAGCCAAACCCGCGCGCCCCACTTGCTAGCGATGATAGAAGGGTAGTTGCGACTAGCGACAGTCGTTGCACCAGTCGTAGGTTGGACCGATCTCGCACCCGCAATGAAAGCCAATTGTGTCAGGATTGAACTGGAGATTCGCGATTTGATGCAATGCCAGTCAATTGTCTATGAGCAGATGTCCGCTATTTGTACATGATCATCCCCGTCGGTCCCCCATAGCCGGTTTCCTCGCTTACAACTTGCTGATGAAGAGACGGGCGGCGAAGAGGCGCACGCGCTGCGGGAGGATGTACTTGGAGAAGATGTAGATGAGCGAGGGCAGCAGGATGAAGGCCACGGTGGTCTCGTTGACGAAAAAGAAGGGGATGAGCTGGGGCATGGCCGACTTAAGCATCGTCTGTCGCAGTGTTAGCCTTGGGTCCTCTCCATTGCGCATGCCGTCGTACCATCTGCTGGGGTCCAACCTCGGCCTTCTTGTTCTGGCTCGCGGCGAGCGCAGGGCGGGCCATGATGGATGGGCGGACAGCCGTGGGCGCGCGGAAAGCGGCCCTGGCGAAGGGGCGGAGGAAGCGGGCGTTCATGGTGGGCTAACTGCAGCTCGAGGGTCAGCGCGCTGCTGCGGATGCTCAATTGGCGAGAGAAAGCTTGGGATAGCCGGATTGACGTACGGGACGAGTGTTGCGAAGCCCGAGGAGATGAGCGGTGATGGTGAAGCGGATGCGAATGCGGCTGCGCGAGGTTTCGTCGTGCTTGACCTGTCGTCGGCAAAAGCTCGACAGCTGCACGCCGGGTAGTTCCGCGTCACGTGCTCCAAGGCTTGGCGGCACCACATGCAAACATCGAAGAATCATCCAGTCTCCATGCCATGATCCGTACCCATCTTGTTAATACTCGTGTCAACCAACCCACACATATTGTGGATTGGATGCATGGTAATGGCTTCTCCACCCTCTTCAATGCGCCCGAGCACGCTCTGCAGAGCTGCTTGACGCCTCATTTCGTCACGCGGGCAAGGCTTTTATCCCGAAATGGCATTGTCGCAGAGCCTCATGCTAATATAGGCGCATCAACATTAATAGCATACCAGTCCAAGCGGTACCGAGATATTCGCAGAATATGTGCTCGCCGCATCGTCGTCTACTTCAGCTGCTGACCATACATCATCATGCTAACCTTCAGCTATCGCTAGCCCTTCCATTGAGCCGTGTCGGGTGACCGGCGGTCCACCTCGCAGCAGTATAAAAGCACGACGGTCATCGTGTGTGCTATCACCGCCTCGACGTCCACAGAGGCGCCCCCTTCAGCATGGCCATTAAGAAAATCCTTCTAACAGGCGTGAGTGAACGATCGCCCTACGGGAACCACTCTCCTAATCGTAATTCAGAACTGGGAGCTCTTCCTCACTATCTTGAGCGCCCTGTACCCCATCTCAACACCACCCGATAAATCCAAGTATAACGTCACAATCCTGACGTACCCCTCGCAAACTCTTGCACTCCCGTCTCAGGTGCCCCCGTCTGCGGTGCAGCACAGAAAGTCAGACTTCACACTACAGTCATTGCAAGCAGCCCTTGCCGGCCATGACCTCGTTGTTAGTACCATGTCTGGAGGAGACGCAGAGCTACAGACACGCATCATAGATGCAGCAGTCGCCGCCGGTGTCAAGCGCTTCATCCCGCACGAGTTCGGCCACGATACCTTGAACAAAGAAATACAAGCGCGGATATCAAAATATGCCGGACGAGCTCAGGTTATCGACCACCTCAAGCAGCTCTCAATGGCAGACTTGGGTTTCGAGTGGACTGGAATTGCGACCGGATACACACTGGACACAAGTCTCATCAGCGGTGACCTTGGTTTTGATATGGGGTGGCACAGCGCCACTATCCATGGCATTGGTACCGAGCCTTTTGCCGCATCTAGCCTTGAAAGAGTGGGACAAGTCGTGGCAAGCGTCATCTCGCACTGGGAAGAGGTCAAGAATCGGTATATCTATGCCGCTGGTGCCATCACTTCAGCCAATGAGGTTCTACGGTCCGCCGAGAAGGCAACCGGCCGACAATGGACTGTAGGGAACTACGATGTTGAGGAGTGTATAAGAGAAGGCGAGACGAGAATTGACCGAGGCTATCCAGACTCAGGAATGTTCTTACTCGAACGAAGTGTGTTGTACGACGAGCAATTAGATGCATCAGCGTCATTCCGAAATCACAACGCCAACGAGATGTTGCAGCTACAACCAGAGCCAATCGAAGATATTGTGAAAAAAGCTTATCACGATCTCAAACATCACGGCAAACCGGGCTGCGGGTGCTCCTCATAATACATGGAGGAAAGCGCACACCTAATGCCACTCCTCAGCAGCATAAAGAATGATTTGCTTTCCTTGTCTCCGTACTTGGTTGAACTGCCTTGTTGGAGAAGTCCCCGCTTTGGCCGAATGCGGGAACGGAGACTATGTCGATCTCGAACCGACTTCATTGCTGGTACCCACTTTTCCATGTGGTCTCCCATGTCAACATCGTTAAGCTCCCTACTTCTTGTCGGTATGCGAGTACCACATGAACCTCTTTCGCGACTGTTCAGATCGATTTCAATTGACGTACATGCGTTCATGCAAATCCTTTCTTGGTTGCCTTGCCCGGCCCCTTCGATTCCCTGCCTCAGGATGCAAACACCTCCGATCCCTTGCCTCATGCGGGGTAATGTTCGCGAAATAATTTAGAAGGTTGGAGACGCTCGTCAAACCAGATCTATTCCTTGGTACTGGGTCTAATTCGATGCGTCTCATCCTCAAATAACCCAAGGCATGATCAAGGCAGCGGGCAGCGGACCGTCCGTTGCGAAGGCGATAGGGCTGAGAAAAGCGTTCGCGGATCACTTCATGTCCCTGCGCCTCTTCCGCTCATCCCTGTCAATTTGCTAAGATACTACGAACGGAACTACATGTCGATATCAATACCTCATGATCATTTTGCGACTGCTGCACACATTTAATGACTTGTCCACGCTCGCGAGAAAAGAAGCGTACAAAATTTTGAAAGAAAGACTTGACCCCGCCAACAATGCCAGCGATCTGAGCCCGTTCAGCTTACCACGGATCAGATATGCTCGTGCTCATGCATACAGTGTTTCGTCTGGTCTCAGCTTTTTGGCCTGAAGCTGAGGCGTTTGAGGCTGTCTGACTGCTTATTTGGGCCCATATTGTTGGCTGACCGGTCGGATTCGGCTCGATCGAAGGAACCGAAGCATGCCAACCATCCACGATGATCCGAATGTGGACGACACAGCCTCACCGCTTAACGCCTGGCCGATTCTCGGTTCTCTGAGTCTACGCCTTATCCACTGAGTGAGTCCTGAAAGAACGGTAATTTGAAAAATATTGATTGGCTGAAGCAAAGTCTATCGATATAAGGAAATCTGCCTACGTGAAGTGATATGGAAGGGGAATCGATCGCTATACCTAGAACCAACCTAACTGAATGCTGGAAGACGTAACTTCGTAAAGCCGCACCGCCCACTTTTTCCTCATCCGCGGCGTGCGAGCCCTAGTGACTCAGAAAGAAAACGCTGAAAATCGACGTAGTTATGCCAACTGTACCGTGATAGGGGTTACCGGTAGGCACTCATTGGCTGGAAGCCGCATACCGCCACTGAGAGAGATAAAGGAAAGAGATGTTGAATGTCGTGCCAAATCACTCACTCCCAATGCACAACACCCCTGAAATCAAACGCTTTGCACCGCCGAACCACTCTAGCCACAAACGCCAATGGAAGTTCACAAAAGAGAAGTGTTGCGTGTGCAAGAAGGTAAATGTTGTTGGTCGTCATCAGTAGCATGGCTGGCTGCGATGAAGGAATACCACCCTGAACTGCAACGCCGAAGTCAGAGCAGCGGGCACTGTACCCGGAAGGTGTGGTGGTTGATCGCCGATTCTTCTATACTGGGTACATCATCTCGTTGATCGGTGAAACTTCTGCAGGGCAAGAAGGAACACAGTCCTCCTGCGCTCGACTCAATGCCACGCTCAAGCTAGATCATACTCGCAATCGAGTTCAATGCCGTCGTTGTAGTTCTGATACCCACGAGCTCGGGCTCACTGACCTGGTGTGAGAGACTGGGTGAACTTGAGTACGAAGACGTTCCTCCCGAGAAACTCGATAGACTCTGCAGCGGCGTTGTGAACATGCCTACCACGGGTTCATGCTTAGTGGAGTGTGGCTCTATGCGCAGATCGGGGAACGAGCTCTGAGTCGGCGTTCGAAGCGAGTGCATTGTCGGCGTAGCTGATGTTGGTGTCGGATACGCTGTGTTAGTCGGGTAGCTTGTTGCTGTGGTGCTGAGTTGCGGTGTAGCCGTTGGTGTTGAAATCGGGTACGGCGCGGATGATGCTGTGCTTGCGTTCGGCATGCCGAAATTCTGTTGCAGTGACGAGCTCCCTGGAATAGGCGTGGGGGTAGAATGACGGTGAGAAGCTGCATCTTGGGCGAGCTCCTGTTTGATTGGATATGTGCTGGACGTCGCGGACGCAGAGGAGACAGCGCGCACACGTCCAGCTTGGGTTTCACGGCGCCGTTTAGGTCCGTCCTTGACTTTGGGGTGCGTGTGACACTAGATGTTATTGTTAGCTTGTGACACCTGTACACGGCGCTACTAACGAATGAGAGCGGAGCACAGGACCAAGAACGAGCATAGAGCGGGTTTGCTGAGGAATGTAAAGAGCTCGGAAACAAAACGCACCTTGTATGCATGCCTGAACCACGTCGTCCCTTTCTTCTTGCTGCTGACCAGCGCAATCCACTCGCCGCAGCTGCCACAGAGTCCTTCCCAGACGTCAAGATTGCCTTCTGTTCGCCGAGTATCTTGTGGACCCTGGAATGCTGCGCCCGTGGCTGCACTGACGCCATGTGTGAATGACTTGTCGTACCAAAACGCGCTGTTTTTGAGCACGAGCCAGCGTCCGGGCTTGCACAATCCGCACCACCCTTCACGTTTATTGCCGTGACCACGCACCCACCGTGGGGTATACAAATCGCCCGTGAAGCGAAGATCTTGCTCGTGTGGGGCAAGGTCCGGATCCGAAGGATTCATATCTGACTCGGGTGGGTTGGAGGCTTCTTCATGCAGGGAGGAGTATAGATCAGGTGGATCTGAGAGGTCTGCAAAATGTGAGGAACATCCTCCGTGGCGGTCCGCATTGCTTTGTAACAGACGAAAAAGACCTTGCGATGGTAAGGGTCGAGGAACCTCTAGGTGGTACTGGGGATCTTGAGGCGTATAGAGTGCCTGATTGCTGGGGTGAAGAGGATGTTGTTGCTGTGAGTAGAGCACGTTCTGCGTTGTCAGTCCGAAGTTGGTGTATGCGCTGGGTGGGTAGGCTGGCATTGAGTGATGTGGATTCAAGCGTGGGCCATAAGGTGCAAAGCGATCGGGAACCTGCGCCAGAGCCCGTGAGTTTGCGGGAGTCGATGTGGGCGCTTGTCCAGTAGACCATCTCTTGAAACGGCTGCTGTCAAGTGTGTAGGGCGAGGACCGAACGTTGTTGTGCGGTGCCGGTGACGCGCGGGAGCGACTTCCACCTCGCACAATGCCTTCGTGTTGAGGTCGGCGTGGCGAAGCTAGTGGTGAAAGTAGATGGCTTGCGGTAGGGTCTGAGTGGTTCCATGCATCATACTCAGACGGATATGAAACTGCTTCGGAAGAACCAATCTCCTCATAGGTTGACACCTCTGGCAGTACACCACCCGTGCTCGACATGGAAAACGAGGACTCGGACATTCGACGACTAGAATGTGGATTGAAATTGGTCAAGTGGTCGTGCTCTTGTCGTCCCATGCCGGGATACTGGCGTAGATCAATTATGGGAGTGTTTTCATCCTGACCCATCATCCCGTGGTTAAAGTCTGTTACGTCTGCATCTAAGGACGGAAAAGACTCCAGCTCCTCACATACTTTCTGTCCCCATGGACCTGCGCTATTAGCAATGTGCGGGGACGCGCGATGTGCCGATAGAACTTACTTGTGTCGATCACACCAGGAAAGTAGTCAGTTGTTGCAAGTGATCCAGTGCCATTCACACTGCTGTTGTAGGGAGCACTACTAAGAGCCGGTGATTGAGAGGTAGCGACGTCTGATCTTGCCATTTGGTGGCCAGGCTCTTCTCGGCTTCCAATCATGGCACTTCGCGGCATAGAATAGTACGGATTGTGGGTCTGTGGCACTGCCCACGTGGGCTGCGGAGGTGATGGCCGTGACATTTGCTGGACGGTTTGCGGTTGCTGCTGTGCTTGTAAAGGGAGATTCCCGTAGGAATACATCATTTGTGTCGCTGGCGTAGGCGAAGATTGTCCCATGGGGTATGATCTATTAGGCGATGGGCGATATCTATATGGCCCGTTAGTTTGCGCAAGTAACCATTATCACAGCCCGGATCGACGGAGAGTGCTTACTGCTGAATCGCATTAAATTCCATCTTTAGCTTGGTCCTCTATTTACAATGGCCCTGTCGAATGTCTGTAGATCGTCTGTATTTGGTCAATTGTAAGCGACCGAACAGATAGTCCATGAGCTTGCGCAAACCTCGGAACGACACCGCCCGACTGGCAACGGCCCGCCATGCAGTATCCTGTCAGGTGAAGCAAGGGAGGGCAAATGCGCACGGAAGACTCACGGTGGTAGCGAAAGGAGAGACTTGCAGCGAAAGGAATGTGTCAAGGTGATAGCGCTGTGCGACTACGGCTGAGTGTGGCGACAAAAGGAACCGTTAAACTAAAAAATGAGTGTACGGAGAACAAAAGTTCCCAACGCAGCCAGCGCGGATGGAGCCCGCTCCAAGAGAAATGAATGAGTGTGATAGTTGGGCAGGATCTTAAAGAGTGACGGGGCCAAAGGGAAAGAAAGACGGTTGGCTAGAGGGCCTGTTAGACTATATGATGAAAACACGGGTTTGCAAGATCCGAGAGCGACGACGAAGAAAGTGATGTCTGCGAGGTTGACGCAACAGAACTAGCTGGACTCAGGTTTGAGAGCAGTGTCGCGAGGCGCCTTGGCTGCAGGTGATGTGGAACGGCCACAGTAGAGGCGTTCACCTAAAAGAGCATCTGGTGGGGATGGGTGTAGTGGATGGTGGACCGGGCGCAAGGCTGCTGGGATGTACATGGCGATTAGACACATTTGGGACAGTCGCACCACTCGAAATATCCATCATTCTCGCGGCTCGCTCGGAGGGGCATGTCGAGGATGAGCAGCAAGCGTTCCATGCGGCGGAGGTAGGGGTGTCGCCATGGATGCAGCACTGCCATGGACGAGGATACTTGGCCAGAGACAGGGAGCTGCTGGTCGATGAGATCAGACGAGCAGGGACACCAACACTCTTTACGACATGAATACGAGTTTCAGCACTCGATTCGGATGGGGAGCGTTGGTTAGGGAATGATGGAGTGATGCGAGAGATTATCGGGTGTAGACGCGACAGTTCGAGGTATCAACTCCAGTACCGCGTTTTAGGAGTCGAGGCCATCTTTCAAAGACGGCCCAAACGGGATGGGAACTGACGGTCCGAGGAAGATGATTGGGGATGCCGTCTGGAGAATTGCCCGTTGGCGCGTAGTTTCATGCCAAGGCCAATGAGGTAAGCATTCGCTTCCATTGCTTAGCATCCAGCCCCACTTGTCTTCCGCGACGCGACGCGGCCGAAACGTATCTGACACGCGCCAGCCATCACCTTCGCAACATGTACCGCACCATGGACAGCATTCTCGTGAATTACAGAATTGATTCGACCACGTTCTCGCTCAGCTCCATTTGCTGTCGAGCTTCGCGTTGCTAGCCTGCGCGGACCAAAATGTCGCCGGCTGGAGGACCTCGTCGAGGCCGGGCCTGAGAGGACTCCGTTCATTTCTACACCCGTGGCGTCGCCCGCCAAGAGCTCACGATACAGTGTCGCATTCCCTATCGTCGAGTCGACTTTGATGGCCAGATGTAAGGACACTTCCTGGACAGATTCGCCCTAGAGTGACGCGGATTTTGCTTTGCAGAAGCGGCACTATCGTCCAATAATGCCGCTTAGCTTCGGACGAAAGCTGCGAAACTGAATCCAACGTCACTCATTATCCGCTCCCCTGCTATGGCTGCCTTAGTCTTGTACTACCCATCTGATCAGCTATTTGTCACTGGAGTGCAGTCCACGTCGGATAGCAATTCATCCTGAGGTTCTAGGTCGCCATGAGTCCAGTCAAGAGTAGAGCATAAATCCACCCAGTAGAAAAGGTGTCTTCACAATAGATCTAATTTGGCTACCCTCATGCTTGAGGTATTGACCCCTGAGCATCTAGGAGAATGTAGCGGAACATACATCTCAGACTTAACATCACGGGCCGGTAGAACACCGGAAGGCCATTTCACAACAGCTGTAGGCGAGTCCGTCAACCCTTGTTCACCGCATCACACGTTCTTGTTGCGAGAATGTCGGCACCAATTCTGCTACCGTTCTCCCTTGCCTTCTTATGGACGCAAGTAACTTCCAACAAGGATTAGGCTTTGTATTCCCCCACACCAAATCTGCGCGTGCTTGTACAAGGCCTCATTGCGCCGCGAAACCCCACGTGTTCGCGTTGTACAGAAACGTCCTCCACAAGCCAGGTCCGCTGCAGAAGGCTCCCAAGGGAGTAAAGTGGAATTCCAATAACGCTTATCGTCGTCTTCATCGGGGAAATGGCCCGCGGCGGTCCATGCCGAACGAATGAACTACAAATTCCTCGCCGAAAGTTTCCAGCCTTGAATAGCAACATAATCCTCATGTGAACAACAATTGACGCATGATCTTCTGCTTCCTCGATCACGAGACAGCCATCCTATATGTCGACTTAGATCCAGCATGTACGCCCCAGAAGATTGCACTTGAAGCAAGGTGCAGCTTCCTAGAAGAAGCTAGTGGCAGTCTTTCAATCACAGGTGGTAGAAAACAGCCTTCAGTGACTGCCCTTGTCTTCAGGACCTGATCGAAGACACGTACGATGCGTGCAGCTCGTTCAAAGCTTTTGCTCCGTTCGACAATCCCGGGCTTATGATGGAGACTAGGCCTTGCACCGACGATTCGTCTACTTCTATTCTTGTCCTATATATATATACCTTTTACTCGACTTCACTTTCACGAAGGGGCACGCTTATATGGGGGTTATTTACGTCTCTTGCTAACGTCAAGCATTGCACATGTCTCACGCAAATTCCGAGCACCACGCCATAACCAAACTCACTACAAGGAGACTTTCTTCCTTGAGATACGACTCACACGTCTAGTAGCGCATAGGCATGGGTATAGAGCAATGTCGGTTTCCCCTCATGTCGCACAAGTCGTTCCTCGAGGTAACAAACCCGAAATCTCTTTGCGCCTACCCTCAATTGAGCTGGAGAACCGAGCTCCACCGAGTGCAAGGACTAGCCCCAGGAGATTTGGTGAGACAGAGCCTTTTTGAACAACTCGAGTCCAAAGTACCCTGCAATTTCGCGAATCGGTCTGTGAAGCTAGACCAGCCCTACGCCTCACCACATGATGAACTGGAGGGGTTATTACCGCATCTGTACGACTTCCGTTCAGGGTGGCCCATGTCTTAACACTTTGAATCCGACAAGCCTTCTTTTGTGGAACTGGACGCGTCAACAGCGGCGCTATCTAAGGTTATTCACCAATGCCAAGATAATTGGGAAATGCGGAGCAGTATGCGGCGATTGACCGTATCAGTCATATTGCATGTGGTACGTATGATACTACGTCACAGTATTCCACTCTTTGAGCAAAAGCGATATGAGATGCTATCACGAGGGCATACGCAATAGATTGGCAACGATCGTATTTACATCAGGAACACGCGGCATGTGGATGAAGCTCTAGACTCGAAAAGGGTGTGAAATTAAACAACCGCCGCTCTTGACGACTATTGCTTCTACATGTGAACCGACCACGATACGCATCCTTTAGCCGACACCAATGACTGAACATAATTCCAATAAACCTTCTGGACGCCTTGGACGCCTCTTTATCCCTTAATGCTCTTCGAGGAATGCATTCTACGTGCCCTTCAATCAAACAGCTTATATCTTTCCGATCTTAATCTCATATTCACCACTAACCGTCTCAAAGGTCATCATACTAGCAAATTCATATCCTTTCTTCGCTTCAACATGGTTATTTCCGGGATCATTGTTCTCCGTAACCAGCTCAAGATCCTTTCCGTGGAGATGTAGAGCGCCGTTTAGTGAGGTCCCATCGATATAACCGGTCCACTCATCTGGATACGTTATGTCCAGGCCTCCAGATGTGCTCTTGTGAGTGCTGGTCAACTTCGTCATGGGAACATGCTTTGCTTTATATGGCGTGCGAACAGTGAGGTTCGTTTGTCCAGAATGCGTGTGCGTATAGATCTCCGATATATAGTCGCCAGACCTGAATGGTAGGAGATCTGCAGTCACGAGGCCAGCTACTGAGGCGATTTTAGTTTTCGAACCATGAATGAAGGTTCCATCGACTGATCCGACGGTTGTGTTGATGTAGTTCTGGTAATCGCGCTCAGGTATGTGCTTGCGATTGAAGTCTACGCGAACGCTGCTTGATACTGCATCGACCATGAAGATGGCTGGGTTTGTGTCTCCTTTGGTGGCCTCTTTAGGCTCGATGTTGATGTTCACCGAACCGCTTTTCGTCTTGACTGACACTAGGTCCAGAAGGGAGTATTTCCCGCTGATGGAGCCAGAGATTGTCTTGAGATGTGTTTGTCGAGAATATAGCGATGCGGAGTCCAATGTACCGGTGGTAAGGGAGATCGATGTTGATTTCGTCACAGTGAGGTTGACTCCATTGTGGATCTGCATACCCATGTGCGTAGAAGCTACATTCAGCGTTTCCAATGTCGCTCCATTGCCCACGTATACGACGACTGACATACCAAGACAAGCAGAACCAGATCTCACCCCATCGAAGCCATCCGGGAACGATGGATCGCCAATCATTAATCCAGTCGCTGTTGTCGAGTGTTGAATGCTGTCGACATTGACAGAAGCCGATACCGCGTATGAGAATTTTGCCCGGATAGTACCAGACACCTGTTCAGCAGGGCCTTGCGTAACATGAATCCAGCCTGCCACTCTCTTATAGTGACCATCTAGCTGATGTACCGCTTCTTGTATGTTAAGGTCCTTGGACGTGCCAAAATCGTACTCTTCGGTCTTGACATTGTATTCCCTCCCACATCGTGATGGCCATCGAATTGGAAATGCTTGTTCCGGCTCTTCGGACTGCGGAGGTCGCACTGGAGTAGCAAGCTGTGTTGGCCATGGCACAGCGACGAGGTGTGGCGTATCGGAGTCATCGTCAATGAAACCCTCTGGATGTGATGATTCATCCCCGTCTAATGGTTGTGCGGAGGCTGGCGGCGACGATATCCCAGTTCCAACAGGCTGAGCTGAAGATGGAGGAGCATCCACTATCGCCTATGCTTCGTTAGTGCTGTTCTTCACAAAATCCATGCATCACACACCTGCTTGCCTTTTTGTGCTGTCGCTGCCGCCAACAACGCCGCTAATATTGCTACAACTACCACTACAGCCAGCACTCCCCCAATCCATTTTAAATGCTGTTTCTTCGTACATTGTTGTCTGAGCGTCTTCCTTCGATATTGTTCCTCCTTCGACCTCGCAACTCCCGATTCGCGCCCATCGAGCGCAAGCAATCCTGCACCCTCTTCTCCGCTCAATCTGCTATTATAGAGGCCTGGAGTTGTGGCTTCGATATAGCTTGGTGGCGCATCTTGTCCGACGAACGTCTCTAAGAGTGGTGTTGAGGAATCATTGTATGGGGATGTGCGTGGTGAGATTATGATCTGGGACCTTGGAGACTGAATATTCGCGTTCGCCGTATCTATAAACATGCTGTTGATGCAGCTCAAAAACGCTTATAACTATTAAATAACAGTGAAGTCTGGAGTTCACAATGAGGGGTGCTGAGGTGTTGAGTACGTTAATGTAAAGAACTAGGAATTAATTAGACTGCTAGGCTAAGTACCTTTCAAGCTCCGGCATCAAAGCTTGATCTGTAACTTGAAGTTTGAGGCGAACGCCTTCTGCTACATAATTGTTTCGGCGGTAGAAACGCTGCGTGTTTGACTTGGTGTCTTGGCGGGTATCTGGACGCGAGTGCAGACTATAAACTCTGGCAAACCTTTATTAATTTGAGATGAGTATATATTATATTCACGAGACTTCTACCCCAAAAGTTTTCCTTCTCCTATACTTTGGACATATGCAAAGTTTTAGGATTCGCGTATAATTACATATTGAACATTGCGATTGTATACGACTAGAATCTACTAGGCTGTAATAGGGAATAGGTGTTATGAAACTTAGCGCAACTAGATTACGTACGCATCGAACTATGTGGGCAGGGCAACCTTGACTCTCTTACTGAATTTTGATCGTTTCTCATTGGCTTAAAACACCCATTTCCTAATCGGGTCTCTAAGTTGAAGGCGGGAGAGAAGATTAGACGCAAATAGGAAGTGGATGTAACACCTAGTAGGAAGAAGATTGGAAATGCACTGTTTTTTGCTACGACTTCCAAATCATTGTTGGGCCGGGCAACAATATTTAATCATTGGATTGTTCTCAAGAAGCCTCTCATTCACAGCCTCTCTCATTTCGATCCTTCAACTTCAACAAAAACTGGTGCATACCTCATCATTTGACACTGAAACCTCACCACGTAAATTACCATGTCTGCTCCATCAATCATTCTCATCGGTGCAGGTGGCTATCTCGGCGGTCCTGTCACCCGAGAACTGCTTGCGAATTGTTCACGCTTCAATCGCATCGCTATCCTAACCGAAGAGTCCAAAAAGCAAAAATTCGCTGAGCACAAAGCAAAGGGATTTGAGCTCGTTCTAAAGGCTTTTGACTCTCCGGATTCTTTCAAAGGTTCCGCCTACGATTTCTCAATGTGACACAAGCTGACAAAACTTAGGGTTCGATATTGTGATCTGCATGCTTGGAAATCATGCCATGAAATACCAGCCTGCCATCATCGATGCCGCCATGGCCGCAGGCGTGACCGAATTCTATCCATCTGAGTTCGGGTCTGACATAGGGCAAGGCGATTACTTGACAAACCGATACTGGCGCGACAAGCATATCACCCGCCAGTATCTGCGAAATATTACAAAGAAGAATCCTGGATTCAACTATACATTCCTCATCACTGGAGGGTTCATCGAGTTTGCGCTGCATCCGCTGTTCGGCATGGATATTGACAAGCATACATTCACGTTTTATGGGCCACCCGAGAAGCAGGAGGCCCTTACTGCTGTTCATGAGTAAGCTTTCTCATAGAGCTAGAAGTTTCCTGGGATAGTTTGCTAATTTTTTTTTGAATAGTGTCGCGAAGTACCTCGTGGAATCGGTCTTCCTCCCTAAATCACCCTCACAAGAACGCATATTCCGAATCCCTGGAGGAAATTACACCTGGAACGATGTCGTGGCCACCTTGGAAAGGGTGCAAGGTGTTAAGTATACATGCACGTATCACCCTCGCCAAGACGCGATTGATGCGCAGAAGGCGTGCGCGGAGAAGGGTGACGTGGATGGAGAATTGGCCTTCTCGCTCAAGTCCCTCTTAGGCGATATCAACGCGGTGTGTGTACCAAAACCGTGGGACAACGACAAGTTTTCGTTCAAGCCGGCGACGTTGGAAGAAGCGGTGAGGAATTTTTTTGAGGATCTGAAACGGGGTGAAGATAGGTTGGCTAGGAACTTTCCAATGCTTTCGCAGTCGTAATTGTAGTGGCCGTTGTGGTTCTCATAGATAAGTGATTTCTTACTCCATTTGCACGAGTGGCCTCAGATTATCACACTCCTTGTCCAGAACATCACCTACCCAAAGTAAATTTGAAGCGTGCACGATAATTTCGTCCCATCCTTGCAGAGTCATGGCTTTTGCAGTGTTCCCGATGATGTCGCAGAACCACAGTCTGTCTTCGTTGTCTGTCTCGAGTGCTGCCAGAATGGCTGTCCAAAGCAACATCGACTTGAAACTTTTCCATTCTTCGCCATAAATTTCCAATAGCGTTCTCAATCGCTCAGTCTCTACTCCAGTAAAGACGAGGCGTGCTCCGAAGCGTCTTCTAATCTTACTTAATAGGATTAGTGCTCCTAGGCGACAAGACTCATCAACAAAGTTTGTCTCGTCGATGTCTTTCAACTCTATGCCACCATCCAACAAACGGTGGCTCAAAGGATCGACCCAAGTCTTTAAAAATGAGTGGTCTTGCCATAGCAACCTCTTTTTCAACTCGCTTTTGATTGCCATGGAAGTGATACTCAAATCCTTGAACATTTCTACTAATGTAGGGTCACGGGGAAACGCGATTGACCAGATGCTTGATGCGTTAACAGAAGGATGGGGGAACCACCAGGGTATCTCTTGCGCATCGTCCCGGAGCTCGGCCAGGGTTCTGATTGGGAGTGGGAACTTCGGATGTTGGCCAGCGAAGCAGGATGCGGAAACGTCGATACTAGTTTCGCATGAGCCGTAAGATTGAGTTGCGTCATAAGAATGGTTGAAAAGGAGACTTCAGTCATACCCTGACAGCAACAGTCTAAGAATTCTGTTGTGATCGATAGCATGGACACCTCCTTTCAGCCTGATGATAGTGCGGAGGCCTTCCATGTGCATGTCATAGCTTGCCCAGTCTCTGTCGGAATACTGCGTTTCATGAGCACAGCGACCTCTGAAACTAAGTAAGGAGCTTACGCTGAAGCACGCGAAGCCCAGGATTGTTGCGATGATCCCATCACCAACACTTTCAACTGGATCCGAAAGGCGCTTGTTGACCGACTGCAGAGCTTGGGAATGGAGTGCGAAAGCTTGTTTCTCCTTTGCGTACCCAGGAAAGGACGCCGTGATGTCCCACGATATGTGTGATAATATCTCATAGAACAGCGCGGGATCTGAGAGGCTCATAGGCAGCCATGTCTCTCTGATTGGTTGGAGTCGGGGTTCTGATGAGCAAAATACTACACGAAATGTTCAGTGAGCTAGATGTATATAAGAGGTGAGCCGGTATACTCACAGTAGTCAACCAGGAAAGATGTCTCTGAAGTCATATGTATTGGGAAACACGCAAAAGGATCTGTTCTACATCCACCTGAAACTAAACAGGGCACGTTTAGCTCTTGCGCAGGTGTTATAGCTTTAGTATGCATTTTCCGGATTGGATACTTCTCTGGGTGGGGTTTGGGGACAATATTCCTGGATGATGAGGCTTCGTGCTTCTTGCAATCCTTAACGTTCTCAAGTTGTCTTCGAGGCCGAGGTTGCCCGCGCCGTGCAACCCCAATGTCCCGCATAACATGCTTCTGGATTGCAGTGCGTACATCTCTTCGTGGTGGCACTTTCCCTGTTTGTTGGACTTCAATAAAGAGAAAATTGGAGCTAGGCATCTCAGGCGTTGAACATGTCATGCGGGAACGATGCGGGAGATGTTCTTCGTGGCCACTTCCTATACGTTATTTTGTCGTGTTGCGTGGTTCGGTTTCCTCAGTGCTTACAAATCTAGCAATCTAGCAACACCAGGTGTGGCAATAATTCGTGTCCCTTTTCCACTTAGATGAGGTAAGCTGCCCTAAATGTTATGCTCTACTTCGGTCGCCAGCAACGCTCTTAGATACTACAAAAACTTGTAGTATTGCTCTGCATATGCACTGTAACCAGCCTACTATCTTAAATAGAAAAATAGACTTGTTGGTTGTCTCTTTGAATGTTTGATGGGGTGCTCTGCTTACCTCATCTAAGTGTTGGAAAAGGGACACGAATTATTGCCTCACCTGGTGGCAACACGTCACAAGACCTAGATTTCTATACTACCTAACATATAGTTAACTACTTGTCTTAATACAAAATCTAATAGATAGATAGTAGTATATGAATGATATGGCCAAAGTGTGTATATGTTATTATTTAGATGGTCGTGCTGGAGTTGCCGCAGCAATTGGTTCAAGTATGCTCGTTAGAGTCCGCACACGGAGCGCTCTCACCTATGGATAATGTACAGACGTGAGAATTCAGAATCGGCAATACGGTCACTCTCAGACAGGAACTTGGTGTTGCAGATGTGAAAAGGAAGAGGCAACAGAGATCGATGTTCACAAGTTTCTAGGAATTTGTATTATCATTCGCCGCCGACATTTCAGTGCATGGGAGGGAATGCAAAGTATGCTAACTCCTTCAGTACAAGACTCTTCTGCTCTGATGGCAATATAGCGCTCACGTGTCAACCTTGTCAAAGGTAAGCTCCCCATCCTCATTCCTCGTCAATCTCACGCGCTTGCTTTTGCCTTCTCGCAACAAGCCGTTGAAAGTATACTCTCGCGCTCTTTTCTCTTCCATCTTGATACCCGCGCCATTTTTGGCTCGTTCTGTTGCCCGGAATGGTTCCCAACTTAGGAGAAGTCCCACTAGGACCGAAGATTTGAAAAGTTGCTGTCCGGTCCGAGATTCCAGCACGGTCAAAACAAGGAAAGCAACAGAGGCCAAGACGACCACAATTGGAAGAGTAACCCACTCCCAGCGTAAGTGGACGTGTGTTTCCATCATCAATGCGTTGCCGATAATGTTCGAAGGCTTAGCATTCTGCGACCTGCGTAATAATGAGCTGATGACAGTGCTCACTATGTCCGCTACATCGGGTGACTCGAAGCCCACAATATACTTCTGCGTCAATTCCATCTCAAGTATCCGATTGACAAGCTCCGCAACAACGTCTACAAAAGTCACTTTCAGCTCGATGTCCATAATATACGAATGCGATTCCTCATTATCGCCTAGATAGGTGGCGTGGCTATTCGGGCAGTGGGTGTCATTCGCACAGGCGTTCGAAATGGTCAGCGGCAAATATGTGCGCAGATCGGCGAACATTCGTAACATGGTCAGCTTAGGCCCTCCTTGATACAAAGTATGTCTCCTGCTCTGAAGGTACTATGAATGATTGGTTCTACGCACCTTGTTTAGAATCCGCTGACCACTCGCGCAGAGCAAATGCCTCAGCAGTTGATACAAGTGCTGTGCCGTTCCTAATAGCGACCTGGCGAGAAGGGAACTCGAGTATCTGCTGTGTGAACGGTTCAAACGCGAGAGCTAGTATAGTAAGAGCCGCCCCAATCGCGGCAAGGACGTGGATCTCTCGTTTCATCTTGAAGAAATACTTCAGAGCACCCCAGGGTCCACGACTTGCATCATCGTAGGTTTGTAGGCGGTCAAGAGCGACCAAACACCTCTCAAAGTGGTTCCATTCAAGTTGACTCAAGCCTTCAGCCAATACGAGTAGCAAGGCTGAACGTGCGAATGTCGAAAAAACGGCAACAAGGGAGTTGATTTGTATTGGTAGCTTTCAATGCGACAATGGCTTTCCGTTCATGATGAACAGGATCGCAATAATGAGGATCATTGAGATCAAACTTATTACGATGGCGCCAACTTCGCACCACCAACTGAGCTGCTTGAGCGCAGTGGGTCGTCGAGCGTTTCGAATCGAGCGTGAAGACGACTCGACTTCGTCATGCTGCTCTTGCAGGGTAGAAGCTTCAATAGTGCTTCGCGTGGCAGAAAACTCCGAACAGTTTTCCAATACGACGACTTCGTGCCTGCCTAGGTTTGCCGATTGCGAGCCTATAGAGGACATCGCCTAGGGATCTCGCTTTTTAGCCTCGTTGTTTATATAGACACTATTAAGAGGTAGACGCAATATTACTTAAAAATCCTTAAAAGATTTAGAGCCTATAATATTCTACGAGTAAGCGTTAGTAAAAGAATATATAGGCTAGTAGAATATATTAAAATAAAAAGTAATAATATACTCTAACGTACCCTATAGGTATATTACTTACATAGGTATATTTCTTATATATACTAAGACCCTATTAAAATATACTCTCTATAATAGTATAAACGCGATACCTTAATAATATAATATATAATAGAAATTAAATAAAAATTAGATATAGCTTATAATCTAGGCTAAAAAATAAGACGTAATACTCTCCTAGTAATATATTATATAGATCTATAACATCTCTTAAAAAACCTTAGTAATTAACTCTATAGAATATCTTTATAGCGTAATTAGAAGCCTAAATTAATAAAGCTCCTTAAGATAGAGGAGGACGTAATTATCTAATATATACTAGACCTAGATCTTTAAGGATTTCCTTAGCTTACTACTATTAAAGATATAGCTAATTCCTTACTTACTAAACACTACTATAATCTAGTTAGCTAGAACTAGGCTATAACCTTTATTAAGCGTATACTAGAGCTTAAAGTTAAGTTTAATTAAAAGTATAACTATAAGAGAGCTCTCTATAAAAATCCTAGACTTATATAAAACTAGTTCTAGCTTATAGAGAATATAAAGGCTAAGTATAGTATCCTAGATAAAGATACTTATAACTTTAATAAGACTAGCTTTATAATAGGCTAAATATTAATAGAAGCTATAGTTACTAGCTTAGAGTATTAAGGATAGCTAAAGATAGTATAGTAAGGTAATTAAGAGTAGACTATAGTTATCTAAGGTATTAATATAATAGGGTAGATAATCCTACCCTTTATCCTCTTTTAAGGTAAGAACTACCTCTCTACCTAGTATAAAGAAGATACCCTACTATATAATTAGGTTATTAGGGTCTCTAAAAATAGCTAGATAATAAATAAGCTTAGCTTAAAGTAGTTAAAGTACTTTAACGCCTATATAAAAAGATATAACGTACCCTATAGGTAAGTTAGCTATATAGGTAAGTTAGCTACTCTACTAAGACCCTATTAAAATATACTCTCTATAATAGTATAAACGTAATACCTTAATAATATAATATATAAATACCTTTAAAAGAAACTCTAATATAGCTTATACTTTAGGCTATTAATTAAGGCGCGATTTCCTTATTATAATAAGCTATAAAGGTCTATAATATCTCTTATAGAATACTAAGTAACTAACGTAAAGAGAAGCCTCTATAACGTAATTATAAGCCTAATAGTATAAAGCTTCTTAAGATAGAAGAGGAAGTAATTATCTAGTATATACTAGACCTAGATCTTTAAGGATTTCCCCTAGTTTACTACTATTAAAGATATAGCTAATTCCTTACTTACTAAATACTACTATAATCTAGTTAGCTAGAACTAGGCTATAACCTTTATTAAGCGTATACTAAAGCTTAAAGTTAAGTTTAATTAAAAGTATAACTATAAGAGAGCCTTCTATAAAGATCCTAGGCTTATATAAAACTAATTCTAGCTTATAAAGAATATAAAGGCTAAGTATAGTATCCTAAATAAAGATACCTATAACTTTAATAAGACTAGTTTTATAATAGGCTAGATATTAATAGAAGCTATAGTTACTAGCTTAGAGCGTTAAGGATAGTTAAAGATAGTATAGTAAGATAATTAAGAGTAGACTATAGTTATCTAGGGTATTAATATAATAGGGTAGGTAATCCTACCCTTTATCCTCTTTTAAGGTAAGAACTACCTCTCTACCTAGTATAAGGAAGATACCCTACTACGTGATTAGGTTATTAGGGTCTCTAAGAATAGCTAGATAATAAATAAACTTAGCTTAGAGTAGTTAAAGTACTTTAATATATATATAAAAAAATATACTATTAGTATAGTATATTTACTAATAATTAATAGCTATAAAAGCTATAACTTACTCTTATTCTAGTAGTACTATAAGGATAATAAGATTATTATACTCTATATACCTTTATACTTATTATACCTATTATAGCTACTAGATATAGGCTATTTTTCCCTCTAAAGAAGGTATATAGGTACTAAGCTAAGAACCTAATATATAACTATATTAATTATATTACTAAAATAAAGTTTTTACTATACTTTATACCTACTTTTAATACTTCTATTATAAAGAGTAATATCTTAGGTAGCTTTAAAGGTACTAGCTTAGTCTTATTTAACCTAGAAGCTATAATATTAAAGATAGATATATAGTTAAAGATACTACTATTAACTACTATAGAGGATAGTCCTTAGGAGTTAAAAATACTAAGTAATACTTTAGAATTTAGGTCGTAATTAATACTAGTAAAGATAAGGATTTAAACCTACTTAGATAGCTCTCTTACCTCTATAGTTAAGGCGTTTAAGAAGGTCTTAAAGGGTATAATAATAATTACTTATAAGTTTATATTAGTATAATAGGAGATTATATATCTTTAAGTAGCTAATAAGGTAGCTATATATTAAAAATTATATAAAAGGAAGTAGTTATAGAAAGAAGAGACCTTTATAGTAGAGAATAGTACTTAACTATTAGCTCTAAAAGAGTTTAGTACTTATAGTAATAAAAAGAAGTTAAAAAAGAAGGTATATATTAAAGAAGATCTACCTTAATAATACTATAGGTAGTATAGTAAGATAGGGTATAATATATATACCTATAAAAGTAACTAGAATAATAAAGAAAATACTATAAAATAATTTATACTCTTAGGTTTTATAGGTCTTTATAAAGTTTTACTAGTTTTTATAGTATTTTTAGAGTAAAGATATTAGTACTAGTAAAGATAGTACTCTACTATTACCTATAGTATAATCTATATAATAGGTAAAACCTAGTAAAGACTAGTAAAGATTATAGTAAAGATATCTTATAAAAATATCTATAAAGATCTTTATAGGTCTTTACTAAGTTTTACTAGTTTTTATAGTATTTTTATAGGTAATAATATAGCTACGCTAGTAGAGGTAAGAAATATACTATTACCTACTATATAAATTATATAACTAGTAAAACTTTATATAACTTTATAAAGATTTAGTAAAGATACTTCTTTATAATTTATACTCTTAGGTTTAGTTATTTTCATGATATTTTATGAGTTTTTACGTATTATACTATAGGTAATAGTATATTTTAATAGGGTCTTAGTAGAGTAGCTAACTTACCTATATAGCTAACTCGCCTATAGGGTACGTTAGGACTTTATTAGGATTAATCTCCTAAAATATATTATCCCTCTTTACCCTACCTACTCCTTATTATATTAGTAATTTATAAATAAAATAAGCCTTATCTTACTCTTAAATTATTCTAATATAATTAGAGAGGTAGTTTAGAATATTTAGTATATAAATAGACTTATCTTCTATAACTTCTACTAAAAGATAATTTAGTAATAAGATATAATTACTTATACTTCTTAAGAGAGCTTTAGCTATATTAAAATCCCTTAGCTATACTTTAAATTTATTACCCTAATACTAGCTACTATAGCCTATAATTAAAGTATTAAAGATAAGAAGTAACTTATTACTATTAACTAATATCTAGTTAAGGAATTTTTCTTTAGGAACTATTTTAGAGGGTTAATAAGACTTTAATAGTTTAGCTTTAGGGTAGTCTTATCTTATAGTTACCTAGTTAACCTTTTAAGCTTTAGATATCTAGATTATTTAGATTTAAAGCTTTTATTAGAAATTAGGTAGTATTATATTATAAAGTACCTACTACTCTCTAACTAGTATACCTTTTACGTAGTTAGGCCTCCTTAAAAGGCTATCTACTAGGTTCTCTAATCCTAGCTTATATTTAATTTTAAAGTTAAACTAAGCTAACTTTTCTACCTATCTAGCTTATTTAAAGGAGAGTTCTTTAGTAGTTATAAAATACTAACGTACCCTATAGGCGAGTTGGATATATAGGCGAGTTAGATAGCGTGCTAAGCCCCTATTAAAATATACTATTACCTATAGTATAAACGTAATACCTTAATAATATAATATATAATAGAAATTAGATAAAGCTTAGATATAGCTTACGCTTTAAGCTATTAAATAAGATATAATACTACTACTACGAGAGGCTATATAGATATATAACGTCTCTCCTTTAATACTAAGTAACTAACACGCTAGGAAGTATTCACGATATAATTATAACCTAAACTTAATAAAGCTCCTTAAGATAGAAGAGGAGGTAATTATCTAGTATATACTAGACCTAGATATCTAAGGATTTCCCCCTTAGCTCGCTACTATTAAAGATATAGCTAATTCTTTACTTACTAAGCGCTACTATAGCCCTATTAGCTAGAACTAGGCTATAACCTTTATTAAGTATATACTAGAGCTTAAAGTTAAGTTTAATTAAAAGTATAACTATAAGAGAGCCCTCTATAAAGATCCTAGGCTTATATAAGACTAGTTCTAGCTTATAAAGAATATAAAGGCTAAGTATAGTATCCTAGATAAAGATACTTATAACTTTAATAAGACTAGCTTTATAATAGGCTAGATATTAATAGGAGCTATAGTTACTAGCTTAGAGTATTAAGGATAGCTAAAGATAGTATAGTAAGGTAATTAAGAGTAGACTATAGTTATTTAGGGTATTAATATAATAGGGTAGGTAATCCTACTCTTTATCCTCTTTTAAGGTAAGAACTACCTCTCTACCTAGTATAAGGAAGACGCCCTACTACGTAATTAGGTTATTAGGGTCTCTAAGAATAGCTAGATAATAAATAAGCTTAGCTTAGAGTAGTTAAAGTACTTTAATATATATATAAAAAAACGTACTATTAGTATAGTATATTTACTAATAATTAATAGCTATAAGAGCTATAACTTACTCCTATTCTAGTAGTACTATAAGGATAATAAGATTATTATACTCTATATACCTCTATACTTATTATACCTATTATAGCTACTAGATATAGGCTATTTTTCCCCTCTAAAGAAGGCGTATAGGTACTAAGCTAAGATCTTAATACGTAACTATATTAACTATATTACTAAAATAGAGTTCTTACTATACTTTATACCTACTTTTAATACTACTATTATAGAGAGTAATATCCTAAGTAGCTTTAGAGGCGCTAGCTTAGTCCTATTTAACCTAGAAGCTATAATATTAAAGATAGATATATAGTTATAGATACTACTATTAACTACTATAGAGGATAGTCCTTAAGAGTTAAAAATACTAAGTAATACCTTAGAATTTAGGTTATAATTAACGCTAGTAAAGATAAGGATTTAAACCTACCTAGATAGCTCTCCTACCTCTATAGTTAAGGTATTTAAAAAGGTCTTAAAGGGTATAGTAATAATTACCTATAAGCTTATATTAGTATAATAGGAGATTATATAGCTTTAAGCTACTAATAAGGTAGCTATATATTAAAAATTATATAAAAGGAAGTAGCTATAGAAGGAAGGGACCCTTATAGTAGAGGATAGTACTTAACTATTAGCTCTAAAGGAGTTTAGTACTTATAGTAATAGGAAGAAGTTAAAAAGAGGGCACGTACTAAAGGAGATCTACCTTAATAACACTATAGGTAGTATAGTAGGATAGGGTATAATATATATACCTATAAAAGTAACTAGAATAATAAAGAAAATACTATAAAATAATTTATACTCTTAGGTTTTATAAGTCTTTATAAAGTTTTACTAGTTTTTATAGTATTTTTAGAGTAAAGATATTAGTACTAGTAAAGATAGTAATTATACTATTACCTATAGTATAATCTATATAATAGGTAAAACCTAGTAAAGACTAGTAAAGATTATAGTAAAGATCTCCTATAAAGATATCTATAAAGATCTTTATAGGTCTTTACTAAGTTTTACTAGTTTTTATAGTATTTTTATAGGTAATAATATAGCTACGCTAGTAGAGGTAAGAAATATACTATTATCTACTATATAAACTATATAACTAGTAAAACTTTATATAACTTTATAAAGATTTAGTAAAGATACTTCTTTATAATTTATACTCTTAGGTTTAGTTATTTTTGTAATATTTTATAAGTTTTTATGTATTATACTATAGGTAATAGTATATTTTAATAGGGTCTTAGTAAAGTAGCTAATTTACCTATATAGCTAACTCGCCTATAGGGTACGTTACTATTAGTATAGTATATTTACTAATACTTAATAGCTATAAGAGCTATAACTTACTCCTATTTTAGTAGTACTATAAGGATAATAAGATTATTATACTCTATATACCTTTATACTTATTATACCTATTATAGCTACTAAATATAAGCTATTTTTCCCCTCTAAAGAAGGCGTATAGGTATTAAGCTAAGAACCTAATATATAACTATATTAATTATATTACTAAAATAAAGTTCTTACTATACTTTATACCTACTTTTAATACTACTATTATAGAGAGTAATATCTTAGGTAGCTTTAGAAGTACTAGCTTAGTCTTATTTAATCTAGAAGCTATAATATTAAAGATAAATATATAGTTATAGATACTACTATTAACTACTATAGAGGATAGTCCTTAGGAGTTAAAAATACTAAGTAATACCCTAGAATTTAGGTTATAATTAATACTAGTAAAGATAAGGATCTAAACCTACCTAGATAGCTCTCCTACCTCTATAGTTAAGGCGTTTAAGAAGGTCTTAAAGGGTATAACGTACTCCACAAGCGAGTGGCCGGTACAAGCGAGTGGCCGGCTTTTGCTAAGACCCTATCAAAACGTACTGTTGCCCACAGTATAACGCGATGCCTTAACATAACAACGTGCGATCCTCTTAAAAAGAAGCCTAAATACAGCTTACGCTTTAGGCTTTAAAACAAGACGCAACGCTTACTATCTACGGTGCTGTACGGTGCTATACAGTACCAGAGAGGACGCTTCGACGGCGACGTGCTAGAACACTATACCGACAAGATTGCCAGCCTAACTCAATAAATCTCCTTAAGACAGAAGAGGAGGTAATTGTCTAGTATATACTAGACCTAGATCTCCGAGGATTTCCCCCCCGGCTTGCTACTATCAAAGATATAGCTAATTCCTTACTTGCTGAGCGCTACTGTGGTCCAGTTAGTAATAACTAGGCTGCAAACTTCGTTAAGCGTACGCTGGAGCTCAAAGTCAAGTTCAATCAAAAGTACGACTACAAGAGAGCCCTCTGTGAAGATCCTAGGCTTATACAAGACTAGTTCTGGCTTATAGAGAACATAAAGGCTAAGCACGGCATCCTAAATAAAGATACCTACAACTTTAACAAGACTGGCTTTATAATAGGCCAGATATTAACAGGAGCTGTAGTCACCAGCTCAGAGCGTTGAGGACGGCCGAAGATAGTGCAGCAGGGTAATCAAGAGTAGACTACGATTATCTAGGGTATTAACGCAATAGGGTGGGCAATCCCGCCCTTCATCCTCTTTTAAGGCAAGAACCACCTCTCTACCTAGTACAAGGAAGACGCCCTACTACGCGATTAGGTTATTAGGGTCTCTAAGAACGGCTAGATAACAAATAAGCTCAGCTTAGAGTAGTTAAAGCACTTTAACGCCTATACAAAAAGACGTACTATTAGCACAGTACGTTTACTAATAATTGACGGCTATGAGAGCTATAACTCGCTCCTATTCTAGTAGTACTACAAGGATAATAAGATTATCACACTCTATATGCCTCCACACTCATCGCACCTATTGCAGCCACTAAATATAGGCTGTTTTTCCCCTCTGAAGAAGGCGTATAGGCGCCAAGCCAAGATCCTAATACGCAACTATATTAACCACATTACTAAAACAGAGTTCTTACTATACTTTATACCTACTTTTAATACTACTATTATAGAGAGTAATATCCTAGGTAGCTTCAGAGGCGCTAGCTTAGTCCTATTCAACCCAGAAGCTGTAATATCGAAGATAGATATACGGTTAAAGACACTACTATTAACTACTATGGAGGACGGTCCTTAGGAGTTAAAAACACTAAGTAATACCCTAGAATTTAGGTCGCAATCGACGCTAGTAAAGACGAGGATCCAAACCCACCTAGATAGCTCTCCTACCTCTATAGTTAAGGCGTTTAAGAAGGTCTTAAAGGGTGCGGCAATAATTGCCTATAAGCTTATGTTAGCATAATAGGAGATCACACAGCTTTAAGCAGCTAACGAGGCAGCCATACGTCGAAAATCGCACAAAAGGAAGCGGCTACAGAAGGAAGGGACCCTTACGGTAGAGGATAGTGCTTAACTGTTAGCTCTAAAGGAGTTTAGTGCTCATAGTAATAGGGAGAAGTCAAAGAAGAGGGCGCGCACTAAAGGAGATCTACCTTAATAACGCTGCGGGCAGTATAGTAGGATAGGGCATAATACGTACACCTGTAAAAGCGACCAGAATAATAAAGAAAATACTATAGAATAATTTGTACTCTTAGGTTTTATAAGTCTTTATAAAGTTTCACTAGTTTTCGTAGTGTTTTTAGAGTGAAGATATCAGCGCTAGTAAAGACGGTAATCGTACTATTACCTACGGTACGATCTATATAACAGGTAAAACCTAGTAAAGATAAGTAAAGATTATAGTAAAGATATCCCGTAAAGATATCCGTAAAGATCTTTATGGGTCTTTACTAAGTTTTACTAGTTTTTGTGGTATTTTTATAGGTAATAATATAACTACGCTGGTAGAGGTAAGAAACATACTGTTACTTACCGTATAAACTATATAACCAGTAAAACTTTATGTAACTTTGTAAAGATTTAGTAAAGATACTTCTTTATAATTTGTACTCTTAGATTTAGTAGTTTTCGCGATATTTCACGAGTTTTCACGCGTTGTTCTGTGGGTAATAGTACGTTTTAATAGGGTCTTGGTAAAAGCTAGCTACTCGCTTGTACTAGCCACTCGCTTGTGGAGTACGTTAGTAATAATTACTTATAAGCTTATATTAGTATAATAGAAGAATAAGGCTCTTTAAGTAGCTAATAAGGTAGCTATATATTAAAAATTATATAAAAGGAAGTAGCTATAAAAGGAAAGAACCCTTATAGTAAAGGATAGTACTTAACTATTAGCTCTAAAGGAGTTTAGTACTTATAGTAATAAGGAGAAGTTAAAGAAGAAAGTATATACTAAAGAAGATCTACCTTAATAATACTATAAGTAGTATAGTAGGATAGGGTATAATACATATACCTATAAAAGTAACTAGAATAAGAAAGAAAATACTATAGAATAATTTATACTCTTAGGTTTTATAAGTCTTTATAAAGTTTTACTAGTTTTTATAGTATTTTTAGAGTAAAGATATTAGCGCTAGTAAAGATAGTAATTATACTATTACTTATAGTATAATCTATATAATAGGTAAAACCTAGTAAAGACTAGTAAAGATTATAGTAAAGATATCTTATAAAGATATCTATAAAGATCTTTATAGGTCTTTACTAAGTTTTACTAGTTTTTATAGTATTTTTATAGGTAATAATATAGCTACGCTAGTAGAGGTAAGAAATATACTATTACCTACTATATAAACTATATAACTAGTAAAACTTTATATAACTTTATAAGGATTTAGTAAAGATACTTCTTTATAGTTTATACTCTTAGGTTTAGTAGTTTTTATAATATTTTATAAGTTTTTACGTATTATATTATAGGTAATAGTATATTTTAATAGGGTCTTAGTATTTATAAGAAATATACCTATATAAGTAATATACCTATAGGGTACGTTAGCGTATACTATAGAACTATAGTTAGGATTTTTATAAATAGTATATAGAAAACTTATATAAAATCCTTTATATATAGATATCTATACTTTAGCTAACGTACTCTATAAGTAAGTTGGTTATCTAAGGGAGTTGGTTACTCTACTAAGCATTTTTAACCTAACCTTCACCTCTTAATAACTTTCTACCTAGTGGTTAGAATTTAATAATTTTTAATTCGTTTGAAAGCCCTAACTTATGGCTTTTAAACGGTCTAAAAATTACCTATAACGGACTAGTACTTAAAAAGTTATTAAGAGGTGATGTTTTAGTATTCTCGCTTAGCTAAGATCCCTACTTTTACTAGTTAGGGCCTATAATAAACTTTAATCTTTTAATATATTTTTATTTATATATAAAACTATAACCTATTAGATTCCTAGCTTATTTTACCTAGTATTTATAGAGCTATACTAAGGTAGAATATTCTTAGAGCTAAAATACCTTTATCTACTAAAATACTATAAAATAATAACTAATACTAAGTAAAAACTTTTCTATATTATATATTTATATATATAAATAGTACTTAGATACTTATAACTTTTATTTTATATCTATTAATATATATTTATAGTTATCTTAGTTTAGAATCTTAGATATTATAAAGATCTTACTAAATAGATAATAGTAGTAATATACCTTATTAAATAATACTAACTAGCTTATTATAGTATATTATAACTATTTAAATAGTTATAGTTAGTAGTATACTATAATATATTAGTATTACTAGTATTCTTAGTACTAAAAGCTAAGAAATCCTTTAGCTAGTATAACTCTATAACTACTAGGTAGAATAAGCTAAAAATTTAATAGACTATAGATTTATATATACATAATATTATACTAAAATACTAGAATTTATTATTACTTCTAAGTAGTAGAAGTAGGGTTCTTACCTAAGCGAAGAGCTTAAGAACTTCAAAACTTTACCTCTTAATAACCTTTTAAGTACTAGTCTGTTTTAGGTAACTTTTAGACCGTTTAAAAGCCCTAAGTCAGGGCTTTTAAACGGATTAAAAATTATTAAATTCTAACTACTAGGTAGAAAGTTATTAAGAGGTGAAGGTTAGGTTAAAAATACTTAGTAGAGTAACCAACTCCTTAGATAACCAACTTACTTATAGAGTACGTTATATAAGTAAAAGTAAAAGTAAATTAAAAAAGATTTATACTAAGTTTAAGAGGGCCTATATAGCTTCTTATAAGTATAACTTAAAGAGGTATAAAGTATAATATTAGATAGTTATAACTTAATACTTTTACTAATATTAGTAGCTAAGTTTAGGTACTATAGGCTATAAGTAGCTTACTAATATAGTAGTTAATATAAATTATAAAGCTATATTTAAGTATAGTAGTACTACTATTAACTAAGAGAAGTAGTACTACTACTATAGTACTAATATACCTATAACTACTTCTATTAATATCTTCTTTAAGCTTATAATACTATTACTTACTAAGAAGTACCTTATCTTTAATCCTAGTATTAGGCTAAGAGGTTTTCCCTTTAGTATAGACTTAACCTAGGGATAAGTAGATATTAGGGTAGTAGTAAAATATAGTAAATAGTTTACTTAAAAAGTTTATTCTCCTTACTACTATTAGTAGCTTATAAATATAATATTACTTTATTATAATTATATCCTTTTATTAAAGTAATAAGTAATAATTTAACTAATTTTATAAATAATTCTATATATTTAGTAGCCTTAGCTATACTAGATAAATACTTTATAGTCTATTATAGTTACTTATAAAGTCTATTACGCCTTTTTAGCTCTTTAACTTCTTATTATTACCTTTAGTAATTCTTACTAGTACCTTAGAATATATCTTTAAGGTTCTATAGGTAATCCTCTAGTATCTTATTATACTAATCTAAATACTTAACTAGCTCCTAAGTAGATTCTTCTACTAACTAGCTTAGCTATTTTATAAGGTATTCTCTACTCTTTAAAGTAAAGTCCTTATACTTTAAAATACCTTTTACCTTATATTTATCTCCTAGAAGAATATCCTTTAGTACCTAAATTAGTTTAGGTTTAAACTTATTTTATTTATAAGGTTTAACTTATAACTCTAAGAATAATATATTAAAAATATATTAACTATAGAGTAGTAACCTAATTATATAGCCCTATAAAGGAAATAGTATTATAGAGTAGTAACCTAATTATATAGCCCTATAAAGAGAATAGTTATATAGAATAATAGATTAGATTTAGATTAATCTATATAATAATTACCTAGGCTTATAAAGGGATTAGCTCTATATAAGTAGGGTATTTAACTTAAGCTTTTTAGCTCGCTCTCTTATATACTAGCAAATTAATTTAATTCTTTTAATTATCTTACTTAAAGTAATAATAGTTATAAGCCTAGCGCTTTAAGATAAATAGGCTAATTCTCCCTACGCATCTATTACTACTAAGAGATTAATTTACTTACTTAAACTACTCCTCTTTACCTCTCTATCTCTATAAATCTTTTAATATTATCTAATAAATAAATTAGGATAAAAAGATCCTAGTAGGTAATATCCTACTTAAAGCTTAAAAGGATTAGCCCTATTAGTATACCTAACTTTAGAGTATTACCTATAAAAAGTATATATAGGATTAGATTAACCCTAATCTCCTAACTACTCTAAATATCCTTAATTAGGAACCTACTTATCTAAAGCTTCTAACTAAACCTATTAAGCTAATAAATAAAATAGCTAAAAACTCTAAGACACTTAAAAGTAAGTATTATATCTAACTTACTATATAAACTAATCGTAAGAAGATTTAACTAAAAGAAGTACGCTTATATAAAGAAAGGTATACTTACTAGAATTAATAGTATACTACTTATACTAATATTATAGATTAGATTAGAAAAATAGTTACTAGTAATATCCTCTATCTACTCTAGACTAAGCTACTAAATAGAAATAAGTAAGGGCTATAACTACTACTTAAGATTCTTAAATAATAGCTTACTTTAAATAAGGTAATAATAAAGAACTAGATTAGAATAGAGTATAAGGCGTATCTTAATAAGGCTAGAAATAGGTAAATAAATCCTAAAAAAATAGTTTACTAAGTAGGAATTAATCTATACCTAAGTAGAGTTATTTAAGATCCCTAAGCTTAATAGATAGCTAGTAATAATAGATTTCTTAGATACGCTAATACTAAAATTTACTCTAAACTAGGTAGTAAATATATAATCTATAATTATTATAGATAAAATACTAAGTTATATAGACTATACTTTTAATTAAATTATATAAGGGTATAGTACTATACTCTATAAGTAGTTAGTCTTATATATAAAAGGAAAAGGATTATCTATATTTACTATTCTAACGTTATTTAGTATAACTACTAATATAGGTTAGAATAGAGGTAACTCTAGATTAAGAAATAATAACTCTAAACCTAGTTAAGACTATCTATATAAGCTAGAGGATTAAGTTAAGTATAAATAGGACTTAAGTAGTTATAGAAGACTTTAAACTATAATAACTAGAGTAGTACCTAGACTTAAGATTACCTTAAATAATATAGATAACGTACCTTACGGGCGAGTAGCTTATATAGGCGAGTAGCTTACGATGCTAAGACCCTATTAAAACGTACTATTACCTATAGTATAACGCGTAAAAACTCGTAAAATATCGTAAAAACTACTAAACCTAAGAGTATAAGTTATAAAGAAGTATCTTTACTAAATCTTTATAAAGTTATATAAGATTTTACTAGTTATATAGTTTATATAGTAGGTAATAGTACGTTTCTTACCTCTACTAGCGCTTATATTATTACCTATAAAAATACTATAAAAACTAGTAAAACTTAGTAAAGACCTATAAAGATCTTTACGGATATCTTTATAAGATATCTTTACTATAATCTTTACTAGTCTTTACTAGGTTTTACCTATTATATAGATCGTACTATAGGTAATAGTAGAGTACTATCTTTACTAGCGCTAATATCTTTACTCTAAAAATACTACGAAAACTAGTAAAACTTTATAAAGATCTATAAAACCTAAGAGTATAAATTATTTTATAGTATTTTCTTTATTATTCTAATCACTTTTATAGGTACGCGTATTATACCCTATCCTACTATACTACCTATAGCGTTATTAAGGTAGATCTCCTTTAGCGTATACCCTTTTCTTTAACTTCTTCTTATTACTACGAGTACTAAACTCCTTTAGAGCTAATAGTTAAGCACTATCCTTTACTATAAGGGTCCCTTCCTTCTATAGCTACTTCCTTTTATATAATTTTTAACGTATAGCTACTTTATTAGCAGCTTAAAGCTATATAATCTCCTATTATACTAATATAAGCTTATAGGTAATTATTACTACACCCTTTAAGACCTTCTTAAATACCTTAACTATAGAGGTAGGAGAGCTATTTAGGTAGGTTTAGATCCTCGTCTTTACTAGTGTTAATTACGACCTAAATTCTAGGGTATTACTTAGTATTTTTAACTCCTAAGGACTATCCTCTATAGTAGTTAATAGTAGTATCTTTAACTATATATCTATCTTTAATATTATAGCTTCTAGGTTAAATAGAACTAAGCTAGCGCCTCTAAAGCTACTTAGGATATTACTCTATAATAGTAGTATTAAAAGTAGGTATAAAGTATAGTAAGAACTCTATTTTAGTAATATAGTTAATATAGTTATATATTAGGATCTTAGCTTAGCGCCTATACGCCTTCTTTAGAGGGGAAAAATAGCCTATATCTAGTAGCTATAATAGGTATAATAAGTATAAAGGTATATAGAGTATAATAATCTTATTATCCTTATAGTACTACTAGAATAGGAGCGAGTTATAGCTCTTATAGCTATTAATTATTAGTAAACGTACTATACTAATAGTACGTTTTTTTATATATATAAAAGTGCTTTAACTACTCTAAGCTAAGCTTATTTATTATCTAGCTATTCTTAGAGACCCTAATAACCTAATTACGTAATAGGGTATCTTCCTTATACTAGGTAGAGAGGTAGTTCTTACCTTAAAAGAGGATAAAGGGTAAGATTACCTACCCTATTACGTTAATACCCTAGATAACTATAGTCTACTCTTAATTACCCTACTATACTATCTTTAGCTATCCTTAACGCTCTAAGCTAGTAACTATAGCTCTTATTAATATCTAGCCTATTATAAAGCTAGTCTTATTAAAGTTATAGGTATCTTTATCTAGGATACTATACTTAGCCTTTATATTCTCTATAAGCTAGAACTAGTCTTATATAAGCCTAGGATCTTTATAAAGGGCTCTCTTATAGTTATACTTTTAATTAAACTTAACTTTAAGCTCTAGCGTACGCTTAATAAAGGTTATAGCCTAGTTCTAGCTAATAGGGCTATAGTAGCGCTTAGTAAGTAAAGAATTAGCTATATCTTTAATAGTAGTAAGCTAAGGGGAATCCTTAGAGATCTAGGTCTAGTATATACTAGATAATTACCTCCTCTTCTATCTTAAGGAGCTTTATTAAGTTTAGTTTATAATCGCGTCGTAGAGGCTTTCCCTTAAGCTAATAGCTTAGTATTCTTTAAGGAATATTATAGATCTGTATAACGCGTTACTAGGAGAGTATCGCGTCTTATTTAATAGCTTAGAGCGTAAGCTGTACCTAAGCTTTGTCTAATCTCTATTGTACGTTATATTATTAAGGCATCACGTTTGTATTATAGGTAATAGTACGTTTTAATAGGGTCTTAGTATTATAAGCTACTCGCCTATATAAGCCACTCGCCCGTAGGGTACATTAAGGTAAAGATTACTAAATATTATAATAAACTAAAGTAGGCTACCCTTTATAATCTAATTAAGTAAGCTAGTTAGACTACTTTAGTAGGAAGGACTATTAACTTATATTACCCTACTTTAATTATAATAGTATTAATTAACCCTACTAAGTTTAAATAGACTACTAATCTAATTAGTATATATAGTACTATATATAGTTACTACCTACTTAGTAACTTAATAATCCTTAATAGTAGATTAGCTATTTACCTAGTAAATAGTTAAGACCTTCTTATACCTAGATTATTTAGAAGGGCTTTAACTACTAAGTACGTTAATACTAGTACGTAGTTACTACCTATCTTTAGATTAGGTAATTAAATTCTTAAAGGACTAATAACTAGAGCTAGTAGATTACGACTTAACCTTATACTTAAGGACGTTAAAGTTATTAAAGGTTTCTATTTAAATATAGTTTCCTAAATAAGGCTTAGGGAGAAAGTAAACCTATAGTATATAGGCTATAATTAAATAATTCGCTTAGGTTCTCCTACTTATAGTATTATTATTTTTAAGTTAGTTACTAACGTACCCTATAGGTAAGTCGGCTATATAGGTAAGTTAGCTACTCTACTAAGACCCTATTAAAATATACTATTACCTATAGTATAACGCGTAAAAACTTATAAAATATTATAAAAATAACTAAACCTAAGAGTATAAATTATAAAGAAGTATCTTTACTAAATCTTTATAAAGTTATATAAAGTTTTACTAGTTATATAATTTATATAGTAGGTAATAGTATATTTCTTACCTCTACTAGCGTAGCTATATTATTACCTATAAAAATACTATAAAAACTAGTAAAACTTAGTAAAGACCTATAAAGATCTTTATAGATATTTTTATAAGATATCTTTACTATAATCTTTACTAGTCTTTACTAGGTTTTACTTATTATATAGATTATACTATAGGTAATAGTAGAGTACTATCTTTACTAGTACTAATATCTTTACTCTAAAAATACTATAAAAACTAGTAAAACTTTATAAAGACTTATAAAACCTAAGAGTATAAATTATTTTATAGTATTTTCTTTATTATTCTAATTACTTTTATAAGTATACGTATTATACCTTATCTTACTATACTACCTATAGTATTATTAAGATAGATCTCCTTTAGTATATACCCTCTTCTTTAACTTCTTCCTATTACTATAAGTACTAAACTCCTTTAGAGCTAATAGTTAAGTACTATCCTCTACTATAAGGGTTCCTTTCTTTTATAGCTACTTCCTTTTATATAATTTTTAATATATAGCTACCTTATTAGTAGCTTAAAGCTATATAATCTCCTATTATACTAATATAAGCTTATAAGTAATTATTACTATACCCTTTAAGACCTTCTTAAACGCCTTAACTATAGAGGTAGGAAAGCTATCTAAGTAGGTTTAAATCCTTATCTTTACTAGCGTTAATTATGACCTAAATTCTAAGGTATTACTTAGTATTTTTAACTCCTAAGGACTATCCTCTATAGTAGTTAATAGTAGTATCTTTAACTATATATCTATCTTTAATATTATAGCTTCTAGGTTAAATAGGACTAAGCTAGCGCCTCTAAAGCTACCTAGGATATTACTCTCTATAATAGTAGTATTAAAAGTAGGTATAAAGTATAGTAAGAACTCTATTTTAGTAATATAGTTAATATAGTTATATATTAAGATCTTAGCTTAGTACCTATATACCTTCTTTAGAGGGGAAAATAGCCTATATCTAGTAGCTATAATAGGTATAATAAGTATAGAGGTATATAGAGTATAATAATCTTATTATCCTTATAGTACTACTAGAATAAGAGTAAGTTATAGCTCTTATAGCTATTAATTATTAGTAAATATACTATACTAATAGTATATTTTTTTATATATATATTAAAGTACTTTAACTACTCTAAGCTAAGCTTATTTATTATCTAGCTATTCTTAGAGACCCTAATAACCTAATCGCGTAGTAGGGTATCTTCCTTATACTAGGTAAAGAGGTAGTTCTTACCTTAAAGAGGATAAAGGGTAGGATTACCTACCCTATTATATTAATACCCTAGATAACTATAGTCTACTCTTAATTATCTTACTATACTATCTTTAACTATTCTTAATACTCTAAGCTAGTAACTATAGCTCCTATTAATATCTAGCCTATTATAAAACTAGTCTTATTAAAGTTATAGATATCTTTATTTAGGATACTATACTTAGCCTTTATATTCTTTATAAGCTAAAACTAGTTTTATATAAGCTTAAGATCTTTATAGAGGGCTCTCTTATAGTTATACTTTTAATTAAACTTAACTTTAAGCTCTAGTATATACTTAATAAAGGTTATAGCCTAGTTCTAGCTAACTAGATTATAGTAGTATTTAGTAAGTAAGAAATTAGCTATATCTTTAATAGTAGTAAGCTAGGGGGAATCCTTAGAGATCTAGGTCTAGTATATACTAGATAATTACCTCCTCTTCTATCTTAAGGAGCTTTATTAAGTTTAGGTTATAATCATATTATAAAGGCTTTCCCTTAAGCTAATTACTAAGTATAGTTTAAGAGATACTATAGATCTAAGTAACGCGCTATTAGGAGAGTATTACGTCTTATTTAATAGCTTAGAGTATAAGCTATATCTAATTCTCCTTTAATTTCTATTATACATTATATTATTAAGGTATTACGTTTATACTATTATAGAGAGTATATTTTAGTAGGGTCTTAGTAAAGTAACTAACTTACCTATATAACTAACTTACCTATAGGGTACGTTATATACTTAACCTTAATTTACGTAGCTTTACCCCCTATCTCTTAGAGGTAGCTAATATAGCTAATAAATTCCTAGGTAAGTATAGTAGTAAGCTAGTAGGTAAGAACTAGGCTTCGCGCTTTATAACGCGTTTATCTAAGCTTAAGATAGCCTTTAATTAAGCTAAGGATAGGTAGTAGATATTATAGAAAGATCCTAAGGTTATTAGCGTATAGTTTAGACTAGTAGAGGAGATAACTATTAAGTATAGTATTAAACTATTAGATATATATAACTTTAATAAGACTAGCTTCTAGATAGGTATTATATTATCTAGTAAGGTTATAATAGGCTCTAAGAAGTATACTTAACCTAAGCTTATCTAGCTAGGTAATTATAAGTAGGTTATAGTTATCTAGAGTATATATATAGATAGTAGTTATACCCTACCTTTTATTATCTATAAGAGATATATCTATATCTCTACGTAGTATAAGGAGGCTTTAATACTATATAATTAGAAGCTCTTAGTATTAGAGAATAACTAGATAAATAACGCGCTAGGTCTAGAGTAGTTAAAGTACTTTAACGCGTATATAAAAGCGCGTTAAAGAGGGGTATATAGGCTACTTATACTTAATAGCTATAAGAGCTACCTTAACTAAGAGTTTAAGAACTACTACTTAGAAAATAAGATCCTAATACTCTATATACCTACCTATTTATCTTATATCCTCTAGCCTCTAGATATAGTACTTTTCTTACTACTAAAATAGAAGTACTCTTAGAAGGTAAGAGACTTAGTATACTAATATATCTTCTATATTAATAAGGAAGGCTTTCTCTTAGCCTTTAAAGATGTATTTTTAATATATTTATAATATAGAACTACTCTAAGGCCTTTAAAGCTTTAGGGCTTATCCTCTAAACGTATAAAGGGTAATAGATAGACTTAATATATAGCTATATACCCTACTAGTACCCCTACTAGAAGCTACCTTATAGTAATCTAAGATACCTAGTAATACCTTAGAATTTAGATTATAGTTAAAGCTTATACGTAAGTACTTCTAGCGCTCTCCTATAATACTATAGGATAGCTACTTATAGCTTATAAAAGGTACTAAGTATATACTATAGAAAGCTATACTACTTACTATATAGAATTATAAGCTTTAAGAGTAACTTAAAGTAGTAACTAAGCGTAAATTACGTAAGAGGAAGTACCTCTAGACTAGTAGTACTATTAAGTATAGTAAGGGAGCGTTATAGGTAGCTCTAGGACTATCCTTAACTATATAGCTAGTAAAAAGGGCTTATAGTAGTAGTAGTAGCTAATACTATAGTAACTATAGGAAGACTAGCTATAATATAAGGAGCTATATAATAGCTACTAATAAGTTATTAGAGTTAGAAGTAAGTATATAGTTTATTATATTAGATACTATAGAGAAGTAGGGAGAAGGGGGATAGTATAGGACTATTTAAGATAGTAGGTATTTATAGTCTTAGTAGTTTTTATTAGGTTTACTAGTTTATTAGGTTTACTAGTAGTTTACGTTAATATATTTATTAATAATTAATAGCTATAAGAGCTATAACTTACTCCTATTCTAGTAGTATTATAAGAATAATAAGATTATTATACTTTATATACTTCTATACTTATTATACTTATTATAGCTACTAAATATAAGCTATTTTTCCCCTCTAAAGAAGGTATATAGGTGCTAAGTTAAGATTTTAATATATAACTATATTAACTATATTACTAAAATAGAGTTTTTACTATACTTTATACCTACTTTTAATACTACTATTATAAAGAGTAATATCCTAAGTAGCTTTAAAGGTACTAGCTTAGTCTTATTTAACCTAAAAGCTATAATATTAAAAATAGATATATAGTTAAAGATACTACTATTAATTACTATAAAAGATAGTCCTTAGGAGTTAAAAATACCTAGTAATACCTTAGAATTTAGGTCTTAATTAACGCTAGTAAAGATAAGGATTTAAACTTACTTAGATAGTTCCCCTACTTCTATAGTTAAGGTATTTAAAAAAATCTTAAAGGGTATAGTAATAATTACCTATAAGCTTATATTAGTATAATAAAAGATTATATAGCTTTAAATAGCTAATAAGGTAGCTATATATTAAAAATTATATAAAAGGAAGTAGCTATAAAAGGAAAGGACCCTTATAATAAAGGATAGTACTTAACTATTAGCTCTAAAGGAGTTTAGTATTTATAGTAATAAAGAGAAGTTAAAGAAGAAGGTATATACTAAAAGAAATCTACCTTAATAATACTATAGGTAGTATAGTAAGATAAAGTATAATATACGTACCTATAAAAGTAACTAGAATAATAAAGAAAATACTATAAAATAATCTATACTCTTAGGTTTTATAGGTCTTTATAAAGTTTTACTAGTTTTTATAGTATTTTTAGAGTAAAGATATTAGTACTAGTAAAGATAGTAATTATACTATTACCTATAGTATAATCTATATAATAAGTAAAACCTAGTAAAGACTAGTAAAGACTATAGTAAAGATACTTTATAAAGATATCTATAAAGATCTTTATAAGTCTTTACTAAGATTTATTAATTTCTATAGTATTTTTATAAGTAATAATATAAGCGTATTAGTAGAGGTAAAAATATACTATTACCTACTATATAAACTATATAACTAGTAAAACTTTATATAACTTTATAAAGATTTAGTAAAGATACTTCTTAGTAGTTTATACTCTTAGGTTTAGTAGTTTTTATAATATTTTATAAGTTTTTATAACTTATACTATAAGTAATAGTACGTTTTAGTAGAGTCTTAGTAGAGTAATTTATATACCTAGGTAACCTATATATCTATAGAGTACGTTACTATAGTTATATAACTAATTAAGGATTAGTATATACTAAGAAAGTAATTAGTTAGAACTAATTATAATAATTAGTATTTATATAAGAGGTTTATAGGTAGAAGTTAAATATAGGGGTAAACTAGTATATTAAGATAAATCCTTAAGAAGCTATTATACTCCTAAAGGGTTCTATATATCTAAGATTATATACTTAGCTTAGTAGTATCCTAATAGGGTTCTAATAGGGCTTTATAACTTAGCTATTAATTAGATTATAATAATAGCCTCCCCTTTTTATAAGTTATTCTAACTTACTTTCCTTTAGTAGTAGTATTACCTTATAAGGTATATCTACTAGTACTTAACTACTAATAGTAGTCTAGTATATATAATTTTAGCTATCCTATTACTAGGTCCTAATTTATTAATTTAAATAGGCTAGTTATAGGTATACTAAGGGGAGACTCTAGACTTTAGCTAGGCTATATATAATATTTATCTACCTATAAATAACTTATAGTTATATATTTATAAATATTAAATAGTAATTCTTTAACTAGTAACTAGTTATTAACTTTATAGAGTATCCTTATATAATTAGTTAGGTTAGTATTATTATTTACTACTTAATATTATTTCTATAGTATACTAATAGTATACTATATAAGAGATCTATTATATAAGTCTTATTAAATTAGTATAGATTATTTAAACCTATAAGGTTTATTATCTTAGTTAATAGTTTAACTAACTTATAATATTTATTAGTATTACCTATTACTTAGCTAATACTTTACCTAAATATAAGTACTTACTTATATAAGTAATTTATATTCTAGTTAATTTATATAATATATACTTAAGGTAAAAGGTAGTAGTATAGTTATAGTAAGAGAATAGGTTACTATTAGCCTATAAGTAGGTTATCTTATAGCTTATATAAAAGTATTTTTAGGTAGCTATTAACTATAGTTCTTATACTATAGTCTTATACTATACTATACTTAAATTCTACTTAATTCTTATCTATTATTATTAATATCTTTAATACTATACTTATTAGTAGTACTATTCCTTATATCTTAAATAATAAGCTATTACTAAACTAAGTTTACCTCCTCTCTCTTAATATATAACTCTAACTATTACTAATATACTTCTAGTATAAGGCTTATATAGTTTTACTTACTACCTAGTCTAAAGAGAATCTTAATAGTATTATTTATAACTTCCTTAGGACTATTTATAAAGAGTTCTACTATAATGTACCCTATAGGCGAGTCGCTTATACGGGCGAGTCGCTTACGATACTAAGACCCTATTAAAATATACTATTACCTATAGTATAAACGCGATACCTTAATAATATAACATATAATACAGATTAGACGAAGCTTAGATACAGCTTACGCTCTAAGCTATTAAACGAGACGCGATACTCTCCTAGCGACGCACTATACAGATCTACGAGGTTCCTTAAAAATACTAGGTAATTAGCTTAAGGGAAAGCCTTTACGACGTAATTATAACCTAAACTTAATAAAGCTCCTTAAGATAGAAGAGGAGGTAATTATCTAGTATATACTAGACCTAGATATCTAAGGATTTCCCCTTAGCTCGCTACTATTAAAGATATAGCTAATTCTTTACTTACTAAGCGCTACTATAGCCCTATTGGCTAGAACTAGGCTATAACCTTTATTAAGCGTACGCTAGAGCTTAAAGTTAAGTTTAATTAAAAGTATAACTATAAGAGAGCCCTCTATAAAGATCCTAGGCTTATATAAGATTAGTTCTAGCTTATAAAGAATATAAAGGCTAAGTATAGTATCCTAAATAAAGATACCTATAACTTTAATAAGACTAGCTTTATAATAGGCTAGATATTAATAAGAGCTATAGTTACTAGCTTAGAGCGTTAAGGATAGCTAAAGATAGTATAGTAGGGTAATTAAGAGTAGACTATAGTTATCTAGGGTATTAACGTAATAGGGTAGGTAATCCTACCCTTTATCCTCTTTTAAGGCAAGAACCACCTCTCTACCTAGTATAAGGAAGACGCCCTACTACGCGATTAGGTTATTAGGGTCTCTAAGAATAGCTAGATAATAAATAAGCTTAGCTTAGAGTAGTTAAAGCACTTTAACGCCTATATAAAAAGACGTACTATTAGTATAGTACGTTTACTAATAATTAATAGCTACGAGAGCTATAACTTACTCCTATTCTAGTAGTACTATAAAGATAATAAGATTATTATACTCTATATACCTCTATACTCGTCGCACCTATTATAGCTACTAGATATAGGCTATTTTTCCCCTCTAAAGAAGGCATATAGGCGCTAAGCCAAAAACCTAATATATAACTATATTAACTATATTACTAAAATAGAGTTCTTACTATACTTTATACCTACTTTTAATACTACTATTATAGAGAGTAATATCCTAGGTAGCTTTAGAGGCACTAGCTTAGTCTTATTTAACCTAGAAGCTATAATATTAAAGATAGATATATAGTTATAGACACTACTATTAACTACTATAAAGGACGGTCCTTAAGAGTTAAAAATACTAAGTAATACCCTAGAATTTAGGTCGCAATTAACGCTAGTAAAGATAAGGATTTAAACCTACTTAGATAGCTCTCCTACCTCTATAGTTAAGGCGTTTAAGAAGGTCTTAAAGGGTACAGTAATAATTACCTATAAGCTTATATTAGTATAATAGGAGATTACACAGCTTTAAGCTACTAATAAGGCAGCTACACGTTAAAAATCGTATAAAAGGAAGTAGCTATAGAAGGAAGGGACCCTTATAGTAGAGGACGGTACTTAACTATTAGCTCTAAAGGAGTTTAGTGCTCATAGTAATAGGGAGAAGTTAAAGAAGAGGGCACGCGCTAAAGGAGATCTACCTTAATAATACTATAGGCAGTGTAGTAGGATAGGGCATAATACGCGCACCTATAAAAGTAACTAGAATAATAAAGAAAATACTATAGAATAATTTATACTCTTAGGTTTTATAGATCTTTATAAAGTTTTACTAGTTTTTATAGTATTTTTAGAGTAAAGATATTAGCGCTAGTAAAGATAGTACTCTACTATTACCTATAGTACAATCTATATAATAGGTAAAACCTAGTAAAGACTAGTAAAGATATAGTAAAGATATCCTATAAAGATATCCGTAAAGATCTTTATAGGTCTTTACTAAGTTTTACTAGTTTTCGTAGTATTTTTATAGGTAATAATATAGCTACGCTAGTAGAGGTAAGAAACGTACTATTACTTACTATACGAACTGTATAACTAGTAAAACTTTATATAACTTTATAAAGATTTAGTGAAGATACCTCTTTATAATTTATACTCTTAGGTTTAGTTATTTTCGCGATATTTTACGAGTTTTTACGTGTTATACTGTAGGTAACAGTATATTTTAATAGGGTCTTGGTATCGTAAGCGACTCGCCCGTATAAGCGACTCGCCCGTAGGGTATGTTATTTAAAAGTATAATTTTAGTATCTATAATTGCGGAGCGAGGAATAAGCGTAGCTATTCTATTTAGTTAGTATTTAATTTGTAGAAAATTAGGCACGGATAGAAGCTAGGTTTAGTTTTAGCCTCTTCTATCTAAATTTTATCTGAGCTATTTTTCCGCCCTAAAATTAGGAATACTAAAACTTCCTAGGCCTAATACTAGCCTAATACTATTATCTTATTTACCTCCTAACGCGTCTACCTATTATTATAAATATATAACTAATATAAAATATATATCTATCCTAAATATATATACTATACCTATATATATAACCTATAATAGGCGTGTTTTCTAGTCCTTATACGTATAATAGTGTACGAACCTTTCCTAATAATTATACGTAGCGTATTCTATAAATAAAGTAAGTACTTAATATAATATAAAGACCCCTTATCTATTTTACTACTCTAAGTATTAGCTAGCTACTATAAAGTGTAAAACGTGCTACTTAGGATAAGTCTTTGTTTTTACGCGCCTACTCCTAATAATCTTCTAGTAGAACCTATATAACTAGAATAGGGTCTATATATTTATATACTATCTATTTAGACGTACTTTAAGTAATATTATATCCTTAGTATAATACTACTCTTATACTTATAGGCTTATCTAGGTTAACCTCCTCCTTTATAGTATATTAACCTAGTAGTATACGTATATATAATAAGTCGCCTCTTACTCATAGCCTTAAAAGCACTTTAACTTAGAAAGAACTAGGCATATTACGTACTAACTCTTTAATAATAAATAATATAAATAGAATAGATTTACTAATATCTATAATTATATAGGTACCTTAGTTAATATATAGTTAGATATATTATATTAATCTAAGGCTAGCTACTACTTCTCTATAGAAGCTTCTATAGTTAGGTAGCTTTTTAGCTAAGTTTCTAAATACCTATAAGGTATATAGCTGCGTATAGTATTTAATATTATTATTTATAAAGGGAGTACTATTAATATCTACGTCTCTATTAAGCTAAGTTAGGCTAATATAGGGTTACTACCCTTCTAGAATAATTTCTATTACTTTTATAGATAGGCTATTTATATTATACCTATCTCTAGGTTTATACCCTATAGTAGTGTAGAGATTCTTATAGTAACCTTTAATTATAGTAATAAGTAGTCTTACGCTATATTTAATTAGGTAGGTACTAATATAGTACTTAGGCTTAGGTAGTAGGGCTACCTCTATAGCTAGAACTAGGCTAGGCTATATTAGTAGGTTAGGTTTTTACTAGGGTATAATAATATAGTGCGTATAATATATATTCTTTATATATATCCTATAATAGAAGGCTATATTATATACTAGGGAGTATTTAATACTATTTATATAGTAGCTATCTAGTATATTTATTAGGGTTAGGTTATTATATCTATAGTAAGGGTTAATAGATAAAAACTAACGTCCCTAGTAGAAAATAGAAGTTAATTATACTCTATAGTTCTTACTTACTAGCTTTATACTTATATATACGTATAACTAAGGCTATAGATAGTAGAAACCTAGGTAAACTTTATCTATAGTACCCCGCCTAATACCTTACCTAATACTATACCTAATACTATACCTAATACTACGCCTAATACTACGCCTAATACTACGCCTAATACTACGCCTAATACTATATTATTATAATAATCCTCTAATTTACTATACGTTATATAAAGTATTTTATAGGCCTTAATATAGCTACTAATACGTTTAGTAATAGTAAGTAGAAAAAGATATATATAGCTTATTAGCTCCCTTAGAAGAACTTCTATAGAAGAAATAATAGTATACTACTATTACCTAGTCTTCTACCTTAACTACTTTCTTCCCCTCTAACCTCTTTACTAAGGAAGCGCCTAGTATATTATACTTACCTACTTTTAACTATAGTACTAATACTATCTTTAAGTATTAATCCCTTATAAGCTACCTTAAGTACTAACCCTTTATAGGTGACTTTAACCCCTAAATATAATATATAGCGCTTACTAGCTACGTAATAAGTTAACTATCCTATTAATTTAGCTTTACTATTTAGTCTAGATCCTCTACTATATATACCTATACTATTTAGTAATATAATAGAGCTAGATAATATTTTATTATTATAGGGTAGTAGTATAAGTTAATATAGAATATAGTATACTTTATAAGGAGCGTATTAGCCTTTATTACTATAAGAGCGCTATCTATCTATAGTATCTAGAAGATCTAGCTAGCTATTATTACTAGAGGAGGAAGAAGAGGATAAGTATAGTAGCCTCCTTAAAGATAATATAGACTTTAAGTAGGTAGAAGTAGAAGTAGGAGCATGCTTATATAATATACCTAGTAGGTAACTAGATATAAACCTAGAAAGAGAGAGTATTCTAAGTAAACCTACTATTTTAGCCTAAGATAAGACGTATATCTTAAGGTTCTATAATATAATTTATATAATTAAGATATAAACCTATATAGTATATAACTAGTATTAGTTTAACTTAGCTATAATAGATAGCGTTTATAGTACTTACTATACTAATTATACTAAATATAAGGATAACCTTAGCTATATCCCCTTATATAGGCTTTTAAATAATATAGATCCTAAACCTATCCTTATATCCCTTCTAAAGTTAACCTTAGTAGAAGAGATACTAATTACTAAGGTCTATATATTTATAGAGATCTATTAATATAGGGGCGTATAGTATCTCTATAAGAAATATATATATTATTTTACTATTAATCTTAGTAAGGTATATATAAAACTACTACTACTTCCTAAGAACCTTAATATTATAATTCTTAAACTACCTCCCTCTATATAGGATAACCTAAATATAATAGAATAATAGTTTAAGAAGGACTACTACGTATAGTAGGCTACTATTTAGATATAGCTTAACTTCCTAGTCTAAAACTATTATAGTTATTATAATATTAATATTAATACATACGCTATAAACTCCTTACTAATTAATAATTACGTTAATTCTAAGCTTATAACTATTAAATATAAAGCTCTACCTCCCTAGTTTATAGCTACTAAGACTATACTATCTATAAATCTAGCTACTAACTCCTCTATAGGTATAGCTAAGGATCCCCTTACTACGTAAATTAGTAATAATACTAGTAATAGTAGCTATAGAAGCTCTATTTTAGCTAAGGTTAATACTAATAGTAATATAGTAAGTTTAGTATAGGATAATAATAATAATAAGGTTCTAGAATCTAGCGCTATTATTAATATTATACTAGATATTACTAAGTTTAAGGCCCTCTAGTAAGAGCTTTAACCTTAATTAAATCCTATATTTTTATCTATAGGTTCTATCTAGCGTATACCCTTATCTAATTTTAATAGCTAGGAACCTCTTCTTAGCCTAGTATTTCTAACTTTATTCCTTACTAGTATAGCTAAATTTATTAGTCCCTATCTATAGAACGTAGAATTTAGAAGTTATATAAGGTATTTAATCTACTATAAGGACTATTAATTTATAAAGTATAAGCACTTTTAATTTACTACCTTTAATAGAATATAATAATAGTAGTCTACTATAAGAGTAGGCTTTTTATTAGGAAGATAGTAGATAGTAATCCTATTACTATAGAGGATATTTAAGCTGCGTTTAATAGTAGTAAGGCTAGCTAATATCTCCTTAACTTAGTTATAAGATTTATAGTAGAACTATAGGGGTTATAGCTATATTAGGTTATAGAGGGTAAGAGGCTTAAGGTAATAGTACGTAATTAAAGAATCCCTACCTAATACCCGCCTAATACCTAGTAAATACCTATCTTAGCCTAATACCTGCCTAATACCTTTTTATTACTAACTACTTAAGGTATAATAAATTAGATCACTTATGCTCTTTATTACTTTCTTAGCTACTAATTATTACTAGGATAATCTTATAAAATTTATACTATATTACGCTAAGTAGTAGCTTATAACTAGACCTTAAAGGGTTTATATAGCTTAGGAGTTTATTTATAACTCTCCTATATTATATCTTTCTACTTCTACTAGTAATTTAAGTTATTTAAGAAGTACTATCTTATTTTAAAATTTAAAATTATAGACTATTAGGATTAATATAAGTAGTAGGGTTATAGTAGTACGTATAATTATGGCCTTTACTACTATAAGGATACTCTAAACCCTAATATTAAGCTAGGTACTAATACTAGACTATTTAGTATTACTTATCTTATATACTATTAGGGATACTATATTTCTACTCTATACCCTAAACTAAACCCCTAGCGTCTATTAGAGGAGTACTTAGTTCTCTCTTTACTATTTATAGAGATATAGTTTAACTTTATAGAGCTATTTTCTATATTAACGCATTACTATATTTATTACTACCTAGCTACCTACTATCTACGTAAAGATAAGAATATAGGTTAATAGGTATATTACTTTAATACGCTATAGCTATCCTAAGAGGTCCTAGTTATAGAGAAGAGTAATAGGTAAGTATTCTACTATTTCTATACGTAATATAATTACTATTAACTTAATACGTACTTATAGGGACTAGTACTTAGGTAGCGTACTAATACTAATATCTAAGTCTATACTAGTACTACTATTATTATTTAATATATAGGTATATATACCTCTAAGGGGAAATATAGACGTAGTTATATAAGGATATAGCGCTATAGTTATTACTATACGTAAATAAGGACTATTCTATATTTTCCTTTACTATCTAGCTAATAAATAAGATAATTAGGTAGTATAATTATAGTGCTTAAGAGGTTCTTTATACTCTTTACTAACTCCCCTTAGTATACTATACTTATATAGTTATTAATATTAATTATAGACTAGAGGCTAAGTATCTAATAGCTTACTTCTACTATTACTAACCCTTAGAAGATAATACTACTTTAGTAGAGTAGGGTTAAAGTATATTTAAGAAGTATAAAGAGTAGCTATCCTAGCTTAGAGAAATCTACTACTTAGATTTCCTATTATACTATAATTATAGGAAAAATATAAAGTATTATAAGTAGGTAAGGCCTAGGATTCTAAACTACTATCTATAATACTCTATAGTATCTTATCTAGAAGATTTCTCTTATATTAAACTTATACTTTATTATTCTTTTCTAGTATTAATAACGTTAAGAATATTAGTAGCTACGTATTCTCTTCTTTTATAGAAGCGTACTAAGAGTATTAGCTATTATATACTTATAAGCTGTAGGATTTATATAGAATAGTACTTACAGATACTAAGCTAGAGGATAAGAACCTTAAAGAACTACCTATACCTAATAAGTCTTCTTTTAATAAGCTTACTAGGTAATATCCTAGTTTATAAGGCTTTATTATTAATAAGGATAAGCTTAGTAGATAGCCTATTAATAGGGTAAAGGATTAGCTAGTAGATAACTATTTAGATTATTATTATTTAGATTTATAGTTATATTAGTCTAGTATAAAACGTAATTACCCTATAGATAGTATAAATAACTACTCCTTACCTAATACCTTACCTAATACCTTACCTAATACTCTTTAGGGAAAGTAGTAACTACTATATAATTTAGTTATTAACTACTATAACGCCTCCCTTAATAAAGGACGCCTACTATAGCTCCTTATTAATCTAGATAAGGAGGGTAGTACTAGTAAGTCCTTCATTATTAACACGATCTCCTCTTAGCTATAGTCTATTTCTTCTAGTTATAGTAATTACGCGCTAATTATAAGATATACCCCTACTAGTGTTATAGTATACCTAATTTTAGGTAAAACTATTAACTTAGTATTCTATATTCTAGTATAAAAGTAGAATAAGGATAGGGCCTTAGAGCCCTTATTACCTACTATATATTAATCTATATAAGCTATGTTTTATAGTATATAGTATATTCTTATTAATAAGAAGAGTATAGTTAAGCTTAAAATACTAAGCTAAATCTATACTTAATATACTAAAATTTATCCTAGCTATATAGAAACGCTATTTACTAGCTTTAATATTATCCTCTCTAGCGACTTCTACTAGCTACTACCTATAGCTAGGAAGGTACTATATTATACTTCTACGTTTTATTTACCTAAAGAGGTATATAGGTAGGAACTATATTACTAGTTTAATAAAACTATAGTACTAAATATAGTTATATAGTAATAAGGTTTAGCTTAAGCCTCCTTTTAAAACGCCTTTAAAAGACTTTACGTTAGATAGTCTATTATAGCTAATTAGATACTATTTATATAGCGTTATTATTTAAACTTAACCCCTACTAAGTAGTCTAGCTTTAGTAGCGCTATTACTTTATATAGTAGGCGTATTAAAGTAGTAGAAATTAATTATATATAGATTAGGGATTCTATATCGCTAGTACTTATTATATATATAAGGTATAATAGTAAGAGTATATTTAGGGTTTTAATAGAGGATAGTAGAAACCTATATAGCTAGATACTAGTATCCTTAAGCATATATATTATATTTATTAATAATATATAGACTAAGAGAGGTTTAGTAAATAGTATAATTAGTAAAGTAGTAAATATTCTCTAGGATACTAGTATTTAGAATTACTATAAGGAACCTCCTAAGGCTATCCTAGTAGCGTTTAATAAGTATAAGGGACCTAGACTATACTCTACTTTAGATAGGAGGGTAGTTATACCTATATTTCCTATTTCTTATAAGTTTTACTATAATTAAGCTATTTACTTTTAGGTTTAGTTTCCTATTTACTTAGCCTAGGCTATTACTATTTATAAGTCTTAGGGGCTAAGCTTAGATAAAGCTATATTACTTATTAGTAGATAAAGGGATTATATTCCTAGCCTACTTTATATTATAGTATCCTAAGTCTAGTCTATAGAAGGGCTTATATTTAATAACTCTTTTCCTTTCTAGCGTTTAAAGTAAAAAGAAACTACCCTTAGGTAAGATAGGAGAACTAATATATTAAGATAGTATAGAGAATATATAATACTAGCTAATACTCTATTTTATTCCTAATTTAGGGTCCTAATTAGAAGGTTCCTAGGATATTAAGCCTAATACTAGGCCTAATACTAAGCTTAACCTAAGCCTTACTTAATCCTAATACTAAGAGTATTACCTACTTAAACTCTAGTTAGGTATTATAAAAATTACTACTTCTTATCCTCCTATTAGGCTATATCTATACTATCCTAGGTATTATTATTAGAATTAACCCTTCTACTAGCGTCCCCTAGATTAAGCTATTTCTCTACCTCTAGTAGAATAGGGTTACCTAGCTTATTCCTTAATATATCTAATAAGTAGTACGCGTATTTTATATCGTACTTATATACTAAAAATTTAGATTCTTAGTTACTTATTATATTACTATAGAAGGGTTAAGGTAGTAGTAGTAGGCTATCTTTATAGCTAGGCGAGGTTAAGAGTTAGGGAACTATCTAGCTAGCTAATACTAATATAAGAGCGTAATTACTATATATTTATAGTAGTAGAATAATATCTAAAGGAGTAGGACTAGGAGCTTTAGGGTATTATTAAATATAATATACTACGTATACCTAGAGCTTAAGGTTATATATACTATATAGATTATATTTACCTATACCTTATTAGTATTAGACTAATACCTAGCCTAATACCTTACTTACCTATCCCTATTAGACTCGCTAGGAAGGGGATAGCTTTATCTTTAGTACGAATTTAGAGTAGATATAGTTTAGGTATACCTATATTATATTAGTTTATATTTAAGTAACTATTTAGTAGAGTCCTTACTATAAAATATATACCTAATATATATATAATATATACCTTAAACCCTCTAGTATAAAGGAATAGTAGTTTACTTATAGCGCTTTTAAGGATAGTAGACTAATATTTCTTAAGTAATAGCTAAATATTTTTATAGTGTTTAATCTCTAATTTAGGTTTAGCGTCCTTATAATACTCCTATATCTTCTTTTAGCTACCTTAGCCTTCTTAGGAGATACGCTATACGTAAAGTAGTAGTATAAGCTTATAAGGTAGGTTAATTATATTATATTATACTCTATAAAATAAGTTTTCTAGTAGGAAATCTTTATCTAGGACTATATTTTAGGCTATAGTAGCCTATATCTAATAAGTCCTATTACGGAACCTATATCCCTTATTAGTAAAGCCTAATACTAAGACTAATACTATACGTTATACTATTTTTCTATAGTAATATTTTTACTTACTTATATAAATCCTCTAGTAGTTATACCCTAGTATTCTTATCTTTTTAGTATTAAGGAGGTACTATACTATAGGTAGAAACGTTCTTTTCTAGTACGTAGAAATAAACTTATAGGTTACGTTTTTATCTTTTAAGTATAGAAGCTCCTCTCTAGTCTTACTCTTCTATAAATAGTTATTTTTATAGTGCTAAGGGTAGTAGAATATATACGTACTATTATAACGTAGTATTAGGTAAGGTATTAGTCGTAATTTCTAATATATAATAGGTGCGTAATATATAGATATTTAGTTATATTAATAACTTCTTAATTAGAGGTATTTTAGGGTAAGAGAAGTTTAGCTATAGATAACCACTCCTAAGTAGGCTTAGCGCGTCTCTTACCTTAAGTAAGATTAAGCGAGATTAAGTAAGATTAGCGCACCTTCTTATAATATCCCTACCTTTACCTTACCTAATACTTTACTACTACTACTACTAACTATAACTACTTAATTAAAATAGTATATTATAAAAATTATAACTAATATACTATCTAATACTACCTTACTACTCTAATTATAGTACGCGTTAAAAATATATTAAGAGGTAGAAAATCTATTAGGCCCTATAAAGCGCCCTATAAAACTACTATAAGCGTAAGTAAAGGTAAGCTAGTATTAGTTATAGTATTAGTTATAATACTAATATTTATAGCCCTTAGGTCTAGGGATAATAATACTAAGAAGAAGAAGCCTTAGTATAAGTAATAAAACTATAATAGACTTACTAAGAAAGTGCCTATTTTTAAAGGAGTAACCTACTAAGCTGCTAATCCTAATAATAGGACTATTATAAGGCCTATAAGGAGGAAGAAAGCTAGTACTTAAGCGCTATAAGAAATTAAGTTCTATTAAGGGACTATAGGTTTTCTTCCTATAGTTAGCTTTTATAAGACTAGTAAAAGAGGTTACTATAGAGATTTATACTAATATATAATAATAAAGGTTTATAATAGACGTACTCTAGGAAATATATAAAGAGTTTATTATCTACGTTTTTAAAGGTATAGTTTTCTTATAGTATTAGGCTAGGTATTAGGCTAATAGATATTAGCTATTAATCTTACTATAATATATATAAAGTAAATTATAATTTAGTAAAAAACTTTAACTACGTATTTTAGGTTATAAGGATTCTTAGTAATTACCTCCCTATAGTATATACTATTCTATAAGGGAGTACTATTATAAAAAGAGTAATAAAGGCTTACTATTTAAATTAATTAGCTAATAAGCGTAAGCGTATTTAGAGCTACTACTATAAGAAGAGGATAAGACTAAGGTACTAGTAGTAGAAGACGTTATACCTATTTAGAAAAAGGGAGGCTTAAGTATTATAACTAGCTACTAAAAGTAGGAAAGGATATATACGCGCTATAAACGCTAAGTATCCCTTAAGTAGATAATAGTTAGCCTTTTAGTATATATTATATAATAAGGTATTAGTTTAGGTATTAGTCTAATATTCTATAGATTAGCCTAAAATAGTATAAGTAGAGATAGATTAATTTAATACTTTAGTATAGGATAGTAATACTAATTTTAATAACCCTAATAATAATAATCTCTTTCTTATAAGTAGTACTAATAGGGATTCTAGCCTTAAAGTATAACTCTAGGAAGTAGCTACTCTTAGTAGTAATAATTTCCTCTATAGCCCTACGTATATATAACTAGAATAGCTAAATAAGGAGCTATAGAAACCTACTACTATAAAGCTATAAGTACTTATAACTAAAAACTATAAAGGCGTAGAGTTATACCTATATTTAAAGATTATTAGTTAGAATTATACTATATAACGAAGGAGTAAGTATTTAAAGAATTCCCTAACGTATAATCTAACTACTAAACTAGAAAGATAGAGTTAGAAGAGTATAAAAGAATAGTATAGGATATTATACTTATATATATTAGTAAGTTATCCCTTAAATAGTATTAGTTATAGTATTAGGCTAACTATTAGTAGGCCCTAATTAGTAATATAGTTATTACGTCTTACGTACGCTATTTATAGATAGTATAAAGAAGCTTTTAAAGGATATACTACTTAATTATAGGTACCTTTTTATAGGAAATCTAATATTAAAGAAGTATAGTAAGTTAAGCTTTATAATATATAGCTAGATTAGACTAACTAGTTATAAGTTACTCTTTACTCTTTAATAATCTTAGGGGTATCCTTCCTACGCTAGAAGATATATATAAATAAAATATAAGATATCTTAATCTTATAAGATAGTTCTTCTATAATTATACTATAAAGGAGATAGCTAAGGGTAAGTCCTACCTTTATAAAAGTATTTCTTACGTTTTATCTAATTTTATATAAGGGAATCTAGGCCGTATTACGTACTAGGAGGTATATTAGCTACTATAAACTAACTTACATAGTAGTATTCTATAGACTAGAGTAAATTACTAAAGAATATAACTATATATAATATTATAAACCTATTAGTAACTAAATACTAACTTTTTATAGATTTAGTTAATAGAATCCCTAAGAAAGAGGAAGAGATTAGTACTCTAGGACTATAACCCTAAGAAGGTCTATATAGTATATATACGTATTAGGTATTAGTTAAGGTATTAGGCTAACTATTAATAGTTACTAAAGTAATTAATCCCTTTAGTTAAACTATCTCTACTTAGTAATTACCTACGCACTTACGTAATTCGCCTATTATACCTAGCCTATCTACTTAAGTATTACTTATATTACCTACTATATTAGACCTAGAGGTAAATAGGGTAGCTAAAAATACTATTTCTCTTAGTAAGTAATATTATAAAGTATTAGTTAAGGTATTAGGCTAACTATCTATAATACTAGCTATACCTATATAAAAGGATATAGCGCCTAGTCTATCTTCTACGTTAGAGCTAACTATACCACCTAAAAAGCTAACCGCATTTATTAATAAGCTAATTATACTAGTTACTTTATTAACTATACTAGCTTTATAGCCTCTAAGAGCTATTAATACTAAATCTATAGGTCTTACTAGTATATAATATTAAAAGGTATTAGTTAAGGTATTAGGCTTACTTATTATAGGGTAACCTAGCTTACTATTAAGTAGCGCTCCTAGTAGCTTACTTAATACTCCTACTCCTCCCCTTAGTAAAGATAAGGCTATAAAGCCTAAGCTAGGTAGTAAGAGTAGAAATAATAATAGTAAGGTAAAAAAGAATAATAATTTAACTACGAAGAATGTGCCTAAGCTAAGTCTAAAGATAAAGAAAGTTCTTAAACCTAAAATAATACCTAGTTAGGTTTCTTAACGTCTTAGGGTCTTAAGGTGATTAAGAAGGGGACGTAGTGGCTAACATAGGATAATTTTAAAGACTAAGATTTTAACTTTATTTAATTAAAGGATAATAAGTAAGGTAGGATTTATAGCATCGTGTAGTAGTTTTAGTTAGTAACTACTTTTTAATTTCTTTTATAGTATTAGGCTTAGTATTAGGCTAAGGTTACTATGTAGGCTAGGACGCCTATTAGATATTATACCATAGTTATTATATAGCCTAGGAAGGCTATTAGGTTTTTTATAAGAAGTCTTCTATAACTATACGCAATTTAGCGTATAGAAAGGTGGCTATAGTTTAGATACCTATTTTGTGCTTTATAGGCTTAGTCCTTAAATAAATAATACTATAAATCCTCGCTCCGCTTTCTAATTATTATTTATAATTAATTAGGGTATTTTAGGTATTCTAGTATATATAAAAGAGGGTATATTAAGGTATATTTAACTCCTTTCTACTAATATCCTATTAGAGTCCTATTACTAATACTTATATAGATTAAGTCTAAGTTCTACTATACTATTAATATCCTTAACTACCTCCTTATATATATAAACTATAAGATAGATAAAACTATAGCTATACTAACTTAAAGAGATTTACTTAAGACTAACTAGCTTAATAATAATATTTTATGTAAGCTATAAAAGTCTACTTTTAAGTATATAAAGAACTTCTATTTTATCTTTAAGAGCTATACTAGTACCTATAATTATAAGGTTAAAGAAAGTATAAGTAAAGGTAAAGGTAAAGTAAAAAAAGCTTATACTAAGTTTAAGAGGGCCTATATAGCCTCTTATAAGTATAACCTAAAGAGGTATAAGGTATAATATTAAGTAGTTATAACTTAATACTTCTACTAATTACTTAGTAGCTAAGCTTAGGTATTATAGGCTATAAGTAGCTTACTAATATAGTAGTTAATATAAATTATAAGGCTATATTTAAGTATAGTAGTACTACTACTAATTAAGAAAAGTAGTACTATTACTATAGTACTAATATACTTATAACTACTTTTATTAGTATCTTCTTTAAACTTATAATATTATTACTTACTAAGAAATACTCTACCCTTAATCCTAATTTTAAGCTAAGGGTTCTTCCTTTAGTATAAACTTAACTTAGGGATAGGTAGGTATTAAGGTAGTAGTAGAGTATAGTAGATAGTTTACTTAAGAGAGCTTATTCTCCTTATTACTATTAGTAACTTATAAATATAATATTACTTTATTATAATTATATCCTTTTATTAAGGTAATAAGTAATAATTTAACTAATTTTATAGATAATTTTATATATTTAGTAGCCTTAGCTATACTAGATAAGTATTTTATAATCTATTATAGTTACTTATAAAGTTTACTACGCCTTTTTAGCTCTTTAGCTTCTTATTATTACCTTTAGTAATTCTTACTAGTATTTTAAGATATATCTTTAAGGTTCTATAAGTAGTTCTCTAATATCTTATTATACTAATCTAAATACTTAACTAGCTCTTAGGTAAATTCTTCTACTAACTAGCCTAGCTATTTTATAAGGTACTCTTTACCTCTTAAGGTAAAGTTTTTATATTCTAAGATACTTTCTACCTTATATTTATCTCTTAGAAGAATATCCTCTAGTACCTAAATTAGTTTAGGTTTAAACTTATATTATTTATAAGGTTTAATTTATAACTTTAGGAGTAATATATTAAAGATAGAATATACCTAAGCTATTAATAAAAGGAGGTTAAGATAGTATACTAGCTTACTAATCTTTTTATAATAGTAAAAGGTTTTAAATATTATATATTAAACTTCTTAAAAGGATAAATTATTATAATATTCTTTACTTTAAAGAGAACTTATTTTCCTTTTATAAAGTACTTATTTACCTTCTTTATATTATACTATTTAGTATTACTATACTAGGTATACTTTAAACTTACTTTAGCTACTACCTATATCTTATACTATTATTCTAGCTAGCTAGTAACTTACTAATATAATTCTAGTACTTTTATATTTTTATCTTATATAGCTAAAGGCTTATAAAGCTAATATTTATTAAGGACTATATTAAAGCCTTTAAGTATAATACTAAAGGTAAGGGTAATAAGATACTATTTATAAGTAGAGTACTTTTTAAGTTATAAGTATACTTAGTATATAAGAGTAGATTAACTTAATTATTCTATTTATAGTTTATATATATCTATAAGTAGATCTCTAGCTCTTAGTTTTAATACTTAGTTTACCTATTAGTTTAAGGGTAGAAAGCTATACTTAACTAATAGTTAATCTTTAAGTAGTAGTATATATTACACTAAAACTAGCTTATAAATACTAAGCCTCTATCTAATAATAGGGTATCTAAAAGACCTAGCTTTAAAAAGTATTATTATAGTAGTAATTTAGCTACTTACTAAGCTATAATTATCTTTATAATAGGTAGATACTAAATATACTTTATAAAGTAATCTACTAATATAAGTATTATATTATATTTATTCCTCTTCTTATCTTTTAACTTTAGTAAGTTAGTAATAAAGTTAAGAGAGTAATACTACTAAGGTACCTTAGGTACTAGTAAGGGGATAGTATCCCCTATAGTTTATAATACCTAATCTTATTTAACTAATAGGTAGTATACCTATTAATATACTTATAGATATTTTATTAGAGATATAGCTAGAAGTATTTCCTCTTTAATAAGTTTACTATTTTATTTATACTATAGTAACTACTTATAAGGTTATTATAGTTCTTTAGTAAGAGGTTTACCTAAAGTAATATATTATTAGGAATTTATACTTTTCTATTTTAGTATAACGTACCCTATAGGCGAGTTAGCTATATAGGCGAGTTAGCTACTCTACTAAGACCCTATTAAAATATACTCTCTATAATAGTATAAATATAATACCTTAATAATATAATATATAAATACCCTTAAAAGAAGCTCTAATATAGCTTACGCTTTAGGCTATTAATTAAGGTATAATTTCCTTATTATAATAAGCTATAAAGGTCTATAACGTCTCTTATAAAATACTAAGTAACTAATATAAAGGGAAGCCTCTATAACGTAATTATAAGCCTAATAGTATAAAGCTTCTTAAGATAGAAGAAGAGGTAATAATCTAGTATATACTAGACCTAGATCTTTAAGAATTTCCCCTAGCTTACTACTATTAAAGATATAGCTAATTCCTTACTCAAGCTAAATACTACTATAATCTAGTTAGCTAGAACTAGGCTATAACCTTTATTAAGTGTATGCTAGAGCTTAAAGTTAAGTTTAATTAAAAATATAACTATAAGAGAGCCCTCTATAAAGATTCTAAGCTTATATAAAACTAGTTCTAGCTTATAAAGAATATAAAGGCTAAGTATAGTATCCTAAATAAAGATACCTATAACTTTAATAAGACTAGCTTTATAATAGGCTAGATATTAATAAAAGCTATAGTTACTAGCTTAAAGTATTAAGGATAGCTAAAGATAGTATAGTAAGGTAATTAAGAGTAGACTATAGTTATCTAGGGTATTAATATAATAGAGTAGGTAATCCTACCCTTTATTATCTTTTAAGGTAAGAACTACCTCTCTACCTAATATAAGGAAGATACTCTATTATATAATTAGGTTATAAGGGTCTCTAAAAATAGCTAGATAATAAATAAGCTTAGCTTAAAGTAGTTAAAGTACTTTAATACGTATATAAAAAAATATACTATTAGTATAGTATATTTACTAATAATTAATAGCTATAAAAGCTATAACTTACTCTTATTCTAGTAGTACTATAAGGATAATAAGATTATTATACTCTATATACCTTTATACTTATTATACTTATTATAGCTACTAGATATAGGCTATTTTTCCCTCTAAAGAAGGTATATAGGTACTAAGCTAAGAACCTAATATATAACTATATTAATTATATTACTAAAATAAAGTTTTACTATACTTTATACCTACTTTTAATACTTCTATTATAAAGAGTAATATCTTAGGTAGCTTTAAAGGTACTAGCTTAGTCTTATTTAACCTAGAAGCTATAATATTAAAGATAGATATATAGTTAAAGATACTACTATTAACTACTATAGAGGATAGTCCTTAGGAGTTAAAAATACTAAGTAATACTTTAGAATTTAGGTCGCAATTAATACTAGTAAAGATAAGGATTTAAACCTACTTAGATAGCTCTCTTACCTCTATAGTTAAGGCGTTTAAGAAGGTCTTAAAGGGTATAATAATAATTACTTATAAGCTTATATTAGTATAATAGGAGATTATATATCTTTAAGTAGCTAATAAGGTAGCTATATATTAAAAATTATATAAAAGGAAGTAGTTATAGAAAGAAGAGACCTTTATAGTAGAGAATAGTACTTAACTATTAGCTCTAAAAGAGTTTAGTACTTATAGTAATAAAAGAAGTTAAAAAAGAAGGTATATATTAAAGAAGATCTACCTTAATAATACTATAGGTAGTATAGTAAGATAGGGTATAATATATATACCTATAAAAGTAACTAGAATAATAAAGAAAATACTATAAAATAATTTATACTCTTAGGTTTTATAGGTCTTTATAAAGTTTTACTAGTTTTTATAGTATTTTTAGAGTAAAGATATTAGTACTAGTAAAGATAGTACTCTACTATTACCTATAGTATAATCTATATAATAGGTAAAACCTAGTAAAGACTAGTAAAGATTATAGTAAAGATATCTTATAAAAATATCTATAAAGATCTTTATAGGTCTTTACTAAGTTTTACTAGTTTTTATAGTATTTTTATAGGTAATAATATAGCTACGCTAGTAGAGGTAAGAAATATACTATTACCTACTATATAAATTATATAACTAGTAAAACTTTATATAACTTTATAAAGATTTAGTAAAGATACTTCTTTATAATTTATACTCTTAGGTTTAGTTATTTTCATGATATTTTATAAGTTTTTACGTATTATACTATAGGTAATAGTATGTTTTAATAGGGTCTTAGTAGAGTAGCTAACTTACCTATATAGCTAACTCGCCTATAGGGTACGTTAGGACTTTATTAGGATTAATCTCCTAAAATATATTATCCCTCTTTACCCTACCTACTCCTTATTATATTAGTAATTTATAAATAAAATAAGCCTTATCTTACTCTTAAATTATTCTAATATAATTAGAGAGGTAGTTTAGAATATTTAGTATATAAATAGACTTATCTTCTATAACTTCTACTAAAAGATAATTTAGTAATAAGATATAATTACTTATACTTCTTAAGAGAGCTTTAGCTATATTAAAATCCCTTAGCTATACTTTAAATTTATTACCCTAATACTAGCTACTATAGCCTATAATTAAAGTATTAAAGATAAGAAGTAACTTATTACTATTAACTAATATCTAGTTAAGGAATTTTTCTTTAGGAACTATTTTAGAGGGTTAATAAGACTTTAATAGTTTAGCTTTAGGGTAGTCTTATCTTATAGTTACCTAGTTAACCTTTTAAGCTTTAGATATCTAGATTATTTAGATTTAAAGCTTTATTAGAAATTAGGTAGTATTATATTATAAAGTACCTACTACTCTCTAACTAGTATACCTTTTACGTAGTTAGGCCTCCTTAAAAGGCTATCTACTAGGTTCTCTAATCCTAGCTTATATTTAATTTTAAAGTTAAACTAAGCTAACTTTTCTACCTATCTAGCTTATTTAAAGGAGAGTTCTTTAGTAGTTATAAAATACTAACGTACCCTATAGGCGAGTTGGATATATAGGCGAGTTAGATAGCGTGCTAAGCCCCTATTAAAATATACTATTACCTACAGTATAAACGTAATACCTTAATAATATAATATATAATAGAAATTAGATAAAGCTTAGATATAGCTTACGCTTTAAGCTATTAAATAAGATATAATACTACTACTACGAGAGGCTATATAGATATATAACGTCTCTCCTTTAATACTAAGTAACTAACGCGCTAGGAAGTATTTACGATGTAATTATAACCTAAACTTAATAAAGCTCCTTAAGATAGAAGAGGAGGTAATTATCTAGTATATACTAGACCTAGATATCTAAGGATTTCCCCCTTAGCTCGCTACTATTAAAGATATAGCTAATTCTTTACTTACTAAGCGCTACTATAGCCCTATTAGCTAGAACTAGGCTATAACCTTTATTAAGTATATACTAGAGCTTAAAGTTAAGTTTAATTAAAAGTATAACTATAAGAGAGCCCTCTATAAAGATCCTAGGCTTATATAAGACTAGTTCTAGCTTATAAAGAATATAAAGGCTAAGTATAGTATCCTAAATAAAGATACTTATAACTTTAATAAGACTAGCTTTATAATAGGCTAGATATTAATAGGAGCTATAGTTACTAGCTTAGAGTATTAAGGATAGCTAAAGATAGTATAGTAAGGTAATTAAGAGTAGACTATAGTTATTTAGGGTATTAATATAATAGGGTAGGTAATCCTACTCTTTATCCTCTTTTAAGGTAAGAACTACCTCTCTACCTAGTATAAGGAAGACGCCCTACTACGTAATTAGGTTATTAGGGTCTCTAAGAATAGCTAGATAATAAATAAGCTTAGCTTAGAGTAGTTAAAGTACTTTAATATATATATAAAAAACGTACTATTAGTATAGTATATTTACTAATAATTAATAGCTATAAGAGCTATAACTTACTCCTATTCTAGTAGTACTATAAGGATAATAAGATTATTATACTCTATATACCTCTATACTTATTATACCTATTATAGCTACTAGATATAGGCTATTTTTCCCTCTAAAGAAGGCGTATAGGTACTAAGCTAAGATCTTAATACGTAACTATATTAACTATATTACTAAAATAGAGTTCTTACTATACTTTATACCTACTTTTAATACTACTATTATAGAGAGTAATATCCTAAGTAGCTTTAGAGGCGCTAGCTTAGTCCTATTTAACCTAGAAGCTATAATATTAAAGATAGATATATAGTTATAGATACTACTATTAACTACTATAGAGGATAGTCCTTAAGAGTTAAAAATACTAAGTAATACCTTAGAATTTAGGTTATAATTAACGCTAGTAAAGATAAGGATTTAAACCTACCTAGATAGCTCTCCTACCTCTATAGTTAAGGTATTTAAAAAGGTCTTAAAGGGTATAGTAATAATTACCTATAAGCTTATATTAGTATAATAGGAGATTATATAGCTTTAAGCTACTAATAAGGTAGCTATATATTAAAAATTATATAAAAGGAAGTAGCTATAGAAGGAAGGGACCCTTATAGTAGAGGATAGTACTTAACTATTAGCTCTAAAGGAGTTTAGTACTTATAGTAATAGGAAGAAGTTAAAAAGAGGGCGCGTACTAAAGGAGATCTACCTTAATAACACTATAGGTAGTATAGTAGGATAGGGTATAATATATATACCTATAAAAGTAACTAGAATAATAAAGAAAATACTATAAAATAATTTATACTCTTAGGTTTTATAAGTCTTTATAAAGTTTTACTAGTTTTTATAGTATTTTTAGAGTAAAGATATTAGTACTAGTAAAGATAGTAATTATACTATTACCTATAGTATAATCTATATAATAGGTAAAACCTAGTAAAGACTAGTAAAGATTATAGTAAAGATCTCCTATAAAGATATCTATAAAGATCTTTATAGGTCTTTACTAAGTTTTACTAGTTTTTATAGTATTTTTATAGGTAATAATATAAGTATACTAGTAGAGGTAAGAAACGTACTATTACCTACTATATAAACTATATAACTAGTAAAACTTTATATAACTTTATAAAGATTTAGTAAAGATACTTCTTTATAATTTATACTCTTAGATTTAGTAGTTTTCGTAATATTTTATAAGTTTTTACGTGTTATACTGTAGGTAATAGTATATTTTAATAGGGGCTTAGTACGCTATCTAACTCGCCTATATATCTAACTTGCCCGTAGGGTACGTTAAAGATTATTATAATTAAAGAGTACTTAGATTATTAATAAGGTATACTTAAGGTAATACTTTTATATTTAGAATACTTTTATTATTATATTTAGTTCTTTATTATAGGTATACTACTAGAGTAATAGCTTAAAGAACTTTTTACTTTAGAATATAACTAGTTTCTAATAGTAATTAGTTACTAACTCTAATATAGCTAGCTATAAGAGTATTACTACTATAGTAAAGTTAAAGATATTTATAAGAACTATTACTAGCTTTATAGAATTAAAGTATTAAAGTACTAATACCTTAGTAAACTTCTTATAAAGTTTTAGAAAAGTATTTTTTATATCCTTAGGCTAAGATTATAGTAGGTACTACTTAGTTAAACCTTTATAACTTTTTATAGCTTTTAGTTTTATTTTACTAGTATTAGCTAACTTATAGAATACTAGTAAAGCTTAAGTAGTTATTATATAGTTTACTATTAGGCGTATAATTATAAAGTAGTTATAAATAAACCTCTAGTAGAAGTTTATAAACCCTAAAAATACCTAAATATCCTTATACCCTTTAGGCTTTAGCTACTCTTTAATTATCTATACTTATATAAGGTCTATAATAATACTACTAGGTATTACTATAAACCTAAGGAACTTAATAAAGTATATTAAGAAAATACTTACTTACTTTATAGTAAAGGCCTTACTCTATAAGTTTATTAAAAATCTTCTTAATATAAAAGTTATAGTCTTTCTTATTCTTAAAGTAGATAAGAATATTATTTAAGTAGATAATATATATATAGTCTATTAGCCCTCTTAAGGCTTAATAAATATATAATTAGAATATTATAGGTATATTTACTAACCTAAATAGTATAATAAGGTATTTAAAGTAACTATATTTTATTTTAAAAGTAGTTTTCTATTTATTTCTTTCTTAGATTTAAAGCCTATAATAGGCGTCTTAAAGATCTAGCTTAGAGAAGATTTAGGCTTTTAATAGCTAGTCTAGTATCTTACTTATAAGTAAGATAAAGTACTAATTCTTAATAGTAACTTTATTTAATCTATAATAGTTAATATAAAGTCTTATTATACTATTTACCTTTAGAATAAAGAGGATAAGAGCGCTTATAAGTAACTTACTTAGATAAATCTAACTCTTATCCTATATAGTCTTAATATAGTCCTATAAAATTTCTAACTCCTTCTTAGAAAGGTTATAAATTAAAAGATTAAGAATCTTTTTCTCTTCTTTAATATTAATAGTATAATTATATTTACTATTTAGATAAAGTATATATATTTAGTACTTACTAAACGTAAGCTATTTATAGTATAGCTTCTTAAGAATAAACTTTAGTTCTTTACTATTTAGCTAGTTATCTTCTAATACTATATATAGAGTATCTTCCTTATTATTAAAAAGGATATAGGCTATATCTAAAGGTAGTTTAGCTTATTAAGAGTTTTTATTATATATACTAGTTACTATTTATTAAGTAGTTACTTTTAGTAGCTAGGCTAAATCTAGAGTATTAGTAATATACCTCTTAAGATTATTAATAATCTTAAGGGTCTTATTCTTTAGCTAGAGTAGCTTTTAATAATAATACTACTTTATATAAAGTTTTATATCTCTACTAAGTTTAGTAGGTAGTATTTTTACTCTAAGGCCTTCTTAGTATATCTCCTAAAGAAAAGACTATTAAGCCTTTTTACTTAATATACTATATAATAGGCGCCCTAGATAAAGTATATAAGCTTATTTTTTTAGCCTTAGTATTTTAAGAAGGTCTTTAGTAGAGAAGAGTTTAATATAATCCTTACTATTAACTTTATTTCTTTACTATTTAAACTCTCCTATAAAGAATTAAATCTTTAAATTTACTTTTTATAGTTATAAGTAACCTAATATAAGATTATATTTATTAAAATTAGTAGCCTAAAATCTTTAAAGGCCTATAACTTAAACTAAGCCTTTACTATCTTTATAGTTAATTATAAGGTTATATACTTTATTAATATATAGTTAGTTATAATCTAAAAATATTACTACTAGCTTATTAGCTACTAATATATCTTTAAAGGAGTACTTATCTACTATCTTCTACTAGATAATATTAATCTCTACTCTTAAGTTATAAAGTATATAAAGTAGGATTATAAAACTATTAAGAAGAGATATATAAACTTATACTTAAATATATAATTATTTCTCTTTTAAGTTTAGCTCTAGTTATAATTATAAAAGGTTAGTAACTAAAGCTTATCTTTTCTTAAATTATTATTTTACTAAGGTTAAGTAGTACCTTAGTTATCTTATTAGCTATTACCTTAATAATTTCTTTAGTATAGTCTCTAACTTCTATTATAATTACTACCTTAGTTCCTAAGAGCTTATTATTTACTTTATTAATAGGGCCTTATTAGAATATTATTAGAAAGCCTTAAAGATACTACCTTAAAGCTACTTCCTAAGTTAGAAGCTTTATAATCTTACTTCTTCCTAAAGCCTTAGTTACCTAGCTAAAAAGTAGAAGCTTAATACTTACTATATAATAAGTTATTACTAGTCCTTAAATAAGATAATATTACTTTACTAATAGTAGATACTATAGTTTCTATATTATAAAGTACTTATTTAAACTTAAGCTATATAGTAAATATATTAAAGATACCTATATATTAGATTTCTTACTAATACGCTTTTAGGATTCTAGATTATATAAAGGTAATCTTTAGTTTATAATTATCCTTACTAGTAAGTATTTTAAAGAAGTTATAAGATAGTAAGATTTCCTTTTTATTTAGTTAAAGTAAAAAAAAAGCTTATAGTATTATTATTCTTTTACTTAAAGTTAAAGAATTAAATATAGTTCTTATATTTAGTAAGGATAGGATCCTAGACTAGTTTATATTCCTCTACTTTAAGCTTAACCTAGCTATTAATAATACCTTTATTAATATATTACTATATTAACTCTTAATAAATATTATACTAGATTATCTCTATAGCCTAGTAGGTCTTAGTAACTAAGTTCTTAAAGACTTAATAGTAATTAAATTATCTTAATATTCTTAATCTATTACTTAACCTACTTAGGGGTAAAGACTCTACTCTTTAAGCCTAGTTTTAGTTTAGGCTAAATATTATTTAGTACTTAAATAAGCTTATTAGTATTATTAAAGGCTAGCTACTAATAATCTAATAAGGGCCTATTAGGCTTTACTAGCCCTAAGGCTTAAAGGCGTATTTAATCTATTTTTAAGGGTAGTAATAACTACTAGTAGGTTACTCTTAGCTTAAGCTAAGAATAGTTCTTAAAGGTAGCTTTAGATAAACTCTTTATTAGTTATAGCTATAGCCTTATAATAAGGTAGTACTATATTAGTATTAGAATAGATACTTCTACTAATAAGAGTAGAGTTAGGTTTTATAGTAGAATTAAAGTTTTAATATTTTTATAGTTAATATTTCTTAACTAGGGGTAGATTTTTATAGTATAATAGTTAGGTTATACTTTATATTTATAGTATAGTAAATTATCCTAATAGTATTACTAGATTAATCTATAATTAGCTTATAGCTAGGCGTAAACCTTAAGGCTAAAAAACCTAAGGCTAGTTATAACTATCTAGTAAGGTTAGAAAGCTATACTAAGTCTCTAAAGGGTTCTTAAGCTTAGTATATAAGAGAGCTTTATATTTAAAGTCTAAGGTAGTCCTTAGTTTATTATTTAAGGTTTTACCTATAATTTCCTTAACCTTAGACTCCTTAGGCTAAAGTTAGTAGTATTATTCCTAAAGAAGTTAATCTACTACTTAGGTTAACCTAAGTAGATTATTAGAATCTTTAATTACTACTACTCTAGTAGTTAGAGCTTTACCTTTATTATTTTAAGTATCTATTATTACTTAGTATTATTATAGTACTAGAATAGGGTATAAATAAAGTACTATTAGGTTATTATTATAGATAGATTTATATCTAATAACTACCTTTCCTAGTAAGAGTATAAAGGATTTAAATTATAAAAGGTTTATAGGTAGGAGTTAAATATAAGGTAAACTAGTATATTAAGATAAATCCTTAAGAAGCTATTATACTCCTAAAGGGTTCTATATATCTAAGGTTATATACTTAGCCTAGTAATACTTTAGTAGGGTTTTAATAGGGCTTTATAGCTTAGCTATTAATTAGATTATAATAATTTAGTAATTATTAGGGTACTAATTAAGGTAATTATAAAATATCTTCTTAGTATATAAACTAATATAATAAGCCTTTATAAATTATTATATTTAATTTAAGTTATTCTTATAGATAATTAACTCTTAATTATCTACTTTAGTCTAACTCTTTTATATATCTATAGAATATACTAAACCTACTTACTAATTTATATCTACTTTATTATACTACGCCTTATAGCCCTAGACTAGTAACTAAGTTTAATAATAATTATTTCCTTCTCTATCTTAAGAAACTTTATTGATTTAGGCTTATAATTATATTATAGAAGCTTTCCTTTTAGTTAATTCCTAAGTATTATTTAAGAGATACTATAGATTTATATAGTATACTATTAGAAAAGAATTATATTTTATTTAATAGTCTAAAGTATAAGCTATATCTAAGTTTCTTTTAAAGGCTTTTATATATTATAGTATTAAGATATTATATATATACTATAAGTAATAGTATATTTTAATAAGGTCTTAGTAGAGTAACTAACTTCTTTAGATAACTAACTTACTTATAAAGTACGTTATAAGTTTTTATACGTTATATTATAGGTAATAGTATATTTTAATAGAATTTTAGTAAAGTAGCTAACTTACCTATATAGCTAACTTACCCGTAGGGTACGTTATTATAAGTAAATTAATTAATATTAGTATTAGGAGGAAAATTACGCGTAGTAGAGGATAGTCTGCGCTAGTAGTCTAAGAGTATGCTCTTTACAGCTAGTAAGACGCTTCCCTCCGCGACTATTAAGACCACAGATTGCGCGTTTGCCCTCCAATGACATTGCAAGTTCTGTTAAAAGATACTTCTTCTTTTTGGGTGGGATGTAGTAAGCCTACATGCGCATACTAACCAATCACAAGTCACCTCGTATGTTAACGCCTAGTGGTGTCTACATAAGCCGCCCAGCCTTATAAGACCTTTTATCTTCAACAACACCGCTTAGAGCAGCTTCATGCTCTTAACATAGCAACACAATAGCAGTATTCATCACTATCCTTTTACTTCTCGAACAGAGAGCGGCTGCAAGACCCATGGAGACCAGAAACAGGTAGCTAACGACCCTTACATACGACAGGACCTATATACAAGGCAGCTTCTGCCCCGCGTTGTTACACGATGAATACGGAAGATATATAAGTCACCTATCGTACTTCTACCTTCCTATTTGGCCTCGCGCACCTCCTATTCATTACGTTCCCCAGCGTCTTTGGTGAGATCTATCACCTTTGAACCGAGATTGCAGGGCTAGCATACCGTGGACTACGGGTAGGAATGATCATGAGCATCGGTCTGCTCGCAGTGCTGAGTGACCAGCTACTTCACCAACTTCACAGAGGCACACTTGCGCACCCCGAACCCGTTCGATCTTTATGGTTTGGTGTGCGCTCTTTGCTTGAGTTGGCTTCTTCTGGTATAGCAGGAGTATTGAGGGCAAATAATATTGCATTATTCCCCTATCCAGCACTATAGTTATTAGCATAGACGCTTTCCTAGTATTTATGCCAGCCTGCTGATCTTGTGGAGACACGTTTGGCACCAAAGTGTGGTTCCGGGATTGACGGTGAATATGGTGTTGCATATTTGATTTAGTGGAATGCTGCTACTTGTCGATTTGCTAGTTCAAGTCTATAATCAACTGGACCTTGGATAGGGCAAAACGTGTTGTTGTGTATTGGGTCGGCGTTTGTCCTAATACCGTTTTCTTCCATAAGTGCGGCGAAAACATGAGAATAAGATTTCTAGCCATATATTGAGTAAAAAAATTTCGGCAGACGCTATTAGCAAATCATGTTGCAGGTAAATGGCCGGTGAACCTAAAGAAGCCAGAGCTGATGCAAGCGTGGACGCAGCTAGCGCTCATTAAGGATACGCTCTGAGATCTAGGCTAACGAGAGAGAACCGCTGGGTGTACCGGAGAAGACATGTTCTGTAGATAACACCTGCACTAATCAAGGGGTTAAGCAGACTGGTCTACCAAGGATGTAAAGGGAATGTGTGTGTGGAGGGGCTTATCCTTAGGTGAACTCTGCCAACCATAAATGTGTGCAGGTACAGCCGAGGTTGAATTGGACCAGGCCGCGTTGATCGACGTTTCAACCCGCCTGATGCTAACTTCATTGCTGGCTTGATCACCAACCCGAGATCAGGCATAGGACTAACAGCGCAGTTCGTACAGTGATGTGATTGGTCATGTAGGAAGCGGCTATTGCTGTGCGGAATTTCCGGTTCTGTTCGCGCTTTCGTTCCAGTGGTCGCTTCCCACCACCAAATCCTTTCGCAACTCCACACGATCGCCCAACGGATAATATCTGCACACTGCCTTCCATATCTACAGAGCAACTAGATCATTTCAGGCAGATTCCGGTACATTCTTGTCATGCGCCACTGCCCGGTGAGCGGATGTAGCGCTACATGCGTGAAGCTGACCTCGCGATTGGTTAACTAGGTATGCATCGTCGCTCCGCCTCTTCGAAGACTTCAAGACCTCGGATTAAGCCTCGCTGCTAGTGGAGGCTAAGCCGCCTGGTGTTCACCGCATACCTGGATCCGGTATGGTCAAGCGAAACCCAACATGTTGTTCTTCATATTCTGTTGCTTTTAAGGTCTCCAATCCTTGTGGTGCACCGTCCTCGTCCCATTCTGTACAATCTAGGCTTACGTCGTGTCAATATGGCCGAGAAGAAGGCTCAAAGGACTTGGAAAGAGAAGGAGATGAATGATATGCGCCGGGAGTCAATGAAAGCCTTTAGTGTTTACGCTGAGCCGCCACCGTACAGCCCCCAACCACCGTCCGCCGAGGTATCGTCTTCTAATGGCGCCACTGGAGGGAGACCAGCAAGAAGCATACCCCTCATCGAGCATCTGAGCTTCACACCCAGCCCGCTTGAAATACCCACTCCTGCTGAGTGCATCGCGCATCTGAAGCTACTACATGCGTTTGCTAAGCTAAGGCATGATGTCGGCAATCATGAGGGTTTATATTTCCGCACGCAGAAGCTAGGTACAGAGGGACACGCATCTGCCCCGGAAAGCGAGCTACAGCTTAATGGCCACCAACAGCCTGGAGGCTCTCACACCCAGGATCCGTCAGGAGCAGCCACCGAGGCGCATGCAGCAGAAAATACAGCAAGCACGGATTCGACCCATGCGGAACGTATCCGAGACAAGAGATGGTCGATTTTCGTTGCAAGAGCTGTTTCTAGGTATCAGGAATGGTGGGACTCATTGTCGACGGCTTATCAGCGTTCTTCAAGCATTTGGCGGACACGGATCACCACGGACGACTTTGATTCGACCCAAACAACACAATATATCAGTAAGATACCCCTGACCATTGGTTTCAGGAATGCTGACTTGTACTTAGTTACTAAATTTCCCACCGAAGGCGACAGCCTTGGACATAACTCGAAGTTTCGACTGCCTCCGTTAGACGTTTTGATGGTATGGCACGCACATATATTGAATCCTAGAATCTATCTTGAAGACTGTATCCGGCATTCTAAACATGCACTATGGCGTACATCGTTCCCATGGCAGAGGATCTACGAAGCAGTTGACAACGACACATTTGAGTACAACCAGGAGGATACATACAGTTTCGAAAAGGCCACCGGCCATTACTGGGACGCGCATCAGGATGTGAGTCAGACATCCAAGAACATCGACTGTCCTCAATGTGCCACCAAGCTTCTGGTACCATGGACTCGGCCTCCCGAGAGTGGTAGCCAAGCAACTATGGACTCATACCTCACATCCGACACTGGGTACGCCGCACCAGCTTTCCAGGAAGAATGTTCGAAGTGTAGATTGATTGTGACGCATGAGAAGTTGCGTGTGGGGAAATTCATTGACGATGCCTACTCCCTTCTCAATGAGCGACGCCCTCTTCCGGGGACAATCCTGAACATTTGGGGCGAGCCACAATGCACCACGATAGGCAAGAATCTCAGCAGTCACGATGCCTTTTTTCCTAATCGCGTCATTTCAAAATTAAGCCGGTTCTGGCCCGCTTCGCTTCGGGAAGAAATGAAGACACTTACTGTCGAGAAATTGAAAAAGATGTTTCAGCAAGTGCTGAAGTCGAAGTCTGATCTTACTTATGTCAACTCATCGCAGCATAAGCCTGAGTTTGTCGCTAGAGGCAGCAAGATAGCCGTCAGAAAATTGCTCAGCCACTACTGGGACAACTCAAGCATATTTGGCATTGACCTAGTCGGCGCTGTCCTGCGACAAGGCACCTTTGTACAGAAGATGCACAAGCTAGACTGGATACACAGTCCTAGCTACATAACCACAGTCCAGCGCCTCATTGTCAAGTACCACCGCTTTGTCCGCCTGGCCGCCCTTTCACCGAAGCAAACCGTTGTTCCCACTCTCGACGTCGACTTGGCATGGCACACGCACCAGCTCGCACCCCCAGTTTACTATCGCTACACGCTCGCCGAGACCAAAAAATTTCTCAACCACGACGACAAGATTCCCGAATCTAATCTCCACACCGCTTTTCAAGCTACCTCCCTCGCATATGAGAAGAAATACGGGCAGCCTTATTCCGAATGCTCATGCTGGTATTGCGAATGCACACGGGAACCCCTGCGGTCAAACTTCCTTAACAAGTTCAGTTCCCGCAGATCGAGCCTGTCAGTTGATAAACTGGACGAAAAGGGATTCACAAAAGATGCGCATCTTGGTCCACATGTGAGCGCCCACAATGCCCTCGTCTTGGACGATGAGAAGACTGCGAGGGAGCGCAGACGAGAATTGGAAGAACTGGACCTCCAATATGCCAAGGTAGTCAAAAGGTACCAGAAAAAGAAGAAAGGCGAGGAAGCGCCGCGACGAGATAATGACGCATACCTCTTCGGGGCGTATGGATACCCCATGTACTACCCTATGCCAATCTACGTACCATATTACGCCGATCCTAGTTGCACACAAGAGCAGTATGATAAGTCTGCTGGCGGCAGCGGAAGCAGCGGTGGTTGTGTTGCTGCAACATGCGCAGTGAGTACAAGTCTCGGTGCTTGTGCGGGCGGGGACGGCACACCTGGGTGTCGGGCGAGTTGTGGGGACATGGGGATGCTGGAGGGGGTGTGGGACGTGTGGTGGAGGGGATGGCGGGGCGATGGGGAGGATGTGGTGGATGTGGAGGGTGACTTCTCTCCTTCGCTTTTCCTGCATGGTGCAATGCGAATGGGTGTCTGATATGATCTCGTAGCGGTGATTGAATCTGCTGGGTCGTCTTGTTTACAAGTAGGAGCGATTGCTTTGGCAACCAGTATTTCTTTCGCGCAGAGTGACGCGCCTGTATTATCGTGCGATGTTCGGCTCGCAGGCAGCAAGTATGATTATGGCATTCATGTACCATCTTGAATGCATCCGCACTTCTGCTTTTTGTTCGAATAGCTGAATGGCCAAGGCAAGATCAAATGGCTGTGTTATATCTTATTCTTGTGAAGTGGAAGACTTGCAGCAAATTCAACCCATCCTGTTCGCCCCAGACGTAAGCCCAATGTCCTTGAATCCGAAAACATCCCTCTTGTTCAACGCAGCCAGTACAGTACACAAAGCACCAACACCTATCAGCACCGCACGAGCCAGATTCAGCGTAGCCCAGCGATCAATCAGCGCATGTACCGTCTCGCCCTGCGCAACACCCGCCTCAACAGCCTTATCATCCAACGACGCCGACGCAAGATCGTCTTTTTTGGCGATAAGTTTGTTATTCGTAGGGACAATGAAAGCGAATGTGAACGGTACGATACTAGGAAGGAGAATGGTAGCAGCGATATTCAACTTGAAGGGGGCAGAGCTTGGGTCCTCTGTGGGCCACGTAATTAGCGAGAGATACGAGTCCGGCCACTGTGGAGGGTGTACGTACGGTGATAAGCGACGTATCCTGTAGCAATTGCGCTGAGGATGGCAAGGGGACGACCTATTGCGCCGCCATTGGTGAGGACGGTGAACCATTGCTTTACGGCGAGAGGGGCGGGAGCCTGCATCACGGCGGGCACGGCGACGAAGGATAAACTTGCATTTGCGCCTGCAAGATACATGTTAGCTTATTCCTCGTTTCAAGTACGTTTTTCGAGTTGGTCGAGTCCTTTCGGTTCTATGCGCTTCATCTCCGGTGGAGGTCAAGACGCACCCAGAAGGAACAGACTCGAGGTAATGCCGACGGTTTGCGCGATGACCAACCCAGTAGGGGTCTGTTGATTTAGTGCAGCCATTTCTAGTGCAATTGAAGTACCACGGCGGTTTGGAGGGGCAATTGAGTGTCTTGGATGAGGGGAACGATTGTTGAAGTGATGCCTGAAGCTAGGATACGCGCGACGTCATGCTTCAGCGGGTCGACGCGTGCATTCCGAGCTCCAACGGCCACAGCCTCGGCGCGAACATGAAAAGTATCGTCGACCATGCAAAGACTCGCCATCTAGCTATTCTGATTATTACTTGACGGAGCTTCAATCAAATCTTTGAGTATGTGTTGATTTTCTCTCCTGGTACATCCGTTGCTGACGCTGAGACAGGGCTTGAAGTTATGAAACACCCGTACCACAAGGAGACGCGACCCAAATGATCCAACGTCCCAAAACACCTTCTGCTCTTAAGATTTATCCACATACATTCTTCTTGGTACAAGCGTATATTTGACTATCTAGTCCCTAAGCATGTTCTGTATGTCTCCAGTCCTCGAGCTCTCTCGAACCATACTGATAGTCCCAGCATTCAACACAACCACCACCCTCCACCACGTCACCCCCCTTCCACCCTCCACCACGTTCCAACACGCTCTCTCACACCTCCAAAATCATGACCTCCTCATCCGCCTCGACCCCGAACTCGCACACTACGAAACTCTCCCCTCGGACCCCTCCAACCCCAATGCAAAACGCTACAAAGTCACCGACCATATGCACACGCTACCGAAAGGCCTATGGGACACCACGGTGACGTTTGAAGCAGAGATTACAGATACGGAGGATGGCATCGTGTGGGTTATCAAGGCACCGTTGGGACTTGTGCAGAGGACGACGTGGAGGTTGTTGAAGACGGAGACGGTGGGGGGAGGAGCATGTTGGTGCTGTGTCTGAGATTGAGAGAGGAGAGTGGAGTCTAGTGGAAGATGTCGAGATCAGGGCGAATAGGATGCTTGTAGGGACTGTGAAGGGCAAATGTGAGGAGAACTGGAGGGGAATACACAAGAGATATATTGGGCATTTACAGGGTGAATCTGTATAGTTTGAGGATGCCGCTTACTACCAACTGCCTGTAAAGAGAGCTCAGGTAGCACCATGGAGACTACAACTTTACAGATTTAGTCAAGAGCAATCTCACGCATCGTTTGCAGTTTAAACAATCCAGTTAAAAATCTTAACACCGAGTGTAGTGAATTAGCTTATTGTGCCTGTTAACTTTGATGTTTGCTGCTGACACATGTCCCATTTTTTCCTTGATGGGGGGTGGTCGCACCCACCTGCACGCGTTCTCTGCATCTGACCACTGGCGGGGACCCTTGTTGCCAGGTGCGAGTCGTGACATGCTGCTCTTATCGCGCCACACGGTAAGGCTCGCTCGAGCGATGGACAGAAATGCGTAATCTAGAAGCGTCTACAACAGGTGCTTCAACCCGGAAACTGGGCGTCACCTGTAGACTGTGCCTCTCGTCTCGGAGCGCTCCAGATTGGCGGGAATGGCACCAGCGGCCGGCTCGTTCTCCGCCCTGCATATGGCCAGCTGCAGTGTGGAGAAGCGAGCGAGCGAGAGTCTTGCCGCGCCCATGGATGCTACTCGCCATGCAAGCCGTATCGTGAGCTGTGCTGTGTCGCTTTCGTGGGGGACAACACTGGGCCTCACGCGACGCTGTTTCAAAGGTCAAGCGACTCATGTCCTCTACGAGAAAGGCGCAAGAGGGTGCTGTGCTGGTGCTGGTGATGCACCCAACGGGCAACGGGCAACCGCCAACGGGCAGGGCACGTGGCGCCTCCCGGTCGAGCTTGCCGTGCTTGCCATGCTAATCGATAACGCTGGCCGGGGCTGCCACTGCGATAAGACAGTCTTATCGCGCATCCTGCCAGTGCCAGTGCCAGTGCCTGCACCTGGCACCATGAATGTCGCTCTCGCTGTCCATCGCTGCCCGTGAAGAGAGCATATGTTGCACCTGCACACCTGTTCCTCTGCCATGCTGACGGCTGAGAATCCTTGACCGAACGACTACCTCGTTAGTGCTCCGGCCCACTTGCACTCGTCGCATCGTGGAGGCTACACGGGCCACCTCCCCGCTTTCTAGAGCTGGCACCATTCCGCCATTGAAAACCGCGCACCCAACCAACCACCAGCACGGCTCCAGTTCGCTCGACTCGCCTTTCTTCTTCTCTGCTACAAGTACCGGTAGAGGGCGTACCCAGGCTTGCCTCGTATCGTTACAATCTGTGAGGTCCCGGTCCCCCACCTCCAGTCGCTTATCGCCGAGTTCGCGAACCGGACGCCCACGCTTCACCATGGAGCCATTGTCCATCGACTCTGTCGTCGTCGAGCACGCCGACACGTCGCTCCCGCCTCCGGGAACCCCTCGCAGCGAAGCGATTATGATCGAGCAACCCAAGATAAAGGGCAGACAGCGGTTCCTGAGAGGCCTGCAGCGGATGGGCTCTTCTCCAAGCCTGGCCGGCCTCAGCAGCAGGCCTCGTTCACAAAGCCTGAGAAGCGGTGGAAAGGCGTCAATGTCTTGTGTGTCCCTGGCATCACCGGGTTCGCCTTACGGGCACTCGTTCGCCAGCTCCTACTCCTCGGAGCTGTCCAATGGGTACTCGACGGCTCCCACCTCGCTCGCCAACAGCCCGCCTGGCAGCCCATTCCCGCTGTTCGATGAGAGAGCCCGTCTACGGATGCAAACCCCTGACATACCTTCTTCCGTGCCTCTGCCGTCCGCTCGACGACCGCTTTCTCGGGATCGTGTCGAGGCTGAACCAGACTACTTTTCGCGACCCACTAAGAACAAGGTCCAGAGACGGCCTAATTTCAGCTTTTGGGGAGACATGCCCACTGAAATCCGTATGCAGATTCTTCGATACTTGGAACCAAAGGAAATTGTTCGATGTTCTCGCGTGTGCAAATCATGGCACGCCATGTGCTTCGACGGCCAGTTATGGAGTAACCTGGATACGAGCGACTTTTACCGCGACATCACACCAAACGCACTGGTCAACATCATCACGTCAGCGGGTCCATTCGTCAAGGACTTGAACCTAAGAGGATGTGTGCAGCTGAGGGAACGGTGGAACCAAAATGGCTTCATTGAAGCTTGTCGAAATTTGGAGAACTTCTCGCTAGAGGGGTGCCGGATTGATCGAACATCCATCCACTGCTTCTTGCTACAGAACAGCCGACTAGTCCATATCAACCTCTCTGGTCTTGCTGGAGCAACAAATGCGGCCATGAAGATTCTCGCTGCGCATTGCCCTAGAGTTGAAGTACTAAATATCTCATGGTGCAACAACATCGACAATCGCGGATTGAAGAAGGTGGTCCAAGGTTGTCCCAAGCTACGAGATCTAAGAGCTGGCGAGGTGCGGGGCTGGGACGATACTGACCTAATGGTCGAGCTCTTCAAGCGCAACACTCTCGAAAGACTTGTACTAATGAATTGCGACAGCCTTGATGACGACGCTCTGGCCGCTCTCATTGAGGGCGTAGATGAACAAGTCGACGTCCTTACCGATCGGCCAATGGTTCCATCGCGCAGGCTAAAGCATCTAGATCTTACCCGCTGCCGCAGCATCACCGATGCCGGAGTGAAGACTTTGGTTGACAATGTCCCCTTCCTAGAGGGTCTACAATTGTCCAAGTGTGGGGGTGTGACCAACGACGCCTTGACTAGCCTGCTACCTACTATTCCGATGCTCACGCATTTGGACATTGAAGAGCTCGATGGTCTCACAAACGATGTACTCAAGACGCTCGCCGAATCCCCGTGTGCTCCACATCTGAAGCATTTGTGCATATCATATTGCGAGAATTTGGGGGATGCTGGCATGCTCCCAGTCTTGAAGGCATGCTCTCGACTTGCATCTCTAGAAATGGACAACACGCGCATCTCCGATCTTGTCCTTACCGAGGCCGCAGCAAGCATGCGCAATCGCAACCGCGCTTCCCGAGCTCTGACTGGCTCCGAGCGACCCGAGGTGGGCCTACGCATCGTAGCCTACGACTGTGCAAACGTCACCTGGACCGGCGTTCGCGAAGTACTGTCCAGAAACGCAGAAATCACTCGCCCTTCACCCAACTCGGCCTCCCAAACCGCCACCTATCCTCGCGAAATCATTGGTCTCAAGTGCTTCTACAACTGGCAACCCACCGTTGAGGAGCATACTAAGCGCGTCCTAAGAGGCGACTTTGCTGCGGCAGCGAGATTGGAGCGCAAGTGGGCTGATTGGATGATGCTGAACGAGGAGGCGGGCATGGGTGGCGCTGGTGCTCGTCGTCGACGAAGACGAGCTCGCGAAGCTCAGCTTATGCATGCCGACGAAGAAGAAGGTGGTGCTGGCGTCACTGGTGGTATTGGACGCCGCCGACGTGCGAGAAGTGGGCCTGGTGGGTGTGTTGTGATGTGAAGCAAGTTTCATCCAGAGGTCTTGGCTCTACTGCGTCGTGTCTTCAGTCGTGTGGAGTGCTTCCTCTTGTTCTTTCGGTTTCCATATCTACGCGTCGGTCTTTGCACATTCATCGTTTTTCTTACATAGCTAGACTTTTTTTTTTCATATAGGGATATGCATGGATGGAGTTGGTTCTGGCTCTGGTCATGTACAGGCATATACTTTGAGTAGTTGTTCCTTCTCTACATTTCTGTTTCTATAGTCGCTGTTGCATATACGACGGTATCACACAATACATATCCATTACATACACTTTATGAGCTGGCCGAGGGAGCCTGACAGTCATTTTCAATAATAAAGATGGGACTACAGGTGAAAGAGTAACACTTGGCTATCCTCGGTGTGATTGATGTGAAATACGCACGTGATAGCGTGACTCGCTTACCTAATTTATGTCGCGTCTGTTCTCATCGATCGATTCCGCTCCACGACCACTGTCACTATATCTTCCAGCACTCAGTAAAATGACCTCTTTAGAAGCTTTTCGGATAGCAGGGCTTCCTCCTGACTTCTTCTATATACCCAACTTCGTCTCAGTGGAGGAAGAAGCGTCGATTTTAGGCAAGGTGAGTTAACTTAGCACTCGCAACGAATCGACTTACCAACATCCATGACAGATCCCCGCCCAGCGTTGGACCCACCTTACCCACCGGCGCTTACAAGCTCACCCCTCGACTCTCACCAAGAACAATGTTCTACTAGCTGCTCCGCTGCCGGGTTACCTCACCAACCCAGTTATCGAGCGTTTTAAAGACTTGGGAATCTTTGATGAGACGCCGCATCGGCAGCCGAATCATGTGTTGATCAACGAGTATAGACCTGGTGAGGGGATTATGCCGCATGAAGACGGCGGTGCATATGCACCTGTTGTGGCGACTGTGAGTCTGGGTGGGGCGCTGTGCCTCCATATCAGTCCGAAGCCGGATGAGAGTGACGACGACAGAAATCGAAAGAGCGAGGCGGCGAAATTGGAAAGTGGTCAAATCAACCAAGACGAATCATCGAGGGCAGAGTACGAGATCCCATGCCGAATATACCAAGAACCTCGTTCTCTCTTTATCACTACTGGCGACGCATACCGTCAACTTCTTCACGGTATTGCATCAATTGAGGTCGATGATAACCTCAATGCTCAAACAGTGGCGAATTGGAGCCTACTCGCGGAGCCTCGTGTCATCGAAGAAGCCGGGGGGCGAAACATTCGGAGTACGAGGATAAGCCTGACGTATCGTGATGTGCTGAAGGTTAGTTCGGCAGCGAACAAGGTCTTTGGTGGGTTGCAGAAACGATGACAACCAGTGGAGCTCAATGGAACAGTCGGATGGCATGCCCTTCACGGTATGCCTCCCTGGATCAATCTCGGAAGCATTATTACGAAAGATGACCTCGGAGGTCAGCCTTCCATAATGCTCAAGTGCCTTAGATACTACCCGGCCCAAAGCAGGCACGGTGCGAACGCGAGTGCGGACGCGTCGAGGTCTGTGTCGAGTGCGCTAGGTTGAACCTAGTAATATACTACGAATATATCGTCTATATGTTCTATAGCCTTCGCCGTACGCCTAGAGGGGCTCGAATAAGGACATAAAGCCATGTCCCCAGCGACACACCAACCCTTTGAATTTCCATTGCGAAATAAATTCTGCCACTCGCCTGAACGTGTTTCTCTATCCTTCAGAACTTTCTAGAATCCTCTCTATCTTCTAATCCGCGGCGTTGGTAACTTCTCCATTCCTCAGATGCGTTCTGCCCGGTTGATACCCTGGCGATAATATGATGCTCATTAACCAAGCTTTAGCGCTCGCCCAATAAACGCTGGTCCCGTCCTTACCCTGCGTTATTTATCCGTTGTGAAAGAGATGTTGCTCTATGTAAATGATCGCATCCCCGGCAACTGGATTTAGCCTTGTTGGATACCGATTCGCGTGAGCAAAGCGAAGGATGATTCTGGTCACGTTCGCCGAATAGAGCAATATCTTCTCCCTGAAAGGACTACACGCGCCATTTTCTCTCAAAATGACTTCAAATTAAACGACGCAATGCTCAAAATTTCATGTAGAGCCCCCCCCGCTACTAGCGCCCGTACGGCCATTGTTATAAGACCATGAGATACGGCTGCTCTGTTCACCTCGGAAATACACTGGAGTATCGTCTAAATATCCCAGTGTCTATCTCTAGCATTCATCTCCATCGCAAAAATGGTCTCCTTCAAGCTTCTCTCCCTGGCCGCGCTTGCTGCAACTGCGAGCGCGCAAACCGCCAACACAACCCTTCGCTATATGCCCTTTGGCGACTCCATCACCGAAATCGTCTGTTGGCGCGCCAAACTTTGGGAAAAACTGCAATCCACCGAGTGGGCGACAGTCAATTTCGTCGGCAGCGGCAAGACGGAAAACAACTGCAAAGATACTAAATATGATCGCGACAATGAGGGTCACTCTGGGTTCTTGGCCATCGATATCGCGACCAAGGATCAGTTGACTGGATGGCTGAAGGCTAATCCCGCGGATGTGATTACGATGCATTTGGGCACGAATGATATCGTACAGCAGAACAAGAATGTAGTGGATATTATTGCCGCGTTCACGAAGTTGGTGGGAACTATGAGGACGAGCAACCCTAAGATGAAGATTGTCGTACGTATCAACCTCTCCTTCGGTCCCCACTCGTTTATCATTCGGGACTCATTCACACACAAGTCCGACTCTATCTTGCTAAAACGAGCACTTACTCACTTATCATGATGGCAGGTTGCACAAATCATCCCCTTGGGCCTAGGAAACTACAACTCCAAGATCCAAGACCTCAACAAAGCCATCATCCCCTGGGCCCAAGGCCTCAACTCAACCGCATCCCCAATCTGGGTTGTAGACCAGTACACTGGGTTTAGCGGTACGAGTGATTTGCGCGACGGCGTGCATCCCAATGATGCTGGAGATGTCAAGATGGCGAATGTCTGGTATCCAGCGGTCGTGCATGCTTTCGAGGAGGCGAACAAGGATAAGGTTGCGGCGGAGGGTATCAAAGAGATTTCGTTTGTTGCGTAAGGTGATGATGGCATGGGGAGGACATTGAGAGGTGTAAATAGGGATTGGGAGGGAAGTGGATTGTATATATCTAACAATACCATCTGAGTGGACTTGCTCAACATTGGTTGCATTATTAGTGATTGAAGTTTCTCTTTGATTTCTGCAACACACAATGTTTTGGCGTGATTGTTGCGCCATCAGAGTGCGACATGTGCGTTGAGTTGTGTATAGATTGCAACAAACGTTGTCCTACCTTGCTTCCATATCGGTCAGGCCGATGTCGAGGGTGGGATATTTTGCACAAGCGGTGACTTCTGGGTGAACACGTAGATATCCTAACTTACAGACAAGAGCCTAGCTTGGCGCATCTGAAAGCCCAGCCAAGACTACGAACACAAGGATGAGCAGACTACATGATTGACGAACACTTACATCGTACTCAACTGGGTGACTAGCGTATTACGAACTTCTTGCAAGGATCATGAGTAAGGCAAGGTATATGAGACTCCGGATCACGATGCCTCTGAGGATGGCGGTGCTGGGGTTTCCGAAGATGATAGCCCCAAGGATGCCGAGAATGATGGTGCTATGGAGGCCAGCCATGGCTGTGGGTGATGGTTCCGCGTTATACTACCTACGCAGTATACCTTCCTACATCGTAATTATTCTTCCTTACCCTTGACCCGCTCTATCTTTATGGCTGTGGTTCCTATGTAGAAGGACTACAACACGCTTGTTGCATAGTCACGAAGTAGAAGCGGTGACGAGACATGGTGGTAAGGTGATTACTAGCGACGTCCTCTAAAGCCCTCTCTCGTAATCACCAGCCTCTGGACGACGTTCGCATTCATCGTCTGTGAAAGACGCGTACGCTCTCCAACAATGCCAATCAACGATCACTCGGGAAACTTCATTCCGAAATGCATTTTCTCGTTCGATGTGATATTGGTGGGTTCAGGACTCATTCACGCGAATAGACTCACTGAGTTGGCCGGATATCGTCGCTGCGGAGGAATCGAGCGAGGCAGTGCAAGCGGGCCGACATGCAGTGGTATTGGGAGAGGTGGTCTTACACCCGATGTTCTGCTGAAAGCCAACAGCCAGGGCTGGATCATGAAGTATGTCTCGAACGCCTAGGGTGAAAATGAATTGTCGTTCAAGCCAAGAGCAGATGGTGAGTGATAATACCATGGGGATGGCATTGACCCTCGTGTGCACTTGCAAGCCTTGGGAGAACAAAACAATCTGGCGACCCATTCTTCGGCAAAAACACTATTCAGAAAATGGCCATAATACGGCTGATGATCCGGATAGGTCTTCGAATTCTTCGCTTGCTGCAGTGAGATGTCGGTGAAATACCTAGCAGAAAGTACCGAAACTGTCGTATTTTGGTGGTGAGGGATGACGCGGTCTGCAGAACGGCATGCACACGCGGGTAGTCATGCAACAAAGTCCTTGGAGCACGTTCTGAGACCGGGAATGAGCTGCAACGGACCTCAGGCAAGAAATGCCGTCTGCAAGGCCGGCCAAGACCTCCGTTGCGATATGACGCACCTGCGCCTGGTGGTGGGGTGGCAGCGAGGATTGACCGCCGCCCGTCCGTTGCGGTCGAACTGATGACGGACCGATTCCAGCTACTGGAGGACTTGATTCGTGAAGTCGGTGCAGGGCGAGGGAGTATCGCCGTGGATTGCTGGTGTTGAGGGGCAGCTTGTCCGCATTGTGGCAGCCAAGCGTGAAACGTGCTCACCGGGAAGACAGAATCAACCAATGAGACGCGACGTAAAATCCATCATGTCAACTTGTAGTCTTGTCGTTGCACAGCTGATCACCGGCGCATATTTCCATGTCCCTCCCTTGTCTCGGGCCGTTGGCGTTGAAAAATGCAGTGAGCATGATTCGCCAAATGCAGGCTGCTTTCTTTGTTCCATCGCTCAGCCTCCTCCGCGCGTCAAGCCAAGCATAGTCAATCTGGTTCCCCTCGCATCGCACACTGTGTATCACGATAAGCAGCCTCAATGTCCTATAGGCTACGGACCTGCACCGTTCAAGCCTTATGGTGGCCATGACGCGTACCTCTGGTGTTGGCAACTCTTGTCGATGCTCCAGCGCAGCCACGGCTCTCCGCTCGGCCACATTTCTCCCTTAGAAGCAAGATGGATATCTTGGTTGACCAGGCGCTGTAGCGTTGTCTGCTAATTGCATACACATAACCTCTTCATCACCTAATCATACAGCATCGGGATCCACCTGGGAACCTGTAGTCGACTGTCAGGTTGATATCCTGGCCCGTACAAGTATTAAAACGTGGTCCGCCTCGACCACCCCTTAACGGATTTCAACTCCAAGAAGCCTCAAAACGTCACAATCCTGATCGGGCTGGTGGCTTGCATTTTGTCTCTTCCCATCCAGCATCTCAGTCTTGTTGGTCGTCAGTCAGTTGTATTTATAAAAATCCCTGACAAACCCGTCTTTGAGCCTGAGTGTGCTTTGTGTCCGTCCACGTCAACAGTTAATTACAAGTCGTCGCATCTCTGGGACGAGAGATCGTAAACATGCAGGGCACCAAAAAATCACTTGCCATCGGTCTGCTGGCACTAGGTAAGTACTACAAACTTCTCCAGATCGACTTAACTTTGTACTAACAGCGGGATTAGCGTACCGCGCTTCGGCTCAGGTTGCTAGCGTCTGTCCCTCAAGTAACGTCTGCCTCAAGCTCAATATTCCTGAAAGCACTGCGTCGTCCGGAAGTGGAGACATATTTTTTCAAATATCAGCACCAAGCAGCTATGAATGGGTCGCCCTTGGTCAGGGAGACGGCATGTCTGGCTCCAACATCTTCGTGGTTTATACTTCCTCCAGCGGGTCTAATGTGACACTGTCACCACGGACGGGAACCGGCCACACCATGCCGACTTCTAACGGCGATGCACAGGTGGAACTACTCGAGGGGTCCGGTGTATCGAACGGGCTCATGACAGCCAATGTGAAGTGTAGGTGACCCAAAGTACTATGCGGAATCATGATGGCACAACTAACATGACTTTGCAGGCTCGAACTGCAACAGCTGGTCCGGTGGCACAATGGACTTCAAGGAAAGCAGTGGCAGTTGGATCTACGCTTACCAGTCATCGGGCGGCCCCAAGAACTCTGATGACAAGTCTGCTACTATTCGACAACATAGTGAAGACGCCGTGTTTTCGTGGGATTTTGCTAACGCCAAAGGGGGGAGCAGCGCCAATCCCTTGGTCAATGCATCTCCTTCGGGCACTGGTAGCGGAGGGAGTACAGCAACAAGCTGTATTCCTCGATCAGCGTCAGCTACTGTAGCCTCGAGTGGTTCCACGCCTACACAGACTAGTAGTGACTCGGACAGCAACGATAACGATAATGGCCAGACAACGTACGCTTCAGGGCGCCCTACTGCTCGGCCGACTGCCAGGCCGACAAGTCGGCCTTTCGACAGGCGAGATGATCTTCCATACTGCGACGAAGTCTCCAGCGGCGATGGCAACTCCAATGCTGGTTTCACACCCATCAGTTCCTCCCGCGGTGGAAACCAAAGGACGATGCTGATTGCGCACGGCGTGTTGGCTTCCCTTGCCTTTGTTATCCTCTTCCCAGCTGGCGCCATCGCCATTCGTCTTGCCTCATTCCCCGGCATCGTCTGGCTGCATGCAGCATTCCAAGTCTTCGCATACCTAGTCTACATCGCAGGCTTCGGACTCGGCGTTTACCTTGCAACCGAGATGAACCTGCTCAACAGCTACCATCCTGTTATTGGCATAGTAGTCTTCGTTCTCGTCTTGTTTCAACCCATCCTTGGCTTCTTACACCACACCCTCTTCAAGAAGTACAACCACCGCACTCTCTGGTCCTACGCGCATATCTGGCTTGGCCGTATTGCTGTTACGCTGGGCATCATCAATGGTGGTCTTGGCCTTCGGCTTGCAGACTCGATGATGATGAGTTCCAGAGGCGGGATTATTGCATATGGTGTTATTGCTGGACTTGTTTGGTTGGTCTGGGTTGCAGCTATGTTCATTGGTGAGAGGAGGAGGAAGAGGGCGAGAGGTACTGCGCCAGGGAAGTATGCAGAGGAGTCTTCAACGCGCAGGGAGTCGGATAGATCGGATACTGCGGCGATCAATGGCCATTATGCGCCGAAGAATCAATGACCAGGGAGCGTTGAAGTAGTATAGATAACAGCGACTTTTGCAATTTCACTGCCCATGCAAATCACAACACATGCAACCTGCAACTTGCCACGAGAAACACGTGACAGCGCCACGACTAGCGCTCACGCTAAGGGGATGGCAACGACCCAGTCTTTGGAAATCATAAGCCACAACAAATAACAATTACCCCCCCATATTACCGCCTCACGCTCCAACACGGCACGCATCATTGTCGCAGATCCATCGGCGCATATTTAGACGTCCCAGAGTCTCGTTGCACGATCGCACATACATTTCCACGATGGGTGAATCAAGGTACGCCATTCGAGGGGCTCAGGCTGCGGCAGACGACTTTCTAGGCACCCGGACGGGGCGAGGGACAGGTGCTAACTGCGACGCAAAAACAGACAAGAACTCGTGGCCTGGTTAAACAACCTGCTCCAGCTCAACATCACCAAAGTCGAACAATGCGGGACAGGGTACGTCACCCCACACATGCCTGGCGGGGTCGCGAGCCTCGAGGTACGGTACGCACGTTGCAACTGCTGACGGCGGGAAACAGGGCCGCGCTTTGCCAGGTCTTCGACAGCATCTTCTGTAGGGCCCATGTTCCATACTGCGTCGGGCGCATTGCTGACGAAATCCAGATGATGTGCCCATGTCGCGCGTCAAGTTCAACGCGAATACCGAGTATGCCTATCTACAGAATTTCAAGATACTGCAGAGTACGTCGAACCCTCTCCCAGGAGAACCCTTGGATGGCAGCAGGTGTCCTTGGCCCCTGCCGTTACTGACACTTGCCAGACACGTTCGCCAAACACCAAGTTGACAAGCCCATCCGCGTCGAGTCGCTAGTAAAGTGCAAGATGCAGGACAACCTCGAGTTCCTCCAGTTTGTGAAGCAATACTGGGATCAGCACTTCCCCGGCCACGAGTACGATCCGGTTTCTCGCCGCAAAGGCCAGGGTGGCATCACTACTGGCGCCGCCGCACCCCGCGCTGCACCTGCCGCTGCCCGAAGAGCACCAGCTGCTAGCAACACCGCTGCGCCTAGGACACGCACACCTTTAGCTGCTGGCGGAGGCGCCGCCAGTGCTGCACTGCGCGAGGAGAACAGCCAACTCAAGGAGACTGTCACTGGTCTGGAACGCGAGAGGGACTTCTACTTCAGCAAACTGCGCGATATTGAGCTGCTCATTCAGCAGGCCATGGAGGCCGATCCCGAGCTGGAGAAGGACGAGGGTCTGCTCAAGCAGATTCAGAATATCCTGTACTCGACCGAGGAGGGGTTCGAGATCCCACCAGAGGCCGAGGGTGCCGAAGAGGAGACGTTCTAGGCGGGCGGACTCAGTCCTGCAGACGTACAGGGCGACCTGGCCTAGGCCATTTCCCACGCTGAGTGCCTGCTTGAGCAGACCAAGTGGGTGTCTCCCGAGGGAAGCATGACCTGAGGTCATGGCCAGACAATATTTGCATTTCGGAGCACGAACTGGGATACCACACTTTTCTTGGGAAGCTCATTTCCTATGGTTGATGAGTTATGAGTTGCATGAAGAAGGATGTGTTCGATAAGGTGGTGGTGGGAAACAGAGTCATGGCACATGTGGTCGCGCAGCCATTGCTGTCTCGTTGCCTGTCTCTACGCCTATAACAAGCATGAGCTCGCACAGTAACTAGAAGCTTTTCATTGTGCTCATTTTATCATCCCTCAACAGTTTCCCCACTCGAAAAGTCCCTATCGACCTTACATGCGCCGAAGCTTGCTTATTTCCTGCTCAAAAAGTTGGTCCATCGTGAATAAGCCCATATAAGCGTCCACGTATCACCCGCAAACCTCGCATTGTCCAGGGCTAAGGTTCCATCCCAATACGCAGGGCTCGCACAAATCCACGACTTGTTCTCGGGAACTTCGTTTGGCTAGTCTTTTGTCAGTGGCTTTGCTTTCTTCATTTTTTCTTGTCGTCCTTACTACACGCCGCTCGCACGCACGCCAGGGAAAAGGAAAATCTTTGAAACTTCCGGAAACTAACTTACCTCGATACAGCACCCCCACGCATCTTCTGGCACGGCCGTCGTGCAATCAGTTACATTCGCAACGGATATTGGTGAAGCACACGGGGCGTCGGCGCCGACGGAAAGAATGCAGTCACAGCAGGCATCTTGATAAGTTGGGCCGACGAGGGTGGCGCAGAGGGAGGCATCTGTTTGAGCTACGGTATAAGGGGCGAAGGAAAGAGACAGGAAGGGCAGGATGGTGCGGAGGTTCAACATTGTAGACGAGGGTGTGAAGAGAGGAAGAGATGTTATTAGAGAGTGTGATGGTGTTGGGATGTGGAGTCCTATTGTGCCTATAAAGTACATTTCCTTGACTTTTGTTGCAGGCTTCCTATGCAATGTGATTGGGATATGTGTGCTGTTAAGACTAACACTACATGTGTGTGTCTACATATGTGTATCCGAGAGAACATCTGCCTGGATGTGATGGAGAGACGTGGTACCTAATTTGGTATCTATCACCTTCGTGCATCTTTACCTCATCAAACCCTCATCATGTATTACACCACACTCAGACTTTCAAACGGCATAGGCTGGTTTGCTACTTCCTAGGCACGTTACTCCTCCTGCCATCGAAATGGGAAGATGCGCCAGATCCGGTACTTTTACCCAAGGAAATCAATGCACAGACGGGTTCGTCTTGTGCGGTGATTGGGGTCATAAAGAGGGGGAAGAGAGTTAGAAAGGGGCTTGATGAGCCCGTTTGTTGGGAAGATGAGGAAAAGTGACGGCTTTGGGGGCTTGATTGGATGAGGACGTGTGTGGGGATGACGGTGTGAAGTTTTATGTTGTTTAATGAGAAACATGGTTGATTTGATGACGAGCTTGATGTTCAAACAGCAGTTCTGTTCAGTTTCCTGGGAAGATGTGCACCAAGCGTGATACTGCTGTTCTTGTACATGATAATTTTGTGCCGAGCAAATTGCATGTGTTGCAAGGTGTCATTTCCGGCGCAGATGTAGTACCCATATCTTCTACTGCAACGACGACAGACATGTGATGGTATCAAAGGGCGTACGATCGATCGTGGAGTGAAATCACTGACACCCCTTCTAGTTCAGCAAAGACCAACCCAGTTGGAGTAACTTTCTCAAAGCTCAGTGTCTATTTATTTTGTCAATTGATCCGGGTGTGCCGGAAGGATTCTCCAATTTCTTTCGTTGCGACCCCCGAGGAGAGCTATCAATGAGTGTTATTGGGCCGCTTTCCAAGGCATAAGGCTGTGTCATGCACAGATCGAGTGGCGTGAGGAATAAATATACTTCATAGCTACCTAAAGCAAGAACCACATGCGGCCAACTCCTTCGGCCCGAAATCTATACATGGGAGAGTAACTAGAAGACTTACAATTAGCTCTACAGTCTGCAACTATATGGATCTTATGCCGCAGGGTGGTATCTACAAGACAAGAGTGCAGATGAGAGCAACAGCGACGGTTTATTGCGTCCAAGATAGTATACAATTTTGTCCAAGATGGCGCACTTATTACCACTCCATGCCAACCAAACCCGTTAGCATGATAAAGTATTGGTATCGATGTGACATTGTGTGCGTGGGAGATGAACAAGAATGGCGGCGGTGTCGGATGTGGGCTGCGAGATGAAAGTGGAGAACCTTCAAGGACCATCGGGGGGAAAGGAGCGTAACCGCTTTTGGTGATGGTGCTTAACACGCCCCCCGAATCGCGCTGCAGGATCAACACGGGCATGCACCCTTACTCCTCGCGAGGCCAACACAGATCTAGCCGCCGTGTCTCTAAACTCTTTCGACAAAGAGCTCCAGAACGATGACTTCAGACGTCCAAGTAGATGCCCACGTGTGCTGCACCCCGCATTTTAGCTACCCCTCCTGACTTCATAGCTCTGGGCGAGGCGCGGTTTACGCGTAGCTACCTATATGTACTCAGCGCGCCGCCAGTGTGCTCTCAATACTCTGTCTTCTGCTTGATCTTGTTGATAATTGTGTCCTTCTCTAATACTCACTTGATTGAATCGTCGAATCGAAAACGGCGAGCACAACTTTTCATAACGACACAATGTCTGGCTGGGCTGACCTCCCCGCGGCGTTGGAGGGGAGCCTAGACGAGCTTACAAAACTCCTTCAATCCGATGGCCAACTAAAGGCCTTTACCACTTCGAACGCTATCGACAAGGCCGCGACATTCGGCATCAAGTCAAGCGGTTCGGACAACACTCTCCTCATCACTGTGACCAATGGCAACGCAGAAGCGAGCACGGGTACCTCGAAGGACGCCCTGTTCACCCTTTCCGCCCTGCCGGAGCAATGGGAGCAACACTTCAAGCAGGTTCCTGCAATGCCATATCAGAGTTATTGGGGAATGTTCGGCATGAACATCAAGCAGAAAGGCATTGAGGTTCTGGGCGACCAGACTGCGTTCGCACACTGGACTCATGTATGGAGACGTGTTCTAGAGCTCGTTCATGATGCCAAATGTGGTCCCATGAAAGAAGACGAGCAGCAAGAGCCAGAGAACGACTATCTCACCGGCCGCTACACCTTCCTCGAGGCCCCCGTATGGGGACGCTGCAAGGTCTTCTATGAGTACTCCGGTGAGGGCAAGCAGCCAATTGTCTTCTTACACACCGCGGGCAGCGACAGCCGACAATACCATGGCGTTATGAACGACGCGAGAATGCGCAAGAGATGCACCATGTACGCCTTTGATCTGCCAGGGCACGGACGAAGCTTCCCATCCAAGAGCTACTACCCAGGCGCACATACGAACACCGAGGATAGTTATGTTGGCATCATTGCCGTATTCGTAAAATCACTAGGCCTGCGAAGACCAATCATTTGTGGTGCGAGCATGGCTGGTCAGGTCTGCTTGGCGGTAGCTATCCGTCACAAAGAGGTCGGCGCTGGAGGCACCATTCCCCTGCAGGGGTAAGCGTATATGTCTATTAAACAGGATAAGCAGCTAACCGGTAAAGCTCGGAGTACCTCAACATGGAACGTCAGTGGCACGATCGCTCGCCATACGTTAATCAATCGCTCTTTAACCCAGAGTGGATTTATGGCGTAAGCATGTTACTTGGTGATAGAGTTGCACTTTGCTGACGAGGCATAGATGAAGTCGCCAACAGCGCCCCTCGCCAACAAGCAGCTCATCTGGCATCTATACAGTGCTCAAGCTTATGGCGTAGGTTAATCGCTGCGGACCCATTGGACTCTCATACTGACGTGGACTAGATCTTCCATGGCGATCTCGATTTCTACTTCGGCGGATGGGATGGACGCTCGCGCGTAGCTTCCATTGATACGCAGAGTTGTCCAGTCTATATGCTAACGGGAGAGTATGATTGGTCCAACACCCCAGAGATGTCACAGAAGACTGCAGACAAGATCCCAGGCGCGATGCACAAGGCGATGCCTGACTTGGGACATTTCCCAGCGACGGAGAACCCTGCCAAGTTCGTGCCGCACTTGATCGAGGCGATTGATCATATCCAGAAGGTCAGGAGCGAGAATCTGAGCACGATGCGTCTAGGTAATGGCACAGACTGAGTTTGTAGTATCTGTTTGATCGAATGCACATAGTTTGAAACTAGTACAACTCAATCAGCATCATTTAGCCTATGTGTCTCGAGTCAAGGCTTGCGATTCAACCACACTTACCTTTCTCTCTAAGCTTGAAACAGACATACGGACTATCCTCGGTATGCTAACTTCTCCACACCAGTTCCCCGCAAATTGAAGGACGATGGAGCTTGTATCTACTTAACTTGTCTCTTTCCTACCCTCTACATCAACACTACTCCCTTAAATCTCAGCATTTTGTACCCACCACAGCTACGGTGGTAAAGGTGGTAACTCAAAATTAGTTCTGTTTGTTCAGGCTCGTTTCTACCTATCTCGCTGTGTAGTAAAATTGCAACTGCCCCTATAAGAAAGCTAAAAGTCATCAAAATACCAGCTCCATCGTAGTGAGTGTAGAGAAAAGCTGGACCGTGCCACACCAACGTCCACATAGTGTTTGCCCTCATACATCCTGCTGCAGCCGACTGTCCTACTTCACAGCTCCAGGGAGCCATTCTCATCTTATCACGCACTCATCCAAAACCCTAGTCTCGGACTTACAAATATACGAAATGACATCAACAGCAATGAACGCAGTACCAATCCCGCCCAAATATCAAGATGTCCGGCCAACATCTGCAGATTTGGACTATGCAGACCTGATCACACTCGATTTGTCGTTATTCGACACCCCGACAGGCAAACAACGACTAGCATCCCAACTAAAACACGCCATCAGCACAATTGGCTTCTTCTACGTAACAAATTTCGGCCTCACGCCCCAGCAAGTAGACTCTCAATTCAACATCGCACGATCCCTCTTCTCCATGCCGGACACAGAGAAAGAAAACTACCGTGTAGACCCCAAGAAACAAGGCTTCTTTGGCTGGAAACCACGAGGAAGTCGAAAGGCGCAGTTTGGGCTGAAAGATAATTTGGAGTTATACGACGACCCTAAATATAATGCTACGCACGGAGATATCGAGCGCCCCGCGGCCTTGGCGGAGAACAGAAGAGAATGCGAGGAGTTTGGACGACACATGCATTTCCACGTCTTATACCGCCTTCTGTATATATGCGGTATGCTGATGGAGCTCGATGACCCTGAAGAGCTATGGCACAAGCACAACTACGACGAAGCGAGTTCATGCCACTTACGCTACATGTTATACCATCCACGTACGCAGGCAGAGCTAGAAATCATGAAGAACAACGAACTGGAAGAAAACGTCTATGGACACACAGACTTTGGCAGCCTCACGCTGCTCATGCGCCAACCAGTCGCGGGTTTACAAGCTCGCACCGTGAACTCAAAGGGCGAAATAAAGTGGAAATGGGTGCGTCCCCTCGACAACAGCATCACAGTCAACGTCGCAGACACGCTATCCTTCCTCACCGGTGGCTACTTGAAATCCACTGTCCATCGAGTGGTGCTTCCTCCAGAAGACCAGCGTCACATTCCGCGGTATGGGGTCATTTACTTTGCAGGTCCAGACGATGGGACGAAATTGAGGCCTGTGGCGAGCCCAGTACTGGAAGGGGAGAAGAAAGAGGCGGAAGCGGGACTGCAGAAGAGGGATTTACCGCCTGATACGACGACGGCAGGGGAGTGGTTTAGCGTGCGGTTTGGGAGTATTGGGAAGAATTATGAGACGAACAAAGATAATGCTGTTAGTGTTGGGGCGAAGGAGGTTCAGGCTTATGCTTGAGATGGAGCCCTTTGGGCAGCTGCGTGATATATGTTTCCTTCGTATGCGAATTGGTTGGAATACGCAATAAGCGATTTCAAAATCTTCGTTTGGCTCTCTAGTCATTCATCACGTGCTAGTCCTCCTCCTCCTCACATAAACATAAATGATATTATTTGGGTTTTCTCCTTCCACAGGCCTCCCTTCCAGCAAGTTACGACCACTGCGTCGTTGCCCCAATCCCCGCCCCGCTAGCTGGTACCAGAAAGTCACTCGCGACAATCTTGCCATCAGCCCCCCTTTGCCCCTGTACCAAGCTCACATCCACACTCTTGAAGCTACTATCCTCCCACGTCGCGCTCGTCTCCCATGAATTCCCACTCAACTTCTGCGCACTACTCAAACTAACCTGATCAGCATTTTTTGTGCTCCCCTTATTCCTCGCAGCAACATTGTTACCCAAGCTAGCTACGGCGGTCTTGACGTTAAAGCCGACGTCCGGGTTGTTGTAGGCGGTGTTGCGGAGCATGATGAAGTTGCCCGGTTGGGAATTGTCGGTGAAACCTTTCGCAGCGTTGGAGAAGGCGATGCAGTTTGTTATATTGTGGTTTGCGGGCTAGATGTTCCAAAGCAAGTTAGTCCTGATACTATGATGCATAGAGAGATGTGCATAACGTACACCTATATCTGCCGCGTCCCCTCCGCCGAGCTTGAAGCCATTGCCGTCGCCTCCAAAGTCGGGGAAGTTCCAGCGATTGACGCCGTTACCCCAGGAAATCGTATCGACGATTGTGATCTTTGATTTGAATTCCCTGCAAATATCAATATTCTTGGCCCGTTTAGTTGCGGTCATGTTCGGGTGGCAAACCATAAGTCAAGACCATCATCGACGTTATTCCACAATCGAGCTCCTCTCACGATGTTGCCTTCACCGCTACCCTCCTTGATACCTAGTCCATCTGCACTCTCGCCATTCTTGCGCGGATCGCGATTCATATAGCTGTCAAGATATAAGATCTGATTATTTGCGCTAGCGCCCTGGAGCTGGAAACCCGTTTCATAGTTGTCGTGGGTTACAAGGCGTTCGAAGACGTTGTTATTAGAAGCTGTTGCGTATACGCCATACGGTCCATTCTTCAACTCTAGGCCTATAATCTTCCAGTAGTTTGCGTTTTCGATATGTAGGATGCCACGATCTGCTGCTGCTACGCTTCCGCCAACAGGAGCAGGCGTGCTGGGTAGCTCTTCGCCGTCGATGACTGGAACTTCAGACTGGTAGGCGCTAAGGATATAAGGGGCGGATGATGTGCCTGATTTCTGTATTTGGATATTGTTCGTAAGGCTGTAGGTCCCGCCACGGAGGTAGATGGTATCACCAGCAACAGCTTTATCAATTGCAGATTGGATCGACTTGAATGGTGCGGCGAGTGTTCCCGCGGCAGTGTCTGAACCTGTGGGTGCAACATAGATGGTCGCTCCAAGGACAGAGGGTAAGAGGAGGAAGATGGTTTGAAGAGTAGTGAGCCGCATTTCAGAAGATGACCCAATAGTGAAATATCTACCAGGAATGAAAGAAGAGACGGCAGCCTAGAATGAGATATAGGGCGCAGGATTATACTTTTCGTCCATATTGTCCCCTGAGTAACCTTTCTTATGCTCTTGGAACCCCTCAAAAGCAATACGGATATTCACCGAGAAGGCTCTGAGAAACATCTGCGAGGTGTGCATGTTGGATGTGCGATATCTCCTCCAATCAAGTAAGGTGACTAGAGTGGAAGGAATCTCCGAATGCGTGTTTCACAAGGAAGTCCACGAATGAAAGAGAGGAGGTATTGCTTGGCTTACAGGGATGCTGACTACACCTCTCTGATGAAGGGCAGAATGAAGTGCTTCGGTCGGTGACGCACGTGGCGCTAGTTAACGTTAGCGTGCCCGCGGCTGCGTCCAACGACGTCAGCTTGGCGGTTGACCCAAGGGTTCAATGGTCAATGTTGGATACAAGCTCGTCTTTCAAGTGAAGTCAGTCGGCACATGAGTTTCTCTTCTTGAGCACGTGTTTGGCACCTGAAGGCATCACGCGCGAAGGCTGTCAGCTCACATCTGAGGCCACAACGCCAGAAGAGACGTCGCACGCGACGGCAGCAGGCACCGGCGTCGACGATCCCGCTGCCTGCACCCTTCCTGTACATTGACCTCTATACTCTCTGCCCTTCCTTCCACCCCTGTAGACGCATCACAGCCATGGCGCCCCTCAAGTTGTCGATACCCACGGCCCACGACCAGACACCTGAACACGGCAAAGCGTACACGGAATACACGATCAAGATCGAACACGCCTTCCCCCGTGCAGCAACAAGCGTAAAGAAACGCTACTCCGACTTCTCTGCCCTCGACGCCTCTCTCCGCTCAGCGGTCGGCTCCGCACCGCCTGCCGCGTTGCCTCCGAAATCCTGGCTCGGCGGCTTCCTCGGCCTGGGAAACACAGCAGCTTCGCCAGAAGCCATCGAGAAGCGGAGAGCAGGCCTGGAAGCGTACCTGAGGGCGATTGAGAGCGCAGAAGACGGACGGTGGCGACTGTCCAAGGCGTATAGGGACTTCTTGGAGCTGGATGACAAGGACGGGAAAAAGGTGGCGGGGTTCCCAGGGAGCCAGTTTGGCAAGGACCGAGTGCGCGACAGTTCAGACTGGCTGGACAAGCACGCCCAGCTCAAATCATGCCTGCAGGACGCAAGGAAGTGGTTGACGGCGCGAGAACAAGCCACAGCCGCCACGGCGCAACACGACGCTGCTGCCAAAGCAAAGTCGAGCCTCGTTCGCGCGGGCACCCTCATCTCAGCCTTGGACGAAGGCCTGGGACGCCTGAGCGGAAGCAGCAGCGACGAGTGGTCCGGCGAGAAACTCGGCGAGGGCGAGATCAGACGACGGCGCGACATGATCAGCGGCCTGCGCAAAGAGCGCGACGGCCTCGAGAGCGTGCTCAACAGCATGGCGGTCAAAGCAGCCATCTCCGGCTCCGGCAGCACCTCGATACCCTCCACGTCCTCGGCCGCCGTCACCGAATCTCAAAAAGCTGGCCTCTTCAAAGGCGCGTCCAAGCCCTCTGGTCGGCGCGTCCTCGGTGCTCCCGCCCAAGAGACGGATAAGACGCGCGAGCTGGACAACGAGGGCGTGCTGCAGCTGCAGAAGCAGATCATACAAGACCAGGACGAAGACTTGGTCGACCTCACTACTGTTGTGCGGCGCATGCGCGAGATGGGCGTGCAGATTAATACCGAGATTGTGGAGCAGAATGCCCTATTGGGTTTGCTAGACGAGGATGTCGAGAGGGTCGATGGGAAGATCAAGATTGCTAAGAAGAGGGTGGACAAGATTAGGTAAAGAACGAGGTATGAGCAAGGAGCGCAGGGGGTGCTAGACTCGGATATGTACATGTATTGATACCCCAATGATGAAGCTGACTGAGTTGATAGTCCCATCATCAAAAGTCTTCTGCCGGCTAATAAGTACTATCTTCCTGTAGTCGTATTCCCAGCTATACGATTCACATCGGGCGCTCCAACAAGCGCCAAACTCTCAATGCCCGCTACACCATACAGGGCGGCAGCATTGGTGCTCACCCAGATCGCCTCATCAACCGGAATCAAGACATCGCTTCCGCTGATCCTCTCCGTCTTCCACGGCGCAGTTGGCGCGAGCCCGTCCTTGCTTCCATCACCAAGGAACTCTGTCCACACACGCGGCACGAGCGTAGCGTTGTTGCGATGATACGCCACGTAGGCTGTATACCGCGAGTGGCCCTGTTTGAGGCTCAAGCTGCCAAAGTCTGCGCCGTAGCGAGCTTTCTGCTCTGCTTTGCTCGCACCGTAATAGTAGCAGTAGTCAAGGAAAGCGTCGTAGAACGGCTTCGTAGCATTTTGTGCATCCGGGCCGAAGTGCTCGATCAACTGGTCGATGGTCTCTAGCACGCCAAAGACTCCCGAGAGATGCGAGACAGTGATGTTTCCGCTGTTAGACGGATCGGTGGGCGGCGGCGACCATGCTCCAGTAAGGCTATTGTATAACGCCTCGCCGGTAACGAAGCCATTCTTTAACCTCGGATACGTCTTGACGGACTCGAGGAGCTTGTCTCGCGCTTCCTCCCAACGTGGACCGCGACGCTCCCACTCAATCAAATAGGCTTGCGCGAGACCGGCCCAGTCGGTGCCGAAGTTGAGGTAAAGAGCTTTGGGATCGGGCGTATAGACGACGCTAGGGTCGCGCACCTTGCGTCTTGCGTCCACGAGAACAAAGGCCTTGTCGACGTCGAGGACTTCGTGCACAAGATCACCAGTCCGCTCATCACCACCTGAGATGTAGTAGAATGTCTTCCTGTACACCGGCGTCGCTATGCGCGCCTGCTTTGCACTATCGCCCCAATGCTGCACACCATGTCGAGTCCCAAGTCCCGTGAAGTTACCCAAATGATATGAATCCACTTCACCTCCATGGCGCACTTGATCATGAGCAAGGCGGTACGCATCAGCGCGCCCGGTGCGAAGGAAGAAGTTCCAGAAAAACAAATCCGGGGACAGCTCCGAATTATCCCAGGCATATCCACCAATATCGTATCTCCACTGATGACGGTCGTCGTCATACGTGTGAATGACGTCTCCGTGGTCCCAGAAGCCGTACCATCGCCTCTCTTCGACTTGGCTTTCATAGAATTTGATGAGAAAGTCCATGTTGGACTCGATTGTTCGGGCCGCGGTGGAGTTCACAGCACTGGGTACATCCCAGTACCCACCGATTGCTTTCGTGTCGCGAACATACTCGGGCTCGGGGAAAAGGACAGGTGGATTGTTGGTGTAATTCGTGAGCAGCGACAGCTTGTCAGCCTCAGGGGTGCTGTGGAACGCGTAGAGGAAAAGCTCATTCGTGCGACCGATTCCATAAGGCGTGTTGTAGCCGGCCTCGTAGTCCTCATAGGTAATCTCAAGCGCATCAAGCTGTTTCGCATATGTGTCTTCGCCAAGCCCGTCATGGTACGGCCTAAGATCCATGGGCCCAGCTTGTGGGCTGTAGAGCCATAGTGTGATCGACCCGGTATCAGTGGCGCCGTTCGAAATGTCCAGACTGGTGGGATACTTCTTCCAGAAGTCGCGCAGGCCCAGAGCAAGACCGCCAACAGTAGCACCGCCCAGATACGCCAGGCCGCCCGAGCGCGTACCTCCAGGGATCTTGACCCAACTCTGGCCCGTCTTTGTTCGCTTCTTGAGATTAAAGCCATCCGGAGAGAGCTGTGTGAGCCGAAAATCGCTCCACGTCGGAATCCATTGGAGACGCGAGGTAACTTTTTGATCCCAGGTACTCGCATTCGGCAAGAGGGTCCCGTTGTATTGGCCTGAACGGACATCTATACCGGGATCTCGGCGAAGACCTGTAATACCTTGAACAGCCTCATGTAGCAGACCGCCATCAACGCCAGCTATCCGGATGTGGCGATTGTAGAACTCTTCGCCAGCAAGGGGCACATCAAAGCGGATACCAATACCTGAAATAAAGTCCTTTGTCGAATCTCCATCATAGATGATAGTATGGACAATACGGATCGCTTCCGAGTTGGCGTATAGGTAGAATCGCACCGTGAAAGGAAACCAATCAGCATGGGAGCCGTCTCCGTCAATCGTGTGGACACCCGATACCGTAACCAACGTACGTGCTATGGTGTCCCGCGACACGGTGACGTTTGAGACTTTGCTTTCGAAAGTAAAGTGATCGAGGGCTACAGGTTTGCCGTCCTCATCGTCATCCGGTGTCCCTGTCTGAGACCTCAATATCAAGCGACCATTAATTCCGACGACCTTGTTGCCTGTTTCGATCGATGACACCAGAGTGTTGCCCGACTTAGGAAAGGTTGCAGTGATCTTGCCCGTGTTGACCACAATATCGTTGTCAGTGTCGCTGACTTTGACGCCGTTACTCTGTCGCCGGGACCTGGTCGAAATACCGGGACCTGAAGCGGTGATGATGTATTCCTCTGCTGGAGCGTCACTTGCTGCGAGCGCGTGTCCTGTCCACTTCAACGACCCATCGGGCCAGTATGCCGTAGCCCATGACTGTAGTTGCGCATCGCCTGAAGCCGTGAACGTCGTTGCATTGGCAAGATGCTGTCCTCGCGGCCAAGGAAGGCCAAAGGTGACACCAGAAAGGTATTTTGGAGTTCCATCCAACCATTTGACTTTCACGGAACTGCTTTGAGCAGTCGCGCAGCTGATAAGACCAAGAACGCCCAGCACCGTGGTCAGCATCTTGAATGAAGAGAGTGTGAAAGAAACCACAACCAAGTCAAGACATCAGCTTAGAACGTGAAAGGTGACGACTGCTAGTAATTTGTACTCTCCAATATCGACCCGAATACCCGGCTTCGGACTTGTTCCAACTGCCAAGAGCATTGCGCGATACAATCTCCAGGTCGCCATGGTCAATTGCGGTAAAGCCAGTCGTTACTCAACCCGCACGCAATACGTACCCCACAATACCGTGCTATGGCATCTTAAACGGGTTCGCGTGCGCTGCAAGGGCACTCACATGTCGAGGCGCAGTGTGCAAGCCTGCGGGGGCAGGAAAGGATCTACGGTGTGGAATTTCACCGCAATCTGGGTTCGGGATAGGAGCGGCCGAGGTGTCTTGGCTCGGGATGATGCAAACAGCACGATCAGGGTTCGAAATTGCGAGAGAGGAACAACCAAGTATATTTCGTGCTAAGCCGGATCATACTGTGCTGCCACCACCTTGGAGCCAAGGAGTAATCTGCCCTGACGCGCTTTGAGCTGCTCCCTTGGTTTGCCCAGTGCTCACAAGCCGCCTTGAAGATAGCCAGTGTCTCCGCCAAAACGATATATCGGGAACGGGGAATCGCGAAATCGAGGAGAAATTCGAAGCATGAGTCCTTTGATGTAGTGTCCCCTTTACTAAACTCCAAATAACGCATTTTACAGTGTTGTTCGTGCAGATTTTCGATCCAATGAGCTCGGCCAGACTCGCTTCCTGAGCACTGCCCTCCTTCCTGGTCTGCTCATCGTTGGAGTTTCTGACCTGAGACCATTTCTGGACCTGAGGTGGCGTATACGTGTCGTTAGAAGCAGCCCTAAAACTAGAACTTGCCTATACAGCGCCTAGATATCTACTAGGTCCTTGGCCGCTATTCTGGTCGAGTACTTCTGCGTCTTCACGAGCCCGCGCGAGCTGATTAGATATACAGTACGCTGGTGTTCTTTTCCTATGTCTTTGCAGTCCTGCTCTGCCATTTCATGCTCTTCGATTTCCATCTCCTTCCACTGCTTCAATCGGTCAGGGGGTGCAGCGGAGAGAATTGTAGCGTCTCGCGGAAGGTGGTTTTGCCATCTGCGACTTACCTAATGAACACGTTCATTAGCACAGAAGAACAATTTTCCAACGATCTATGCATACCGGTACATAGCGAGGCCGTAATTGGCTGTCTTGAAGACTTGGTCGAGGCAATATTGCATTGCCTGCTGTTCATCGTCGACATCTTTGGGACAGGACTACGGATCCCCTTCTCTTCCCAAAGCCCAAACTCTCCTCCATCTTCCAACTCAAAGACTCGCTTTGCTCTAGAATCGATGACGATGACGGAATTAGTCTCGCTATCGACTGTGTGCACAGCGCGATTTTGTGTGTAGTTGGTATATTTGGCCTCTAGGCCAAAACTTTGGTTCACCGCAATGGCGAAAGAAGTACAGAGTCCATTCCCTCTTGCCCGGAGGGCCTGGCGAGTACCCCACCATGAAATTTATGTGGTGGTATAAATGGTCTTCGTGTTTCTGGTCGATCTTCTAGGTTGACCAGATTGTGGTGCTGCGACATTTTCTTTATCTTCCGAATAGTCGTCTTCGTCGTCGCTTTTCTTCGAAGTCGCCTTTTTCTTTGGCGGCCTCCCTGTCTTCGCCTTGCTGCCCTCCGCCTCTCCCTCGGGCTTGCGCTTGCCGTTTTGCTTGGGCGCATCGTCCCCTTCCTTTTTTTGTGGAGAGGGGGGCAAGAGGGTTTCTCCAGCGTCCGCGTGCTGGTTTTGCTGCTGCTGTTTCTGGGTTTGCTTGCCGAGACTAATCGTGAGGATCGCGCCCATTGGCTTTCAGTACTGGGACCAGAAACGGCAGTGGCGCGCGCATCGCAGTCGGAGAAGAACTGCATCTAAGGGTTTGCAGCTGAGGGGTGGACCTTTTCGATGACATACCTCATCATTAGGAGGTTGCTGCATGACACATTTTGCTATAGTTGCAGGTAGGTTTTGCTGGAGCCATTTTGTCGTGCACGTGTGGTATACTTTGGTGTGGTGTGTTGTGGTATGTTACATTACAAACATGGAAAGGATTGTGCTGGAACTCTGATCCAGGGTCGCGGCCGCAGTTACCCTGGTTGCCATGTGGACTAATATGCGTTGAGGCGCTAGATACAAGACTGGAAGCTGCACATCGCCTTCACCTTACACACACACACACACACACACACACACACACACACACACACACACACCCCCAAGAGCCTGCGCTTTACTGGATTAGACGGATGCCAGGGTTCAAGCGCTGGGTGCAGAGTGGAGGACAGGACAAAATTTGCAAAGAGCATGGTGTAGAGCCCAGTTCCGTCGACAACTTGAGCGGTACTGCGACGGACGTCCTGTATGACTACATGGAGGAGCTCCGCTCAATCCCTGCGATCAAGGCTGTGCTAGATCATGAGCGCAGGCGCACTGGCCGCTCAAGTGCTTGGAGCGCGGCCGGTATGCACGCCGCTATGGCGTTCGTGGAAGGTTGGGATGAGGACGAGGACGAGGAGGAGAAGGAGGATGCAGTCGAGGGAGAGCCTACCCCATAATCTCAAGTATATGGGAGGTCTATACGACGGCGAAAATCATCACCGCGGACCCCGCGCAGGAGACGGTAGATATCACGAGTTGTGTCCTTAGGTAGAGATGGGAGCAATCAAATGCGATACGCTTTCAGTGTCCTCTGCGACCTGCTGACTGAAAGGGCGAGCTAAGCTACGACAATTGGGCGGATAGTGTAGGGACTTTCCAAACTGCGGGTTGCTAGCATGTTCCAATTGAATGTATCACGAAGCTCAACTCAAGAGAACAGAACCTGCAGGGGGATGGGCTGCTACCTGTAGCTCTTGCGGAACGACGGACTGTCCAACTCCAGCATCTGATGACCCTAGACCGGCAGCTCCGGCAGCGCCGTCGAAATCTGGTTGTGAGAAGGACGGGGGTAAGGCACGAGTGACAATTTCCCGAGGGTTTTTCACGATCGAGATACAACAAACCGTGGGTGTGGGTTGACTCATTGCATATAAGACTACGAAACGAAGTTTCCGCCTCCACGTTTCCTGTGCAAATGGCTCATCTATGTGCAAGCGCGAATGTCATCAAGCCGAAGCACGGGTAGATACTCCCACGGTTGGAAGCGTAGGTTGCTTCAGGTTGGAGCCCGGAGGAGAGCGCTACCTACCTACTGTGTAGAAGTCGTCGTGACGCTAGTCTATTCTAGGTATGCTAGACGGTATCGATGCCAAGCATTGGATCCTTCACACCTACCAACCAACCACACACGTGTCTTGATTCGTAGTGTCCGCTGCTTTGGAATACCACTCTACTCATACTTGGGGCGGAATGCTACGATTGCCAGCTTCTGTACTGAAAAATTGCTCGAAACGATGCGCCCTCACCCTCAGCAATACCATAACTAGTGGCTAATTTTGCGATAAGCTTATCAGGAAATACTCCACATCGGGACAATCTAGCGTAAAGAAACTTCAACCGTCGGCTAACTTGCCGTATCTTTGTTCTTCTTACTGCAGCATGTACTACCTATGTGGTCACTAGCTTACAAACGTGGGACTTACAAATGCCAGAATTGACGCTCTGTGTCTCTGTGCCGGACTTTTAATTCTACGCTTAGGACCTCAAGACCTCAAGACCACTCCTTGTCTCCCTCCTCATATAGCTAAGCACAGAGAATGCAGTTACTCAACGCCTTTAGGAAGCCTCCTGGCTATATCATTGCTAGCCTTCTCTGTTCTGTTGGAGGCTTTCTCTTCGGCATGGACACGGGCATAATTGGTCCTGTCACTGTCATGGAAGACTTCACAAAATACGTCGGCAACCCCTCTCCGACCATTCACGGTCTCATCGTCTCCTCCATTCTCATTCCTGCCGCGACTTCTTCTTTCTTCGCCGGAAAGGTTGCAGACCACCTCGGCAGGCCTCGCGGGATTGCAATCGGTTCTTTCATATTTGCTATCGGTGCAGCGCTCGAGGCTGCTTCGGTACACATTGGAATGTTCGTCGTGGGGCGCGTGGTCGAGGGCGTGGGTGAAGGTTTGTATCTCGGTACTCTGGTAGTGTAAGTGTGCATCATATCCTGTCCAAATGGGCACTACGCATAGGCTTTCACCCTCACACTCATTACCATCTAGGTATGTTTGCGAAATTTCACCACCAAGACACCGCGGTGCTCTCGCCACGGGCCCCCAACTCTTCATTACCCTCGGTCTGGTTACCGGATTCTTCACCTGCTATGGCACCACCAATATAGCGTCGTCTTTCTCGTGGCGTCTTCCTTTCCTGCTCCTGTCCTGTTACTCCTTTGCATTTTCTGCGGCTATAATCAGCTGGCTCCCTGCTTCTCCGCGATGGCTTACCCTTCGTGGGCGAGCCAGTGAAGCTTCTGCTGCGTGGGAGAAGCTTGGCGTTGCCGCTGCCGACCAAGAGAAGATACTCGATCAATTTGAGACTTCCATCGCTCTCACTGCTAACGCGGATGTCGTTGGTGAGGCTAGCCTAGAGCGAATCCCCTCTGCCAAGCCGAAGAAGAAGAAGGATCAGATGCTTGATGTGTTCTCCGCTGAAAGCCGTCCTCGACTTTTCTTTGCTGTCTTCCTAATGGGCATGCAGCAGCTGAGCGGCATTGACGGTGTTCTTTATGTGAGTACATGCAACAATCGTAGATCTCCTCCTCGAACTCTTTCTTTTCGAGCATATCTGAAAACGACGCTGACAAGTAACTTCAGTATGCTCCTATCCTCTTCCAACAAGCCGGCCTAGCCTCCAACGAATCCAAGTTTCTCGCATCCGGCGTCTCTGCGCTCGTCATCTTCGCTGTCACAATCCCAGCCACGATCTGGGCTGACGGCTGGAAACGTCGCTCCAGCACCATCTTCGGCGGCTTGGGAATGGCGGCTGTGATGTTCCTTATCGGCGGCTTGTACGCAGGCAATGCCGTCCACGCTGCAACAGGCGCAGGCCGCTGGGTTGTCATCGTCAGCATCTACATCTTCGCAGCTATTTTCAGTGTCACATGGGCCGTCGGCATCAAGATATACTCTGCTGAGATTCAGCCCCAGACGACGAGGGCGACTGCGACAAGTATGGCGCATGGAAGCAATTGGCTGAGCAACTTCCTTGTCGCATTGGTTACGCCAACATTGCTGGCCAAATCGAGCTTCGGTGCATATTTCCTTTTCGGAGGCTGCTTGTTTCTGACGGCACTGGTTTGTATGGTGTTCATGCCAGAGACTAGAGGGCGGAGTTTGGACGAGATTGAGCAGGCCTTTTATAAGAGTCGCGTTGGTGGGCTCAAGGGCGTCATTGGGACGTTTCAGAAGAACATCTTGAGAAGAAGACCCGCGTCAGTGGAGGCTTAACATCGAGAAACGGTTCATTGTGTTGGGATTCCTAAGGAGATGTGGTGTGATACACCGGATTGCGTGTAGGCCACTTCTTGAAATCAGACGATATCTAGCATGCTAGGATACTAAGCAAAGTATCCTGTTGTATTTAGGGTAGAGTTTGATCTTCGCCGATACACTCGTCCTGGTTGAATTCCTCTAGCCTCGAGAATATGCAGTTTCGGACACTTATGATAGTAGCCACGGTTATTCTCAGCAAGGCGAACAGGAAAGCATTGCAGTGTTGACGTCGGTGGTAAACACCTCTTGATAGCTTTGAAATAGCAGGCGTTTTATAATACATCTTCAAAGAAGTAGGTGTAGCGCTCTACACAGTCATGCTCAAACATAGCGCACTCACCGGTTTCCATCCACTATCCTGATCCCCCTATCTCAAGTTTGGCGTCTGCGTCTCACAGTTAGAAATGTCGTGGTTTATATTTGCGCGGAGATAATTACGAATAGATGGCTTTACCACGCCCGCAAACTCCAACAACCTGAAATGTGATGGCAACCAGATATCCCGCGTCAATGCAAGGCACTAGACCCTGCGTTTGACTGCCAAGCGCTGCTTGATCTCCTCCATCTTCGCCTTGAGGTTATCATGTTTGGCCAACAGAGCCTCCAACTCCTCTGGCTTCTTAACAGCCTTGCGCACTACCTGGTTGACCAAGTTGTTGGCCAAACAGTCGAAGATAGGATCGTTCGCTGTATATGCGAGATCACACATGACGCCCATGAACTCTGCAGAAGTCTCGTTGTTGCGGATTCGGTCGCAGAACTGCTTGGTGAAATGTCCGACATAGGTGTTGTTCAGGCCTAGAACGCGAGCTGCACGGCATATCCTCAGGTTTTTCAAATCGAACTTGGGATCGGTGTTGAGGTTCACAGAGTAAACACGGCTCTGATAAGTCATCTCTTCCATCCAACGGAGATGAGCTGTAGCTGCGTCGGCATCCATAGAGTTGGCGGAGAAGACCAGATCTGTTGCACTTGGGTGCTCGGTGAAGTGCTTATAGGCTTTGGCGGAACACTGCATGAGCACGTATTTAGGGAGAGTTGCCAGCTTTACATCGCCCATCAAGACCGTCACCTTCGGACCGTTGGCATATAGGACACGCTCGCCGTGTGGCATGTGGCGAATGTCCAGCGAAGGGTTGAAGGCCGGTACCGCGTCTTTGTTGACATGAAGATTCTTGGAGGCCGAGCCAGGCGTGCTAGGGGCGCGTGCCTTCGTTTGTCGATCAACATCTTTGGGAGCAGTAACAGGCTTCTTCCCATACTTCGAAAAGTCGATAGGAAAGGTCAACTTCTTAGGTACCGTATATGCAGGTGCAACCTTGATGGTCTCTTGCGTAGCGAAGACTGGAAAGTCGGAACTCCCAAAAGCTGGCCCCGGCACCTTCTTCAGTGTCAAAGCCTCCTCGAGCGACCCATTGTTCGGTGGCTCAGGGTGAGCAATGATCGGGACCTCATGCTTCACAAGTGTAGGTTCGGGAGTGGCAGTAGGCTCGGGAGTGGCAGTAGGCTCGGGAGTGGCAGTAGGCTCGGAAGTGGCAGTAGGCTCGGGAGTGGCAGTCGGTTCGGGGCCTGTAGTAGAAGATTCCGCAGAGACATCATCCTTCGGTTCTACTAGCTGGGCGTTGACGGGGGGTTCCATAGCTGGAGAGGCAACGTGGTGCACACTGGTAGGCTCTTTCTCTCCCTGCTTCTCTAGGGATGCTGTCGATGCCTGGGTTTGCGAATCGGACTCGGTCTCCAAACCACGAATGATGGCATCCTTCTCGTCCAACTCCACATTCAACTTCGCGATGCCGCTGTCCTTCTTCCCAAGCTCAGTGAGCAGCTCTTGCGTATAAAGACGCTGCTCAGCGTTCTTCTTTATGAGCTCATCAACCTGGGTGGTCATCACTTCTACCTGTGCCTCCAGAGTCGCGATGCTCAAATCCCTCTTTTCGACCAGAATCTCGAGCTCGCCAATGCAAACATCCTTCACTTTGATAATTGCTTCTAGCTCGCTGATCTGCTCATTCTTTTGTGTGAGCTCCTTCTCTGATGTGTTGGCGCGTGGTGCTTTTGTGAAGGAGGCCATGAAATCTTCGTCGTCATCGCTGTCCGCCCAATTGGTGGCCTTCCCATTGGAGTGCGGCGTACAGAGCTCGGCGGCACCATTTGTGTTATCTTTCAGTACAAGGGTTTTCTTCGTCGATGGTTTGTCTGTCGTCTTTGGTGGCTGCGCAATAGTGGGGGCGGACGAGTTCGCAGACTTGACGAGGTCGCGTTTCTGTGCCCAGAAGGACAAGGGATCACTCATCGTGGGACCCAGCAGCGCGGTTGTATCAGTATATGACCGGAAAAGAGCGGAAGGAGTGAGTGTGCAGAGTGGTTGCTTGACCTCGAGTTGAGAAGGAGCTCTGCGCGTGTTTGTGGGAAGGAACAGAATAGAGAGTGAGAACTGCTTATATACCCTGTGGCGCAGATTGTCTAGCGAAAGAAACAACTAGGCTCCTACGGTGGGGCCATGGTGAAAGCTAGCGCACAATGCGAAAGAAGTATCGAGAGGGAAACGGCGAATCATCCCAGTCTGATTCTGCGTGCTAATTCGTGGTGAATCGCTACCATGGGCACCCAATAGCGTACTTCTTCAGTCATTTTTTCCTTTATAGTGTATTTAATTCATATATAGATGTGCACAAGCACATGTCCTACTAAACTGGTAGTTATGCGATGCGAGATTCGCTGTATAATTAGATGTCAACTGAGTACCGAATCCTTTCTGCGTCCTCGAACCACGTATAAGCTTGAAGATTTTTAATCAAGCGAGCAAACATCATGATTACTTGAAAGACCCGGGAGTATCGAAATACGTCGAATTGGATCTTCGCTTTAATTTGATGAGATACGTCGCACAATCGTGGTAGTAGTAGTACTGTGTAGGAGCCAAACTTCTTGGCATAGTGAAAACGTCAAGTATATGCGATGAAAATTGTTAATGGCTACCTGATTTTGTTTCTGGGCCCAAGGGAACTTTAAAGCCTCTCGCGCCCTGGAATATGGATGACGTGCAATGGATATGTTGTGTGACTGGTCCCATGTCCCCGCCTCCCGAGTCCGAACAACAGGAGCCAATCAGAGCTCGCCTAAGTCCGACACATGCACACCTCACGCTTTTATATCTCAAACACCTTTGATTCCTAGATCTCTTCAAAATCCAAGTCTCTACTCCTTCTCCATCAGTGTCCTTTCTGTCGCTTCTCTAGGCTATCTTCCAGCGTCGGCCCTCGTCCGCAGGTATGCCCACGCACAGCCGCAACCTATTTCAGTACCTGCCTCCTCCAGCCGAGTGTCTGGCCCTCATCATCGGAACTCTCGAACTTATTCCATTCGGCATCGCCGGTCTACGTAACCCAGTCGCCTTTTCCGATGGTTATGGTCTACCGATATCCCACGTTCAAAACAACAAATTGAGCGAAAGAGCAAAACACGCCACGAGTGGTTCTGATGGTCTATTGACTGAGGCGAATGATAACATCACAAAGTCTTCATCTCTTCATCAACCTTCAAGCTCAGAGGGGGATGAGACGAAACAAGCCTTGGTTGCGGCGATAGCGGCGCGCAACGTGCAGAACGGCATCTTGCTACTCACTTTTGGATTGGTGTTGAGGGATCGAAGAAGTCTGGGCGTAGCAGTGTTGGCTGGGTTGGTGACGACGGTTGCGGACACGGTGATTGTGCGGGCGTATGGAGCGAAGGATAAGATCGCGGGGCATTATGTGGGCATTTTCAACAGTTTGGCGATAGGGGGCAGTTTGCTTTATTGGCGTAGAAACGACGCCTTGTGGTAGGTCGATGATGTTTGGTATTGATTATAGGATGTACGATCAGGCTTTGATCATCAGTAACAGGATATAACGTGGCAGTGACTCTCAAACGAGTCTTAGCACTACACACTACACACTAGCGGATGGTGTGCCGACAAACGAGAGTCAATATCTAGACTCGACTATACTTCAATCATATGCTTCTGCAATCCTACCCTCTCCTCTCCTCTCCTCTCTCTCCACTTATTAGTTGGCCCGAGCACATCCTGACCGCAGCCCAACAACCATCCCCAACTTTCCACGAAACCTTCACTCAACTCCCAACCTTCCCAGAGCCATGGCGTCTCCCACATCACTATACCTCTAGCTTCAACCTCGTCATCGGGAAACCCTTCGAAAAGCCCACCCACAACATCAGACCATAACTGATCCTCATCGAAATGTCCAGATGCTTTGATCAGATTATCTCGGAAAACTGGATGTGGAATAATGTCTATCCAATGGGGATGAGAGATGCTTTTCTGAAGGAGCGTGGGATGGAGTGACTGGGGAAGGAGCGAGGAGTCTCTAGACGAGAGTGGTGGGAACACGTGGAGATCGGTCGATGCCTTTGACGAGTGTAGATGTGTATTAATGGTTGATATCTGGTCGAGTAGTTTTCGATTGAGAAGACTCCCACGAAGCACGTTATATTGGAGTAGTACGATAAGGTGATCAGAGGAGAGAGGAAAGATGATCGTAGCTATGCTTCTCGCTGCCGGAACGTCCATTGGTAGTAAGGCAGCCTTCGTCCATTCAGAGTTGATGGTCGGGAGAGGCAGAGCTGCCTGCTTCTCTTCAACCCAGCACGTTTGGACGGAAGTAGCCACAGTCGCCGTATTCGATGCACTTTCAAAGCCAGCACGATTCTGCGCAGCTTCGGCCTTCCGTTTGCCTGGCGATTGTTAGGCAGATGTGGTGTCGAACAGGACATTGAAGCATACGGTACGCTCTGACATTGAGTCTATTTTGCCGCTTCCTGCGAGAAGCCGCATCCGTGAGTCCCGTCCAGTCGTCGTCGGCACTCCTCACAACGAGCTGCGGCGCCCGCTGGCGAGTTATGCATATCCGAGGCTCTGACATAACGGCTTACCGCGCACATGATCATCAAAGCCCCATGCAAGCGATGCCCTGTGTTGACGGACGAGAAGTGAAGCTTCGCCGGGGCAGTGTTCGCAGGTGGTGGAATCGAACAATGAAACCCCACCTGAGTTAAGCTGAAAAGGTATTAGCGTCATGCAGCTGGCTTACACGCCACACCATGGTGTCTTTCCCGATTGAGCTTTGTACAACATTGGTCGAATGGCAAGCCGGTGGTCTTCAACCCGCGCAAGATTTGGAACTGGTATATAAAGAACTCGATCTGACGGTTTCTTGTAAGTCTGTATGCACCATTCTGACCATCAAAGGCTCGAACTCTAAGTCATGGTCTTCCATCCAGACTCCCTTCCTGATCTAAACGGCAAGGTGTACATAGTGACAGGAGCCACGTCTGGCATGTAAGTCTCCATATTGTTCATGAATGACCTCGTACTTACTCTGTATAGAGGCTACTACACAGCCGCCCGCCTTGCCGAACATAACGCACATGTCTATATTTGTGCCCGTACCGCGGAGAAAGGCGAGTCGACTGTCTCCTCAATTCGGTCCACATACTCCAATGCCAAACTCGGAGTCTTGGAGATGGACCATCTGCGGTTGTCTACTATCGTCGCAGCAGCCCAGTACTTCCTAACGAGGGAGACGAAACTGCACGGACTAGTGAACAACGCAGGCATCATGGCGACCCCCTTCGCAATGACGGAAGATGGGTATGAAGCGCAGTGGCAGACCAATTACCTCGCCCACTGGTTATTCACACGGCAACTTCTGCCATTGATGCTTGCAACGGCGAAGCGTGCGAAGGAGGATGGTGCGCCAGCGGGCAGCGTAAGGATTGTGAATCTTTCCTCCTTCGGACACCATTCCGCGCCAAAAGAAGGTATCAATTTTGCAGACACGGCTTTACGACACGGGACGGTGATGCAAAGATATGGACAATCCAAACTTGGCAACATACTGCATATGAAGTCTCTTCATAAGCTCTACGGTCCCAACTCACCGTCTGCAACCTCAAGTGGCATAGAGCTATGGGTCTCTGCCATACATCCAGGGTTGGTAAGGAGCAACTTAGGAGCCAGGGCCGAGTTACCGGGATTAGTTAAGGCTCTGATAGTGCCATACGGGTGGTTTGGCGGATACTTTGATGGTGATAAGGGAAGTTGGACCAGCTTGTTTTGCATCGCCAGTCCGGAGATGGTGAGTGCAAATTGTGGGCAGTATTTTCAGCGAATTGCAGATCCGAACGGATGGCAGAGCGCGATGGCGAAAGACGAGAAGCTTGCGCAGAAGTTGGAGGCGTGGACTGAGGACGAAATGAAGAAGGGTGGCTGGCTGAAGGAATAGTTCAAGGACATGATCTAAATTCTTGTTGTTTTCCTATAGTTATTAGGATAACAACGAATAAGATCGGGGATCTACCTAAGTAAACCGTGTTTTAGGCCTAGCAACCCTCCCTGCCACCCACCTTAATGGCTTCGGTCACCCGCCGTTATCCGGTCTAGACTTGCTTTCATGTACAGAGCACATCGAATGAGTCCACGCATTAGCGCTTCGTCGCCTTCGCACCTTTTCCTGCTTTTGCGGCCTGCACCTTTTGCTTTTCATTTTCACTTTGCGGCGCTTCCATGCTCTTGGTCCCTGCCTTGGGCAAGAACTTGCCAACCCGCTCTTGGTAGACTTTGTACTCAGGATACTTCCCCGCACTCAACAGCTCGGTAAGCCAAGTGCTAGCCTGGAACAGGATAAGGTACCCAAAAGCGCCGGCGCCGGTCCAATTGAGATATGTCCAGCTCTCCATACAGGACCACTGGTACAAGGCCACCCAGAACGACTGCTCGGCGGCGAAGTTAGGATGGCGCGACCAGGCCCAGAGACCAGAGGTGTTGAACCCGCGGTCGAGCTGTTCGCGAGTGTATTTGTGCTCAGATGGGACCTTGGCAGATTCCTGGTATGCGCCCTTTGCTTTGTGGTAGTTCCATTGCTGCTGGTCGGCGAAGTATTCGATAACAACGAGTACCAGCATGGTCCGGCCAAAGAGCGAGTCATATGAGGACGTTTCATTCCCGGTAATGCGAGAGGTGAGGAGGAGGATGTACGTAGGGGTGGTGATGAGCCAGAGGAGAATCTGAGGTTGCATCAGCAAAGTTGACTCGACCTCAAGCGTGGCTGGGAGTTACTACATTCTGGCCCAGTGATATGAAAGTAACATTGAATATGAACATTCCCGGTGCACCGACACGGTCTTTTACAATGTTCCATCTGTAGTCCTCACTTCCTACCTGATAGCCGCCCTTGCGCCAGTAATTGAAGGTCAAGCGTGCACCCCAGATTAAGGATACTGCCATAACGTGATTCAGCCGTAGCGTCGGCAGCCCGTTGATATGCGCCCAGACGCCATAATGCACGTTGTAGATGACGGGCAGAATGCTCCACAGGCGGTCGACCTGCGAATAGTTGCGATTGAACTCGGACACTGCGAGCACAATGGGTGTAACAAGTAGCGCAAAAGCGAGCGCTGTCATCAACGGGTTCGTCGTGGCATAGATGTTCTGCAGCGCCTGTAAGTCCGTCACGTGTGCAGCGACCTTGTAGGGGAGCTCGTAAAGCTGGGGCAGGAACGGCTGCACGGTTCTGCTGTAGTCGGCGCACTCCTCGAGTGTCTTGACGAGCGGGAGGGCCATGTCGAGGTATGTTTGAGGGTCGGGCATCGTGGTGTCAGTGCTGTTTGCAGAATGGGGTGTGCAGCTTGCAGTGCCCCGAGGAAGCCCTTAAAAGAAGTGAGAGGGGGCTGATGTTTGCCAGAGAGCAATTGAAGAGCGTGATGACCTCATGAGTCGTTGTGTTGTTCTCCTCGCTATCGGGCGGGTCTCCTAGCTAGCGTATGGTCTGTGCACCTGAGAAACGCGTTTTCCCTACGTCGACGCGCATTCACATGACCGCAAATAATCCCTGCCTCCAGTCTTCTCCATGGACCCAACGACACGTCAAGGTCATGGCTCGAGTATTGTGCGTGGCGGAGAAGCCGTCGATTGCAAAAGCAGTAGCAAACCACTTGGGTGGACAGACAAGAGCTGTGAGTCTCACTAGACTCCCTCAAGCAGAGACAAGACTGAAGACTTATGATCGTCTAGGAGAGCGCCCGCGGTGTCGCATGGGTAAAGAACTACAAGTTTGACTTTCGCTTCCAGCAATGGGGACAATGCTCCGTAACCTTCACTTGCGTTGCTGGGCATATCGTGGCACAGGACTTTCATGAACGTTTTAAAAAGTGGCACTCGTGCCAACCAGCAGCGCTGTTCGAAGCCCCCATAGAGTCTAGCATCGCGCAAGTACGTCGAGCTTACTGTGCATCCTCGGCAGAGTTGGCTTACACCATTAGGACAAAAAGGCCGTGGCGAGCAACATCGAGTCACAAGCCAGACATGCTTCGATTCTCTACATTTGGACTGATTGCGATCGCGAAGGCGAGCATATCGGAACTGAGATTCGAGACATTGCACTGAAGGCGAACCCCAACATGCAAGTCTGGCGTGCACGGTTTAGCAACATCGAGAGGGCGTCTGTATCACGACTCCATTGCACATTCTGTATACTGACATTCCTCTAGACACGTCATTCAAGCCTCACAAAATCCTATACGTCTAGATGAAGCCCAGGCACAGGCTGTCTCTGCTCGCATAGAACTCGATCTTCGCCTCGGGGCAGCTTTTACCCGTATGCAAACGCTAGCTCTCCAGAACATGATTCCCCAGCAGGGTGAAGAGCGCGGAAAACTTATCAGCTACGGTTCCTGCCAATTTCCTACCCTAGGGTTCGTTGTAGACAGATACCTGCGTGTGCGGAATTTCGTGCCAGAGCCGTTCTGGTATATCAACGTCACGCACACGAAGGACGGAATCGACGTCAAGTTCAACTGGCGCAGAGGACACCTGTTTGATCGCATGGCAGTAGTCATTATCTATGAGCGCTGTCTGCTTTCACAGGTTGCGAAAGTGATTACGACGGCCAAGAAGCCCACTAAAAAATGGAAGCCTCTCCCACTGACAACTGTGGAACTGCAGAAAATGGGAAGTCGATTTCTGCGCATGACTTCACAGGACGTCATGAAGGTTGCAGAAGACCTATACACCAAGGGTTGGATAAGCTACCCACGTACCGAGACAGATCAGTTTGACCGTGGCATGGACCTTCGAACAATAGTGTCGAGGCAAACGCAAGATGGTCGCTGGGGCCCGTTCGCACAGAGTCTTATGAACGGCGGTTTCAGCCAACCTCGTAGCGGACGAAACAACGACAAAGCGCATCCGCCCATCCATCCGGTCAACTATGTTGCATCCACCCATCTCAATGAAAATGAGCGGAAAGTGTATGGGTTTGTCGTTCGTCGCTTTCTGGCGTGCTGCTCTGAAGATGCCGTTGGTGAAGCTACCGACGTGGAAATTGAATATGGAACGGAAATATTCCATGTCCATGGTCTCACTGTCATTGAGAGGAATTATCTCGACGTGTACCCTTACGACAAGTGGGAGAGCAGTCGACAACTCCCGCATTACACCGTTGGGGAGACTTTCGAGCCTACAGAGGCGAATATGTTAGACGGCCAGACTACAGCCCCAGGCTATCTTACTGAACCTGAGCTCATTGCGCTGATGGATGCAAATGGCATTGGTACAGATGCCACCATGGCCGAACACATCGCGAAGATCAAAGACCGCGAATACGTAGTTGCACGGTCCAGCACAGGGGGCATAGCAGCCGGCGGCAATGGCGCTAGCAGAGGGCGAGGAAGAGGGCGAGGTGGTGGTGGAAGAGGTGGACGAGGCGGGGCAGCGATAGCCCAAAACGGCGGAGGAACGGGCGGGGTGCAAGAGTTCATTCCAACGACGCTGGGCGTAGCGCTTATTGAGGGATATGATAACGTGGGATTTGAGACGAGTCTCAGCAAGCCGTTCTTGCGGAAAGAGGTAAGTGGTGCTCTAGATCACGAGGGTATTGTGCCCAAGCAGATAGCACAGAATGGCTAACACTCTCGGTAGATGGAAGCCCAGATGAAAGCCATATGCGAAGGCCGCACCACACGCAACGACGTGGTTCAACAAAATCTAGAGCAATACCGAGCCGTGTTCAATCGCACGGTACAGCAGATCAATGTGCTCAAATCTGTAGGTGGATATTACTCGAGAAATCTTTGTGTAGTCGCATCGCTAACGTAGGTCCACACCAGGCCGTGACCAAGTACGTTGTGAACGCGAATCACGGCTGAGGCTTTCTCCACGCCGGCGCACTCTGTTTGGAGAGCTCACGTCACCGAACGGGGACACGGAGACTAGGCGGCGCGGTGGGTTGGTTTGCTGCAGGATATGGTGCATCGAAGCGTGTGAGACAAACACGTGTGTTGGCTGTGCCTTGTTCTTCGCAAGCCTTGGTTGCAAACCCCTCATCCCGTGCCCGTGTGCCCCAGCCTGAGGTGCGAGTGTGCATAGGTAGCGCTACCGGTATGCGACTCGGTTGCGAACGGAATGAAGGGAGAATCGCTGTGTCTGCGATGACGCCTGGAGCGAGGTGTGGCTGTCGTGGAGAGGGTCAGCTGGCTCGTGGCCAATCAGCGGGCGCGCGCAGGGGCACGAGCCGTAGCCACCCGTGCTTGTCAGCGTTCCTTGGTCCCAGCTGCCTTCGGAACCGGGAGTCCTTATCAAGGGCCCGCCTCCTACAGTGACTGACTACTACCACTACCACTACTAAACAACAAGAGTCAACCACCGCACTGTTAACTGACAATACTGCCGCCTGCCTTGCAACCACCGTACCTCGCCGCTCAAACACTCCAGCTGTCCAGACGCGCTTCGTTGATCAATCCTGCCGGCCTTCTCGCTGATCGCATCGCATCGCATCGCCGCCGATCGCCAAACACATCGCGGAAACGACGACGGGTCTGGCTCCAGCGCTGCAGCAGCTTGCCCTCGCCACGTCAGTACAGCAACACGCGGACCGTCTGTCGCCCTCAAATACGTCGCCTCGACAGCCTACCGCTGTCTGCCCGGATCAGCCTACCTTCTCGGTCGTGTCGCTTGAATCCCCGATCCCTCAGGTATCCTGAGTCTTCGTCTAGGCCGAAGCCAAGGCCTCCAGGTGCGCGCATTCCCGAACGAGGAGCACATTATTGCACTACGGCTCCACTGTCTGTGACAACAAATGACTGACTGCCCCAGTTCTCCCGTCGTCCATCCCTCTCGCGCGGCTGCTCGGTCAGATCGCGCCCCTTTGACTCGCCACGTCAGCCCCTGCCTCGTCCCAGTCGCAACCGCCATGGCTGCTGTCGCCCACAAGCCCGTGTCGAACATCGCCATGGCATTTGGGCGTATGCACGATGGCGGCCACGCGCCCGCGACGTTGACCCTCCCTACGCCGCCGAGCTCCATATCCCCGACGCTCCCTGCGCACAAGCGACGCCCGATGCCCATAGCCGGGCGCGTCTACACCCCGGAGGAGTCGATGGATATCGACCTCCAGGATGCAGTCGAACATGCCGCCGCGCAGGACCAGCCCTCGGCGCTGTCCAAAGAGGCGCTCGCCGGCCTTGACGCAACACGCCAGATCACAGCCCTGATGCTAGCCAAGCACTATCTGCCGGACATCATCGTCGGCCACGGCGCCATGCCCATTCGCGAGATGATGGCGCACTTGACCCAGTCCGTGCCAGGCTTCTCAGGCCTGCCGCCTGCAAAAGCACGGAGGCTGGTCGTCGCTGCACTGGAACACCGTGCTGGCGGTGGCCTCCAGGGCGAGGTCAAGTTCGAGAAGGTCGGTTGGGGCCGGTGGAGCGTAGCAGCCACTGGCTCTCAGGCTCGAGGGTTGCCCATCGGCGGATTGCGCACCGGAAACGAGCAAACGCCGCCTGCTAGTGTCGACAGCACGGGAGGCAGCCTGCAAATCCCGAAGCAGCGCCACGAGCGCGAGGTCTACTCGGGCAGTTGGGCTGCCGGGTCATGGTCGCCTCGCGATCAAGGCGAAGACGAAGAGATGGCGGACCAGATGTCGCTGGACGGCTCTGAGGGCAGCACTGAGTCAGACTCGGCTTCGGAGATGGATCTGGAAGAGGATCTCAACGACGACACCGATCAGGAGGACTGGTCTGCATTGGGGCCAGACGCCCTTCGCGAGACCCGCCGCGGTCCGCGCCGCGAACACCGCGATTACAATTACTTGAGCCGAACGCAGACGAGCAACCCACGCTATCGAAGCGTTTCGGCCCAGGCCCACTCGCTGCCCCACGGGCATAATTCAACACCTGGGTACAAGAACCACCTTTTTAAACCTTCTGCATCCCGCGGCAATCACGTCGTGAACGCGGGCCCTTCTCCTTCTACTGTTTTTAATGCATCATCCGGCGTTACTGAGTCTGGAGCCGAGCGCGAAGCTATCGAAGCTCTTATTGCTATGGGCTCTATGTAGACCTTTTTGCCAGGTCCGAAATTACCGTTGCATGGTTATCCATCGATGGCGCCCGAAATACTGCCAGGACACTTAGCGAGGCAGTCTTTGACGTTACACCTTTACACCTTCACATAACCCCAAGTCTCATCTTCAACCGGCTCTAGGTCCAGACTCAATCTGGCTGGCTAAAGAGTTTAAGCTCGGAACTTGGAACTGTTTTGAGTTGCGTTAGCATACCCACTCCTGGTTTTGCATGGTCTGGTATGCAACCTGGAAGATCCGTCAAGTGCTGATGTGGATCATTTGGACCGTTTTTGATTGGAACTTGTTTATTTCGACGCTCTATTCCTACACTACCCGATATTCCTTTCCTGGATATCTGTTTTGATTTTCACTTCTTCCAAACACATCATAACATATGGGAGCACAACTTGGGGCGGCTGCACTTTCACCCCTCTGCTCTGCTGTTGTATATACTTTCTTTACCAAGACACACTCTACTCTGCCTGAACAACTAGCTGGAACATGCTGGTGGGCTCGCATTTGTCACTGCTGGAATGCTGTGCTGAGTATAAACATCATCAATACAACAACTGCTTGACTCAAATATGAGTCCAAGCATGAAGCTTGCGTCTACATCATACTGTCCTGCTATATATTCAATTTGTTGATGAGAATCCGTCTATGTTATTACTTTGCGTGTTAACCAAGCTGTCGCATGGTTTTCAACCTCGCTTCTAGCCAAGCATTCAGCCCCTTCCACATCATACTTGTTTGCCCTTTCCCGTCCAACGTTCTGCAAAATTCCATCATCGCCTCACATCTTCCTCTAACCCAAACTTCTTTCTCCTTGTCTCCGCCCCCGTGAAGCTCGGTAGAGATAGCATAGCCAAGTTTCGCCTCGCATATGGAGCATAGGTATGGCGGCTGCCGCACGTCCTCCTTCATGCCCGCCGTTCCCTGCATATTGCAGGCGTAGTAAATGCAGTGAGCTAATCCTAGGCAATGACCGATTTCATGGGAGACTGTGCGAGCAAGGCGTGAAAACCACATGGCCGTGAAGGATTCGTCCCGGTCTTCAATTGGATGTATCGATGCTGCTTGGACAGCTGCTTTCATTGGCCCGTCCCGCGATAACGCGACTTCCTCTCGTGTGGGTGGCTTAGGAACAACCTCTTCTACCGCGCACAATCCATCCACAAAATCCTTACAGTGACTCAACGGCCACATATGTGTGCGATCAATGCCCTCGCACACATCAAGAGAAGGCCGATACCGTGCAGTCTGTACAACTGCCACGCGACTACCACCATACGCTCGCCCGCAGCAGAAATCATCGTCTTCGCTTTCGTACATGTCATGATCGATCAGTAAACACAAAGCGTATGCATCGTTGGGTAGCATCTCAATCGCCGCGTCTATGATATCGTCCAGGTTTAATTGTGCGGCGAAAGCACCGTCTGGAGGAATACGCACCCGAATTCTAGTACATTTGTCGTCGTTATATGCCAGGCCGACATACTTCGGAAGATCGTGGACGCGACCGCGAGGCTGGCGATGCTGTTGACCCCACGCCATCCATGATAGTTTCGCAGGGAGTACCTTCATATCCAATCCGTGATAGAAAGCTTTAAGATAATCGACGAACAGTTCCACGTTCGGGCTCGTCACGTCACCCGCCCCTACTCCCTTGTCGGCATGATCGATTGCTGGGTCAGTCCAGCCGCGCATGAAGCTCACGTCCTCCCCAATATCGGGCACAGACGCAATGTACAGAGTTCCCCGGCCGCTTTCTGGTGTCATTTTGTTCCGTGTCTTCGCGTACATCCAGCTTCTTGTGCTTTGGGGAGAGCAATCAGGATCGTAGTTCAGGTCATCGTGCGGAACCACCAAGGGCGCTGGGAATATCCTTGGTGATACTTCGACGGGTTTCTTGGGAACTTGTCCGGATCGTGTTTCCGCTGCTGCGCGCTGCCTGGAGTCTGGCTGTTCATAGCCAGCCAGTCTTGCGAAAGCGGATGGGGAAAGCTGCAATGTAGTGTGTTTACATGACATTCTTAGAAAGGCAACAGGTTATTGTAAAGACCAAAGGCATTCAACGGACTACTTTATAGGAACGAAGCACTGTTGCCTATGTGCAAATTTGATACGAGTGGCTGTGCTGACGAGGAATTCACGCTACGCTAACTTCATCTCATTTCGATCCTAGCGTGAGCAAGGAACCTATAGCTCTATGGCGAGTCATATTTCCGTCGATGGTAGGGCCTTAGAAGTGAGAAATGGAACGTAGGAGGGCAATTGTAAGGCTCCGCGTTGCATAAATGACAAGGGCGCGCTAACAATGTGATTTCCTATTCTGGACGACTGTAGCCGAGTTGATCGATACTACCGCTTCTGGAAGATATAATCGTCTATGACCAACTGTAAGGTGGTTTTAGAGGCCGAGTGACCAGGTTCCATTGATTAACCTATAGAAGAACCCTATATGACAGAATACAAGACATAAAGCACTGTATACATATAATTTTATCTCCACCCACAGCCTCGCCTTGTGTACTTGATCTCTTTGCACTAATGGCTAACGATGACCTCCTCGTGCGCAATGATCTTGTAGGTCTTATGCTTGCTCAACTTCTGTGGACATTCACAGTAATCTGCGTAGACGGTCGCGTTGAAGAAATTACACAGATCGTTTATAATAGGTCGTGCTTGGCCCAGCTCAGCGAGAGTACAGGTTCCGTTGCCTCCAAGGGCAGGAGGAAACGAGCACGGCTCGACGAGCTACAAGGTAGAACATTAGTGATGCTAAGTTTGCTCATGACAGTATTAAAGAGAATAGATAGTAATCAAAGCGAGGCTTTGTAGTTCAAAAGCTGAATACAGTAGACGTTGGTGGTGCAAGGAAAGAAGGGAGATAAAAGCAGGAGGTGAACTTACATCAGAATACTTGGTGTAGTTAATGCAGTGGCAGGCAAAATCATCAGGCGCGCAACCATCCGCATGATTTGCGTTTATCTGGCATTCTTTCAGACACGATGGCAACCAAGAACTGAGTTTCGCGTTGTCACTTCTTTGGTCAGTCCATGTCATTGATGTGGAGTACCGTGAACCGGCGTGTCTGCAGAGAACTTACATGCAGTGATACTTCTCCCAGTTTCCAGGTGCAAAAGCTTGTGTGACATTGAAAGTGAGTTGAGCGTTGGATAGGGAGGCGATGGAGAGACCGAGCAGGCCAGAGATGCTTGGAAGGCGCATGGCGGTTTCGAGCACGACGGGGGCTGGTGAATCGACGAGTGTGTTGTATGGCGGTTGATCCTCAGGAGAAGGGTACTGGAAGACCTACAAGACGACGAGATACGCGTGGTGTTATATGCATTTGTTCTTGTTGAATGTTGAATCTCAAACTGAATATTGACTGTATGCAGGAACAAGCACTACTGCCCGCTCTATCCGGATTTGGTTGTCCAGCAAGCATGTTGTAGCTCCAAGTACCAGAACCGTGGGAACCAAGAATGTTGTGATTGGGCTCCACATAGTAGAATTGCTGTGGGACGACAGGTGTAGTTACCATGGTAGTTGATGTTTAAGGTTTAGTTGACCATCGGGTGGTGGGGGAGACCGTTCAGCTCCACATGGCTAGACTTACGCTAATCATAAGGCTGCTCTCGCCCAACGCCACGCCAGTGAGAATCCGGGGAAGGACGGCAGTGGCGCTAGTGGTATGCATAAAATGACGAAGCGAGAACATCAATGATGCTTGTATATCACAAAAGGACGCCTCGTTCAGCTGCACTTCACTCAGCTTAGAAGTGTAAACAATATTCAAGATTTGGTACTACACGTGGCGTGCGTTCTAGTTCAGGAAGGCACGCAACGTCATAGAATCAGCTGACATAGCTTTGATATTAAGTTGCCCATCATGTTCCTTCCAACCATTGATGTATGATGTGCAGAGAGCATATCCCTCACTGTCAACTACTGGTCGGGAAACTGGTGCTCGGCGTCAGAGGGATAGCGGGCAGGGAGCGTCAGAGAATGACCATCGAGGAAGTTTTTACGCGCTGGTTGATGAAAGTTGAAGCGGTGTTTGTGAGTGTAGACCAGACTCTCAATGTACATGCCTATTGCATCAAAGCAGATTCACTTCGCACAGTGACCCGCTGTGGCTAACTAGATAACACTGGATTTAGGCTCGGCCGTTTGGATGATGAATGCAACGTGGTATAGAAGTGCACATAGCACGATTTCGACATCTCCCATCGAGACTATGGCTGTCTCCTTTGATAGCCATCAAAAGGCACTTTCACCCCCTGATGATGGCGAAAAAAGAGAGTGACAAGGCGGTTCAATTTCCTCGTTTGGAAGCAATAGCCGGGTTCGAGTGGATTTCTGCGTTTGTCCCGCAGTGAAAGCGGAGTATGGGAGCTTTTGGGTGCGAGCTAGCGAGACAACAGACTCACGCAACGCCCTTATTTCACGCGCCCCACGCGACCCACCTCGACACACCTTCCACTTCAACCACAGTTCTACTTACTGAGCATTTCCCTACAACTACCTGACAACCAGCAACATGGTTTACGTACTTAACACGGACAATCTTAGCCAAGCAGAGGTGCAGCGCCTCCAAGCCCAGTGGAAGCCTGTTTTTAACCCACAATCGCAGGAGCCAGAGCCCAGATCGGACGTCCCGGTCAGAGGTCGCGGCCAAGTGACATACCGAGCACCACCAGGCCCAGCTGCTGGCAGTGATGGTAGAGATACGCGTGGCAACCAAAGCAGCTCACTCAAGAAAAGAAAGACACGCGATGACGAAGACACGCAAGGCCCTGGTAGCCAGGTACCTCTAGAGCGCAGCCCCGCACTCGCGAATGTCCCGCTGATCAAACAGAGCGACGAGGCCCGAAGAGCGGCTCGTGCCATAAGGTTTGCACCAGGCAGTACTGCTACAGCACGCAGTTTCAACAATGTCCCATCGAAAGTTCCAGACAAACACACAACCTCCGACTTGGGCAAAGACCATGACAAGTCTCCGCTCGTCAACACTGCTACGGCACGCAGCAATGTTCCAGAGAAAGTCCCAGAGAAACACACACCCTCCTCCAACTTGGGCAAACGCTCTCGAGTGCCCGTGACTCCTGCAAAGATATTCAAAGTCAAGCCCGACCCAATTGTCGAGCCGAATTACGAGTACAAGGCGCCGTTCTTCGACTATGGTAATGACAGCTTGCCTATCCTGTACTCCATTTGGATCAACCATGTCGATGGCAAACAGCCTATCACCGAGCCGTCCTTTGCTCTTCGACAGGACGCGCTTGCCCTATATAGGCGCTCATGGAGTGGCGATGATCTAGGGCGTACCGATACTCCAAAGACCGGCCCAACTCGCACGATTGACGACGTCGACTTGTACTTCCGGCATGGCAAGATCCACGTCGCTGCCGAGCGGGGTCTGTTGCTAGCAGCAGACTACCTGCGAATGATTGGCGTGCCGGATACACAGCCCGTTCGCTTCGATGGCAAGAAGCCTGCGTGGGCCAAGGAAGCTGCGGCTAGGGCCGCTGTGGGAAAGCGTGACTATCGGGGGGCCGACAAGGGCCTCATCGACTGGGCCACGTTCTCGTACGCTGGCCTTCTTGCCAAGCAAGGAGGTAAGTGAGATGGGGCTCGGCGATGGGTGTGTGTGTGTGTGTGTGTGTGTGGAGACGAGGCACGGCCGGTGGTGACAGTGCAGGAAGACTAATGATGGTGGCGCTTGTGTATTGTATGATTATATAGTCCCTAAAAGCTTGTAATACTATTGTATGATTATGTAATCCCTGAAAGCTTGTGAGAGTTAGTGAAATGCAGGTAGCCCTTCTCTCTTACCGTAGCTCGCCAAGTCTCCCACGTGAGCGTCCTCAACGTATTAGTTGAGGAGGGAGAAGGAGTGGAAAGAGGAGTATAGCAGCCCGGCTGCACTATGTACTCGCACAGAACACTTCGTCTGTGCTTGTAGCAGCCGGGCTGCAGCATTAGGATGATACATATCCTGAAATAGCATTGCGAGAAAGTTACAATGAGCAGTATGATAGGAGATGTGACCAATATTAGTGATGCTAGAAAGCTACATTGGACAGGACGACGGATTGATGTGACTAATAGCAGTGATGCAGCGCATTCGGCCTTACTCCTATTGTGCAACTAATCTCCCCCGAAGAAGCCGACCTTCTTCTCATTCGCTTTCCTAAGGTTCAAGACTGTGTCCAGATGGCTCATGGCCAAACGCTCATCATAGCGAGCAGCGAGCAGCTGCGCCGTCTTGAGTACATTCTTTATCTGTCTACCATTCAGCTGCACCTTGGAAAGCTTATCCAGGTCCGCTTCGCTGAAGCTAGCTGTGCGCGCGGTCTGTGAACTGCGACCGAGGAACTTCGACCAGACTTGGCGACGAGATGGTTTGTCGAGCTCAGCGTAATTAAGGGCGAGATGGATGCGAGATTCGAAGGCAGCGTCCATCTGTTCCAGGCGCTGGGCGGCGTTAGTAACCTTCAGTGTTGCAGGAAATATATAAGAAGAGTGGGCACGTACGTTGGTAGTCAGAAACATGATACCTTCGAAATACTCCAAAAGGCGGAGGAAGATGGCGACCAGTTTGTTGCGGTCGAGGTCTTGGGTACCGCGAGCTTCCATGAAAACGTCTGCCTCATCTAGCAACAACACTGAGAACGATTAGCACTTTTGGCCTCATGGACAGCGTACAAGAAAAGCACATACCAGCGTTCCACTTCGAGCACATCACTAGGATATCCTCTAACTTTCTCTCCAGTGCAGCCGGCTTTGAGCCCAACTCGGCGGCCCCAATGCTATAAAGCGGAATCTTCATGCACTCTGCCACACTTTCGGCGGTAAGTGTCTTGCCCACGCCTGGCGGGCCGGACAGAAGTAAGATGATGCCCTTGCCTTTGCCCTGAATGAAATCGTCGAAAGAGATGCGGTTCTTGGCTTGAGATTCAGCAAAGGCCAATATTAGATCCTTCTGTTCCTGTGGAGCAACGAGAGAGTCAAAGGCGTCTTCGCTCCACGTGATATCCTTGATGTTGTCAATGTAGAAAGTCATCCATTTCTTGTCTCGGAGAGAGTAGCCGCGCAGTTTTGCATCCGTAAGCAGGAGTTGTTCGGTATCGAGAACAGACCTAGACGCCGCCTCGATAGTTGGCCGCTTCCCACTTTCGGTGACAGTAACACCATCAGGATCCTTTCCAAGGACTACACAGCCATCGTCGCTCTCTTCGTCGCCGCCTAGAGTTGTGGGCGCATCAGCGAATACCTCTACGGTCTCGAAGTATTCCAACGTTATCTTGGAATTGTAACGCATGCTGGCGGCTGAATCAATGATGATGCGGCTGTTGACGTCGAACTTCGCTTCGCCACCGCTAACTTTGCCGATAGCAATACCTTCGTATGCAACAAAGTGATAACCTTGGTAGGCCTCAAACTTCCTTCCACGCTCGGTAAGTCGGCTTTGCAGGGTAATCATGTCTTCGTGAAACCTGAAAGGGAACGCTTCGAGCTTTGTGATACTCTTCGTCCCTCTCCAAGGCGTAATACATAGTGACTCCTTGTTCGTACCGAAGCCGACGCCATCGTAGTCTACAAATTCGCATTCGAGCTTGTACACCTTTCTTTTATTCTGCGTGTCCCACTTTGCCGACTGTAGCTTATAGATGCGATCGTGCCCCTCGGTCTTTGTGTAAACGAGGCAGCCGGGTTCGAAGATCATCCAAACATGCAGTGGTGTTATGACGCCATTCTTGAGAAGATCTTGCTTCGTGCGTAGGGTAGACCCAAGCTCGGTGCTCAGCGTCGAGTGAAGCATGTCCAGATGGGACAAGGCCATTGAGCGGTCCTCTGTGCTACTCGAATTATGGAGTTCACTATCGGCAATCAGCTCGTCCCGCAAAGCTAGCAGCCTCTCCCATCGATGTATGAAACATTCAAAGGGCGCATTGAATTCCAGACGCTCGAGCTCAAGGGTAATGCCTGGGTAGCCTTCGAGCACTCGGGCCAGCACTTTCTTTAGTGAAGGGCTCTGAACGACAATAGAATGGAGATCGAGCTCTTTGCTGGGATTTTCTGAGAGCTTGTACCGCACAACAAGGGCATGTTGAGCAGATACTGCATCTTCAACGGGCGGGCCGGTTCTTTCTGGAGTTGAGGTAGTCCACTTGTTTGGTCGAAAAGGATCCTCGTATACTCTATGAATGGAAGACAGGGTGCCCGGAGCTACAAGAGTAGCTGGCATTGTAGCGAGATGTATAGTCAAGGGCTGCAAAAGGGAGAGCAGAGCAGATTGAATCAAGTTTAGATTCTAGAAAGGCTCGAGTTGTAACATGTAGGACGTGGCACCTATCGGATACTTAGATGTAGTTGCCTACGAGGCCGGCCACACAGCCTTGGTATGAGCAGCACAGAACGCCTGAAGAACCCAGATGTAGTAGGGATCAGCGGGGTAGTAACACCCACGATCACGTCGAGTCGGTTGCTTCAAAGCCCAATCGATGCTATTGCGCAGTCCGCGAAGGACTCACCATGCGCGACTTTGTGACTCGTCGTGCGCTATGCGTCAACAGCGCTGACTCATTCGTGAGTGGATGATAGACCTTGTGGAGTTCACTGTGGCAAGAATTGGTTACTAGATCGGCGAGATCATCCGCTGCGGGTGCGTAAATTGGCCATATGCATGTCTGACTGATCCATGTAATCCGGGACGGTAGCTCACAACTTGGTGAAGAAATTATCGACTGGTGACACATGTTGCATTGGTAGATGTGACTTAAATTTAATGCATCGACACTTCAGGCCGTAGTCCGTAAAACAGTATGCTCGTAAATGCCAAATATCACTGCTTGTGATTGAGAATGCTACCGGACGCTGTGATGCGTATCGTCCCCTTCTACCGCCCCGCGTTCATCAGCTCGAGCAAGCCCTTAGCAGCATTGCCCTTCACGGCACTGCTCGTCAGGTCGCCTTCGAGATAATTCTGTTCTTTCAGTCGTTGGAGTCGCTGATGCGGCGTCGTATCCCTTGCCTCAATGTCCTCGTCATCATGCTCTCCCATACGTATGCGGTTCATGGTGGGCGTCCTGTAATTCGTCTTCTGCCTAATTGGTGACATAAGCTGGGCTGGCGACACGGACTGGGGTAATTCAACGCTGGGAGGTGACGAAGACAGATCGAAATCGTGTATCGTGCGCGAGGATGCGGCCATGTTGTCTGTTGGAGGTAGAAACTGGATTGGGGCGGCCCCAAGTTTTCCAATCGGACGGAAGGGGTCTAGATTCGCTTTCACGAAGACGGGGCCCTGTTCGCGCCGGGGCGACGATATGGTGATGTTCGGTACGTGATGAGAGCCGAGCGACTCAGCCGACGATGTCATGGCTGTCGAGCGGGACGCGTTGAGAACGTCTGACGAGTGCGACGCGCTGGCCTCGAATGTTGAGATAATGTCCACATCGCGCTTGCTGACTTGGTTCGTCTTGACTTTGTATAGTCCAAACTTCAGACGGGTGCGTAGCTGCTCAGCCCGCGACCTCTTCTCCTCGGCTGCCGCTGACACCGGGACTGACGCGGTAATCGCTTCCCTCGGCGCGGCCTGGTCGCTTTTCTGGCTCGCGCACAGATCGTAGTTGAGGAAGTCGGAGAAAGACTGGTTGCTCTTCTGAGAGTCTTGCAGGGGCTCGGGTTCAGGCTCAGGCTCAGGCTCAGGCTCAGGCTCAGGCGTGGGCGTATTGCGTTCGGTTGGTGATCCTGGGTCCGCGAGGCCGACCGGGTTGTTTTCCTGCTTGGGGTCAGTGAGTGACAAAGAGACGCGTCTCGGTCGGTGAAGCGTACCGTGTGTCTCTGCATGGCGGCGGTAGTCAGCCGCAGGTCTGTGTTGGAGGGGCTTTCGTCGCGTCCGCGGGCGAGCATCTTCAGCTTCTCTGCCGTTTCCACACCGTCAACCTCGTCTATACCCCGCTTCGTGCCCCGCGAATACTCGCCGAGAGTCGTGATGTTCTCCTTGTCAGCAAAAGCGGTTGGGACGTGTGTGGTGACTTGTTTAAGCGGGCTTTGGGCGCGAACGACTTCAGATGGTTCGAAGCCCACAGCTTGGTTCGAAGGCGTATTTATCGCTTTTGGAGTGAGATCGCCAAGCACGCGTCGCGAAGGTGTCTTTGATGGGCTATGCTGAGTCGCCATGTCCGTCCTGTACGGGCTGGTGGCGTGCATGTTGTTGCTGCGATGTATCGAGTCTTGAGACGCGTTGAGACCAGCCGAATAGTGCACGGCGATTGTGTCGTTGCCTGCGCGGTGCAGGAGGCAGGATTGAAGCTGAAGAATGCGTCTCACTCGGGCGCTCCAGGTGTCAAGAAAGCAAAACACGAAGGAGGATACCGACTGAGTGTTGTTGCGAGAAGCCGTCGCGTTGTGGTTGGGAAGCCGCACTGCTATGACCACTACCGACGCGATCAGTGGGGCTGTCAGGTCAGGGCAGGGTCCGCTTGGCTCACGTACGGGCCGGACTGAGACCCATAAACAACCCGTCGCCCATTCCTCCACACCCGTCTCCACAGGTCCAGTTGCTCCAGAATTCCGACTGCCTGCCGACTCCAGTCGAACTGGCCGTCTTGGAAGTTCTCTGCTGGCCTGCAGCGTAAGCACGAAGCTCATGTCGGGTCTAGAGCAAACCTCGAATGATGCATGGGATCCGTACCGCACATTCAAAACCTTACACCTGTCTTGTCAAATGCAGAAGCGGATTATGGGCATGACAATATGCTTAAAGATATCGAGGCTTGAGCACTTTAGCATGTTTGTTGAACAGGAAGTCGCATCCCACAGCTTCCAATCATTACAATGTGTCTCATATTGAGACGGAGCCTACGGGTGATGCAAAACATCATCCTGCATCGGTGCACGAATGATAAATGTCGAAGTCTCTAATCTACCTCTGTCAACAATTCTTAGGCATTACGTCATCTTGTCAACAATATGCATGGTTATCGGGTACGTGCCTGCTCCACCGTTGTCTTAGCACGCTCCATTGTCTTAAGTAGAGCGGCTGTTTACATTCCAGACATTCTAAATCTCGGCCTCAGCCACAGAGCTTTCGGGAGAACGTCGCTTTTCAAGGCTAGTCGCTCCGGTTATAACACCTTTACCTGGGCACTGTAAGAGTAGCCCGCAAGTACTTCCTGACCATGCGTTGCCTTGCTATCTTGCTAACGCTCTGTAGCTTGCCTACAATGAGAGGCTTTCTTCAAAAAGCCAAAGCGGAGCTGAGAGGTATAAATCAACGGGACACAAGTACCCACGATCCCGGAGGACACTATTGGGTTTCTCATCATCCGCAAGCGCAGCTTCCAGGGCAAGTTCACGATTATTCGGATTCAGATCATGCAAACGCTCAAATCATCCGCGAACCAACACCATTAGATATCCTTCGCTATCGCTACCACCACTCCACCAATCTCGGCTCCATCTACGTCCTCGAACGATGGCTCCAACCATCTCGATTCCCGGACGGCGCTGAAGGGTCGAGTGAGTTAGCGGCTGTTACAGCGTGGGTCAACAAAATTGGCATTGAGTCCACCAAGCAATTGTTTGAAGAGCAATGGGCGAATGCAGTGACAGAAGAGGACATCCAATGGCTCGTGAATGAAGCCAGGTGTAGGACCATCCGCCTCCCTATCGGCTACTATGATCTTCCCGGCGCAGACTTCACTCGAGGAACTCCATTTGAACCGTATGCTAGGGTATACGAGGGAGCATGGAACAGCATCCGCACCCTGATGTCCCGGCTGCGAACACACTCAATCGGCGTGTTGATAGATTTGCATGCCCTGCCCGGCGGCGCCAATTCGCAAGAGCACTCCGGAACGAACAGCGGCCGCGCAGAATTCTGGAACAGCTCCTCAAACCGCGCTCTTGGCGTCCGTTGCTGCCAGTTTCTCGCTGAAGACGCCAGGACGGGGTCAGAAATAGCAGGCATCCAGCTCGCCAACGAAGCAATGTGGGAGGCAGAACGCATGTACGAGTGGTACGATGAGTGCATCAGTGCCATTTCCGCTATGGATGCTAGCATCCCTGTCATCATATCCGATGGCTGGAACCTGAACCAAGCCATCAATTACTCGTTGCAAACGAATTCGGTGAACATTAACCAGCCGAAGAGTCCGGTGGTCATCGACACTCATTACTACTGGGCGTTCACAGATGATGACAAGCGCAAATCTCCACAGCAAATCACCAGCGAAGTGGGCACCAAACTGACGGAACTAGATGGCAAGGAAGGCTCCGTCATCGACCGTGGCGCTGTCCAGGTCATTGTGGGTGAGTACTCTTGTGTACTGACAGAAGACTCCTGGGCCAAAGCCGACGGCACTCCCAGAGACGAGCTAGTTAATCAATTTGGTCAGGCCCAGAGCACGAGGTACCAACAGCGGGCTGGCGGAAGCTTCTTCTGGACATACAAGATGGACTGGATGCCGGGTGGTGAGTGGGGATTCAAGGATCAATCAGACAAGGGCAACATTGTGCCACCCGGTTATGCTACATTGTCGATGGATGATAGGAGTCGACTCGTTGAGAAAGCCAAATACGAAAGAGACGGAAGCATGCGTGAGGCTGTTCAGCAGCATGTTGCCTATTGGGATCGCATTGATTCTAATGTTAATCGCGAACTGGGAAAGTATGAGCATGGCTGGACTGTCGGATTCCAAGATGCCCTAGCATTCTTCGAAGGTCGAGCTACCCAAGGTGACAAGATTGGCATGCTAGAATTGTGGGTGCTCAAGAGAATGAGGGAAAGTGGGTACAGAGGCGGCCTTACTTGGCTTTTCGAGCAAGGTCTGAGGAAAGGCATTCAAGACCTCTATGCCGCAGTAAATATGTAGGACGATCTTTCTGTACACCAAGCAAGGATCCGGCACCCAAAGCCGGGGGGTAGGGACAAACACATGGCGTTATACATACATTTTGGCCTTTGCAGAAGGTCACAGGCAGCCACATGACAAACTGGCTTAGATCCTCGTCCCTCCAATAATCTCTCCATATATATATATCATACACTCACTATTCGTTCCCCTCTTGCTCCAAGTCCTGGCCATCTTCCGACCTCAACAATGGCCTCCACCGTGCACTGCGATCGAGCGATAGGACTAACAGGGATGTTCCCGCTAGTTAGCCGAACGATGACGTCGATCATAGCTCCACCATCACCATCCCGAGTCCACAACGTTGATCTTCCCGTGCCTTACTTTCGAGCCTCTAACAGGTAACAACCTCAGAAAATCACTGTATTTTCAGCAAAGAAACATGTCCTCCGGAATACCCATCAGCAAATCCATCCCCCAGTTGCTCTTCACCTCCGCGCTCTCGACATACGGATTGTATCTGTCGTACCAGAACGTTACCCGGCTACAGCAGTACGAGAAGCAGAGCGAGAAGGCTGCAGAATGGTCGAATTCTGCGGCGCAGAGACTGCACAAGACACGGACTACGCAGACTAGCGGAACGCTGACGGTATGACTAAATTCTCTTTAATTACAACTTCAAGACACCCACTGCGCCCTTTAGTAAAATTTGTTCATGATCGAGGAGACTAATTAATTGACGGGGAAAATAGCTGCTTCTATCCTTCCTAACTTCAACAACCCTCCTGGTGGTTCCCTGCCGCGCATCGTCGACTATTGTCATCTCCCTTGCGAACACGGTTGCCTTGTATTTCGCACGCACTCACATGGCGAATTTCTGGAACGAGTCAAACCAAACGCGCATTCCCTTTGTCGAGAAATTCAACGAAGCTGTCCGAGGCAGCGAGAAGGTAGTCTGGATACTCGGCACTTTGAGTTTTGGCTGGGCGGCGGCGAGTGCGGTGTGGGCGAGTGTGGAAATGGGATGGATCAGTGGCGGAAACATAGTGTGGGGCCTTGTGGTAGGATGCAGGGTCTTCTACATGTTGAAGTTGGGCTGGGGAATCTAGGATATCAAGTCGATAATGAAATATTTGCCAAAAGGGTATCCAACGCCATTGAATATAACAAGAAGCCGAGTGGTCTAGCTCAAGCCCTCCAGTTCCCGCACCAACCTAACACTATCTGCCTCCCTAACCCAGTCTTCAATCCTCGCACCCACGTCTCCGACTAGCCGTTCGTACGTGTCGTTCACGAAGAACAAGCTCGTATGTGCTGTAACCTCGTCCATACCTTCCATAAACACGCGAACCCACGTAGGATCCTTGTTCCCCTGAGCATCTTTCGGTGGTAGCATGCAGAACTTCTTCAGTTTCTTGTTCTTCTCTGGAACCTTATCTGAACCTGGGGTATGTGTGGCTTGGTGGCTGTTCTGGCTGTCCATTGTGCTGAGTGTGTACGAAGAGTCGGTTATGGAGGCTCGATCGTCTGGCGGGGCTTGGGACATGATTGTGTCGCGTGAGAAATGGTAATTTTCGTTTGAAGCTTGAGAAGTCTCCTGGGGCGAACCAGGAGCGTCTACCTGCATGGCACCGAGCCTCGCTTCTAATCCGAGTGGCGTCGAAGGTATTGCTGCGTCCTTCTCTCGTCGCGACGAAGTTGACTGTCGTTGTTCTGTTGTTGCTTGTCTTCGGTCTGACTCTGCCTGCATCCGATTGGATTCTGCCTGCATTCGGTCTGATTCGGCTTGTAATCGTTTCATCTCTGCTTGACTCTGTGTCAACTCTGTCGGCTTCTGTTCTCTCTGCTTCTGTTCTCTTTGTTGCTTTTCCCATTTTCCCTCTAACTTAGTGCGTTCCTTGATGACCTTGTTCCGTGCTTTGACTGCCTTGTGGTACTCTTTAAGAGCCTGGTCATGCTCTTTCTCCGCAGCCTTACGCTGAGCCTTGTCAGGGAACTTCAACAAATCTACAAAAGGTGGTTCTTCGGGTATAGGCGGGATCTCGGGTAGATTTGGGGCCCCATTCGGTGTAGAGAGTGATTCCTGAGTCGGCAATTTCGCAACCGGACTTGTCGCAGACAGAGGCTCTTGGGGGCTAACCGGTATAATTTCATCACCACGATGTTCCTGGACTTCTATTGACACTCTAGGAGTATCCACGAGAGGCTCAGGATGTATATGGGTCATTTCTGGTTGCGATGACGCGACTGAGGCGCTTCTATCGCTGTTTGCGTACCCAGGGTGTTCGTCATGTGCCGGCCGCAATGTAGTGGGAGCGCCTGTGTCACCGTCGTGATGCTGTGATTGCCGACTAGCTGGGCGTGAGGGAGATGAAGACTTCGGCGATTTTGGTTTCTTTGGCCTTCCCGTACTTGCAGTGTAATAGTTTACGAAGCGTACTCTGGGCACGAAACGTGCTTCTGGGTAGTTGGACTTGCGCTTCCTCTCATCGTCTTCTTCCAGAGCTCGCACCTTTGCATACCTATCTTTAAGTTCTCGATAGTCTGCCATGGCACCGCCGAACTCGAGGTGGGACTTGACCAAGCCTTTCGTGGCTTCTCTTAAACCATCCGAGTAATGCTTGCTTAGCCAGTGTAAGGTGTTTTCCCAACCTTTTCGGACTGGTAGTTGGACGTCATTGGCAAACGACGGATTGAAGTTGGGATCTGATGGTTTTGGGTTGAAGAGCGTGGCCATCCTACTGGGCTTCTTCTGAGGATCTGCTTCCGGAAATGTGACATCCTGCGGTGCCGGCGGTGGGCTGAAAAGGCTTCCCAGTCCTGCTTTCACGATGCCAGGATGCATGCCGAGGAACGGGACATCGAAATTGACGATACCAATGATGCGATGGCGAAAGACCAGCGCGATATCGGCGGCGAGGAGACCGCCCATTGAATGACCTAGGAGAATAACATCAGTCCACTGGTCTTCGTGGGGAGCCAGCCTAAAAACTGTCAGCGTGTCCTATGCGGGTCAGATGTTGATTTATCAGACCATTTAGAGAAATCATCTCGGGCTACTTCGAGGGCATTTCGCGATTTGTATCTCGGATATAACTTGGTATGCACCACATGAGAATCTGCGAGAGTGACTGTCACGAGGTTGTGAACATGAGCTGGGAAACTTCGGAAACTAGTCTCATTGCCCATGAAGCCATGGATGTATACAAGAAGCAGTCGGCGACGGCCGGTGTCCTCCGAGGTGGGGTCTGGAACGAGCGATTGAGTAGAGGACGATCGAGGGTCCTGCGACGACATGGCCATGACCGAGTATGGAGGGGGCACGTCACTTGTAGATGGGGTCCTTGGAGGCAGAGGCGGCGGTTGCCCATTGCCAGCGAGATGAAGCTGGTTTGAGGCTGCAAGATCTGGTGGCGACGTCATGGCTGGGCAAGCCGTGACTGGCTGCGAGAATTACAGAGCTGGAACTATCCATGAAGCATGTAGACTGACTGCGAATCTGAGGATATGGAAAATGGAATGTCAGTCGCAAAGTCTTGGCTTGAAATATTGTGGTGCAAGAGGTGGAGGGGCAGGTGGGGTAAATGATAGCGAGCAGCTCTACGAGTACGTCTACGCTCGCCACGACTAGCAATCGGTTGTCACCATAGGCTCCTCTCCATTCCCTTGCAATGCCGATCGGGTGACTTTCTTCTAGCAGTCGCGCCTGATGTTTTCAAGATGAATATGCACATTTGATATGAATGTCCTCTGCTTGAGGGACCAGTCCCACAGTAGCTAGCGTGTGTTGTGGTTTGGGCGCGCTCGTGAAATGTTGCACCTGCATGATGTGGTGACGCGCCATGAACAGAGACGGCAGCCAGGGAAAAGGGGACCACGAACTCGTCTCGAATCGTGATGCGTGGATCGAGCCCGTACTAACCGTAGCGGCCGATGGAATCTAGAATGCCGCTTGGCAATACGCCAGATGTCAGGACTCAGGAACACGAGCCGCTTGTGGACCGAAGAAGCATGGTGGATAGATTGCAGTCCACCAGAGTCGCGCTTTCTTGTGCAACACCGGAGGATGCTCTCACGGGACTAGAGCACGATAACTTGGTCCGCAACGGCCGCCATTCCATCCAACAGCGTGCTGGATTGGGCTTTTGAATGCCCGTTGCAATGGTTCGTGGTGGTAGTCGTGTCGTGGTGGCACCCGTGGTGCGAGGCCCAGGGCGGGACGGCAAGAGATGCATGTTTTGGCAACACTAGCCGAATCTGTCGACCTCCTGCGGTCTCAGTTGCAAACACTTCCCTCGGCACAGCAAAGTCACTCTCCAGCGCAGGAGCAGGAGCTGGAGTTGGAGCAGAGTCGCAACAAAGATGTTTTGTCAGATGAATCTAATCACCGTTGCGTCGTCGTCAGAGTGTCTCCGGATCGTGCTTGCCGTGGTGGTGTGCTCGGTGCCGGTGGGTCCTTCTATTTTCAGCCAAACCTATAGCACCGAATTTCGCTTAGCAGCCAATAAGCCGCCGTCATGGCCAGACAGTGGACGCCCTGACGGCCTGAGCAATGAGCATGCAGCCCTCTTCAGGTGTCTCGCCGCTGCAGCGTGCGCTCCTCCTTCCACCGCGACTCCGCTGCGACGTCGACAATCCATCTCTCCAGCGCTGTCCAGCCCTGGCGGGGAGCGACTTGTTCTGGAAGAGCCGACACCGACGCTTCGATCCGCCATTGCACAATTCCGACAGCGACAGCGACAGCGACAGCGACAGCGACAGCCAGCTACTGCTACACCGCGCCTGGTCTCCACCCCGTTGCACCACGCACAGCAGACACGACACAGACCGCACTGGAAATTGTGCCCCTCGCATCCTTCATAGCCGCCTGTCTGCCCGCCCGCACAGGCAATCACTTTTCACGTTGCGAATGCTGCTTTATTGAGCACCTTCAGGTGTGTATGCCGTTGTCGCGATTCCTCTACATGCGACATACCCGGTGATGCCATTGGATTGCTGATCCCTTCCCTGCCAGACCACTCTTTCACCAGCCAGTCACCTGGCGTCCGTTCCTTTCGACATTCACTCGCAAGCATACCCTCTACTGTGTTCCATTGATTGGACTAGTCATCGGCAAACGCCGTTACATCCATTCATTTACATTGCGTGCGACAACCATACCAACTTGCAACCCTCCTTAGAACACATGTTTCGCGAAGCCGTCCAAGTCGCCACCAACACTCTGAGAGCATTGTTTGCGCCCAAGTAGCGTTAACCTTTTCCCAAAGCATATGGAGTCAACGACGACTCCATCTAGGATATCGAGATTTTATTTACCATCTCGCCGCCGCGCACATATCGTCCCGTTGAACGAGGAACCGCAACCTAGAGTGCACGAGCAAGCGGAGGATATTGCCCGGCAGGGTCTGGACGAAGAGCCAGCGGAACGAGTCAGCATGGGCAAGGGCCATCGCCTCTTCCACCGTCGCGCGGCGCAGGCTGCTACCCAGGTAGTCACTGTCAATGTAGATATTGTCGCGACGGTGGATACCAACGGGAATCTGTTAGCACAGGAGACTGTAACTTCACAGGGTCAGACTTTGGCCACAGCAGCAGCCGCAGCAGCAGCATCAGAGCCATCAGTAGAGGTACCGGCTGTGCCAGCAGTACCATCAGTACCAGCGGTCCCTACAGTAGCCCTTCCAAGCGTCCCCTCGGTACCGCCGTTTCCTAGCGACTTAGTTGTGCCGTCAGTCCCTGCGTTCCCATGGCCATCAGGAGTCTCGGCTTCGGCTGCGGTTACGGCTGCAGAAGCTGCAGCTAGTGCAAGCCCAGCCTCATCAACAGCTGCACCGACCAGCGCTCTCGGGACCAGTGCCGTCCCAGTCCCCATCTCTGCGGTCAATCCTATCTCAAACTCCACAATAGTCAGCACTGCTGCACTACTTTCCATATCATCGTTCACATCGCTAGAGAGTGGTTCACTCTCGTCGTCAGTTTCAGCCACACCGTCGCCCTCAGCGTCACTCACACTATCTACACCTGAATCTTCAGGCCTGTCGAGCCGGGCGTCATCGTCAGGCATCACAACGCCTTCAGTGTCAGGCAGCACGGCCCTTGCTTCGGACGCAGCGGCCACTTCATACTATGGGGGCGGCGGTGGCCAGGGAAATCCAGCTGCCCCTCCCGCTTCCACAACAACATCTGTTACTGGCGGTGATGCTGATAGCAGTCCTGCCCCTCTGGAGACGCCGCAAGTCGTTGGCAGCATCGTTGGCAGCCTTGCTGGCGCTGCATTCATCCTGGCCATTGTACTACTCCTTATCCGACGCCACAAGCGGAGACGTGGTGGTGCTCTCCAACTTACAGGCGATGACCATACTGACAACGATCAACAAGTCATGAGACAGGTGCCGCCCAGGAGCAGTCTTGTACCCTCTGCTTTCCTGCATCGATTTTCGGGCATGTCGAGGTCCACGGTAGAGACCAACACCAGCGGCGAGCGAAGTTTTCAAAGAGTATCAGGACGTAAGCTTCCGTCTGCTTTCAGCGAGGGCATGACCTCAGAACAGTTTTCGCGAGGAGGCACTTTGTCTGGATCTTCCTTCTACCAAGACGACTCGGGCACCTATGGCGGCCCAGGGCTCTCGAAAGAGTTTGGCAAAGAGGTTGGCGACAACTCCAACGTTCGCGGCTCAGGACCAATGAACATAAGACCGAGCCCTGCAAGAACACCAATCATACGCCATCCCGACGACGTGCCTCCATTTGGGACCAATCAATCACATCTAAGCCCACCACAGTCGCCGAACCCCGATTTCCCATCTCGAGGCACTCTGGGACGGAGTCTACACTCCGCCGATGGATCGCGAAGTTCGCGCTTCACGGAAAACGTCTAAACGATCTTCTACTCTTTTCCCGTCGCTTCAGCATTCTGTTTTATCTAATGACACGCACGCTTGTGCATAGCCTGCGCTCCATTGTTCCTGCTACCTAGCATCTGTCAGCGGCCTCGTCTTGTATACCCTTGGGGCCGCTCGGCACTGTCTCCAAACTCACCACATACTCTCGTTGGTCCAACCCGCGTCACGGCGGCTCTGAAGTAATGTCTTGTCAGTCCATAACCTTGTTGTTCTAACTTATATTCTTTCATAGCGCGCTAGATTGGAAGTAGTGCGTGTTTCATACCCAGGGATCCTTTGGTGGAGTCTCCATCGCCTCGAATCTTGTTCATATGCTTCTTCTCTAATCTTCGTGTACATTTCTATGTTGCGCGCTCGAGACCTATTGCGAGGTAAGAGGCGCATTTGTGCATATGGTCGCCATGTTTGTTACGTATTGGACTGTAGGGGGCGAGGGTGTCTAGGCTTGATGTCTCTTCTGGAGATGTCTCGGCGTGATTGGAGGAGTCTAGTCCTTAATCTGTAAATGATTAAAAGTTCGTTCTGATCATCTTCTCGTGCTTACAGTATAAACTGCATGATTGCAAGTGCATGATGGGGCTGTGCTGCCGCTGACCGGATCCTGGCCAGATAGTACATGATCGACATTACGTAGGAACAGAGACTACACTTGTTATCACGTGATAGTGCCTTGGCAAGTTTGTTGTAGCGTTCACGCTTAGCGGGCAAGGCTGAGTAGTCTAGGATCCTTCACAGCCTCTTTCCGGCACCTCCTTCGGCGAATCAATGAGGCCCACTTCCCTAACTAAGTTTGACTCGCAGACAGTTACTGCATCCCAATCTGTGATTTGCTCACTGACACCGTTGGCCATGCTGAGGTGGGGACGATCCGCGTAGCAGAAGTGGCGCCCCGCCACAACTGCACCTGACGCTCGGGTAAGAATACGAACTGTAAGGCCTGATCAGCAGTAAACCTAAGCTGGAGACACGGCCCTCGCAAGGCTGAGCCTTTAATCCCATATCAACCCGACCTCTCTCCTTCCACCTCACGTCATCTTCGCGGCGTGATTATTCTTGCCCTCCAGTACTTCTTCAACCTAACATCGGCTTCGAAAGACAGCTATCCTCGCCATCCGATACCCTCTCTTCGTTCTGGCACACCTACAATTAATCCCACTACCTAGTAGCACCACCACGCACCTTCCCCCACAATGGCGTTCCTCGCACCCGTCCCGCAGCCCATCGGCATATTCCCGCAGTTCTACGCCGCCAGCCCGGAGACGCTCGTGCTCAAGGAGAAGGTGCTCTCGCTCACGGGCGACAGCTTCAGCATCAAGCTCGCCAACGGGACGCCTATCCTGCAGGTCGAAGGCAAAGTCATGTCCATCTCTGGGCGTAAAAAGGTGTCGGATATGCAGGGGAAGCACCTCTTCAGCATTGTCAAGGAGCACTTCCATCTGCATGCGACGTTTGCGGCGGAGGATCCCGCGGGCAACAAGTTGTTGGAGGTGAAGAGTAGTTTCAAATGTGAGTGGGTTGGTTTGAGGCATCCGGGGATTTCCGTAGGCTTGGAATATGCATGAAGAGGCGAGGAGGGGTTTCGAGGTCCTTCTTTCTTCTCTGGGATTGATGCTAATTCGATGGATGCACAGTGATGGGCAGCAAGGCCACCGGCACGTTCACCTCGCAGAATGGCAAGCAGGAGGCTCTGACCATGCGGGGCAACTTCTTCGATACCACAGCTGACATCATCGACGAAACACAAGGCGGTACGTCCTTCCTCCATCTTCCCATCTCGTCATTGTCCCCTAACCTAACCTATTCCTCTTCACAGGCGTCATAGTAGCACGCATAGACCGCAAAATCCTCAGTGGAAAGGACATCTTCTTCGGACAGCAGACGTATGGCGTGCAAGTTGCGCCCGGCGTGGACTTGGCATTGATAGCTGCAATGTGCATTTGCCTGGACGAGAAGAACAATGAACCCAAGTAAGGCAATGACAGCCACAGCAGGCTTTTATGATGCCGCGTAGTGGAGAGTGTAGTAGGGAAGGCTGAAAGCAATGGGTAGCAGGCAGGGAAGTGGAGCGCCCAGATCTCCAGCTAGTACAACAGGCAGGCACCACCGGTAAATGGAATTGCAGGCGCTCGTCGGTCTATTGTCGATCGAACCTACTGAGCGTGAGCCGTCGTTATGCGAATCCTTTACAAACGCAATGAATTTCGTCAACGTATTGTATGCAATTTATCTTTTTGAATTGAAGTGAAGCGCAGTACATGCAGGGCCGCCATGGCGACTACCTACCTACATCGCTATCTATGCTTTAACCATGACCCCAAACCCAACGAATAGAAAGAGAGAAGAAAGAAGAACGAAGTCTATCGAGAAACGAACCCACTTTGAAGAAACAACAAAAGAGAAAAAGGATTAAACCGATGTCGCTATGCTAATAAGATTCGCTTTGAAACTAACGCCAGGGTAATGATGCAGACGCTGATGCTGATGCAGACGCAACGATCCAAGACACATCCGATGACAGCCACAACCCCCGAACTACTGCTTACAGGCACGCTTCCTCTGCTGCGGCGAGTTATTGTGCCTCACGGGCTACATCCATTAATGCTTTCGTCCATTATCCACGAGTTGGACCTATGGAGCGGTCAGGTATGCCACCCGGCGATGGGTGGTAGGACGCGCGGGCTCAATAGCGCTCATCTCTCGTTAAAGGCTGCTCATCGGAGTGGTCTGGAGCCGAGAAAGACACAAGGGAGACCAAGCAAGTCTCGACCCTTCACTTCGACCCAACCAATAGCTCGCTCCCAGGAACGTTATGACCAAAGTCGAGTATCAATGTCCTCCCATCTTGACTCGTGGCCACCACCCGCCTGTAATCACTCTTGGCGCTCAGGATCCAACTCGTAGTCCAATTCTTGTACACCGCATATGTTTTACCGGTTTCGTAATCACTGACTTGGATGCTCTGATCGTACGACCCAGACACGATGCGGCCATTAAACGCATCGAGGAAGAGCGACCGTACAAGCCCGTCGTGCTTGACCCTGCTGTGCACGAGCTCGCCGGTCGAAGCGTCGAACTTGTAGACGACGTGATCGTTGCCGCCAGCGAGAACGTATTTGGCATCATCGGAGAACTCAACGGCTGCAAGGCCACGGTCTTCCGAGGGGAAATCCTTGATGGAGACGCCGGTTTCCAGATTCCAGAGCTTCGCGACGCCGTCACCGCTGGCGGAGACTAGAAAGTTGCCGCGGAGCTGGACGGCGTTGACCGGCCCTCGATGGCCCTTCAATGTGCGCATGCAGGTACCTGTTTTACGATCCCAGACCTTGATCATAGCATCCTTGGAGCAGGAGATGATGTACTTGTCATCCAAGCAGACGTCCAGAACACCAGCTTCGTGGCCGCGCAGGCGGTACATTGGAACGAATTCGTCACCAGTGATGTCCCAAACAATGCAAGTGTAGTCGGAAGATCCTGTCACCATAATCTCGTCATCATACTGCAGGCACAAAATGGATGCATCGTGGTAATCGGCAGGTACGTGGTAGATGTCGTTGCCAGCACGGGTCCCGTTCACCGAGGGGGTGACTGATGACGCGTTCCGGTCGCTCCTCCATTGGAGGGGGAGTGTTTGCGGTAGGGCGATGATTTGGTCCACCATAGACCTTGATGCACTTGTTTGTCTTCAGATCCCACACACGGATGGTTCGGTCGCGCGATCCAGTGATGGCCTTGTTCTCGTCGAACTGGCAGCAGTATACTGTCCGTATGGCCGTTCAGATAGATCGCAGCAGGAGTGCCAGCCTTCCACCGCTTGTTGATTACGCTCCGGGCCTCAGACATTTTCTTCCAATTTTGCGCAGGAGCAGGATTGCTGCCTACCATCTTGCCAATACCTACGCCACCCATCTGGATCGGAGTAGGCGACACGTGGACTTCTGGTTCGTGTTTGCGGAGGAACACGTTGCGCCAGACGTGCGGAGATGCAGCATGCTCGTGCCAACTACGTGAGACGCGTTCGGCGCGGACGAGGGATGCAGCATCCAGGTTGGAAAGCACGGTGGTTATGAGTTCAGCAGGGAGGCGCTGGAAGGGATCGACTGGATACTAGTGTTAGCAAAAGCGAAAACAGCAGATTCGGTGTGGCTTACTCATTTTCTTCTCCGTGACACTGTCGGTGCGAACAATTGGTGATGCGCATGTCATATCGACACCGCTCTCGTTGTCCTTGATGTCAGGGTCCCGTAAAGTCGGAATGAGGCCATTGAGAAAGCGATGGGTATGCTCCTGCTCGCGCCGCAGTTGGTTCTGGCGGTCTTGGTTGGCAGCGGCAGCCGCTTGCCTTGCTGCGGCTCCAGGAAGGACCGGAGATGGGTAGATCGAGGAAGGAGCGACTGTGGATTTGGAAACGTCTTCTGAAAATGCCGAGGTCGTGGGGCGGCGTCTCATGCTACCAAGTCGCTTGAAAGAAAATGACTTGGCCCCCATGGAGGTGGCCTGCTGGAAAGTTGGAATGCCAGAGTCCTGGTGTTGCAGGGGCTGGCGTGAATTCTCGGTGCTCGTCTTGCGGCCTGTGCTGGAAGAGGGCAAAGACTCGATGAAACTCTGAATCGATCCTCGGCGGCGGGGAGCGGACGGCGCAGACGAGAACGAGGACAGGCGACGACGGGCCTTCTGGCGTGTGAAGCTGCCCGTGACGGCGCCAAACGCTCTCGACAGTGAACTGGCATGCGCGTGGTGGGACACAATCCCGTCAGCGCCCAGCGAGGCCTCGTTCACGGCGTCCAGGGCCATGGCCGTCTCTCGCATATCGTGGTACTGGGTATTGAACGTCTGCGAAGCGGTGCGCTTCATTGCGTGCTCAATCGAGTTCTGGGCAGCGGCAGTATCGTCGTCTAGGGCGGCAGAGGACGTTTTCGGGCGGTACGACAAGATGGACGATCTGTGATGCATTGGGGGCGCTGACACGGTCGTCGACGCTGACCTGAGATGCTAACGTCACGGGGAAGGGTTGAGGCGAGGCAAGGCGGCGAGCGAATCGTGCAGGGCGCGCAGAGTACGAATGCAAATGATGCAAAGAGCGTGCGGTCGTCGGTCGAGTGTCGGTCAAGGAGATAACGCAGCAGCGCCAGCAGCAACGCGAGGCGAGTAGAGAGCGTGCGCAACAACCAGCGTGCTGCAGAGTGAAAGGGAAGAGAGCGGCGCGGGCGGGTGTCGTCGACGGCGGACAGGTCTAAGGAGAGGGCAGAGAGGGAGAGACAGGTTGAGAGGCGACGGGTGGTGAGTGCGTAAGGGTGCGTCTTGTGCCTGGTGTTTTTAAGCATGGGGGCGAGCAGAGCAACCTGACTCCCAGACACAGATTCTGCCGCACCGCTAGCGACGTATCGAAAGGAGAACCCAAGCCAGGGTGACATTAGCTGCGGCGATCACTCGAGCCCTCTGTATCCCCGGCGAGGTGCCCCCGAACGGGTCCGTTCACTTCACACTGCACTACTGTGTAGACTAGACTAGACGAGGTAGCCATACCCATCTGCAGCAGATTCTATTCACTCCGAGTCGCTGCCGTGGTCGCCGCGCTTTGTGCATCGACATTTTGGCGAGAACACGACCCAGACGCCAGCAAACCCACGGAAAGCATTGCAGCAATGCCCCAAACCATCAGCATGGCATCCGCTGCTTCCGCCCGCGTACCAGCTTTCTACCGCTTCGTTTTTCTCTGGCTTGAGCCCATTTCCATCCTTACGGGCGCCGTTTATGCACACTTCTTCCCATCCATCTATCTCGACCTGACGCATTCGGCAAGCGCTCCCGGCACCACCATCCCCGTCTCCACGTCCATCATCATGACCCAGCTGGCCAATCTCTACCTCGGACTCGCCATTCTGGAAGCCACCGTCCTGCGCTCCACAAGCCATGTCAACGTGTGGTCGACCTTCATCATAGGCCTGCTGATTGCGGATTTTGGCCACCTGTACTCTGTGAGGGCCGCCGGCAGCGACGTGTACTGGGCGTGGTGGAGCTGGAATGCGATTGACTGGGGAAACGTCCCCTTTGTGTATTTCCTCGCCGTCACGCGTATCTTGATGCTCTTTGGCGTCGGCTTCCCCAGTCACAATGCAGGTGCAAGGCTGAAGCGGCTGTGATAGACGAGATGGTGGTAGCGAAGCCACATGTCCAATCTATCTTGCTCCCGGATCTAGAGTAGTGGCTGCGGACTGGCAAAGCCCTTTGTTCATTTGGCGGTTCACACGTCACAGTAACTAGACACGCTTGACTGGAACAACTGAATTGTTGCCAGGTTCGGAGAGAGCTCGCCGAGCCGAAGATTCTGTCTGAATCTTCTATTGTATCTTCCAAATGTCCAGTGTCTAGGCGAATGCATTCTGTATCAAGGTGGACGGCGATCCCGAAGTGATCGAGTTGTGCCTGCTTCCTAGCCTCTACATTACTATCGCCGTGTTAGGTTTCAAGCATTTCCTATCCACCACAGTTCCTTGTGAAAGCAACATCATAAGACTCTAAACTACTCATGTCTATTCGGCGCTATGTTTATTATCACTTTGTGTTGTAGGGTATAGTCCCACGATTGCTGTTGGAATGAGGCCACCACTGACTAAGCACGAGCTCCTCGGTACTCGGACTAGAGCGCAAAACTTTCCTAGGGCTGAACTTTGGAGTGTCTTTGTCTGCACCCTGCCGAGAATAGCAACCCCTCGCCACCTCAGCCTCAGCTTTCTTACATCTTCATGCATAAACGTTGATTGGACATGGAAAGGTAAGCGGCTTCACCGCCGCGTTTCCTGCAGCCGTGATACGTCATCCTCCGCTCGACTTGCTTGCTGTGCTCTCTCGTCAGCTCCTCCGTTCGGGTTACGCGTACATATCGTCTGACTGGACCTTCTCGTAGTTGTGTTGAGATATACTGTTTGACTGATCCATGGCTGAGATGCGGGGACCCCGAATCACCGGAAATCTCCGAATCCTACTACATGTAGACCCACCCGCGTCTAGATTCATCTATGATGGAATGCAGATGATCTAATCAGGCGGTGACAATGATAATGCGACCATTGGAAATGGTACGTAAGATGCATGTAAGAAGGGCAAGGGGATAGGGTATGCAACCGAGTCTCCATTCATACTACTTAGCAAGCAAGTGCGCTTCATTGGACAAACCGTCCTGAGGGTATATTATCCACGCCGTGCAATAAACACAAAACCGCAAGAGGCCCCTGATAGTATCTCCGAGATGCATCCAACCGCACATTTACGTCCTTTTCCCCCTTGTTCGTATGACGCCAAAATACTAGATCATTAACAAAGCCACCACTGATAGCTTGTAAAACAAAGAATCGCGTCGATAAATAGATCCAAATGCAAGACGCCATGCCATAAAACAAGAAACATAAAGGTATATAAGTCCAAAGACCAGAAATCGCGGGGGGTATGTAACGGAGATCAGAAATATCCACAGAACTTCTTTGCACACATCGAAACCTGGATTAGGCACCTAGGACAGTAGCATCCAGCGAGCTGCCCATACTATCCATTGTCTTTTCCAGCATGTCGAGATCCATCATGCCGCTACCGTCGTACGAAGGGAACAGCATCATGTCTTCGCTGTCCATGGGCGGAAGCATAACACCGAGATTCGACAAGTCGTCAGAAAGCTGTACATCCATTGGCAGCGCATCGCCGAATAGCCCCATTGCCCAGGCGTCTGGAATATCTGCATCCTTGATATCCACATTGATATGTAGGTTGTCATTTTCCGAGATATCAGATTGTCGAGTCGAGGGAGTATCTTTCGACGTGGACTCGGGCGTAGTCGTTGGCGAAGTCGGTCGAGAGCGAAGGGCCCACGTGGTGTCCTCGTCTTTGAGGTCGAGAACGGTGAACGGGCCGTTAGCATCGAGGGCAGCGAAAGCGTCTTCGTACGAATAATCGAGCAATGGCATTGGAAGGAGCGGCTCGCGCTCTTCCTCCTTCTCAGGTTTGGGCACTGCCACCGGTTGCTCCTTGGGCGCCGGCTTAGCGATACTAGCTGGCGTGGCTTTATTTTGAGCACCCGTGCTAGGCGTAGCCACCTTGGCCATGGTTTGAGGAGTCTTGAGGAGATTTGTCGAAGGAGACCCTTTGATGCCAGTTTGGGTAGGTACTCGCGCCATTGGTGTAGCTCCCGCCTGTTGTCCAGCCGGAGTCGCGGCAGTTGGTGGGATGCTAGGAGTATGCTCGTTCCTCACCGGCTGATTTGACACCCGTGGAACAGCAGGTGCCTGCTTAGGGGCGCGTTTGGTAGCGTTTTGGTCCAGCTTAGGCTCACCCGTCTTTTGATCGATGTCCAAGTACTCTGCCATAGACTCGAGCGCAAACTGGAGAGGATTCTCGATTTTGACATGTACCTGACCGATATGCGCTTCGAGTTCGGCTTGGGTGTCGAAACCTCGTACCGAATACTCACACTCCGGAGCACTACATCTGAACGTCGGCCTCTGCGGCACTTGTTTGTCAGGTGGCGGCTGCCTTTTGAGCTCTGGAGAATTGCCTGTGCCAATACGTGGCGAAGCTTTGGCGCCTGGAGTTGAAGATTGGCTACCAGCCTCGAGCTTCGCACGCTTTTTATCGGGCAGAACAAGGTTGGTGACAGGTCTGGCCCCCTCAAAATAATGTGCCGCGCCGTGGCCAGAATCAGCACCGAGCTGGAACGGTGGTCGATCGGTCGTCGGGGCCTGAGGAGGCTTGTTCTGACGTTGCTGTTGTTCTACAATCTTCAGATTTGCGGCATTTAGTTGAGCAGGTGGGGCAGTCGAACCCTGAGGAGGCTGCTGCTGCTGCTGTGCAGCTGCAGTTTGACCCTGCTGTTGCTGCATCTTCGCCCCGATCTTCTGAGAAAAGGTGATCATTGTGCGCATGTGGTTCTTGAACTCATCCGTCGTCAAAGTGACTTGAGCATGCAGCGTCCCATCTGCCTCGTTCAGCTGCTGGAAAACCAAGGCGCGCGACTTGATAATCTGGCGTATCACAGGTTCGGGCTCGTTGGTATCATAGGAGGCGTGGAATATGCGCAGCGCTTGATCCACTTTCTTCATCCTCGGAAGCTCCTTCTTCAATGTTTGTTGTAGCGCATTTCGTAATTGCGGCGGTATTTGTACGGGCTGCCTCGATGGTATGCTCTTTTCCACCTCTTCGACTAGCTGCTTAAATTGCCTGATTCTTGCTGGATCGTTCATCCTCACCCGCATCTCGTCGTGACCGAGCATCGGCCGCGATTGTTGCTGCGATTTGTTGTTAGAGGTTTCTTGAGCCTTGAGTAGCTGAGCTTTGACCTGTGCTTGCTGTGAAGGAGTGAGTTTGGACATCTGTTCTTGCGTGAGATTGAGCCCCGGTTGAGATCTTGACGACACCATGGGAGGCGCTTGGGAAACACTATTGGACACAAGTGCATCCGCATTAGAGTCAGAAGCATCCTCGTTCGGTCGCTTCAAGCCCTTGTTCGCCGCATTGTTGGCAGTATTCAGTTGCATTGGCTGCGGGGGCTGCTGTGGTCTGGCAGCAGCCTTTGGCTGTGGCGTGGCTTGCGCAGGTTGGGATTGGGCGGTCGGGGGACGGTTCGAAGGATGTGGTGGCACGTTCATTTGAGATGCTTGATGTTGCGCTTGATTACGCTGTTGAGCCTGTTGAGCAAGCAAATGTTGCTGCTGCTGCTGCTGCTGATGTTGTTGTTGTTGTTGCTGCTGTTGCTGCTGATGCTGTTGTTGTTGTTGTTGCTGCTGCTGTTGCTGCTGCTGTTGCTGTTGCTGTTGCTGCTGTTGCTGCTGTTGCTGCTGTTGCTGCTGTTGCTGCTGCTGCTGCTGCTGCTGCTGCTGCTGCTGCTGCTGATGTTGCTGATGTTGCTGCTGTTGCTGCTGTTGCTGTTGTCTTCCTTTCATTTTCTGGGCCATAATGTATTGGCGTAGTTGCTCATCAGATATGTTGGCCTGTTGACCTTGTAGTCTTTGTCGGAACATCTGGACTTCCTGCGGTGTTACCTGGATAGGAGGCATGTTATTTGGCATGTTTGGTTGCTGTTGGGGTGTCCTCATTGGGCCTTGATTCGCTGCTACTTGTACCGGCGGAGCGATTCCAGCACCATTGTTTGGTTGTGGAGGTTGGACTCCGGACATACCGTTTGATTGTCTCACAATATCCTGGAAGTGCAAAACTTGGAGCAGGAGTAGCTTGTTGCCATCAACGCCCGGCATTAGAGCTGGGTTTTGGTCTGCCCATTGTTTCAGTTGCTGCCAAGATTTGACGTCTGGAGGAAGGCTCTGCCGTATCTGAGGATTGAGAACATTAGGCGGGAAGGGCTTGGGATTGGTGGCATGTATGATGCCAGGGTTTTGTCGTAGCAGACTTTGTGCGGCGGCTAAGCGTTGCTGTTGACTCTGTATCGCAGCACGCTGGCTCATTGCGGGTTGTTGTCCCGGTGTTTGTTGCCCAAAGTTCATGCCTGGACGAGTCATGTTTCCCATATTGGGACCACCTAGCATTTGGCCCTGCATTCCTGGTGGCATGGGCTGTTGGGGATTGAAGAGCAAGTTCGGCTGCCCTATGTTAGTTTGATTCGCTGGAAATGCCGCGTTTTGCATGGCAGCTGGGCGGTTGCCTACCATGTAATTCTGCAGTATCGTGCGAAACTGCTGCTCAGGAACTTTGAGAAGCTGGTTCTTCACATTGGAATCCAGGTCAATGGGCATCATATTCATGCGAATAGTGTCGGTCAATGGCTGATTGGCCTGTGATACAGCAGCGGCTCTTTGCTGTGCTTGCCGCATCAGATCAGTCAAGTTTTGCTCGCCTTGTCCAGGCTGAGGGGTCATGATAGGTACGTGAGCCTGAGGCGGAGGGCGTTGCTGTGGAGTAGTCGGGGCCCCAGGCTGGCCTGGAGGTGGCATTGGTCGAGTAAGCATAGGCATTGCAGGACTCTGTTGCGAGTTTGGTGGAAGGTTGAGACCACCAACCTGGCCTTGGAGCAACTGGTTTTGCTGATTACGCGCTTGAAGAGCTTGTTGTTGTCGCTGCTGCTCTAGTCGTGCCTGGGCTTGGGCTTGAGCCTGAGCCTGGGCTTGGGCTTGAGCTTGAGCTTGTGCTTGTGCTTGCGCTTGTGCCTGAGCTTGCGCTTGTGCCTGAGCTTGCGCTTGTGCTTGAGCCTGTGCCTGTGCCTGAGCCTGAGCCTGTGCCTGTTGGGCCTGCTGTGCTTGTGCTTGACGATGGAGCATCTCAGCCTGACGCTGTGCCATAGCAGCGTTCTGGGGCTGACCCTGTTGTGGGTTTTGTCCTTGGAAACCGGCCATCTGAGAACCATTCACATTGTTGCTCGCAGGAACTACCGTGGTGCCTTGGTCCTGACTCCGCATAGCCTCGATCTGCTGATTTGCTATCGCGTTAAAGTCAAAATCTTGGTTCGGCTGGCGCTGGTTCATGTTCATCTGTTGATTCTGCATCCGATTCGGTTGACCCTGCTGCTGCATCGCGCCGGCAACTTGATTTGCGCCCGGCTGCTGTTGCATATTCAAGGCGCCCCTTCGATACATCATTTCTGCGTGCTGTCGGAAACGCATGAACAGGGGGTTGACGCCTTGATTGATCAACTGTTGCTTCCTTTCCTCAGGCCAAGATTGAACGTCTTGTTGGAACTTTTGGCGGATTTCCTCTTTACAGGTATCCATGAGCCTCTTGGCAAACTGGTTAATGATAGTCTGCTCTTGACGGTTCTGCTGGTTTGGATTTGGTTGCTGGTTATTCTGGCCTGGCTGAACGTTCGCGGGACCGGGGTTCGTACCATTCGCGCCCATGGACGCTTGTGGCTGTGACATAGGTACAGGTGATATCTGCATTGGTCGTTGAAGTTGGGCATTCGGGAAGGCGGGGTTGAACTGCTGTGGAGTGCCCTGCCTGGCGCCCTGGGGGCCGAGTTGGCCCATCATGTTCATCTGCGCAGGATTCATGCCGTTCATGGGGTTGTTGAGGTTGCCTAGATTGCCTTGCATGCGCTGCAGCTGCTGTTGTCGTGCGTTGGTCATGGCAATGAGCTTCTGCTTGACGCTAGAGATGTACTGGTCCTTTGTCTGGGCGGTCACGAAAGCCTGCGTTTCAAACTGCAGGGAGGAACGCATCGCTTCGATATCGGCGATATCCGGCTTTAGTAAGCGATACGACGTTAAGAACTGGAGGGCAAGCTGGCCGCGCTCTTCGGGGGAGGTGGATTGCTGCCACCCTTGGGGTATCTTCTGCTGCTGCAGCTGGGCGCGGTAGTGCTGGATGAAATGGTGCAGTCCAGCATTGGCTCGGGCGGCCATGCCGTTCTGCTGCATGTTTGGGTTGTTCATCGTGAACGGCGAAGCGCGAATGCCCACCTATGTCGCCAGACTACAGGCGTGCCAACGGGCGAGGGAGCGGTGCAATACCGCGGGGGTGCAGAGAAACACGCCAGTCATGCAGAGACGAGAGGACTTGCTGCGCGGTGTTCGGCGGATTCGGTGCGGCGTGAAGCGTCGTGGTGATCGTGGTGTTGATCGGACTGGGTCGAGGGTGGGTGTCGAGCAGTGCACCTTGGATACACTCGGGGCGGTGCGCAGCGTGTTGGCGTGCAGCTTCGCGTGGTAACAGGATGCACTTGCTGTGGGAGAGGAGGCCGTGGGTAGAGGGTAGCCAGCAGGCAGCCCAGCGGGTGAGGCGTGGGAGAAGAGAGAGGAAAAGACACCAAGGGTCGACGGGGATGTCTGCGGCTTGATGCTGGTTGATCGACACTGGCGCGGACAGGGCTATAGCGCACTCCAATGATGGTGCCCAAACGCACTATCGCTGCAACTACGCTAATGTGCTGCAAAAGTCGGTTCGAGGGGTCGCGTCGTCCAGATTTGACGGGGGGAAGGGCCAGCAAGCGGCTCCAGGCTGTGAGGAGAGAAGAGAGGAAAAGAAAAGAAAAGAGAAGAGGATAGTGAGATGAGCTCTGGGTCGGTGAGCCGCGAGGTGTGAGCTGTGCTGCGGAGAGATCCAGGGCCCGGCAGGCGGACGACGCAGCAAGCGCACCCGGTCGCACTTAGCCACTTGTCTATATAAACGTCGCCCTACTTAGTGGCCGCAAGTCCGCAGGCCTCACTCAGCGTGCAGCGATGTCAAGGGCGTGCAGAAGGCAGGAGAGAAACAGGATGGAGAGAAGTGAAGTTCGCTGGTTGCACTCCCGCTACCGTATTTCGCTGGCCTGCTGGCAGCAGAAGACAGCAGGAGCAAGAGCAGGCAGACGAGGCAGCTGATGGCGACGTGCCCAGACGCTCCAGGTGTTGTCGCACAGGGTTTGCGAGACCATAGCGCCAAATCTTCCGCAGGACACACCCGTCCAGCATTCATGTGCCCTTTGACAGACTGGCCGGGTAATGCCATGGCAATCTGCGAGCCTCTCCGACGCCGTCTCGACTTGTGCGGCAAGTCTGCAGTGTGCACGCATCGACGACGGCACAGTCTCAAGTTCCGCCCACGCCCAGTTCGCGCCTCTGCCTCCATCGCGCGGCGTGCTACCCGCTGCGTATTGCCGCTAGCCCTCATTCGCTGCCCGCTGCAACCCCGGCGTCTGGTGATAGAATGAACATGGCCAGCGCCGCGTCCACTCAAATCCCCATGCCCAGTGCACTCTGGGCGACGGGCAGCAGCAGACACGACGGAAACAGCGAGGCGCCGTCGCTCTCGCCCTTTCGTCTGCGGTGTCGCTGGTCACGCCCGTCTCGTCCTGCTTTTGGCCAGATGACGGCCCCAGATGGAGCAACGGCTATAAATAAAACGAAAGGCAGACATGAACGTCGTCGAGCGACCTTGGTGGGCTGAGCACGTCGAGCTGTCTACCTGCTCGTGCGGTGCTCTCCTCCCTCTTGCTCTCCACCACACCGCCGTCAGCGAGAGCAGCGTCGAGGTCCTCTTGTCGCGCTGCAAGCACATTGAGTTTGATGATCGACCAGCCGTTTGGCCTAGTTAGGGCCAATTCGACGCTAAAAAGGCTCGACGGCCGCCCCATGCGCATCCACCCGCCGAACCAGCCAACGACCTGTCGAAGCAGTCAGTCTCGCTTTGCGCTCCAGTTACACTGAAAATGCTTTTTGCACCTTCTTCCGCCTGGAACACGCTCATGATACCGTGGCTATTCCACCCATCGCGCCCGCCGTACGAGGAGCTCCAACTAGGTATCCAGTTACGCCTATTGCCTGGCTTCTACACGAACATCACGGTATTAGGTTCCAAGCATTTTGTAGCCACCACAGCTCCTTATAACAGGGGTCATGAGGAGATTGAAATTGCTTGTGTGTTTTCAGGGCTTTGATAATCATAACCTCTGTGTTGGACGAAGCCAAAACTCAATAGGTAGATGCGTGCTCCTTGAACTGCGCGCGCATGGGCACGCTTCCCTGCAGCAATTCCGCATCATCGCCAGCCCTCGCTCGTTCCTGGATGAACCCCATCAGCCAATTGGATGGACGTTCCGACACGTCTCCCCTCCCCCACCGCTGCGTCGTCGCTACTGCACGATGATGAAGGTTCGCAGCTGGGCACGCTCACTCTTCACATATGTATGGAGACAGTAGAGTGTGCTTAGAGGCATGGAATTATGGCACCATCATATCGTGACTCGTTGAAGTTGGCGATGACATCCCAATCTGGTTTCACATGCGCCCGATGAGACAACGACTGACGACGCCGTTAAAGGAAAGTCGTGTTCACTGATGCATATAGATATTAGGATTCGAAGTCCATGAGAGTCGCAGAGGGTGCTAGGTATGAGCATGGAGCGATCCTCGTCTGTTATGCAGTCTGCGAGCGATCAATTCCATATTGCTCCTCTCTGCCTTTCTGGTTTACACGAGTCGTTGTACATGCGATAACTATTAGCTTAGAGAGCCTCATGCTTGTAGGACATGGGGAACCTATGTCACCTTAGCATCACCACAACCACGCTGATGAAAAGATGATGCGTATTACTAGTCCATGCTCGCCTAGTGCTCCTTCTCCTAACAGATTATCTATGAACGGTTATGACCGTCTATTGCACCACAGCGCATATGTAGTCGATGAAGACAGCCGTAGACGAGAGATAGCTGGAGTAGGACGTCGGCGAAAGACACAGAGGGCGGGCTAGGCAGGGCCAGGCAGTGAAGCGGCAGGATCCACACGCGCGAGCTTTTCGCGAAGACTGACGTTCCTTGCCGTCCTTCCAATTGATGGTGAAGCCACAGTGATCCAACGATGCTCCAGCTGCCCCGCCATGTGCCCCTCACCTTGCTGCATCGAGCAGAAGCCTTTGCCCTCACACAAGCTCCTTCCCGTTTGACACCGGCTTATCCACCGCGAATAAGCGCCACACCCTTTCGCCGCAGCCTGCTATCTTCTCCACCGACCCGAAGCTTCACGCGCTCAAGCCGACGACTCGACAAGTACACCCCCGAGCGACTTCCCGACGCCGCCTGGCCCTACCTGTACAAACACTTCGACACCATGCCGCATCTCGATTCGTACTTCAAGCAGGTGGACGCCCTGCAGGGCAACTTTATTGAGAGACTGAGGGAGGCTGTAGCGATTCCGAGCATCAGCTCCGAGGACCAAAGGAGGCCAGATGTCGTCAAGGTTGGAAACCCTACGCAGACTTTTGCATGGACAATAACTGACTCTCAGGTAGATGGGCCACTGGCTCGCGGACCAGATCAAAGCGCTTGGTGGTACCGTCGAGCTGCGCGAGCTTGGAAAGCAGCCTGGTCGCGAGCACCTCGACCTGCCGCCCTGTCTCCTCGGACGGTATGGAGACGACCCGAAGAAGCCAAACGTTCTTGTCTACGGCCACTACGATGTACAGCCCGCCAACAAGTCTGACGGCTGGGCGACTGACCCATTCACCCTCAGCATCGATGACAAAGATCGCATGTACGGGCGTGGCAGCACAGACGACAAAGGCCCAGTGCTCGGATGGCTGAATGCTATCGAGGCACACCAGAAGGCGGGCGTGGAGCTTCCTGTCAACCTCATCATGTGCTTCGAGGGAATGGAAGAGAACGGCTCTGAAGGCTTGGACGACACGATCCGCGCAGAAGCCAAGAAATTCTTCAAGGACGCTGATGTCGTATGCATTTCGGACAACTATTGGCTGGGCACAGAGAAGCCTTGCCTGACATATGGCGTCCGGGGATGCAACTACTACCAGGTCGAGATATCCGGGCCTGGTCAAGACTTGCACTCTGGCGTCTACGGTGGCATGACTCACGAGCCTATGACCGACTTGGTCCGCATCATGAACTCGTTCGTCGATCCAGACGGTACTATTCTCATCAAGGGCATCGACGACCTGGTCGCCCCGCTTACTGACGACGAAGCCGCGCTTTACCCACCCATTGCCTTTACAATGAACGATTTGAGGGAGTCTCTCGGCGGTGAAGTTGCTATCCACAGCAGCAAGGAGGAGGCACTAAAGCACAAGATGCGATATCCCTCGCTCTCACTACATGGCATCGAGGGCGCTTTCTACTCAGAAGGAGCGAAGACAGTGATTCCCGCCAAGGTTATCGGAAAGTTCTCTATCCGCACAGTACCTAACATGGAGATTGACCCTGTCACCAAGCTCGTCGAGAAGCACGTAAACGACGAGTTCGCTAAGCTAAAGTCAAAGAACAAGCTGAAGTTCAGCATTGTGCACTGTGGAAAATGGTGGGTTGAAGATCCAAATCACCCCAACTACACGGCTGCTGCGAAGGCTGTTGAGAGGGTGTATGGCGTCAAGCCCGACATGACGAGGGAAGGTGGCAGCATCCCGGTCACGCTCACTTTCCAAGAAGAGCTCAAGAAGAATGTACTGTTGCTCCCAATGGGAAGCTCGACAGATGCAGCGCACTCTATCAACGAGAAGTTGGACAAGAGGAACTATATTGAAGGCACAAAGCTACTTGGAGCCTACCTGCACTACGTTGCAGGAGAGCTGAAGCGCAATTAGACAGATCGCTTTGAGACTGCTTGACACGAATAATGGCTGAGAGACATGGTTGGCATGAAAGGAAATCGCGATAACTGTCTTACTATTACCGACCGCGGCCGAGGGGCAGCAAAGGATCGACTTGAAGATAGTTGCCACAAATAACATACCCAATCAAACGTCAATTTGTAATTCTCTCAAATGCATTGTTGGTGATGAATTGGAGCGGCTCTCGTGCTCTCGTGCAGCTTTGACCACGAGCCGGAACGGAAAAACTAAAAAAGTTCGGCCCTGTCTCCAACACCCCTTCACGCCGACCACCATCTCGTCGTCACACTCTCCTAACGCAACCACAACCCAATTGCACGATGTCGACATGCAAACCCCTCCTCCGAATATGTCCTCGACAGCGGCAACCGTCCCTGCTCCCCCTCGTCCAACAACGCCATGAATCCAGCGCCCGGCGCCACAAGAAGCTGCTCGCCCTCCCCGAAGCACCCTCCTACACCTCGAACCGCTCCGTCCCAACCCTCGTCTTCAACCCACCCAGTTCCGCGCCAAACGTCTACCACACGCCCCTGAAGTTCCTGCCCAAAGACGACAAGCGGCGGCAGTTGTATGCAGCCGCCCAGAGCTACGCAACCACCACCGCGCACCGGAGACAGACATCGCCCATTGCCGCGCCGGGCACACCGCTCTCCGCGCCCCCCTCGCTGCCCCCCCGGCCCAGCGCGAATCTGCCTGCGCCCGTGCGCCAGCCCTATGAGAAGAAGTACCATCTCAGCGACGAGGACATCGAGGAGATCCGGCGGTTACGACAGAGCGACCCGGTCAAGTGGACGCGAGTGAAATTGGCGGAGAAGTTTGCGTGTAGTCAGTTCTTTGTGGGCTTGGTTGCGAAGGCGCCCGAGAAGGCAGAGCAGGTTGCTAGCGAGCATGAGGATGCGAGGAGGAGGTGGGGACAGAGGAGACGGATTGCACGCGAGGATCGAGAGAGGAGGAAGGTGCTTTGGGGGAGCGATGCGTAGATGGGGAAGTTGATGGTGTGTTGGTGAATTAGCGGATGGGATGAGCGTGGGGTAGAAGATATGGGAAGACGTGGTCGCCAGGCGTATACCATCTGTGGAACACATCTACGCTGTATAAAAGATGTAGGAGCTGGTGCTGTAGGATACTTGATCACGATACTTGGACTCGCAGGCATATGCATTCATGGAGCTAGCGGAATATCTGGATTTCGTTGTAACATATTACTCAACCCACCCCAGTCTGTGCCACGATCCATTCTTTGTACAAGCGCTTCATGGGTATCATCACAGGTTCCTCCGTCGCTGTTGACCATCATAGTGATCCGCCGAGCATTCCCACCCCCTTACGCCCCCTCCTTCACATCCACCACAATTCCGCTCGGCCCTACTCTAAACAGAAAACCTTCCCCATCCCCTATACCAGGACCAATCTTCCAACACTCGAATCTTCCTCTGCTGACAACTCCCCAGCGCTGCTGTCGCTCTGCTTCTGCCTCCTCGACACTGATTGCTGGTGCGAACTTGAGAACTTCAACGCGGCGAACAGCTAGACGGGTTACTGGTGAGTGTTCAGTAGCTGTTTCCCCTCGCGCTCCCACGGGTCGCTGCGGCCACGATATCGGAAGCACAGGCCTGAAAGAAGTCGGGGAAGTCGAGTACGATGTGAGCACTGTCGCGTTCGAGAAGACCGCGTATAGCTTTTGCAAAGTGCTAGTTAGCTGTGCTGTTGCTGTGCTCAATGGATTCGTAGTAGTGCTGGAGGTTGAAGAGTTTCGGATTGACCACGCGAAAGCATCGATATCCTCCAAGATGATTGAATGAACGCGTCGGTGCATACTCTTGTGCCTCGTGTTGTCGAAGAGGTACTCTGGCAGTGCACGGAGCGTTGCTAATAACGACGCCCATGACTGCGGGCAGAAAATATGCACATGGAGCATACAGCGCCTGATCAGAATCTTCATCTCGGCCTTCATATCTTCATCGAGTGTTTTCCCAGCGGCTTGGATCCGTGACTTCAGGAAGTCGAGCATTACATTCGCGAGTCGAGAAACCCTGAAGTGATTCATGGGGTCCAAGACGATCACGGCGGCATCTTGACCTCCAAGCGTTACGGATGAGGAGAATAGCAAGGGAGAAATGGCGTGCGTGATGATGAGGTAGAGAAGAGAAGTTTTGCCGGCTCCGGATGGGTGGTATGCTTCTGGTGCGGAGACGAGCTCGATAATGGGTTTGGAGAGGCCTGGGAGGAGAGCGTCTAGCTCTGGGATACCGAAGAATGAGGGTTGTATGGTGGTTTGGTTATCTTCGCTGTGACATGTTAGTCTGGTGGTGGGAGTGAGTTCCTGTGTGAATAACAGGCAATAGAATCCAGTCCAATATCAAGGTTCGGGGGAGTAAATACCTCCCAGATCTCTGTAGATCTAACTCGCGTACCGAGTTGAATATCTGCTCGCAGATTAACGATAGTCCAAAAAAGTTTTTGGGTTCACGTTACAAACCGCGCTCAGGTCCTCAACCTCCACCTCCGCCAGGAGCTTCTCCCCCAACTTCTTCGCTCCCACATCATCACTCATTTCTCCTTATTGCTCATCAACGCCCTTCTTCCCAAGTATACCTTCTATCCCATGTAACCGTAATATTCTGTCTTCGAGACCATGCCCCAGCCCATAAACACCATTCCCCTCTCAGCCCTCGAATCAGAGATCAACACGCTTCCGAACGGGAGGTCAAGGAATCCACCGATCAAGCTAAGCGACTGCCCATTGAAAGAATTAGTGCAGTATAAATGCAACCTGCACGTATCGAAGGAGAAAGGAAAGAAAGCAACGGTCGTCTGTGAGCCTGTTGTGAGGTTACTACGCAGGTAAGTGCTGCCGTTGAGGGTGGAAGGAGCAAAAGTCTTGGCGTGGGGATGAGATGCGGAAGGTGGGCACGATGTGGACGCTGATGGGTTGGCAGGTGTGAGAATGGATTGAGTGTCGAGACTACGGCTTGGGAGGGATGGAAAGTAGAGCAGGAGCAAGGGAAGGTAGAGGTCTGATTTGCTGTTCATGATAGGGTTGGTCTTCTGGGCCGCGAAGACGTCATGTCACCGAGAGAACGAAACCACAACAACAGGTCCGCATCGATCAGGAATGGCAGGTGCGATGTTGGGTGAAGCTTAATATGCAGGGCTTAATACTTCAAGCGTGTTGATTGCGAAATGCAATGATTGTAGATGCTAGGCAGGTTACGCGAAGTTGTCTCTGGTGATAAAATCAATTGAAACAACGTGTCCGACTCAAAGCCGCACGCAGCTATTGTGAGTGACGTGACAAATATAATACAACTTCGAAAAGAGGTACCAAACGCCGCTTGAAATGCATAAAAGTGCTAGACCGCGGCAGGCATGCAGCTTCCCAAACGCCTCGCTATCAAAATATTCCAAAAATGTGTTCGAAACCAAGTGCATTTGCCTGGTGAACTTTTAATCGCCCCTTGCAGACTTTCGCCAATACCTTCGGTCGTAGTTGACGTGCACGCCCTCCTCCAAGTTGACGCTGCGGTCTACCGTAGTCTGCCGCGGTCGAGGTGCAAGAGGCGCATCCCACTCGTCGTCGTCGTCGTCCAGCTGGGCCAGTCGTTGTTCCTCCTCTTTGTCTTGCTCTTGCTCTTCGTTGACTAGACCTGTCATGGCTTCTGTCCACAAGCTGTCGCTCTGCTTCATGCGCTTGCTTCGCTTCCGCTTTCCGACGTTCTGCTTTTGTATGCCTGCTTTCTGTGCCGCCATGAGCTTCCGCAGGCTCTGCTCGGCCAATATGCCTTCTTCCGTCGCCTTTTCTCGGATCTTCCGCGGGTCGTTCTCACGGTCGGTAAAGACTGGTGTTGCTTTGTATGTGTGTTTGGAGGGAAATGGTGGGAAGTGTGATGGTATGTATGGGCGCGAATCTTTGTCTGTCTTGCCAGACAATGCTGAGCCCAACAATGACTCTGTGCTGGGTGGGGAGCTTCGGGGTGCGGGAGGCGCAAAGTCGGGTTGTAGAAATAACGGCGGGACATTTGCAGTGTCGACTCCAGTGTCGAGATGTTGGTCTAGAGGTGCTGAGCCGCGAAGGCCGACTGTGGCAAGTGCGTAGACCCAGTCGTGAGCTACAGTCTCGGTGCGCCGCGAGCTGGTCATGGATTTCCGCACTTGTGCCAGGAACTGGGTCATATCTACAGCTAGTCAGTCTCAGGTAGTACAACTGATGTGCAAGCTTGTGCCTGTCGCAACAAAGGGGAGCCATACATGAATCAACGAGCGCCCCGAACTCGTCCAAGGCGTCCGGGCGCGCCGTCTCGAACCCTATGCCCCTACATTGTATCGCTATGGCGCGACGCAACTGGTGGTCGAAGAAGTCTTTGCTGTGGCCGAAGGGATCGAGCTCGGCGCTGATGGGTTCGACAATGTGCTGGATTGGTTGCGTCTGCTCGAGTTGGTGTATGACTTTCCGCTTCTTGGGGCGGGCTTCTCCGTACGTCGTCCCGGCAGCGTGCGCTCTCTTCATGCCTGCGATTGCGCCCACACTGCTGGCGCTGCGCGATAAAAGGACGCCTGGCATAGGCTTCTTGTGGCCGTCGAATTCGTGGAGAGTGACGTTGTAGCAGGGGCACGCGCGGCGGTTGGTGAAACTCGTGAGTGAGAGTGCGGCTGCGAGGTAGACGCGAACGAGGACGGCGAGATCGCAATAGGTGTACAATAGTAAGCTCGCGGTACAGACAAGCGGGTGCCGTCTCCTTTCACCTAGAAGGTGCCGAGTGTAGACGTCTTTGCGCCGATGCTCCCAGCTCCCGCGCCCCGCCAAGACATATGTCTTATGTCAGCAGCAGCGATGCAGATGTTCCGCCCGTCACACCACTCGCCTTCACTCCTGCTGCAGACGTCCTTCACCAGCTCCCGCCGCCCGCACCCGCACCCCACAACTCTCCGCTCTTCCACACCCGAATTCGCAATGGCTGTCAGACCGATTACTGGTGTATGTGCTGCCATTGAGTGCCTGGCGCCGTCGGGGACAAGAGGCTAATGACTGGGACGCAGATGCTCCGACGACAGGTCGTGCTCGACCTCTCCGTGGCTATGGGTTCGTAGTTCCTTGGTAGTCGAAGCACAAAGCGTGGCGGATCTCGCGAGAAGCTACGCAGCTCGTGCGCTACAGGCCGGGAAGCTTTGCTAACAGTCAATTGCAGGCCTTGGCGTCACCTCCGGCTACGCCTGGTGGTATGGTACGTGAAGCATCTTCATCGCTCTACCCTCCTCCAACCTCCAGTTCCAAGCTCACTCCTGAAGGCTACCACGTCCCCGCAGTCCGTCACCGTGACGCTTTCTACACCAAGCTCGAGGAAGAGCGTGCGGCTTCCCTCGGCCAGAAATAGACGACTTTCCCCACCATATGAGCTTTCCTTTGTATCGACTGGTCGCGGAAGTATAGAGTGGCTTGAGCCGAGGATCATGTGTATCATAAGCGGGGTGGATCCTTCGACAGCGTATCAAGTCAATCAAGTCAAGTCAAACCATCACAAGATCATGCTATCTGATAACCATTGAATCATTCATGTCATGCCAAATGCGCAAAGAACATGCCAATTTGTAGCTAATACGTTTGCTCAGCTTCTGACCTAGGTAGGCAAAGTTTGAAGATTTAGGCTATCACATTCTGAGAAGATTAAGCAGGATAAGCCATCCATACAACAGAGATCCTCCGCATATAGTCGTAATCGAAATCGTCAGTCAACAAGGAAACAAGCACAAGTGGCCAATGACAGATAGCCGCAGGTATGTCGCTATGCAACGCGAGTACGAATGATCCAAAATATGTCGGGAGCGGATAAGACGAAAAGCTAATGGTACATGAAGATGGATGACTGATGACTGAAAGATGCAAGGCTACGACAAAGCAGTGTATGAAAGTGCGTAAAACAATAACGGCATGTACAACCACGGCACAAGGAACAAGATAGTGGTCTTCGAGCATGACGAGCGTCATGCCATGAGAAGAAACACTAGAACAGACCTTGGCCCGTCCTCTCGCCTTCATTGTCCTTTGTCTGCGTAGGACTAAGGACCTCCTCCCGACCAACCTTGGTCTCACCCGAGGTAGCATCGCCGAAATCAGGTAGCGTGAACGTAGTCTTTCCAGCCTGGATTTGCTGACTCGTTGAGCTGGATTGCTGCTGCTGGGATTGTTGCGTCGAGTATGACTGTTGGGACGTTGTAGAACTTGACGAGTTATGACTGTGTCCTCCAGAGTGTTCGGTTGACGAATTAGGCTGAGATGTGAAGCCTCGTTCGGCGAAGAACCGTGCACCTAGACGAGTGTTAGCATTGTAGGGTGGAGTTGATGATGCTGTTGTGAGACTCGCCTTGCTCGCTCGATGATGACCCGTCGGCCGGCTGTGCAGGGCTTCCTGCAAAGTCTTGCCCAGAGATACCTCGTGCCTCAGGGGCCTGGGTCTTGTCTAGCGAGGGAGCGGGCGGTTGCTCCGCAGGTTCCTCTCCAGTCTGTTCTCCCTTGAGTTGGTCTTCTGTGGCCGAACCGTTCCGAACATGACCTAAGGAATGATGTTCGGCGGTCATATTCTTCTTTTCGGACGCGCCATCGAAGTGGTTTATTCCGTGTGGCGAAGCACCTCCACTCAGCGGAACATGTGAAGCCTCTGCATCATTCTCGGTGAGAACTGAGTGTTCCGGTAGTGCTCGAAGCGGCGGATCTGGATGTGGGTCTTTCTTCAGGTGCTCGAATTCGATGAGCGATGATCGTCGTAGCTCATTGAGCTTTTCGTTCGGGTTCTTTATACGCGGGCCAAGTTAGCTTCTTGTTTGCAACTAATGGTTTGATATTGATGTCTCAGTAGCGGCATGTTGATGCGAAGCAGATGCAGAAGACAAAGGCGCGCTGAAGCCAGGGAAGTGCGTATGCGGGGCAAGGAGTTCAGGGCTTGTCAAGGACGCCAACCGAACTCCACCAAGGCTAAGACCACTGCGTGGATAAGGTGGTGCGGGAACTTGCGACGTCGCTGTCTTCGTCACACTATGTACGGAAGGGGGCTTATCGGTTGTCGAAACAGAGCGCTCTGTCGCTGGCTCCACTGCAGGCTCTATCTTTGCAGGGCTTGCTTTGGATGAATTCGCAGAAATAGCAACGGACGGAGGGGTGACTACAGCTGTAGTGGCAGAAGCAAGCGATTCGCGACGAAGCTGAAAATCGGACGCGTTGACAGATGAAAAACCGCAATGCGGACATACCCATTCGGTTTGATCCGGAACTCCTTCTGCTGCTGGGAGCTCACCTGCTTGGTTTCGTTCTTCACCCCAAAACGTCGGGCGGCGGAGGGGTGCTGGTGTGACCGGAAGGCTTGGACGTTCTACGGCTGACGGAAAATCGGTGAGGATGAGACTCTCGCGACGATTCCTGCGCTCTAGCAAAGGAGAACCAATGTCTTCCGTGCCAGTGGACTGCTGAAGGGTTTCGGTCTTACCATGCCTCCCATGTGAGTCCATTATCGCGCGTACATAGTTGTCGATGCCTGGAACACTGTCCCACGCGTTCACGTTACTCTGTTGGAAGGCCTGCCATTGCACGTCAGCAGACTTCGGCGAAGAGACATGTGCACGGCTTGCGACCTCTTCATCCACACCTCCAGGTGTTGCCTCTAGTTCATCTTCATAGTGAACTGTAGAGAATGAATGAATTGGCGAAGAGACTGCGGGGGGCGATGGTTGGACAGGTAGGTCTTCAGCAAAGACACGCGTGGCCGCAGGTCTATCCGCTTGCCGCTCCCATGGGAATATAGGTTTAGGCTTCTCGGCAGGCTTCGGCTTGGTCTCGGGCACTCTGTACCACATGTCTCGCGGAGGCTCAGGATAAGCTTGGGGCGCCTTGAAGAGCGAGTGACTGTCACTAAACGTGTACGTCTGGCTTGGAAAGTTGGCGGCTTCCGGTTGCGACTGCGCTGGAGGCTCGGATCTAGTCGTATAAGCATGACATGTTTAGAAGCTCAGGTGTAGTATACCTTGTCGCATCCCACTGCATCTCAGGGGCAGAGAACTTGCGCTGCTGCACGGTCGGCGTCGGCTCTGTCAAACCCTGGTCAATATTTTCTGCTTCTTCACCGGGCTCAGTCATGGATAGTTCAGTAAAAGTCGCCGGGGCTTCTGGCTCAATAAGAATAGCAGGAGTCTGTGCAGAAAGCTGGGATAGTGAAGTACCGCTTTGGGTGCTTTGTGTCTCACCCTTCGCCTGTTCTGCTGCCGTCGGCTCCCTGAGATGTCGGTCGTGTACTGCCCACCAGCGGGCCAGAAGCTCGCCGTAGACGCCTGACGCGCTTTTTCGATAGCCTAACCATGGCTTGTCCTTGCCGATAAAGTGGACCGCACTGATGTCTCTCTTATAGTGTCGGTACGCGGGTTCCCACTGGTACTCTGCGTTGGGCGTGCAGTTGTAGGTAAACTTCAGGCGTTGCCATGGACGATGCTCAAAATACTGGTTCAGGAGGCCTTGATCGGCGCCGTCGAAGCTGTCTCCCGTAGCTGCCATGGTTTGCAGCGCCCAGTATTCGCCCATGTCCGGTGTGATGACCATGACACCGCTGTTGAATGCGTCTGGCCAACCGATATCTGGCGCGGCCGCGAAGGGCGCCTCGATGTTGAACAGCTCATCGAGTGCCCGTAGAGCTACTACATCGGCATCTAGGTATACCAGCTTGCGAAACTGTGTCTGCCTCCATAGTGCTATCTTGGTGAATGCAAAGGCCAGATCTGGGCGGCCCATAAGGTAGAGGTTGGCAGGATTTGAGTTCCGCACGCGCTCCACCGGTATCAGATAGTCATACAGCGATTTGAGCTGCGTGATCGTGTCGGCAGACAGCGTTTCTGGCGTTACAAGCACGGCAAGCTTCTTGGTAGTGCCCGCATCGCGTAGAGAATGGGCGAGGACAGCGGCGCCTGGGAGATACGAATCGCTCATGAGAAGCTGTAAGGCATGTGAGCCCACGTTCTTGTACCACGTCCGGGTAGCTTACCGTGCAGTACGCATCTTCGCGTGGTCGCGCCATAACGATGATGCCGCAGAAGAGAGAGAGAGAGTAACGAGTCTCGTCGCAAGCAACGATCAAGAGTCACGGTCCGCAGCTATCAAGACAGATAGACGGGAGGATTGCTGGTGTCTTGTGGTTCCTTCCCCGCAGCAACGGAGTGGTAGCTGGCGCCGATCGCTGCGTCCACTTAAACCGAACGCGAGACGGCGGCAATATCGCTACGCATGCAAGAGCTCCAGAAGCACACGACTAGTGCATACAGCGGGCGGCGAGGCTGCAATTGGCTCAAGCGGTGCACGCGAGGATGAGTTGATGGGCGTAGCAGAGCTCGCAACGGTGCGCTCCTCTGCAAAACGGTTGAAAAATGACCTGAGGCGTTTCCACAGCAAAGCAACAAACCTGTGGGGACTATGAGGAGCTTGGGCCCCCGAGAAAGAAGAGCTCCCGAGTGGCATGAGATGGGGCAGGACCATGACGCATGGCGCGATAACTAGTGGGCCGCCTCCACCACGTGCGTCGCGCAGAACCATGGACATCGAGGCCGCTGAGCTACAGTTCGCGCGGCCTCACCGCCTCACGACGACTTGCTATCACAGAAATTGTAATTGACTGCCGCAACAACAGAGGAACGTCTCGCCCATAACCGGACGGCTGCTATCGCCGCCTCATAATCTCGCTAGCGGCGCCTCAACCCTGGCCAGATGCAGGCGAGATGCCAGATGACGCGAAGGAGCGGACGTTCTGTCGAGTTAGCGCGTCGATACTGTCCGTCCGTGCAGGCAAAGATAGCATGGGCATGGAGGCTGGGCCCGGAAGAAAATCGCGGTGAATCACTTTCGTCTTCGATGATCTGGGCGCAATTCGCATTCATTTGAATCTACTTCGCCGTTCAATGCCACAACTACTCCTTTCCTTCGCCCTTCTCATTCTTCTCTAGGTAGTCTTTGATGCTGAACATGCCCGTTCCTCGTTCGAGAGGCTTTGCCTGAGTAGGGCTGGGCTTCCAACCAATCATGAATATCAGTCGGAAGGTTGCTGGGAGAGTGCCGTCTTCGTTGCCATTCAGCTCCCTGTAGATTCCCTCAGCAGCGAGTAGCACATCGCGGTGGATGGCGCCTTTCTCCCGAGTTAGTACGGCATTGGACTCGCCCATGGCTTGGAGATCCTTCATCAATGAGAAGATGTCCGGGAAATCGACGACAATATCATCGACGTCAACGGTGAGAAGATTGAAGCCTGCTTTCTGCAGAAGGCCGCCCACATCCCTCACGTCTGCCAGTGGTGATGTGTGCGTAGAGACACCACCTCGACGGTCTTGCTCTGCTAGCTGTAAAGCTGTACGAAGTTCGAACAAGGTATCCCCGCCCATCATGACGCCTATGAATGGAGCGTCTGGCTTCAGTACGTTGTTCACCTGCGCCAAGACAGAGGGCAGGTCATTGATCCAGTGTAAGCTTAAGCTACTAAGCACAGCATCGAATGTGTTTGCCTCGTATGGCAATAGTTCAGAGGTCGGGAGAACGTCGCGCACAATGTCAATCTCCGTGTTGAAAGGCAGATCGGCGTCTCGATTCAACAGAGTTTCGGAAGACTCGGCGCATGTTATGGTTCCAATGCGATTTGCGCGCGGGCCCTGGTCTGGTGCATCTTCGGAGGGCAACGTGAGCATGTGCGCAATGTTGCACGCGTTCGCACCGAGGTCGAGCACTTTTGAAAAGTGGCGATTGATGTCCTGTATGCGTCAGGCGAGACTCTCCAACCCGTGGTGAATAGCCTACCAATACTCGCTCGCATAATCGTGAGGCCACCTCATTTCTCAGATAATCCACGCTCCTACTCGTCTCGATATCTGCCGCGGCTCTTTCTTTCTGCTGCCATTTGTGCTGATTGCTAAATATCTCGAGCGTAGGAGCTCCTGGAGCTTGGACGGCATAACGACGCGCAGCTTGAAGGGGCAAACACCGTCGCGTCACGGGCGGGATGAATGTACGGATCGAGAAAGTGGCCATTGCTATCAGGAGGGAAGCAATTGAATCAGAGCGGCTACAATTGGGATAAGAGGCTCGAATCCACAGGCGTGAAAAGAAGTCTTATAAACGTGCTAAGGTGATGTCAAGACTGTGGGAGCTCTGTGGCCAATCGGCGTTTACCTTCCCCGGGACCTCCTCCTCCAACCCTCACTCCTCCAAAAAGTTGCAGTGTCTTGACCAAAGCACCCACGTTCGCTGAAGGATTGGCGGAGGGTCGAAAGAACGGCTAGGCCAGCTGCTGGTCGCGTCGCTTCGCATCACATCGCCCCCATGGCGCAAACATTCCCTTACACGTACTATGCCTGCGACTGCTACGACAGCAACACGACGACCTCGTCGAAACGCGCCTCACAGCTGCTCGCCGACGCTGAAGCCGAAAACGACACATTCAATCCACGGAACCCACGGTCCAATTACTCCCTCTATCCCCTCGAACACCTCTTGTACTGCGAGGACTGTCAACAGATACGTTGTTCACGATGCGTGATAGAAGAGACGCTGAACTGGTATTGCCCAAGCTGCTTGTTTGAGGTGCCGAGCTCTGTAGTCAAGAGCGATGGGAACCGGTGCACGAGAAACTGCTTCAACTGCCCGGTGTGCATATCACCCCTGACGGTCAATGTGCTCGAGAGCCCCGATGCATCTTCAGGGACAGCGGATCGTCACATACTGGCATGTCCGTACTGTCATTGGAGCACCGTGGAGACTGGCATCGAGTTCGAAAAGCCCACCGGTGTATATGGCCAGCTGGCACGGAAAGGGAACCATGGCAAGACAATATCTACACATAAAGAGCGGGACAAGGACCGCGAATGGCAGAAGGAGTTGACGGCTAGGAAGCGGGGTGAGGGTGTCACGCCATCTGCTCCGGACGAAGCTGCAGCCCAGAAAGAACATGAGCCACCAACTCGTGACGAATTGTTCTCGCACCTCGGCGCCTTTTACAAGTCCCAGCTCGAGGCCCATACGCCTTCCAACCCTTTCTCACCGCATGAACTGAACTTCTCCTCACCCTCAGCATACTCTCGAATCATGAACTTGTACTCTACTGCTGGCTCGAAAAAACAGAAGCGCGGCAAACCCACACCAATGCGCGAAGCTGCTTTCGAATTTGAAGGTTTGGCTGTGCACGACCCTGCTACAGACACTGCAGCAATCGAGCGCATCAAGCGCGATGGATGGAACAGTACCTTGTCAGTAGCTCAGAAGCTTGCACAAGTGAATCCTTTCGCGCAGTTCGATGATGAACTCCGACCCATACCGACGTTGCTCTGCACCAAGCGTTCGAAACGATGTCGATCGTGTCGACACATTCTTTCCAAACCAGAGTCGAAGATCACGTCCACACGGTACAAGATTAAGTTGCTAGCACTAAACCACATACCGCGAATCAGTATTCGTGCTTTACCTGCGACGAACCCTGGCTCGGCTGTCCCTCCCGCTTCGGGTTCCTCGTCTTCTCAGTTCAGCTACAGTAGCCTGAGGTCTGGTATCCCTACACACTTCCTGTTGCACCTCAGCAATCCCCTCTTTGACCCCATCAAGGTCACTCTAGCCACTCCAAGCACTACGCAAGGCAAAGTTCAGTCACGCGTGACCATTCTTTGCCCACAGTTTGATGTTGGTGCGAATACAGATGTATGGGACGATGCTCTGTCGTCCTCCGTTCCTCCCGTGAACCGCAGCTCAGTGCTCAATGCAGACGGCCAGGTAGAAGCCGGCAAAGTCTGGGGAAAGGGGCGCAACTGGACAAGTGTTGCCATTGAGGTTGTTCCTGGCTTCTTGAAGCCATTCACAGAATTTGGAGGAAGCAGCGATGGAGGAGACGAGCTCAACGAAGATGACGATTTGCTCGAGATACCCATTTTCGTGCGTCTTGAGTTTGAGGCTGATGTCAATGCTGAGGAGAGGGGTCTAGGTGACTCTAGGGGCTCCAAAGGCGAGAAGGAGAGGCGGGAAGAGGCGTTTTGGGCTGTCCTGGGTGTAGGGCGGATTGCGCCTTTGTGAGTAACGATGCTGCAGCAGTTGCGAGATACCCTTTTGTTTCTACGAATATTTGATTGGGAAACTGTGAGCTTCCACGTCCTATAATTATACAGCCATGCTCGGGTTCCTCGGCGCCACAAAGAATCGTGAGCCAATTCACCTAGGCGAAAAGCAAGGAATTTGATTGGCTCAAAATTGAGCCGCTTCCAGATTAGCGAGAAGATTAGCGTCCGATCTATGACAACATGCATTTCAGCCGCTCGGAATAGCTCCGTAGTCAGGAACGCCTTCTTTGTCATTGATTTTGTGCATAGGGAGCACATAGGAACCCAGTCCACTCTTGTCGCTGCATGAATCTCCATGATAGTCCGGTTCATTGCAACACAAAGTACCTTTATCCACAGTTGCAACACTACCCATACAGCAACATGTCAAAACCTCGCGTAATATATTGGTTCCGTACTGATCTGCGATTGCACGACTCCCCAGCTCTCAAAGCCGCTTTGGATCTCGAGCCAGAATGCCTCTATCCCATCTGGACGTGGGATCCGCATTATGTCTATCGAGCGCGTGTTGGACCTAACCGATGGCAATATCTTCTCGACTGTCAGAACGATCTTTCACAGTCTATCACCCGGCTAAATTCAAAGTCAAAGTTGTTGCTCATCAGAGAAGCACCCCAAACGTTGTTCCCGAAGCTGTTCAAAGCTTGGAACGTCACACATCTCGTGTTTGAGAAAGACACGGATGCGTATGCAAGAGAACGAGACGAACAGGTCGTGGCATTGGCGAAAAAGGCGGGAGTGGAAGTCATTGTGAAGACGGGAAGGACGCTGTATGATCCTGACGAGTTGGTCAAGCATAACCATGGGAAGCCGACGATGAGCATTAGCCAGGTGCAAGCGGCGGGCAAGAAGATTGGGGAGATCGCAAGGCCTATCCCAGCACCCAAAGAATTGCCTGATCCTGGCAACACTGACTTGCATTTTGAGCAAGAGAAGCCGTCGAATGAGCCGGATATCAACGCGATTCAGCGCGATGGGAATGAGGCGTCGTACTTGTCGCTTGCAGGGCCGAACGGTGACTTCGCGGTGCCGACGATCGAAGAGCTCGGCCTGAAGGAGGTAACGACACCACACCGAGGTGGCGAAACGATTGCACTCAAGATGCTGGATGATATCATAGCAGACGAAACCTACACAGCAACATTTGAGAAGCCAAAAACCGCCCCAACGGCATTCGAGCCACAAGCAACAACTCTCCTCTCACCACACATGCACTTTGGGTCCCTCAGCTGTCGCGAATTCTACTGGCGCGTGCAAGACGTGGTCTCGGATTTCAAAGGCACTGCTTCGCAACCACCGACCAGCTTGACCGGACAACTACTGTTTCGCGACATGTACTTTGGCGCGCAGGCAGCGCTGGGCTATTCCTTTGGGCAGACGTACAACAACCCGCAATGTCGATTTATCCCGTGGCATTTACCTTCCAAGATCGACACGGAGTCCGGCCTGATAACGGGCGACTACCTCGTCGACAATGCAGAGGCAGATGTGTACTTTAAGCGCTGGAAACACGGCCGAACTGGTTTTCCTTGGATCGACGGCCTGATGCGTCAACTCAAAGATGAAGGCTGGATACATCATCTCGGTCGACACGCCGTTGCTTGCTTCTTGACACGCGGAGGCTGCTATGTCGATTGGGAGAGGGGCGCAGAAGTCTTCGAAGAATGGCTCATCGATCACGAAGCGGCGTGCAATATCGGGAATTGGCAGTGGCTAAGCTGCACAGCATTTTTTGCACAATTTTACCGTTGTTATTCACCTATCGCCTTTCCACAGAAGTGGGACAAGGAAGGGAATTTCATCCGGAAGTACGTGCCTGAGCTGAAAAACTTCGATAAGAAGTACATCTATGAGCCCTGGAAGGCACCTATTGCAGACCAAAAAAAGTGGGGATGTCGAATTCAAGGTGAGGGTTCTGAGACTTCTGATGTAACGCTCTATCCGAAACCGATGTTTGATTTCTCCACACGTAGAGAGATCTGCATTCAGGGTATGAAGAATGCGTACCATATTGGGCTGTATGGTAATGACCCGAAGGTACTCAATGGTACCTGGCGAGAACTTTTCGACGACAATGCTGAGGGACCGACCGAGGGCGAGAAAGGACCACCTGGCGCAATGGTAGAGTGCAAGGATGCTGATGGACATGAAGAGAATGGTGACAATGAGCCACCTAGCCCGAAAGCGGTGAAGAAGATGGCTGTGAAGAGCGAGAAGAAGGCTGGACACAAGAGAGAAGCTAGTCAATCCACGCTTGATAATGCGGTGACTCGCAAGAAGAAGAAGGGAGCCGAAATATTTCCTAACGAGACGCATTTTGGCTAGTCCATTGGTTGTGACTTTTCCGTTTGGAACCAGATTACCCTGGACGTATCTTAAATACTTCTTGAGGCCAAAGTCTTATGGCGTGGAGATGTTTTCAGGTGCCGAATAGTGGACAATAGAGGAGTATCGTAGTGGGACTGCTTGCCAAAGCCCAGTGGAGTTTTGTAGCTGCGGGAGTGAATGCGACCAAAGCGTTGGTCACTTTAGCTCTTTCACCTCACCGCAAGGACGTGAAGCGACCGACAGGCGCTCCCCGCTCCCTCATACCCTCATTGACTCCACAATCAACGCTATTGCCAACATGCCAACTTACCGTAGCATCAATATCGCGCTGCACTCGCAATTCGACGTCGAGACACTGCCGGAATATCACCCAGCTGCGAGGGCAGAGTACATTGCCCGTGGTATTTCTGGTTTTACACCCGAGTTCATTAGCGACAGCACTTCGACATGCAGTGTTTACATACCAGTCCTACCTGGCAGCAACTTCTGGATCAGCTACTCTGTGTCCCCACCGGTGCCGGATGAACATTACTTCCTCTTCAAGCTATACATCAACGGCGCCCATATTGTAAGCTGGTCAACAGGCAAAGAAGAGCGCTGGAAAGGAAAGACAATGTTTGGCCTATTTGAGCGACCGGAAGAGCAAGAGCGCAAGTCGAGAGTCGAGAAGCGAGTGCTGTGTTTTGCTCCGCCAAACCAGAGTGACGGGGAGTGGAATGACATGGCCGACGTGTTTGATGAGCATGCTTGTATCATGATCAAGGTGCTTCGCGCAAACGGAAGAAAGAGGGTAAAGCGAGAGATGGAGGAGTATAGTAAGACGCAGCACGCACGGAACGACAAGGGGATCCAGTAAGCATGCAGACAAAACAAAGAAGCGACATGATGCTAATAGACACAGTCTCGTCAATGCTGGCCGCGCTGAAGCGAAACACCCGAAGCGCTTCTATCAGTTCTCACTCATCGATCCGATCGATCAGCCGTTCGCGACATTTCGATACTACTACCGCACTTGGGACCAGCTGAGAGATCTGGGCTTGCTCGACGAGGAGTGGAATCGCGCCGGCGAAGAGAACGATTTGTCCATCATTGAGCCCAATGAGACTGAGGCCCACAATACGAAACAAGATAACGGCAGTCACGTCTCGAACAAGGAGTTGATTGCTTCCAGACCTCTGCCGACGGTTCCTCGAAAGAGCGAGTCCTCGTCTTCAACGGCATACCGTCCTCATCCACCATATCCTGTAGATGACTGTCCTGTGCGTACCCCGAGCCCAGTGAGGTCAGTAAGAGAGGGCGAAGGAACACGAGGATCGAAGACAAGGCAGGAGCACACTTTTTCCGCGTCGTCGTTGATGAGCATGGTCGCATGTAGTTTAAAGCGGTGCCGCATACGGGGTTCAGCAGCCGGCAACGATGCGCCCGGCAGTGACACGGCTCGAGGTGCGCCTTGATGGTAGTTGCGAGAGTGAAAGGAGGGAGAGTTCACCAAGTTGGGTGGTTGGTGGTGACCTTGAAACATGGGATGGATGATGCAAGGCACCTGGCGCTGATTGGCTCACACAACCCCGCAGACGACTCCATGCCTGGGGAGCTACCCCAAGCTCCCGTCTCAGCTACATCACGCTGTATATACCTAGCCTTGACGAATACAATATTGGATAAACCCAGACAAATGCCTCCATTGTGTCTATATTGAGTTTGCTCGCCCCTGCTCAGCTGCTGGCTCGCACTGTGTTGCTTCAGCCAACACCATGCACCTCCCCATCGTGCCTGCCGCGGCGCTTCTGGCAAGCGTTGCGCACGCCTCGACTTTGACACCGCCTGTGCTCCCACTGGTGGTGAGAAATCCGTATTTAAGTACATGGCTACAGAATGCGCGCGAGGAGCCCTGGAGCAAGTGGCCGATGTTCTGGACTGGTGCCGAGGTTGGCTTCAGTGTCCTCGCGTCCCTTCCTGATTCGAACGAGGTCTTCCCCCTCCTAGGACGGCCTCACGATTCGCTAGAAGCCGACGGCGAAGAGTTCGTCTCTCCCTGCGCTCGCCAGGTAGACAGTCACAGCTAATAGCGACCGACTCACAGTTATACTATCGCCTACGCGCGATACAAGGGTGCCCAGTATGACGCGTCGACCACAAACCTCACATACTCGATCCGAGTGTCAGACGAGCTCGCCGCGGCAACAGACGTCGACATAACCCTCTCCTTCCTCTCCCCCATTACACCTACATCGACTCTGCGGCAGACGATCCCGGCAGCCTACCTTTCAATACACGTCCAGGGGTCCGTCAATGTCAACATCTACGTCGATGTGAACGGACAATGGGTCAGCGGAAAGCAGGAAAGTCTCATAGAGTGGGGTTTGACCGAGCAGGAAGCGCCAGGGACAAATGACGGCTTGAAAACATGGAGAGTGAAGCGTCAGACTGAGCAGATCTTCACAGAAACAAACGATCAGCCCGAGTGGGGTCAGCTGCACTTCACGGGCCCAGCGCATGTCCGTCATGAGGCCGGTAGCTCTACATTGCTTCGTCAGCGCTTTGCTCGGACTGGGACGCTGCAGAATCTCGTCGACGAAAAGTTCCGGGCCATCATGGAGGACGAGCCAGTGTTTGCTTTTGTCAAGGAATTCAAGGCGAAGAACTCATCGTCTACCTCATCAGCTGCAAGCAGCAGTGTTCTATTCACCATTACCCATATCCAAGATCCAGTCACGCAATATGCGTCAGCTCGAGGTCTTACGTTCATGCGCCCGCTGTGGAAGTCCTGGTTCCCACAGGATAGCAAGCTGATTCAGTTTCATTATCAGGACTTTACCAAGGCCAACGCCCTGGCCCGCAACTACTCGGAGCAACTTCGTGTCGATGCATATCAATCAGGATCTACAAACTACGTAGATATTGTTGCCCTGTCGGCGCGACAAGCTATGGGTGCGACCAGCTTTTCGGGTACACCCGAAAACCCACTGCTGTTCCTGAAAGAGATCTCGTCAAATGGCAACAGCCAAACTGTCGACGTCATCTTTCCTGCATTCCCGTTTTTCCTCTACACTCAACCCAAGTGGCTCGCATACCTCCTTGAACCACTTCTTGAGCATCAGTTGAGTGGCCAGTACCCTAACAAGTATTCCATGCACGATCTTGGGGCTCACTTCCCCAATTTGACTGGTCATGCTGATGGAAGAGATGAATACATGCCGGTTGAAGAGTGCGGGGATATGCTGATCATGGGATTGGCTCTGGTGAATTCTTTGAGCTACAACTCCGATGCTGAGTCTCAGTCCATCTGGTCGACCGTCGGAAATGATGTAGAAACTAGCACTGTCGGCGAGAAACCTTTTGCCTTGGCGCTCGGCGATCACAATGGTGTTGAGTATATCGATGGAAGTCTGGGTGGGGGAACAAAGGGGATCGAGCAGGCGAAGAAGTGGCTTGAGGGCAGCTATGAGCTGTGGAAACAATGGACAGGGTATCTTGTCGAAGACGCGCTCGAACCCCACAACCAACGTAAGTTGCATTCCTGCGACCTGAGTGATTTTCTGTGAGCTGACCCTGTGTCTTCCAGTCTGCACCGATGATTTCGCCGGATGGCTCCCTCTGCAGACCAATCTCGCCCTGAAAGGCATCATTGGTATCAAAGCCTTCAGCGAGCTAGCAGACCTGTTCGACCGACCCGGCGACGCAAAGCACTACCGCAATATATCTGAAACATACATCAAGAAGTGGGAGGAGTACGGCATCTCGCGTGATGGTTCGCATGCGAAACTCGCTTACGACTGGTATGGAAGCTGGACGACGCTGTACTCACTTTATGCCGACGCCGTGCTGTGCTTCCACCCTTCCATCACAAACTCGACGTCGACGTCATCTAACACAGGCTTCTCTTCCGGCAACGAGCCTGCGCAGAAGCCTCTGCTATCAGACCCATCAGTGGCCGGTCGAAGTCCCATAACTTCAGACTTCATTCCCAACCATATCTACAAGATGCAATCGGACTGGTACTCGGCTGTAATGCAGAAATACGGCCTCCCATTGGATAGTCGCCACCTCTACACTAAATCAGACTGGGAGTTCGAAGCCGCCGCTGTTGCGAGCAAAAAAGTGAGGTCAGAGATTTTGGACCGCGTGGCGCTGTGGTTGAATGAGACCGTCACAGATCGCCCGTTTACAGATTTGTATGTTACAGAGGGAGAGGGTGGATTCCCAGGGCCGTGGTTCTTTGCGAGACCAGTGGTTGGAGGGCACTTTGCCTTTTTGACGCTTGAGAGGGCTTGTGGCGGAAGATGAACGAGTTGAGCGGTAGAGTTTGAACGCAGTGAACGAGTTATCGATCACGGACTACTTGGATTATGATGAGACTCGTCGCCCGACATTATACTAAGAAGCATCGGATGTCATAACGTGGTATCAGCCAGGACGTGGCGCCTTATCGGTTACTAGTTCTCATGGACGCAGCACACAATGGATTAAACTTTGGCCTCGCAACCTCTCCATTTGTGACCACATACATCCCTTTCTTTGTTGCATAAGAGAAAAGACTTGAAAGACCTCGGACGCTAGTTTGGGCGAGCGTGGTAGCCAAGCGAATACTGGCGTCTTTGTTCTCACAACAAGGGTTGAAACAAAGGGGGACGGATTCGAGGGGGGTTCGAACGCCTCATATGCTGCTTGTTTTGCTGATACTTCACAAGACACGAAATACAAGCAGCGCATTCTGACGAAATCGTTTCAACTGTAAATCAACAAGCAACATGGTGCTCTATCACCCCGACGGACGAGTTGTGATCGAGCATGAACACTACCTCGAGAACAAAGCATACAAGAGAGCTAAGGACTTTATGTACACAGATCAAATTGAATTCGGCAAAATCCCTGACGTAAAAGAGGAGAAGAAGGGTCAACGCGTCTACATAGTCATTGACGACCAAGAATACCGTACGATGCATGGAACATACAATGATGTGGGAGAAGTCCTACCGCGATTCTCAAGCAGCGAAACTGCAAGATTCCCAGACGGCGGTATTGACAAGGTCACCTTCATGAAGTGCTCTACCCTAGCCGATGAAAAGTTGCGGTACGAGCCATCTGCCCCAGACGTGAGGGTGCCGGTCACGAACCCCCGGCTACATCATGTAGGAGATTACAGTAAATGGAGTGACTTTCAAAGGGATTGGGAGGAGCGGACGCTTTCGATACCGGACACGAAGTATCAGAAAAGTTTTAACCATCAAATGGCTTACATTCGACGACGGGAGATTGAAGAATATATCATACCGTGGCTCAGTAAGATGGAAGGAATAGTTAGAGATTTGGAAGAAATAGAAAAAGATGGGCATGTCAAGGGAAAGCCTAATGAAAGGTCTATTACGAGGGCGCAACTGCCAGAAATCGAAGTGCCTACTGCGCTCCTCGAGAAAATCCACTTGTACAACGCCATGCTGCAATTTGGCCTGCCAAAATTCTCCCAGCAACGCCTGATCGATGCGCTGATCCTTCAGATGTCTCGGATGAGACTCAGTGATTGCCATCTGGAGGTCCTGGAGAACACCGTTGGCCGCTTCCACGGGCGGGCCATGGCCATTCTCGATCCCGTAATCAACCATTTCGTCGGAACATATGCCTTTAGGACCTTGGACGATCGCAGACATCCAGCTCCTGATACAACGGAGGAGATCGTGGCCGAAGCGTCTGCTGGGGATGATTCAGGACCAGAACCACTGTACCCGAACATGAAGAAAGAATTTCTCGACTATTCGACTCTGAATGGGGAGCGACATGACTTTCCGGACGACACAGTTATCGTTCCTCCCCAGTTACCAGTACTGGGTCACTGCATCAAGCACTGGTCTGGAATCAGAAGTAATGGCTCGGTCGCTGCGGCACATAACGGGTACCCGCTGAACGTAGGAAGGCACAGGAAGTATTTCTTGAGGCGGGATTCCGATGTTGAGCATGCGTGCGAAGAGGATGACACTTATCGTTTGAAGGGTAGGAAATGGCAAGGCGGGCTTACGGAAGAGGTTGCGAAGGACGATGAGTGAGTTTAGTGAAGTTGTACACGGTGTCACTTTGAACTTGCTGGTCACTGTATGTATTTCCATTTATGAAGGATACTCCTCTATTTCAACCTTCAGAAGACTGCTCAAGAAGCCCGCACAGCCACCAACCCACCCCAAGCCTCCATTACGCCTTGCGTATAATTCTTTTGTCGAAGCCGGCCCCCGTCATCAGCCGCGGTTGTGGATACAACGCCAACAATTGTCGGTGTCACACCCACGGCAGCGCATGATGAATGGCAGATAGTGTGCACCACAGTCCTGACAATCGGGCCCATCCACACGGAACCAATCATGAACGTGAGGCATGGCGGCTTCGACAGGAGCGCCACGAACGACAGGAGCATCCGGGATCGGACGAGTGAGGTAATCCTCGTCCCACTGCGGACAGGTGCACGTCTTCCATCTCAAGCCACATAGATAACAAAACTCGTGGCTGCAGCGACAGCTATCGTAATTAGTTAGTCTGGATGAATCTGTGTGTGTGTGTGTGTGTGTGTGTGTGTGTGTGTGTGTGTGTGAGCGAGCGGCTTACCTCATGTGGAAACATCCTTGGGCCAGCTCGACCATGTTCCTGCATCTCGTGCATTGCTGCCACTTTCCTCGCTTCGCCGCATCCATGAGAAGCTGCACGTGCGGATCATGTGGACAGAGACCCTCGTGGTTCTTACCCTTGCAGCGGACACACGTCTTGTCCTTGCAGTAGACGCAATTGCCGACTTCAGCCTTGATGTCGTTGGGGCGAATGAACTTGGAACAGTCGGCGTTCGAGCAATACGTTGGGTTTGGCGTCGCCAGCTCTTCGACCTTGAGATCAAAGTCCTTGATGAGCTTCTTCGGGAGCATGGTGCGGCAGATATCTAAGGGAATAGGGACCTTGCAGCAGCGGGGAGGGAATAGCGAGGTGTTGACGATAGCGCTGCTAAAGAGGTCGACGAGGCAGGTGCGGCAGTAGGTGTGCGGCTCGGGCTCGCACCTCAGAGTCAGCGTGTCGTTGCGTAGAACAAGCTCCATGCAAGCGTTGCATTTGATGTGCTGTTTGGAGTTGAGGATTCTGGATTTGGTGTTTGCTGTGGTGTCGGCGGCGGTAGCTGTGCGGATGCCGTTCCGAGGTGCTCGATCAGCGACATCAGGCTCGAAGGCCGACGCGTAAAGCTCCTTTGCCATGTCCCATTGTGCGTCGTCGTCGCAGACGGACTCATCGCAAAGGCTTGCTTCATAATCAGCACAGCGTTGGGCCACAGGGTCGTTCACGGCTAGACCCGCAAGTTGCATAGCAAGCTTGTGATCATCAACCGCCCGCTTCTCCTCCACGATGAGCTTTTGAAAAGCTTTCGCATTTTCGTGCTCATTGGCAAGGATCTTGAGTGCTAGGACTTGGCCCTCCAGTACCTGAAGCTGATGCTGAAGGTCTCGTCGCAGTACCTGGAAGCTCAAGCGAGCATCGCCGTCGGGGATCTCTGTGTCGTCGTAGAGGTTGTCCAGGAGATCGTCAATATCGGCAAGCTGGAGCCGTACGGCAATCAAGGCCGTGTGCGGGTTCATGAACGCAGTGTCCATCGTGGCGGTCGGGTGCTTGTGGTGACTGGCGAGACTGGAAACTCAGAAATTTGTATTCAAACGCAAGCCGTTTGTTCGCACTAGGTTATAATTACGTCAAGTTAATGAAGCTCCGAATCTGGAAGGCAGGTGAAAGCAAAAGTGAGAACAGGTATCGTGACTTTTGCGTGCTCCCGACAATCAGGCCTGGATTTTCGCATCATCCAGCATCTCTGCGAACAACACATCTGACTAGAAGAGAGATCCGTAAAGATGGAAGTCGGGCGTTACCTTCGCCGTACTTAGGCATGGTGAATGTCGTTGTTCAGCTCAACCAGACATTGCGCACTTATGGTGCGACTGCAAATGGCGTCCAGGGTGCAAGCAAGTTGGTATACATGTAGGCATCGTTATGCACGGTGAAAAGAGTACTGTCTCGTGTTAGTAGATATTATACTCTGCTAGAGATGTATCCAGGGGCCACTTACCTCTGCTACAGTCAATTGTTCTGGCAGCACATGATAACATCTCAAATATTGTGCAGGACTGACACACTCACTAGGATAGAGAGTACTCACTCGGCCCAATGGGATTCATCGTTACGCGCAGTATGATTTCCGTGCCAGAGAAAGCAGAGTGTTCACCATCATCGTTAAGAGGGAGTGAACCAGGTTTCGAGATGTCTGTCAGCTATCCACGTGGACATAGGAATTTGGTGATAGGTGTGATGTTTCCTTCAATTCATATGATGAGTTTGCTGATCAGGCAACTAGGTTCTGCTGACCTGGAAGGAGGCCAATGCTTCAGAAACACGGTGTCCGTCACGTTCCTTCAGTACTGACAACAGTCTTGAATGAAGTTTCTAGTCTGTAAAGATCTTCTATCTGGCATGATGTCGTGTAGCTACCTGAATGGAGAAGCTAAAGGAAGTACGAGAGAGGCCGCCTCCTCACAGCCCCTGACAACAAGGATAAGCAATTGGAAAAGCGAATCAGCCGTCGCCCGTATGCGGAAAATTAGTTGCCGGCATAGGATAAAATTTATTGTTGGCGTGCGTGGCGGGTGTCAAAACACGAGGCCCAGCGCTTGGTCGTGCGGGCCCTGTGTAACCTTCCCGAGCGGGGAGCCGCATCCTGACATTCGCACCTTCCGCCCGTTACCTTCACACATGACTGTCGCCGCACAATTCGATTTGAACTATGTGGTATTTGACATTTCAACCGGCAGCAGCATCGACTTTGAATTTCATGTCAATGTATTGATGGACCCCACGTCGAGGGCCACCAGATAATGGTCGATATCGAACAGCGACAAGAAAGCGAGGTACGCGAATCACGAGTGAACATCCTTATCATTGAGCGGCATGGTGGCGTAATACGGTCAGCCCCGAGCCTTACTGTAGGGCTTGTTACCCCTGAATCTCAAACGTGGTCAGTCAGTCGACAGCTACCACTCATCGCTCGCGTATTCTGTATATTCCAACTCCCCAGCGATGATACGTCTACCTTTCATGATTCTGGGACACGACAGTCTGGGGATGCCACGACACTATCGCCAGGGCTGAGACTAGCACCGGGAACCGGGATGAATTGCTAGAGAGGGATCGGCACAGGCCCCTTTTCACGCGAGCTGCTGTGCGCTAACGAAAGCTTGTTTTTACGCCTCAAACGCCCTAATACCATGCATCCACGAACAGTCTCCTTTGCTAGATCTCGCCAATGCAGGAACGTGCATGCTCACGCGGGTGGATCGAAAAGTTGTTCGTGTAATCATTCGGCCCCCTGCCTAACGCTGGTGCTCGCATCTTAGCTACCCTTCGGTGCACTCAACAAGGCCTGAAACGCCCCGTCTCAACGATTTAGAGCCATGCCGGCCACATCAAGCATACGCACTAGCTTAGCTACGGATGACAGCCTAGGCAACTAACGGCGCTGCCAATCGAGAGGCGCCGCTGTTGTGGAAGTGTCAGGCACATCTTGCATTCAGGTACCACCGGTTCATCGTCTCGAGTCGTGTGTACAATGAAGCTACAACACGAATGGACGATCAATATCCCAAACAAGATAAAGCAACGTGCAGAAGCAACAAATCCCCTGCATATCTCGCACAAATGAGCATGACGTTAACATGCTGCAGTGGTGGCTTTTGTTTATCTCCTTCAGCGGCTGATACGGGGCGTCAGTGCTTGAGAAGCATGGAGTCGGCCCAAAAGCAAAGCAATACCTCGCTTCTTACCATGCACGGTTCCCACTTGTCCTAGGATGGAGGAGTGAAACTTTCATACTTCCCCGTTGCGGTTTGGATCTTACCTGTTGCGGGCAATATCAACAGCGTTGGCGCCGACATACAATTTCCTCTGCGGTATGGCTCACTATTTCGTATCGGGAGATCCACATCCAAACTTAGCAGACCGGTGTACTGCACGGTTCACATCATCCTGCGAGATTCGATCGTCCCCTATAGATATGAGTTGTGCCCTGTCTGCCAGCATCTTCAGTTGATACCGACCCAGTCACTCGTTTCTTTCTTGGTCGTCGTTGCAGTCTTTTGCTTCTTAATATCAAATATCCAATTGCTGCCATCATGGTAGCGTACGCTCCTTATGTTGCCGCTACGGCGTCCTTGTCGTCTGTCTACCACGCAGTCACCCCTTCTGAGTTCAACACTGCCGCCGTCTGCCAGGTCGTAACTGCCACTGTCACCGAATACGCGACTGCAAGGCCTACAACCAACCCTCATGGACATGGAGGTCCTTACTACAACCCCTACAATGATGTGCCGCTGCCTTTCGAGTGGCCAGGCAAGCCATCCGCGGGTGAGACTTACGCTCCCCCGCAGCCTTCAACACCGTATTCGTACGGTGGGCCAGCAAAGGACAAGTATGAAGAGCCATGCTGGGTCCCCAAGGGCACAGATAAGCTCACTCCTGGCCTTCCCAAGGGCGAGCAGTGCGGCAACTCGCAGTGGGGCGAAATCGATTGTCCTCATCTCCCAGTCGGTGGGCTTCCAGGCGGCTCTCCCTACCCTACCGGCTCTGGATCTCATGGGTACCCTCCTTACCCCACTGCTTCTGGATACCCACACAACTCGGCAAACGCTACTAAATCGTATCCTTATGGTACTACTGGTACACCGACGGCCGATCCTCTTTGCCCGACCATGCCTGATACCGGTGTCACCCGTACTTATCAGCTACACGTGGCCTACCAGACAATCGCTCCTGATGGTGTGACCAGGAACGGCTTGACCATCAACGGCCAGTTTCCAGGCCCCCTGGTTGAAGCCAATTGGTACGTGACGATCCGCATGCTACGTGAACACTCACTGATAACATCTTAGGGGAGATTGGATCAAGCTCGAAGTCACGAACGATCTCACGGACGAAGGCACGACGATTCACGCGCACGGGTTGTTCCAGAAGGAGACTTCTTGGTACGATGGTGTGCCCGCTGTTGCTCAGTGCCCCATCACGCCCAACGGTGGAACTTCTGAGATGCTCTTCCGTGCTGACCGATATGGATCTTCGTGGTACCACAGTGAGTCTTTGCACATGGCTGGGGAGGCAGCTCTTGCTAACACTGGACAGGCCACTACAGCGCGCAGTACTCGGGTGGTGCTCATGGACCGTTGGTCATCTATGGGCCTAAACATGAAGAATACGACATCGATATCGGCCCGATCATCGTCGAAGACTGGTTCCACGCTGACTACTACTCGCTCGTCAACAACACGATGCAAGGCTCGTTCCCACCTTCAAACAACAACCTGATCAACGGACGCATGAACTACCCGTGTGCCAACACCACGCTGCCGTGTACTGCGAACGCTGGTGTTTCCAAGTTCCAGTTCCAGTCTGGAAAGAAGCACCTTCTCCGTCTGATCAACGCTGGCGCTGAGGGCAACCAGAAGTTCAGCATTGATGGCCATCAGCTCAAGGTTATCGCCCTTGACTTCATCCCTATCGAGCCGTACACGACCAACGTCGTCACCCTTGCGGTGGGTCAGCGCTCTGATGTTATTGTCGAGGCAATCGGCAAGCCGAGCGACGCCTTTTGGATGCGCTCCCAGCTTGCTCAGGGCTTCCGCTGCACTCTCACCGACGGTGTCTCACCCAACGCTGTTGCAGCAGTGTACTACGAGGATGCAGACACTGATTCAGTCCCAGCCACTACTTCAGATGTGACCCCGGAGCAACTTGCCATCTGCAAGAACGATGAGCTGACCGTCGGGGCCCCACTGTGCAAAGTCCCTCTGCCAACACCGGACCACACCGAGCGCATCGACTTCGACTTCAAGTCAAACGGCACTAACTTTGTCTGGTATCTCAACAACAGCACCTACCGCGGCGACTACAATGAGCCCACGCTGCTGAAAGCTAAGCGCGGTGAGACAGACTACAAGCCTGAGTGGAACGTCTACCATTTTCCCGGCGCGCAGCACGTTCGAATCCACCTGGTCAACCACGCCATGGTTGGAGGCCATCCTATGCACTTGCACGGTCATGACTTCCACGTTCTCGCTGAAGGCTTTGGTGATTGGGATGGTACTGTCGTCAACGCGGACAACACTCAACGCAGGGACGTGCACCAGCTCCAGAACGCGCGCAATACCACTGGTACCGTCGAACCCTCCTTCATGGTTCTGCAATTCGAGCAGGACAACCCGGGTGCATGGCCGCTGCATTGCCATCTTGCCTGGCACGTTAGCGGAGGCTTGTTCATGCAGGTCTTGGAGCGCCCCGAGGAGATTATGAAGCAGGACTTTGACGCGGATGTCTTCGAGTTGTGTGATATTTGGGATGCTTATACTGCTTCCAACCCGCCGAATCAGATCGACTCGGGGTTGTAAGGGATTCGTTGAGGGTGTTGTAATGGGAGGTGTGACTGTCGGGTGGGGAAGGTGCCGCGCCATGTTAATACATATTTGTACGAATACTTAATAGGCATAATGCTCTTCGGCGTTAAACATGCGAAGAAGGGGTTTTGCGCACAAACTGTAGGAGCCTACTTCCGCCTTATAACATGGCGAGTCTTCAAGGTGCGTGACATTGAAAACGAACTCCTGAATGGTAGAAATATCTTGATTCAATTAAAACCCATCAATGGCGAAGATGTGCACAGGGAGGACTGGCTCACAGTATGTGACTGAGTGGTAAGGTGTTGCCTCCGACTTGGTCAAATGCGCTTACTCTATGACGTCAATTTAGGCCCTAGCAAATCCGTACACATGCGGAGAGGCTGCAAGGCTGGCATCGTTGAGCGTTGCACCAATCGACTCCAAGGATAAATTCTTGTGCTATTCTTATTTGTCTGAGCATGCGTTAGACTCTTATACACCAGGTGACTGGGTAGGATTGCGCGGCATGCATACGCTGATCTGATTAGCACACGCGATACTGCCTTAATTAGGAACGGCTGCGGTTGGCCTAAAACCTCTACCCTTATTACCCCAGCCGGCCGCGTAGAAAATCGACAATCAGAGAAGGCAGCATAATATCTTACTTGATGTACACCATGTCAGGCCAACGGAGTCTCAAAATCCTGCTTACAGGCGGAGCTCGTGGAATCGGTCGCGGTCTCTTCCGGAACTTCCTGGCATCCGGGCACGAAGTCATCATCCTAGATTCGAACGTAGAGGAGCTGGAGCATGTCAAGACACGAGCTCAACAATGGCCCGGTGGAAAGCAAGGGAGCTGGCAGGCACTCCACTGTGATTTGAGTAAACGTGCGGACATTAAGTCTGCAATAGCAACGGTCAAGGAAAGATTTGGTGGTCAATTGGATGTGCTCATCAACAACGCCTTCCCAACCACGCTCTCCTTGTCAGAAGATCGACGGATGGAAGCTGAAGGCGACGAAATCGAGACAGAGTGGGATTTGAAAATTGCTATTGGTCTCACAGCACCCTTCATCCTCAGCCGCCTCTGCATCCCACTCCTTGCAGCTGGTAAATCGACACCGAATTCGCCAGGCACCATCATAAACATCTCCTCGACACGTGCGTACCAGTCCGAGTCAGACCACGAAGCATATTCCACCGCCAAAGCTGGACTCCTCGGACTCACGCAGTCGATGTCTGTCTCGCTCGGACATCGCCACAAGATTCGGGTAAACGCCATCATCCCTGGTTGGATACATGTACTCAACGAGTCCAAAGAGGGCGATGAGGGTTTAGTCGAATGGGAAATGGGGCTTACAAAGGAGGATACTGAATGGCATCCAGCAGGTAGGGTTGGCAAGGTGGAAGATATTGCAAGAGCTGTGGATTATTTGGTAGGCAGTGAGTTCGTCACGGGTCAGGAGGTGGTTGTTGACGGTGGGGTGGGAAGAAAGATGGTCTACCCAGAGTAGATACTCGAAGATGCTGAGTGTTGTTTGAATGAATTACTTGCGAACACTGTCAGCGTTGTTCGAAGGCCGTCCGGCCAGATCCGAATGAGTATCGGCGTGCGTTCGGTGCAATACAATTTTTTTGCGCCACCAACTGTCCCGCCTAGCTCAGCTATTTCCCTACCTTCACGAGGCGCTACTGAGGGCGCCTATGCTTATCACCTGAATCTCCGGTTTGGTTCACGAAGTTTCTAAACTTCGTGAGAGCGCATAGAGGTTGCAGGGTTGGAGAAGGACAAATACAAAAGGTCCCAATCTCATTGTCTATTAACGACTCAAACATACATGCATTTCAACGAAGGCCTCAGCTTTGCGAACTGCTCTTTTTTGAGATTTTAGCAGAAATCACGAAGATTTTGAACCTGGTAGCGATCATACAAATGACGTTTCGGTGTGCCCCACTTTGGTGTTTCGACACACCGCACCCACCAGGCAAGCACGATCGCGACCAGCAATGCATCTCAACAACAACTTGGCAACCATCGACACGAATTTCTAATGATAGCTCTCCTTCTATGTCACTGGCTAGCTCTGCGCTGTATGCTAGTAGCGATGCGCATGCGGCCTCCATGACCGCATTTTCATACAACTCCACATGTGGCATGCGTCTTATCTGGATTTACGGTGGCTTAAATTGCAGAGGAGACGTTCATCTAAGCTTGACTGAAGGCCGACATTACTGCATGTATGCGAAATAAGCCAGCGCCTCCCAGCAAAATGGCGATCCAAGACCTCGAACAGATACTACCCGTGAAGGTCCGCAGTGTTAGACCAAAACCGAAGCTGTTGTTCAGTCTTGTTGACAGGGACACAAGCGATGCATCAGAAGCACTGGGCCACCATCATAACGAGATGGTTCGTCAACGTGCCAGCGTTCAAGTGGTAAGACAAGCCAAGGCCCCTGCAATTCCAAAGAAATCTCGCCTCGGCCAGAACCAAACTGCCACTATTCCACTATGGGCGCCCTCTCCAGGCACAGCATTTCATCCACCAACCAGACCACTATGTGGCTTGCCTGTCAGATCCCTAGCCTAGACCCACAGGGCTGTTCATGATCCGAAAGAGCTGCTTTTGGTATAGGCAAGCTTTCTTGGTTCATCTATCTGCTTGTTGTTCGAGAAACGCAGCGCCCTTGGCGCAACAGTCGAGATTTGGCCGGTGGTAAACGAAACGACTTACCACGCAAAGCTAACCACAAATCGGCTTGATAGAATTAGCTCTCCCCTAGACGTTGAGATATAAGATCGCAGTCCCGTTGGGTTTCAAACGGTAACGCAGCTGTGCTGGACATTCTTTCATTCCTAACTTGAACGCTCATTTTTTTTTTTTGAACTCAGTCACTCTTTTTGTCACTCTTTAGCACGATGAAGACCATCGCTGTTCTTTCCGCCATGACGGCACTCGCCCACGGGCACGCGATTTGGCAACAATTATGGAAGAACGGGGAGGACCTCGAGAGCACATGCGCTCGACTACCAGCATCCAACAGCCCCATTGAGGACTACACGAGCACCGCTCTGCAATGTCAGCCGATCAACGTATCATTGTATTCTCCACGCTAACCTATGGCTAGGCAATGTAAATCCCGCCGCCGCGAGCGGGGAAATGTGGTTTCGCAGCCGGTGACACGTGAGCCTTTCATTCACCCATCGCCAGATGCTCAGGTTCTAACTATATTCGAAAAGGATAACCATAGAAATGCACCAGCACAACACCCGACTATGCACCGAGGAAGGCATTGGAGGCGCTCACTGGGGACCTGTCCTCGCATACATGAGCAAGGTCGACGACGCTTCCACGGCAGATGGTTCAAGCGAGTTTTTCAAAGTCTACCAGAACGCCTGGAAGAAGAACCCCGATGCCACTCAAGGAGACAATGACTACTGGGGAACAAAGGACATGAACTACAACTGTACGTGGGGTTTTCTCTAACTCGCACTTTGTGTGTCTGACCTTTCACAGGTGGCAAGCTTGACTTCACGATTCCTGCGGATATCGCGCCTGGCGATTACCTGCTGAGGGCCGAGGCCATCGCCCTCCACGCTGCCAGCGCTTCAGGTGGTGCTCAGCACTATGTTACTTGCTACCAACTCACTGTCACTGGAAGCGGAACACTGGTTCCCAAGGGCGTCACTTTCCCCGAAGCTTACTCGAAGACTGGTTCTGGCCTCGGTTTCTCCATTCATGCTGACCTCTCTGACTACCCTGTTCCCGGTCCTGAACTCATTGCTGGCGGTACGGAGGCAACTCCTCAACTCCTTACTTTCGGTGAGATCTCTGGTGCTCCTCCGGTCGCTACAGGTGGCGCATCTGCCTCTGCCTCTACCGCTTCTTCCGCTACATCGTCTCAGGCTCTCGCTTCCAGCAGCGCAATTGCTGTGGCTGTCTCCTCCAGGGTCGCCATTCCCGTGGCCACTTCAACCGAGGCCCTTCCTATCACAGACGCCGCATCTACATCTGCTCTACCCCCTCTATCCGTCCCCTACCCCATCAGCAACACCACTGCTAAGCCCACTGCCACTGGCGCACCTGTTGTGTCCAGCTCCACATTGACACCTGCTGTTATCTCTGATAGCTACAGCGCCGCACCGGCCCCTGTTGTCCCTACCACCTTCGCCACTCTCGTCCGCCCTACGCCCAGCGATTCTGCTACCGTATCCGTTAAGGAGTACTACCAGTGTGGCGGTTCGGGCTTCAAGGGTGCTACCACCTGCGCAGAAGGTCTTGAATGCAAGGAGTGGAACCCTTACTACTCTCAGTGCGTCAAGCCAGAAGCGACTAAGCCAGGTCCTAGCAAGGGCACCATGCCTGCTTCCGCTGCTCCCTCGAAGACGGCAACCGCCCCGGCTGAAGCAGAGCCTACTGTCGTCGACCCTGTTGACACCGAGTCGAAGCCTGTTGCGACCGCGACCGCTATCGCAACCGTGACCGCTCCCTCGGCACCAGAGGCAACCCAACCACCAGCTGAGACCGAGCCTGCTGAGAAGACATACACGCTTGAGACATTTATTGCTTTCCTCGAGCAAGAGGCTGGCACTGAGACTGCGGCCAAGCTCCGCCGCATGATTGAGGCTCTTCAGTACTAGAGGCGTACGGGCACATAGCAGAAGGCCTTTTCGTCTGCTTGTGCGTCACAACGTGACACATGTATATATGTATTTTCCCTCCTCGAAGGAGTTTTTCAATTCTTGTAGCAATTTTCAGCAATGACACTTTTCACGGCCGAGATTGGTCACGATATTTCATGCTTTTCACACATCATACTCACTAACTACATATCATGAAGCTATATTTTGACAGTCATCAACGTTATGAAGCATCGCAGTCGGTTTTCATTCACTGTGGGGTCGGCTCCCGTCCCACTGTTTGCACCTTCCTCAAACCAGCCGCACGTGCCACCCGCACTTTCTATAACGACCCCACTGCGCTTCTGCAAGCTCTCCGCCACCACCAACCAGTCTTGACACCACCACAACATGTCAAGACGCGGGGACAACCTTCCCGCATGGACGCCGAGGGGTCCCAGGGCCTCTCAAGGACGCGAAGGTGGAGGAGCGCGAGGTGGGCGCGGAGGAGCAGGGTGCGGAGGAGGAGGCCGCGGAGGAGGCAGCCGGGCTGCCCAGGATACTACGTCTTCGGCTGGTGGCAGCCGTGGACGTGGTGGACAGGCTACACGCGGTGCACGCGGTGGTCGAGGTGGGATTGACCAACGGCGTCAGGACGACATTCCCGCCGCAAGGGAGCCTGAGCCGCGGTTCATGGAACGACCAAACCCGGAAACAGACCCGGACATGTTCTACCCTCCACGTGTCCCGGGTTGGATGGATCAGGTCGACCTCCCAGAGGAAGCAGGGTACTCCTACCGGCACGCCAAGTGCCCAAACTGCTTCCAATTGAAGGTGCAGCCGCACGAGGACAGGGAGTGCGCATTATCGTGCGCTACTTGTGGCAAGTCCCACACAGGAAAGGTAATTCATCTAACGCGCTTGATTTATAACGATCGTTGCTAAATTTGACGCAGTTCTGTCCCGCCCGCTGGATGTGCTGGGGCTGGTACAAGGCGACGGCCTGGCGGAAGCCGTTCGAGGGCGAGATCAGGTACGTTCGTCCGTCCGAGGAGGATCTGCCCGTGCTTCGCAGGTTTGATCCAGGCTTCTTCAACAAGGTGATGCCCATCAAGGAGCACCACTCCCTCAAGAGGAAGCGGGAGGCTGAAGACGAGGTGGAGGAGCTGGACGTCCCGAGCCTCAAGCGGAAGTACCTCGAGGCGTCAAGGGTTTCCGAGGTGAAGCAGGTGCTGGCCGCGCAGGCTATCCACCACAAACAGGAAAACATCCGCACCCTCACGCGTGAGCGGGAGGCCGCGGAGGACCGGAACAAGGAGCAAGCCGAGCAGCTGAGGCAGGCACATGCTCAAATACGGGACCTCCAGGCCGAAATCGTACGCCTGAGCGGTCGATTGCGGGAGCAAATACTGGAGGGGCCTCATCCTACGGAAAGCAGTGAGGAAGAGCTCCCGTATCAGCCAATCAAGGTCGACTCAGAGGAGTAGTGGCCTCGAGCCTTCGCCCTGCGTAGCCGGGCGGACCACAATTCAGATTCTCAAGTCGTCGCCCCGGGTTGCCGGCGGGATAACACTTTCGATCGTCGAGTCGTCGCCCCGGGTAGCCGGTGGGATGGCGAAGTTGTTACCCCGGGTAGCCGGCGGGACAACAATTGGGATGGTGAAGCGCTGCCCTGCATAGCCAGGCGGGCGACGATTGGAGACTCGAAGCCACTATCCTGCATAGACAGGCGGGCGAGGATCACAATGATTGGTGACTGAAGGACGTCGTTTTGGGTGGCCAACAATCACTCGTTCGAGCAGTTCTACTTTGTAATTAGTTTAATGATATCACCTCAATCATCAGTGCTGGCTTGCTTATGACATGATTATGGTGACAGTTGACGCTAACATATAGCCATGCACGACTTTAACAAGGACTTAGAGACAAGAACTATGACAAGAACGATGAAAAGAGAGATTCTTTGGTCTCGCTAAGAGAGCACCAAGGCCGCATGCGCGTGAACCCAAGTCTTGAATGAAGAGAGCTGTCACAGAGAGAGCTACCTGAGGGGGAGGCAATTGATATGTTAGAAAGAACGCATAGGACAAGCATGATGAATGGACGTAGATGACGTGGGAGATTTGGCGGAGGATCAGGTCGAGTCTCGGTCCATAATTCTCCAGTATTTCGACCATGCCCGATACCCTGGACGCCTCCGCGGTCTCATTAGCTTGGAGCGCTGCAGCCCTGGCTCCACATTGTCTGCTCCAGCCCTCGACATCACAAGCTTCAGGACATGTTCCTACGCTCACCGGGAGGAGCTTTAGCTGGCTCTAGAGTCGTTGAAGGGGCGGATGGGGTGGTTGGCAGGAGTGGACTCTGGCGGGCGAGGGATGATGAAGTCTGACGCGGAAGCGAGATTGGCCGTGCTTAGTTAACTACCGGCAACACATCCGATTGCACAGCAGGTACGAGCCGCTAGGCAACTTAATTTTGACCACATCAGGGACATCCTCTCTCTTCTTTGTCGCTTTCTCAATGATCAATATCCCGTCGAAATGTGCATACCAAATAAAATTGATACCCTTGCCTTACTAAGTCCCTTTCGTGTTTTTGTGAATAAGACGGTGGTTTCCGTTGTGTCGACATTATACGTACATCACGACACGTCATTTGTGTCCACAGGAAGGTTCTCACATGTTACAACCCTTCTCAGGTATGTTCAGAAGATGGCAAGCAATACGATCACGAAGAGAATGAATTGAAATCTTGGGTATCTAATCTGGAAAGAGGCGGCTGATGAAAGTACTACCCTGAGCTAATGAAGATCTTTACTGGCTACCCAGCGCAGATCAGGGTACTACCCCGAGCTTACCAATATCTTTACTGGCTACCCAGCGCTGATTGTGGTACCCCGAGCTTACCGATATCTTTACTGGCTACCCAGCGCAGATTGTGGTAGTACCCCAAGCCAACGTCTCGACTGGCTGCCCAGCGCAGACGGCTTGTTGCTCCGACAGACAAACATTGCAGCCAATGTTGGACTGTCTTAAGGGTACAGGCGGAGAGCATACGAAGCAACCTCGATGACTACTCCTCAGAAGCCATCTTCGATGAGGTCCTCCATAGTATGCCTCCTCTTCGCCTCTTCCTCCTCCGCCTTTCCCTTCTCATCATTTTCCCTCTTCTCCTCCTTCCTCCCAAATGGAAGAGTCAGGTCGAAAGACTCCTTCGAACAATCGGGCGCCGTGTGGGTAAAGGTAATGCCCACCTCCCCTATCGCGGAGGCAGTCGTGATCTCTAAGCTGGACATACGGCTACCCGCAGCTCCAGACTCAAGCAAACCAGCAGGGCTATGGTCGCGCGACCCACTGTTGTCCGTGCCGGCGGTATTGCGATTCGAAGGCCGGAACCGCAATCTGCCTCCTTTGATATCCCGCCTGGACACGGGCAGGGAGGTCCGTTAGACGTAGCCCATGATCCCTAAGGAGACTGTCTACCTCCGCGATGTAGCTCGCGCCCTCCAGGTATTGGGCGACCTGGCTCTCGGTTGGCCCTACATCAAATAAGCCCACGACACCCATTTATTCATCTATACATACCTGCTCGTCTAAGCGTAAGCGCTGCCATGCTCCTGGTTAGGTCGTTGGCGGGACTTTGTCCTGCCATGGCGGCGTCGTTGAGGATGTGGGCAAAAGGTGAGCCCGCCGCAGCAAGTGAGTCTTAAATGGAGCTGCGTGGGCCCGTGCCCGCCCCCCCCCCTCACACCCAATCTAAGATTTTGGTACAAGTGATGGCCTGTAGTGCGCTTATTCTGTCAATAGTAATGCGGCTTCCATGGCCTCTGACATGGGTCGGATGACGACAGCCCTTGCGATGTTGATCAGAGCAGACCGGCTGAATGATTATGTTTCCCATGCTTATTACAGCCTTCAAGGAGATGATAACACAATAAGCGGTTGGAACATACAACAATACGAGAAACGCGCTGTAATTGATCAGATCTATAGTCAAACCATTCCCAACATTCCCAAGACCGCAACCACCAGAAAGCTCACAAGGCATTACTCCCTTATCCAGTATCCTACCTCCTCCCATGCCTTGCCAGGTCTCAACCCGGCTGGCAGAGGTAGGAAGCCGATGGTCGTCGTACCGTCATCCGACAGCAAGACTGCACATGGCCTTGGGTCAGCCTTCCGCCCGGCTTTTCCCCCCATACGCGCGCACGTCGCGCATGCCTCCTTCGCCTCGTTGGCATCCTTGAAGCTCCCGGTAGTCTGCTTCCCAATGACCCTCGTCAGAATGCAGACCTTGGCCATCACGCCCATCGAATCCCACCTCTGCATTCGATCCTTGTTGCTCTGTATGGGTAGCAGCAACTCCTCGACGAGCCTCTGCTTCACGGTAGAGGGCACAGCCGCACCTCGAACCCACTCCCCTCCCACACGCAGCGCCACGGGCATTCCGCGATCGTCAGCGCGTCCTGATTCTTGCTCAAGGAAGCCCGAATCGGTAGACGGCAACGGCGTCGTGTTACCGCCTGCAGATGCCTGCGAGGAACGGCCCCGTTGGATTTGCGGACCAAGGGACGGTACATCAAGGTCCCTCGTGTGGCCATCGATTCGACCAGACTCTGTGTCGTCACTTTGCACATATACCCGCGAAAGGTGACGGAGACCTCTGTATCCAGGCACAGCAACCTGTGGCGGGTATCTGTTCCTTGCACCTCCCAGCAACCTGACATCTGAATGCTCCTCCGTTTCCTGGAGGTTGTACAGGTCCCTCACGGCATCCCGCGTTGGAAATCTTTGAAGACCAGTCACAGCCACCTGCGCCTGGTCTCTATTACTTGCACCTGCCACAGCACCCTGTGGCTGGTAACCGCCCATATCCATGGCCATGTATCCACCCCGTGCAGACGACTGCGAAGGATGCTGTTCACCCCTGGGACCTGACCTTTGCATCTCGCCAGTATCAAGACCTATCGGAGGATACGGCGTGTGCGAGTAGTCCCGGTCATAGTCGAGAAGCCGAATACGCTTGCTAGACCTATTGGTCAGGTCCACTTCCGTTGCCTCTTGTCCGGCAGTCTGTGAGAATTAGCTATGCTTCGGTCCTGTGTGCTGTCCACTATACCTCGACCGGACGTGTGCGATACGCAGCAAGGAACTCCCGCGCTCCTGCAACGCTATCGCCCTGTGGAGCCGGCATAGCCAGTGTGGCTGCCACCCTTCGCTCCAGTTCACCGCCATCGTCCTGCGGTGCCGCTTGTTTCACGGCATCCAGCCGCGCCTGGTCACGCCTGCGTTGAGCTTCTTCGAAAGTCGCAAGCTCCATGACCTTGTGTGGAGGTGTTGTGAGGGTTGGAGGCTCAATTTTCCGCGAGCGTGTACTCTCCTCTCTGACCCCGCTTCCATCTAGGCAGGAACGAGCAAGCACTGACTCCGAGAACCACATATACGTGTTTACGGGCCTCGCCGCGTCTTGAGGAGAGACCTGCGTCCCAAGAATGCACTGGTAAGATTGCCCTCAAGTAATCTAGCGCTTCTTATCATCACCATTATGAAGAGCCGTGGTGGATACAAAGTGCTTAGAACCTAACACGGTCATGTCCATGTAGAGGCTAGGAAGCAGACACAGCTCAATAGATACGAGCTCACTCTAAGATTTGTTTCTGAACTGTGCTATAATCTACTGACGGGCTTCTGCTGTGAGACCGTGTTGCTGGGTCGTGACTTCCCAGCTCGTTAAGCGAGGGCTGGTAGCTATACACCTCTGCCGGTTGGAGTTCATCCCACTCCTCACACACGACCCTCACCATGGCGCCACGAAAGCGCGCCGTGACAACGCGCGAGTTCAAGGATCGGGCAGACCTGGAGCTGGCCGTGTGGAGGGCTGAGGCAAAATATGACCTCACCCAATTCGTTGAGGACGGGGATCTCGCGGACCTGGAGATCCAGGAGGCGGAAGCCAAGATCCAGAGGTGTGATGCGGAGCTCAAACGCATCAAGGACCGTGACCCGACCCACCCCTTGGTCCGTCGCGAGGAGCAAGCCAGGATGAGGCTCGCGACGGTCAACCTGGTCAAGGAGGAACGGGAGGCTCAGAAGAAGAGACGGGAGGAGTGGGAGGCTGAGAAGAGGCAACGGGAAGCCTCCCAGGTTGAGCTTCAGAGTAAGTTCCGATGTTTCTGCCTTATCACTGCAATGCTGACCGATTCGTAGGCCAAGTTGAGGTCGGATCAGTTGAGTATGATTCGCTCAAACGGGATCTTAGCCACGTGCAGCGAGATCTTGAACACTCGCAGCGGCAGTTTCAGGAACTGCGTCGATTGTGCTCGGATCTCCACCAGGTCATTGACGGCTCGAGTGCCAACGAGCAGCCACGGACCGGCTTGAAAGAGCTCCAGCAGTATGCGGGCTCGCTCGGACTGAAAGCAAAGGCGGTGGAGTACCACGCTCTGAGCTTATGGGTGGAAGGCTGCGGAGGGAAGAAGACCCTCATCGAGAAGGCGGCCCAGGCTGAGACTGTGGCACCTTTGTTACGAATTGTCGGTGAGCCAGGGCAGCTTGACTCACTGACCGCGCTGCTTGTTAAAGAGGGTACTCTAAACAAGCTTCTGGAGAAGGTGACCCAGGCTGAGACTGTGGCACCTTTGTTACGAATGGTCGGTGAGCAAGGGCAACTTGACTCGCTGATTGCATTGCTCAGCAAGGAGGGTCTGCAGAACCTCCAGGACAAGGTGGCCCAGGTTGATACTGTGGCACCTTTGTTACGAATGGTCGGTGAGCAAGGGCAACTTGACTCCCTGATTGCATTGCTCGGCAAGGAGGGTCTGCAGAACCTCCAGGACAAGGTGGCCCAGGTTGATACTGTGGCACCTTTGTTGCGAAACGTCAGTGCACCAGGGCAGCTTGGTGCACTGGCTGTTTTGCTCAACAAGGAGGGCGGGCTGGAGAATCTCTCCAAAGCGGTTTCAGATGCCACCAAGGCGCGGTCGCTCTTGGAGCACAAGGGAGGCATCGAGGGACTCGAGCAGCTGGTAGGCGAGGCCCAATTTGCGAGGTCTCTGGTGGATGACCATGGTCCGCCGGAGGTACTGTACTCTGTCTATAATATCGTGCATCAGCTAATTATCATTTGTAGGACTTGAAGACCACGCTCAAACAGGCAGCAAAGCTGAAAGACCTAGCTCATCTAGGGGATCTGGTCAATCTCTCAAACGTCAATTTTGTGGACGTTGAGTCCCATCGCGCATGGCTCGAGATGACCAATAGGCTCATTCGCGACGGAGGCGGTACGGTGGATGCCGTAAGGCAAAACCTTGTAGACCTCCAGAAGTTCAAGAGAGAGATGGTCCATGTTGCTAACCAGATCTTGACTCACTACGAGGCACATGAAGACCTAGGAAACGTGCTGTATGAGGGCTACCAGGAGGGCCTGGCTGATGGCAAGGTGAGCGAACACGTCAAGCTCGCGCTCGAAGGGGCAAGGACTCTGAGGGAGAGGTTCGAAGAGTCGTGCGAAGCTGCACTTGAGCATGCTAAGGGCCACAGCCTGTGGCGGGAAAAGCATGCCGCATTACTCGATCGAATCGAGCAATACGAAAAAGACCTCCGCCAAAAGGGGGAGGCAATCCAAATGTACAAAGAGCACATCACGCGGTCTGAACAGACGCGGAATTGATGTCTTCAGTGCACCTGGTGTGCTGATGCCGTGCAACGGTGCTGGCAACATGGAAAAGCAATCAATCGCTGGTGGCAGTGAGATCATTGACGCTGTAATACGCTGGCTGCAGCGTTTATGGCAATATGGAAGGGAATGATTCGCTGGTGGCAGTGAGATCATTGACGCCATAGGACGCTGGTTGTAGCGTTTGCGGCAACATAGAAGGGTAATGATAAGCTGGTGGCAGTGAGATCATTTACGGTGGAGGACGCTATAAGACGCTGGCTGCAACGTTTATGGCAACATGGAAGGGGAATGATCCCACTGGTGGCAGTGAGATTATTCCAGTGCCAGAAGATCATGAATGAGGCTAGCATCTGATAATAGCTCACCCTGTTGGGATTCATGAAGTTTCTGGTGCCTAACTGTACGCTTGTTTAGTGGCCATGGTGGAGACAAGTGTTCGACGCTCACTCGTATTGCTGTTAATGTGCATGTGGGGAGATAGCTGCTAATGTTTTCGAATCCGCCCCTAGACGAGGTACCTAAAGCCCTTCATCATCCTCTGCCCTTCCTCCACACTAACACCTTCCGTCCGAGCAGTCTGCTCCGCAACATCCCCATGCACGACCCACGCATCCACACCGTCATCGAGCCTCTTGTTCAAGCGCACCAAGATGACCTTGAACACCCAGCACCCGACAATCGTCACGCCAAACATAGCAGTGACGACTCCGTAGCTCTTCCTGAAGCCGTTGTCCGACATGTTCCACACATACGACCCCGCAATGTTGCCGAGCTGCGAGAACGCGTTGATCATCGCGATGGCAACAGCGCGCTTCGCTGGCGGGCGGGGGAACGACGACGAGATCCAGCTGTAGAAGACGATGAAGCCCGCGTACGCCGAGGCTTGCAGGAAGAGCGCTACGTAGCGTGCTGCGGTGTTTTCTGTCGACATGGAGATGATGAATCCGACTAGTCCGCCGATAATGGGGCCTACAATGTGCCAGAAGCGCTCTTGCTGTCGGTCTGCATGCCACGCGTTGATCAACGAGACGACACAGGCGAAAGCCCACGGGGGCGCCGACATGAGCAGAGTGGTGATGTATCCGAAGCCAAGAGTCTTGGTGAGGGTAGGGAAGAAAGCGTTGAAGGATAGGCCCACGACGTATGCCGTGAAGGTCAGCATCATGACGTAAATCTTGGTGTCTTTAATTGCCATCATTAGGCCTGCAAAAGGCGACTGCTCGGCTGAGTCCTCGTCTGCTTCGCCCACATCCTCAGTCATGCGCAGTACCGCAACGGCTCGTTCTTCCTCGGTGAAGCCCCGCGCGTTGTGCGGAAGATCGGGCAAGATGAAGGCAGCTGAGATGGCAATGACCATTGTCGCCGCGCCCTCGATCCAATACAGCCATCTCCACGCGCGATGTCCAAGCACGCCCTCCATGTTGGATAGCACAGCTGCTCCGACGAGCGACGAGAAGGCGTTGGAGATGAGATTGCCGCAGAAGAGAATTGCATTGCGAAGTGTCAGTTCGCGCCTCGTGTACCACTTCGACAGGATCAGCAGGGCGCCGGGGAGGAAAGCTGCTTCTACGAAGCCGATGAAGAAGCGAATTGCGACCATGCCTTCGAAGTTCTTGGTGTTGCCCGAGAGCGTGGAGATCATGCCCCAGATGAGCATGACGATGGAGATGTAGAGCGACGGCCGGGGGATGCGATTGATGATCATATTCGACGGCACTTGGCAGAGGATATAGCCTACGTATACTACAGATTGTTAGAATTAATTTCTCATATGCAGGCTGGAGACATACGAATACTCAAGCATGTTGCGTACTGCGTGTTGTTGATATTGAGGTCCTCCTGAAGTCCGCCAAGACGAGCAGCAGCAATATTGTTCCTGTCGAGATCTGAACATCAAGAACGAAGTCAGCGTATGTTGCTTATCTTTGTGTCATCGAATATACTGACAGTTCATAATGTAGATGAGGACAAACAAACTACATCGTGCGTCCAATTTGCGCTTCAACTTCTTCTCCACCTGCGCTCTCCTCTCCGGACTCATGCTGGCGGCCAGTCCCGTTGGCTTCTTGTGATGCTCGACACTCTGAGGCGCATCCTCAAGTTCGATATCCTTGTAGTCTTGGGAAGCCATATTGTCGGTACTCTCAATTGGCAACCATGGAAATCGTCAAAACAACACGACTAAGCGATTGGGGTTCATCCTTATATTTATCGTAGCAATCGGCCCCTGCAACTCTAGGCGCAGAAGCCGACTCCAGAAGTCCCCGCTGTGGGATCTGCACGCCCTGCCGCACAGTACAACCCTATCGTTACATCATTGTTGAGATGCGTGGTATCCCTGGCACTCTAAATTTTCCTACGCCGTGGGCCAAGGTATCATCAACGGTGCTGTTACCGAATTCAGTAAACCGCGGACTGTGGGGTAATACGACAACGTATTAAGCGCGTGCGCATCTCTTGGGTCAAGCTTCTTGGCCCGGGGATTTAGCAGCGCGAAAAAATGGTGCTCCGCGTGGAGGTGTTGGGGCAGTCGGCAAATGGAAACGGCTTCGGTTCGTTGGTCAGATGCCGGTGGTTGGGAAAGTACCCGCATCCGATGTGAGCAGATCCTCGTGCGATAACGCGGTTTCCAACGGAGGCGCGCTTTAAGTTTTAAGCCGCATCTTCTGTGCATGCGACTAACGACTTCGTCCCGCCTTGCTAGGCAGCGGTAAGGAATGGACGGCAGGTTTGGCGTGTTCCTCGAGGTACTCGTAGGGTGTGATTCGTCGGCTTTTTGAGTCCACCCCACACTCGCTCCGAGCATTGGGGCGGCATCTCCAACTTCGTCTGCTCATGAGTCGCAAGTGCATGAGCTTTCGCAGGCTAGAACATGGAAAGTGTGAGGCAGGCATGATTTATCGGGAAATATCGTGATGGTTGGACGCCTTGTGGAGGTTGAAGATGGAAGTTGCAGCACATGGTGCCTTCCTCGCGAACCACATCAGTTCAACAACATTTCTAGGCTCAACATATTCCACTGAGTATGTTACTTGAGTACTTAGCTGGATCCTAGTAGCCCGCTGCCCCAACCTTTCTGCGCAATGGACATGGAGAAGCTTGTTTGTACCTCTTCCATGGATACAAGGAGGACCTTCCCAGCGTGACCGCAGGCTATAGGATTGCCTGTCGGGTACCGAAGGAACTGGGAGGACAAGTCCAACTCTTACACAAGACTATGATGGTTACAAGTATGTTTCAGACCCAATCTGACAACACCAATCGTGATTACGAGGAAATCAAATACCAGCATTCTCACATTCAATGATATGATTTCCCCAACCCACCTCACTACTCCACATAAAAAACCTCCTCCGTTTGCCCCCACCACCCAGGCCCATCCTTACTCCCCACCGCGCCCTCAACCGGACTCTCCTGCATCCCATCCGTCATGCGCCACCACTCTTGAACTTTCGGGTTCGCAGCCATGCGCGCCATGTCCTCGTCGAACGAACTGCCAACGTACTTGAAGGAGGCGAAGAGCGTGGGGCGAGGGGGAGAGCGAGAGGAAGATGGAGTCTGTTGGGGGAGTTAGGATTTGTGTGAGGGAGGGATAGTTGAGGTTCGTGTGTAAGTATGGGGAAGAAGCGAGCGTGCTGCGAGGGGGGGATGGAGGTTTGGGGACAGACGAGGAGGAGGAAAGGACACACAGTCTTTGATGTTTGAATCCTTGATCTGCTCTAGCACTTCCGGCCACACAGCTGCATGACACTTCTTATACTCTTCAATGCATTCTTCTCTCAGATACAGCCATTGGCCGATGCGGCGGGGCCCTTGGTTTGTCGACGCCATACTTGCAAAGATGAGTAGGCAATGGATTGATTAGAGTGAGAAATTTGGTAAAGCGGGAGATCTGATGTAGCTGTTGTGGAGGGGTAGCTATAGCTATAGCTTTGGAAGAAGCTCCGTCGGACGGTGATATACCGAGGTGCGGATAGGCCTAGGCCGAATAGTTGCACTGATCTCGTGGGGAATTGAAGCTCAGCCGAACATAATGATCTTGTTGCAAGACCTGTGGCCTCTAAATGATAGAAACAATCATGGAGCATGGTTACGGGATGGTCATAGATAAGCGTTCAATATTATGGAATATATCAAAAGTACATGATGGTATCTACGCACACAATTCTCATCCTGCCAGTCAGAAAAGGCCTGAAATTTTCCGTACGCTGTCAAAGATCGCGGTACCAAACGAGATCAACATCCTGCGACCCTCAACAACTCCTACACTGCATACGCAGCTCTTTTTGCTTTCGGTCATCACTTCTGCGCTTTCACAACGGCTCATAGTCGGCGCTTGTATCCCCAACCCAGCCATACCACAGCGCAATGACAGCATTCGCCACTACCCACACACTCGCATAGCCCACCGCACCAGTCACTTCGGCACCGTTGAGCGCCATGCATCTCTGCACGGTGTTCACAAACAGAAACGCGTTCAAAATGCCAGTCTGCTGGATAAGTGTGCGCGTCCGCTTGCTGAAGTTCCACACGTTCTGCTTAACAGTCTGCGGCAGCGTCGCAGTCGAGGGATCAAATGTTTGAGCAGGCGTAGCGGTACCGGAAGGGGGCTGCGCGGCCATGGATGGGTTGAGGAGGAACTCTTTCGCTGCGTACCCGGCGGTGAAGATCTTGCCAATGATGCTGACAGGCGTTTCAAGGTGCGCGTACTCGAGAGTTGGAATATCGAAGAACTGCACCAGGAACAAGTTCAAGACGCCGGTCTTCAAGCCCGCCCAGAGCACGACGACGTATACGCCCGTAGCCAGCAGCGAGTTGGAGAGCTGTACCTGGAAGCTGTTGAGCAGGAAGCGGTTGCGCAACGAGACATTGGCGTTGTGGACGACGGATCGCGGGCGCAACAAGTACGTGGGGAGAGCAATTGACAGGACTTCAATGTTCATGTGCGCTGCAACGGTGAGGGTCGAGATGTCGTAGTACGTGGTCAGGAGGTACGCGTATGGCGCGTGTGTGAGGACTGTCAGCGCGGAGACGTCGAAGACTGCAATCGTTAGCTGTGAGCTTTGCGACAGAAGGACGTTATCTTACAGTCGTAGTTGAAGTACCACGTCATCCAGATGGTCAAAATGCGCATTCCCAAGCGCGCGGCCGGCGAGTAAACGGACACCAGATCATCCTCATGCGGAACCTTGCTGACAGCCCCAAGCTCTGGGGGAAGGAAGTTGGACACGAACGACCAGAGCGCAGTGTTGATACACAGGTTGAGGACGACCAGGATGGGCACGCGCAGGACGGAAGGAAGGCGCGATCGTACTGGGGTGTGAGTGTGCGTGACAACCGCCGGCTCTGCGCGGTCGGTGAGCTTTGTTGGCGCCATACCGCAAGTAATGGTAGAAGAGAAAGCGACGAGATAGGGCCCGGTAGAGAACGTGTGCGCAGTGCGGAGCAGAGGATGCGCGCCTCGAGTGGACAGCTTGTGTGTGGTGGCAGAAGCTTGGCCGCGATTTGTTGTTTTGTCGTCATAGTGGATCACCCGCTTTAGCCAGGGCAACCGCGTCCGTGCACAGACTTACAACAATGCGTCTTCACTCACAGTGAACGTTTACCTCATCTCGAGATGGAGAGTATAACATCTCTATTGACAAATATTCGCACCATTTAAGCATTTTCTTGAGCTTCGCGACTTCGTGAGCTGGTCTTCTCTTGACTAGAATGCGCCTCTACAGATGAAGCGATGGAGAGGCTGTCTACATGCTTCGAGCACATTATCTCTTATAGTCAGTCTGCTTTACTTCACAGACCATTCGATGAATCTACATTAAACATTGCCATGTCCGGGACTCGCTCTGCGAACACTGACTCATTTTCTACGTATTTCTTCCTTTGCCTCGCTCTTTCCACTACTATTGTCAAATTTGCACATACGCCCTCAACAACGCCATCTACTAATGTTATGTACGAAGATACACAAGGCGACGTCTTGTGTGACGTTGGTGCTTCGCTTCTACGATCTCGGTGAGACGTGATATTGTTTGCGGAAGAATATGGCGGATGACTTGCACAGCGCCCGCTCAAGACATGTATCAGATTTCAAGTTACACTGCGGCGGTTGTCAACTCGAAGGCATCTCGAGTTGAGCAAGGGAGCTCACGAACTTTTTCTCTCTCGCTCGCAAAGCTCTTTCTGGCAGTGAAGTCAGTCAGATTGGTCGCTTTCACGGATGCGCCACGGCGTAGTGCCCACTCACTCTGTATTGTTTACTTTCACTTCTCCAAGCTCCCCGATCGTCAAACAGTTAAGCCCATGCCCCGCACCATTCTACGTTCTCTTGAATCCACTTCCGTGTTTGTGCTTTTCCTCACCTCGTTCCTGTCACCCGTGTCTCATCACCTCGACTACACACCTGCAAGATGTCAACACACTTCCGCCCGCGGCCACCTACAGCCACACCGTCCAGCCCCACCCGCCCATCAACAGCGCGCTCTACCGTCCGAGCAGTCACACCTTCGCCGTCGGATAGCTTCAACAAGGTCTTTCGAATGCAGTTTCCGAGCAGTCCCATGCACGGGAAATTGAAGAGTGAGAGCTATGCTCCAGTTCACAATGAGGATTTCAGCGGCAGTAATCATAGTAAGATAGACGAAGAAGAGGTGGGGAGGTATATTCTCGGTGCCAACGATGTTCTAGGACCTGGTCTCCAGCGCGGCGGCCTCGCATCGGGAAGATCATCACCTATGAAAGCGCGGTCGCGCTCGCAGTCGCCTAAGAAGCGTCCATATTCGACTCCTACAGAGTTGCGACGGCGCCCAGATCTGTCTGCACAGCACCGAGATCCACGAGAAGAGCTAGAAAAGCAAGGCGAGGCAGGCGGCAATGAAGATGCAGAGGGTTCCGTTGTTGACCAGGAAGAAACCGGCGATTGGCCTTCCACACCAACTCCTGTTTCCCGCTCACAACGACAAACCGCATATATGCCCCTCGGTACACCGCTCCGCCTCTTCAAGCAGGAGTTAGAGCCCGACCATGAAAACACGCGCGCTCGTCCCCGCCAAGTGACCGCCAACGCCAGCACCACACAGCAAACACCTCCCTTCACCCTCCCTCAACCACAGCAGAGTCCGACACACCTCACCCCCGCCCTACCTCTCAACCAGCCCCTTCCACGTAAACAACATGCTACCAACGACCCATCGCGTCACGTCTCAGTCTCCGCACTATCCAACATGTCAGGCGGAACCGCAACGTCGAAGCGCAGCATCTTCAGCACGCCCGGCCGCGACGAGCTCGAGCGCAAGAAGGCGCTGGTGGAAGCGGACGAAGGGCCGTTTGCAAGGGCAGTCAGCATGCAGGATCTGCAGCAGAGGAGGCGCAGGGTCAGTGAGGGGAATGCAGTGGCGGTGGTGAGTGGGGGTGGAGAAGGGCAGGAAGGAAAGGGCGCGAGGGTGAAGAAGAGGGGTTGTGGTTGGGTAGTAGAGAGGGAGTGGTGCAGTGTTATGTGAGGAGAGGAGAGACATTGGGAGGCTTGTGGTTTCGGACTCGGGGCACCAACTTGGCATCTACAAGGTGACTGGCAGTACGACACCGTTCACTTTCGCGTCACTGTGACGACCGACGAGGACAACGGGGAGGAAGTCATGGACGCGGACGCGGGGCAGTTTATGCTAATGATGTGATATCAACGACAAATGGCTTGCATGGAATTAATCGAAAGTACCCGGGATGTGATCCGGTATGCCCTTCAGCCTAGATACCTACTCAGCTCCAATTATGCATTCCAGTCATGTACCATTTGACATCGTCTCCAACTTCCGTCTGGCATATCTTGAAAATTGTAGAAAAAAGGTGAGCGCACTAGATCCCTACGCCCAAAGCCGTATATTCGAAAGATTCGCCAACGATCAGCCGAATTTGAGCCAAGAGACAAGTACAGAACCTGGGCAGCCCAGGGCTGGTGCCGTCGCGAGTAGCCATAGCGGGAGTCCAATAGCCTCAGCAGCTGCACGAGCTTCATTTGTGTCAACGGTGGGAACCCCGGGCGCGCACGCGGCTTCGCTGTCTTCGCAGGAAATCGTGTGTTCATCAGGAAGCTGATAGATCATAGACAGGACGACCGAGGCAGGAATAGCCGGTCTATTCAATTACGCTTCGCCGCAGTCGTGAGATTAGACCAGCCATCTTGGAATTGGGATCAAGAAAATTGTGGGTGATTGAAGGTTGCCATGCCGCCCACCATGAAAAGGCAACGAAACGTGATCGATAAAGGTAGCATGCAGAACCAGAGCATCCGTCGGAATTGCCCTTTGAATTCTGGAGTTGCAAGCCCACCTTCCTGAGTGGTGAAACAATCGGCGTGCAGAGGTGTTGTATCAACAAGATGGTGGTGGCGCGGGAAGGGCAATCAAGGCAAATGGATTAGTCTAAGTATTATTATGACCGGAAATGAGATGGAAACTAATTGCGCTTCTTAGACGCTGACTCTGCGGCGATATCGAGGCCTTGAAGGAGATCAGAGCCGAAGACGAGAGTCATATATGCTGGGAAGACGACCCAAAGACCACTGCAGGATACGTTAGAATACAGAACTCAAGAAACGAAGAAAAGCTGGCAAGGGTAGAGAACTTACTTCATGATACCATAGAAGAAGAGGAGAGTAAGCCAGTCGTTGTGTCGGACGTTCGCAAAGTCAGAGTAGTACTCGTTGAAATCTGTCTCTGTCAGTTTCTTGCCCTTGATTCAGATCCTGAACTCCATGTGCACTCACAGTACAAAACAGTCTTGCTAAGCGTCATAACCGCCGCGGCGAATCCAATGACCAAGGCGCGATTCCCCGTCTTGCCGCGCACCTTCCTGCCTCCAGCGAACCATGCGCCAACACCCTCTCCCACTTGCAACCCCGTTCCACTAGCCGCGGGAACACCGTGGTTGTAGACGATCATAGCATAGAGTCCGTACAAGACAAGCTCAACGGCATTTAAGACGCCTTGCGCGCCACCGAAGCCGTCCTTGTTTTCCCATCCAGGCTTCCCGTAGACGTGATCAATCGAAGCATAGATCTCATACGGCTTCCAGAGCGGCCATTGAAGTGCGCCTCCCTCCATGGTATGCGGGCGAAGCAGGATGTACAGGGAATCCCACAGCACGAGGGGTATCGACACCGCAAGCCATAGAAGGGTAAGGTTGGACGCCGTGTGGCACCATGTGGTCTCGCCAATCTCAGAGGGCGAGGGAGGGGCGGCCACGGCGATGGTGTCGGAGACTGCGCGTCTGGCGAGGGACTTGGAGGGCGACGAATTGACATCCAGGAAGCCTGGAGGCGCGGGCGATGCAGTGCGCGACGCTCTCTTGGTAGGCGAGGGCTCTGTGGCGGGGAAGTTGCCGCGGGGGTGTTGGCGTGTGGCGACCATGTTTATAAGATCTGAAGTCAGGAGTTCGAGGTAGCCCAAGAAGTCCAAGAAAAATCCACTCAAAGGCGAGGATCGCGCAACCAGCAGGTAAGTTCTCGGTGTTGTTTTGATGTTGTGAGAGGTGGGACGGAAAGCCAGCGGGGAGGGTCTTCGGGACCTACTTAACCGGCGGTAGACTAAACCAGAGATAGAAGGAGGTGATCCATGGAGACCAATCAGAGTGACAGAGTTCCTGACGTTGTTTCCATTGGTTGAGGGTTCAGCATTTTCCATCCTGTGGTACGAACAAGTTGTTATGATCATTTGGTCACCTGGGCACCATATTATGGAATGAAAGGCAACGCGGCGTTGGGAAGCATAGAGCCGGACGTCCCTCCATGACAGACCATAGGTCGATATCGTTTTGGCTTCCAAAATGCGGGACTCAAACATCACTCGCTGCTCAGACTCGTGTGCTTGCTGTTCAGAATTAGCCAGAACACCAGTGCGTACCTGGATGTCAGAGGGAAAGGCGGCAACATAACCGTGGTCATCTCCTTGGACATTACATATGTCAAGCAGCGGCGTGACAGAGGTTCTGCAGAGGACTGATACTCAACCATAGCCAACTTAGGATCACGGGAACCATGCTGAGGAATAAGATTAGATTCAGTGCCTTGTACCTGTAGATGAATCTATACACTAGACTTTGTCATCTGGCCGATGATCCTACCAGGCGAAACGACCAGAAACCACGAGGTGTGGTGCAAATATCATTGACGACTAGTGGTGCAGACAACCGATTTCATATATCGACCAAGCAGACTATTGAAACTCTCGTGAGGTTGGAGAAGTTCCTCGTAACCTCACTTCATGTTCTGCTTCCCCTGTACGGCTTAGTATTGGTTTGCACGCATCAATCGAATAAAAGCACACGAGTCCAGACAATCATTTTCGTATTGCAGCTACTCATTTTGTTTTCGGTATATGACTAAAAGCCTTGAAATTTCTGTACTTGAAGCGCGTTTGTTATGAATGAAAGTCGAATCGAGGTTGCTGTCGCTCATATGGTACTTTGAACAATCGCATAGTACTTGTTAAGGACAGGCGTCGAAGCGAAGGTCGTCATCGTGATTGTTTCCCCGTTACAATAATTTCTGTACAACAGTCAGCACGGATATGTTATGCAGCCAAGACGACGCAGGAGAGCTGCTGGTCTGAGCTGGGGTTGGCTGATGTCGACGTACATTTTCCGCAAGTGCAAGCACCCGCCGCGCAGCCGCAGTCGGCGCACGTGCATCCAGAGTTTCCGCAGCCTCCCATGTTGATAATGTTGTGCGTTTGGAAGTTTAGTTCGTGTGCTTGAAGAGGTTGAAGAAGTGAGTGATGTCTGTTACTTTGCTTGTTGCCGTTGCTGAAGAAGAGGTTGAGGGGCAGAGCGGGGCACGCCTTTTATCTCTAAACCCGCCGATGACCAACTGTTTTCGGCGACTGCCCATGTGACGCGCCGATAGCCGCACTTACCACAGGGCTCCCGCAGAGCTCCCACAGGGATTCGTATCTTGTTTGCTATTTAGGCGGGTCGGACACTTCTGGAGCCGAATCAGACGACGGGGTATTGCGCTTAGAGACTGGTGAGACAGTAAAGCGAATGAGATGTCGTCGCTGAATTATTGGCAGACGCGTTATCCCCTGTTTGAGCAAGTTTCGTGGGACGGGTGTGTGAGCTCTGGTGGGTTAGACGTGGCCGACTTACTGCATGCGGCATGGAGGGGTGTAAGTGATGCCGAGAGAAATGCTATCCAGTCCGTTACAGCGAGTGTTATTCGAGAACGTGCAGGTTGAAACAGGAGGATGACGTCGGCCTCGCGGTAGACCTAATTCTGTAAGTGAGAATGCGAGATTAGTATGGGACGGAAGACGTTCGAAGTTGAGTGCCAAAACTACCCGGTCTCCACGAGGACATATCTTTGACACAGTTTCCACGGAATTGTCAATACATTTACAAATGGAGGATATCTTTCTGCCAGAGCTTACGTACCACGGCCTCCCATGATCCTAACCCGCATAACCGATGCCCCAGAATCGAGCTGAGTGACAGCCTCCTACGTTGTGTTTGTGGGGTTGCAGACATGCCTGCTCGCCACATTGGCGGTGGCCGCATAGGTGCTCGGTTGATGGTCGACCGAGGCTAGATTACACCTCTCCTCCCCATATTATCCAGATCAATAACCTCCTCTTCCACCTCCATCTCGGGTACATGCTTCCCCTTTGCGTTCTTGCCGCCTTTTGCGCCGCCTTTACTGCTTACACTCCCTCTCTTCCCCTCCTTGACAGTGCTATCATCATCCTCGTCGTTGTCGCCAAACAAGAAACCCTTGCCCTTCATTCGCCTCTTTTCGTCAGACGAGAATGTCGAGTGTGCTGTGCCAGAAGCGAAGTTTGAAGATGCTGAGTCTTCGCTGAGCATCCACGAGAAGTTCGATGATGTCAGATGTGGCCGAGAGCGGGGAGAAAGGTTTGTTGGTAGTTGTGATGACGGTACCAGACCCTGAGCCGGCGGTGAAGTTGGACGTGGGCTGAGAGGAGGGGATTTGGTAGAACTGGTCGTTGCCAAACGGGCACGGTCGGACGCCGCGCTTATGGTTACTGGGGGTATACTAGACGTTCGCTCTGGAGACACAGGCGACTGTGGCTGTGAAGAAGTGAGAGTTGCCGCTGCCTTTGCAGTCGCTACTTGCTCTGTAATCTCCTCTACTGGAAGAGGCAAGGTCGCGTCGTCAAGATAAACCTGCACAAACTGCACCTTGGCGATAGCAAGACTAAGTGCCTCCATAGCCTCTTTTCGTTTATCGTCGTCGTTGTCCGTCTGTTGCTGCTCATTGCGCTCCCTATGATATTCCCAAAGATCGCCTACGGCAGTTTCCAACATCTTTGCCAGACTCTTGTTCCTCTTGTCAAGCTCTTCAATCTTTCTCATCGCATTGCCAGAATGCAAACGCTCTATACCTGGTCTTGGGTTGGACTGTGCAGGTTTTCGAAATTCTCTCCCACCAGACCTGGGAGTTGTTTGGCCTGAGTTGGTCCCGGACTGATAAGCTTCTACATTTTTCCGCACTTCACCTACAGCATCGCGGAGAGCTTTGCCAACGCCCCACTGAGATCCGCGTTCCAAGACATTCTTCGCAGCGCCTTGGAGCAGCGCCTCGATTCCACCGCCTTGTTGACTGACAAAACTTCTTGGTGATCCTAGACTATGTCGTGTGCGGCTTGAGGCGAAGGACGGCGACGGCGACGGATCACGGATTATCGATGCCGCCTCTGGCTCGATCACCGGTGCTTGCTTCCCGTATCGCGAGATGATTTCGGCGCCGCCTTGTGGCGTCAGATGGTCGCGGAGATACAATGCATCCTTGATGAGAGTGTATGCGGGTCCTGGTGGCTCGGGATATCTCAGCAACAATGCAAAGGCCTCGTTGGTATCCGCTGCAATCAGCTCCCAGCGAATCCGCAATAACATGGCTATTGAGATCATATCAACCAGTTCTAATGACGGATCGATAGCAAACAGTGCGTCCCACATGTCGAAGACAGAGTCGAGGGGGAATTCACGTCCAAAGAGCAAACGTATCCAACGTCTACATCCAATTAGTAAAGTTTAAACACCGGCAATGGGTACTCACAGCAGGAATATCTGAGGGACAATCTCAAGTTTCGTAAGGTGAGCAAAAAGCTCTGGGTCAGCTTTGGGCAGGCACTTCTCAAAGATTTTGGAACTTCGAGCAAGCATAGGTGTATCCTTCGTTGCTGAGCCCGTGTCTGCGGGCGCGTAGAATGACTTGGCCGTTTGCATAATGAGCGAAAACAAGGTATGGGTGTCGTGCTCAATGTATCTTGAATCCAGCATGTCCGTGAGTGTGCGGTCAGTGGGGCCTGCCTTCGCACTGCTTGTGTCTATAGCGTCTCTTTCCACAACCCAAAGCAGCGGGGCAAGTATTTCGTGCATACCCTGTCGGTACCCTATGTCTGGATGCATCTTGCACCAGACGAATAATATATCCAACATCATATTCTGAGTCGCGGGCTGCCGGAAGTATACATTGTCGGGCATGCATCGCTCGATGTCTTGGTAGATTTCGGCACGCAGGTCTTCGTCTGCTCGAAGGGCTGCCCATGGAGACTTTCAACACTTAGTACTGGTCAACATTCGATATTCGAATTGGCGCGGCCGTTTGGGAGTTGTATGTACCTCGTCGATCTCGCTTAATGGGTCTACGGAAGACTCAAATTCGTCCGGGTGCTGTATCGCACGTAGGTAGTGTGTGCGCAAGGCATCGTAGGTCTTGCGAGCATGGGCGAGGTGGGATGGCCATGACGAGCGGTCGAGGGTTTTGAACACGAGGAAGATCTGGCCCGACGATAAGCTTGAAGTTGATGATGGAAGGGCTGTATTCATCATACCTTCCAGCAAACAGATCGAAGCCCTGCGGTGACCTGGGGCTCCTTGTGTGAAGATACATGGATCTTCAAGTCGGTCAAAGAGTGGAAGTCGTCCAGTTGACACCAGCATTTCCTACAGTATGTCAGCAATGCCCTAATATTTGAGCGGCCTGGGTGCGCACTCAGCCTCGGATACGGATCGCATAGCGGTGAGCGGTAGAAATTTACGAGTGCATTTGAGGGGAGCAAGTACCTTGATGGTAGCTTGGTCTATCTCGATACTACGCCGCAGGACGTGGGGGCATGCAGCGGGCCTAACGTGTACCGAGGCACATCACGTGGGTTCAAGGTTGGAATTTTGATGGTAAATACGTATTGTTCTACCGACCAGGTCATTCTTGCACGTTGTAATAGGTCCTGGAAGTAAGTTCCTCGGACAGACAAGAGGTATTCGATGGGGAATAGTCAAGACACGACGTCACCGCCACAGCCCAAGAACTCATGCTTAGCGTCAACGTTCAGCCGCAAATCTATCGCATACCTACTTGATAACTGTACTTGCACCTAGTTACATGCTTCGAACCAGACTTTGCAAGCATCTAGACCAACTTGGTCACATCAACTAATGCAACCTTCTCTACTTGGCCTTGCAAGTGTAAGCCTTTTCCCAAAGTTCCGCGTCTGGTCGCGTAAGGGGGCTTCAGATGAGATACATCTCATTTCCCTTTCCGATAAGCTCTGGAACATGGACCCAACTCAGATGCTATCAATCATGATGTTGATGTCGCGGATCAGAAGAATGCATTTGTGCCTGTGTCGTGTGAAGGTAAATCAGGGTGGAATCTCACGGAGAGGACTAATTGCCCTGGCTACCAAACATGTCGTCTTGGTATCTGTAATCAGTCTCGCTGAGACGGCACAGCATTCCTCTGACCTTCTATGACCAGCCTGTCTACAAGACCGGGTGCCAGTATCTCTTGCCGGAAACGCTCCTGCTGGAGCAGCTCTAGTGCGCGGAGCGTCGGGCCAGGATGACTGCGGGCACATGATCAGCAGGCGGTCTGCAGTAGACAGCGTGCCGTGCGTGAACTTACTGTAGGAACTTGGCGTACTTGGGCTGCTTGAAATACTGCAGGTAGCTGAGATAGGCGACAAACTCAGGCTTGTCGAGCGTCTTCTGCTGCGCCAGGTAATTGAGATAGACGGGGTTCGCAAGGCACTGCACAAACTAGACGCGTTGTTAATGAAAACAGGGCCCATGACGTCGCGTAAGGGGGATGCGGACCTCTAGTTCAAGCTCGAAGCGCGTGTAACCTCCGTAGCCGGGGACGTCAGCGCGTTTCTGGGAGGGTGGTTGAGCCATGGTGGGAGTCGGTATGGGCAGTTGGCTGCAGATGTCGCTGTGAAGGAGCAGCACGCTTGGGCCGTGCAAAGGTCAGCCTTGAGGCTGAAGGAAATCAGCAGGTTCAGGGTCTTCCCCGCAATTGTGAAAGGTCGGCATCGGCCGCTATGCCGGATGGGGGGCGTTGTGTGGAAGTCGCCCGCACGCCGGTTTGATGAGGTTTGATGAGTGTGGTGGCGGGCCGCGTCTTCGTGTTTACGTCTGAGAGTGCATGTCTCTCTTCTACGGCTGTCGAGGGCCCCCGAGGCCACATAGGCAAGCAGAGAGCGGCCGAATTCCGATGCTGGAGAGGAGCAAGCGACGGGCGCATCGGAGAGTAAGCGTTAGCCTGCCCTTTGCGATGAGACCCCACAGGCCGCTGCAGGGGCGCACTGCGCTTTATTTCACTCGGCCGGACGGTGTGTTTACGAGCCTTTGGTCACGAGGTCGTGACCACCCGTGCTAATACCGGCAAGCTGCTCGAATCACAGAGCCAAAGCGGAGCCACCAAAACACGAGGCCGCTCGCCAGCTCTGCTCAAAAGGTTCGAGCCGCTCCTGCGTCCACAGGCCGACGGCGCGACAGGGACCACCCATACTCTCTCCTGCCCTTCATCACCTCGCCCGGCCTCTGCCTCTCGTGCCTCTCTCTCCTCTGCTCTCGCTCCCTCGCCCTCAGTCGCCGCGTTGCTGCTCGGCTCGGCGTGGCATAGGTATTCACTAGACGCTTGCATAGACTAACGCTCCTCGAAACACAACACGGTCCATCCCATCCTCGCCGCCCCGCCTGCTAAGTCTAACCCTCCGCGGCGTGCAGGGGACCGCCATTCTCAGTGCAAACCACACCAATACCTACCATCATCAACCAGCTTCGCCAGTCTTAATTGCGCCTCTTTTTCTATTGCTGCACACGCGAGCGGCGCAGGAACAGGATTGGCCCCAGTGCGCGTCACCAGCACGACTTGCGCAGAACAGGCTTGCCGTTCCCCTGGCACCCGCGTGTGATTGGGCGCTCGAGCAGGGTTGTGGACAGCGGCAGCATCATGTTTGCAGAGCCGTCAATGCCAGGTAACGCCCCTTGATCGCCTGTTTCACTGTGCGTTGGGCTGTGACGAAACCGGGCCATTTGCTGATAGTCTTTTTCTTATCTACAGAACGACGGCCGTCGCCAGGCCTGACGCTAAACCTCTCCTCCAACAACCCATTCCGCAACAGAGCCACGTCGCCCGGCCTGCCCTCGCCCCTCCCCGCCAGTGCGAACCGCGACAGCTCCGGCAGCAGGCCCATGTCGCGCAATCCCTTTCTGTCGACCTTCGAGGCCGAGTTCAACAAGGAGGCGTCCAAGGACTTGGTCGACATGTCCGCCACCATGAAGGACTCCCCCAAAAAGGCCACCTTTGGCACTGCCGCCGAAGAGTTGTTTGTACGTTCTGACCCCCGACCGCCTGGGTGAGGGTGACGGTTGCCAACGCCAGCCGCGTCGCACAAGCTGCACCCTCACTGCTCGCCAGGAACACACATGATGCACTCCTCAGACTCAGCGAGGACGCGACATGGAGCGATTCCAGCGTTTCGTGGGCCAATTCGCTGACTATCCTACTCTTTTACAGAACAACCTCACTCTTGAAGACGCCGGCAAGCAGCGCGCTGCACAGCGACCCGCCCCCAACCGCAGCGGCACCGATCCCCGCTTCGGCCATCGCCCATCACGCTCAGAGGAGGAGAGAGAGAAGATGCGCGGACAGCAGCGTGGGCCACCGCGGCCACGAGGCCCGCCAGGCTCACGTCCGCCACGGGCGGGCAGCCCTGAGCGTCGTGAGCATCGACGCCTGCGGCGCAACTCCGAGTCTTCGATGATTGACAAGGGTTCTCTAGATCCAAACGAAGAGCGCAGGCGCAGGGAGCGTCGTAAGGAGCGTGAAGAGCGTGGCGACAAATCCAAGGACGGCAAGTCGACCCAGAAGCGTGTACGAAGGCCCCAAGGTCTCGACCTCATCGACAAACTGGATGTGACTGGCATCTACGGACCGAGTATGATCCACCACGACGGACCATATGACGCCGTCCAGCCCCACCGTAATCGAAAGAAAGACCAGCGCGCCCCCATGCACGCCTTCCCAGTAGGCTCAGCCAACAATTCGCTTGGTGGTTCAGGGCCACTGAACTCGAAGATCGATCTAGACAGGATTCACGGCAGGGGCGCTGAAGGCTTCTCGGACTATGGACAATTGCCCGAGCGCCCCGACCGCGAGTTGCCGAAGCCGCGACCCGAGACAGTATTCAGTGCAAAGGGCCGAGAGGACATTATGCATGGCGATCAGACCCATGGGCTTGGAACCTCCACGTTCCTCGAAGGCGCCCCGGCATCACGCAAGGCCATTGAGCAGGAGACTGAGAACCAGCAGCGCGCCTTGCAAGAGGGTGGTATCGGTCGCAAGAAGTCGATTGCTCAGCGATTTCGAGGAATTTCGCAGCCGCGACGATATGGTGACAACCCTCGCATCACGTCCCCCGAACCTCGATACGGTCCTGTCACGAGTCCACCTGGTCCCTATAGCGCAGGTGGGCAGACTAAGCAAAACGAGCTGAACCCGTTCTTCAACGATGATTACGACAAGGCTTATGACGCAAAAGGCGCAACGATCAAGACAGCCGAGACGGACACTAGAGGTGCTCCTTCGTCTCCTGGCCGCAACCCATTGACTCGAGCTGTCACGACGGACAGCGTTGGATCCCCAACGAACGAGTCTAAGCCTAGCGGAGGTTTCCTCAACCGAGTCAAGAGTCTGAAGGGCGGACGTAGACGCCCTGCTTGAATACCCTAGCGGTCATGGGGAACACTTTGGCCTTGCATTTGCATTCAGGGTGAGCACCATGTGCGCATTCACAAAAATCATCCCGTCCAGATCCAGTTACAAGCGTCGTCAGGCCCAGTGCTAGACGTATATTTTCTTTTATTGTCACACACATCCCTTCTGGGACATACACTCTCCTATCTTGGCGCCGGGGGTAATAGTTGGAATTTGGACATCAACGGGGGCCTGCATACTTCTCCCGTGCAGATTGTGCCAGAGCTAGGATGGGCGCTCCAAAAGACATTGCGAGGGTCTGTTTGCCATTTTCATTTGGAAAACGTTTAATGCAACGGGTTGAGCGCTTGTATAGCCTTACTATATGTGCAGAACTTGACGGCTGGGATGGGATATGTAGCCCAATCAAAATACTGAATTGACTAGCGCTCTGCCTGTGAAGAACCCCGTATCAGACAACTACTACAGTGAATTCAACTCACCGTAGCGAGCATGTGACTTGCTAGTGACGACACCAGACATTGAACCGTACGTATGTTTGTGATGTTCAGGGGCAACATGCCAATCGTATCGGCCCTTCTCTAATACTATTCGCCGGCAATGGAAGCCGCATTCTTGGTACCTGACGTGCCTGATACCTAACCCGTCACCGCGTCAACCCGCAGCCACAACACAAACCTTATCTGTCAAATGCCCGGCCGATCATGGAGGACAAATCCACGCCGTCCAAACCTTGCGCGCGTCACGGATCTAGCGTACCACGCCACGATCTTGCGTCCTGAACGCCGTCGGCACTGGTGAGTTACACCTACCGCTTTGGGATGTCACCAGTCTCGGAATTGGTTCCGAACTTTTGGAGCTTCACTACGTGACTACCACCACATCACCTGCACAGCGAAAGACTAGTCTACTAGTACCTCTCTTAGATGAGATTTATGCAGGATACGACGAATGACGTACCCCGTAGCCACGCCTTGAGAAATGAATGAGTCAAGCGCGAGACCTGCTGAACCGCTTCTTGCGGCGCAATTGCTTGGCGACGAAGAGCTGGATGAGTTACTGGAGGATGCATGTAGTATTGGCGAGAAGCGGAAGAGAAGAAATGAAGAGAAGCTGCTTGACACGGGTGTGAAGAGTTTGGACAGGGCATTAGATGGCGGGTTGGAAGTTGGGAAGGTGGTAAGCATCAGTTGTGAGACTGGGGCGGGTGGAAGTGAGGTGAGTGAGTAGTACTTAACTTCACCCTTGGAACATGTGCAGGCTTCAACCCAACACTACGCATGTATGGGGAAAGCGTTGTTGACAATGCTAAACGGTTTCTGACGGGTTTCCTTCTTAGCTTTGTCGAACACTCCTCGTTCGCTCATCATTCCAGTTCGCAAACTCCAGCGCAGCGGTTATCGACACTTCGGGTAACTTCGACATCTTGCGCCTCTACACGCTCATCTTGTCGCACCTCAGACGAAATCCCGGCGTCTTATCCTCTCTACTTCCACCAGCTGGTGCTGCTACTGCTACTAATACTAGCCCCTCCGCCGAGTCCAAGGAGCCAAAGATCGAAGATGTAGCAGCCATGATGCTCGACCGCGTGAAGATCATGCGAGTCTTTGATTTCGTTGGCGTGAGAGAGGCCATTGGTGAGATTCGAGATGCACTCGAAGGTAGAGGAGTTGCCTTAGCATCGCCAAGAGCGCAGGAGAGCAAAGAGAAGGAGCAAGGCGTAGTGCATGAGAAGAAGGAGCCAGTGGTAGAAGTAGCACCGCCAAGGAGAACCGTTGTCGCGGACAGTGAGGACGAAGATGAGGAAGATGATGAGATGCTGTTGGAAGCGGAAGTGCCTGCGCCTGCAGTGCAAGAGCAGGATGGTGGTGTTGTGCAGCACTCCAAAGCAGAGAGTATGAAGCAACAACAGCAAAAGCAAATGGATATAGGCGACAACAACGATGCGAATAGAATAAAGTTCGTCCTGATCGATAACCTCGCAAGCGTTATCAACCCGCTACTCAAGAAAGACTACGTCCAAGGTCAGTCATCTCCCTTGTTGCATCCCCTCAATCCCGCTCTGAAACCGACTAAACTAAACTAAACTCTTACTCGACAGCAAACGCCTTAGCATCAACATTCCTCACTACTCTCACCAACCTGACTCACACGCACAATCTCCACACCATCATCCTCAATCCCACCACCACCCCACGCCCCCTCCACCCAAGCCCCCCGCAACCTCAAAATCAGGCAGCTGCCCCTACTACCCTGTCCGCTCCCCAACTATATCCGCAGAGACCCCACCACCACCACCGTCCTCCCCCTCCACAGCCCCCTCAATCTTCGCAAGCAGCACCGCCATCCCAAACCTCCTCAACATCCTGGGTCGCCACACAGATACTGGACTGCTAGTAACGAGGGTTCCGCGACGCAAGATGGATGCTCGAGTGTTCTACAGCAGCGATGATGCTGGTGGTGGTGGTGGGGAGAAGAGTAGGAGGAGTGTGAGACAGGGAGGGGCCGGAGATGGTGGGTGTGGTGGAGGTTGTGAGGGATCGGTGGGAGGGGAGGGTTGGGGGTGGGGACGTTTGTGGAGGGGAGGGGAGGGTTGAGGGATGTTGGATGAGTTGGGTTATGGATGCGATGGAGTGGGTGGGAGACGGGAGAGGGAGGAGTTGATTGTGCAGAAGGAGTATATTATTGCGCTGTGATACCCTCAAGGCTAAGACTTCGGTAGGTCTCCAAGACTGAAGTCGTCATCCCCTGTGTTCCGGACCCAACCTTTCAGCACACTTTTCGTGTCGGCTTTTACTTGTCTCCTGCTCGCTAGTACTTCGTCCTCCTTCATCTCCTTATATCCTTTTTGCCGTAATACTTCAACTAACAACGGCACTCCCACAGCTCCCACAACCTGCAGCGCCACGCTCCACATACTCCTGCGACACGTTTGACTCGCACCCCTTGGATCCAATTGCTTTCTCCCCTGCAACACTCCTCCAATCAGCGTCTCCTGACAAACAGGCGTCCAGACAGCACTCAAATTACTAGGAACTGCCTTCTCGCCTGGCCCAATGCGGCGACGACTCCACGCGAACTCCATTGACGTGGGTCGAACTCTGAACGGATGGAAACGGTATCCGCCTTTCCAGCTTCTAACCGCGTCATCGGTGAGGGCTTTGAGGCGTCCTGAGCGGGCGAATGCGCGGTCACAGGCTTGCGGGACGAGTTGAGATGATGGCAGGACCAAGGTGTCGATATAAGCATTTCTAGGAGATATAAGGAGGGAAGTCGTGGACGAGAGGAGTGAAGTAGCTTGATTAAGCGCGAGCTTGTCTGTGCAGGATTTGCTCAGTGTGGGTGGTGCATCAGGACGTGAGGGTTTGCAGCGCACGGCACCGAGGAGAGAGAAGTTGGAGCGTCCCCTGAGTGCAGCGTCTTCGACTGCTGGACCCGTGGTATCTGGGGGGTTGGTGGTAGGAGAGGCGCTTGCTGCTGCTACTGTGGGTGGAGCGCTTGTCCAGGGCGTGGCGTCTTCTTGGGCGTCCATGACTAGTTCCATGCTCGCGTCGCCGCAGGGTGCTTCAGAGCAATACATGTGGATGAACACATCGTCGCGAATGGTGAATGGGTGCTGTTCGAGCTCTGAATGCTCGGCTCTTGAGCGATGGCGTACGATGTCGGATGTGGGATAGGGTGGAGTGGATATCAGAAGACATTGGTCCAGGAGGTAGCGGTTGAAGGCTCGTATGGCGAGTATTTCGGCGTGCCAATCGTGTAGGATGTTTCCTTGTGCGAGGGCTAGTTTATTGGAAGGGAGACATTTCATGCCTGTCCTGCGAAGTGTCAATTGTCGGGTTCTGGTAATGCATCTCATTTTGTAAGATGTAGTCCACGCGTTGCCACCCTCCCTTGATCCTCGAATACTCATTCTACTTTACTTCACGTGCTCCATATAACATGAAGTCAAGTTGAAAGCTCTGACGCCTGGACGATAGCATGTGGACCGCGTCTTAATGAAAGTAGAATAGTTTATCAAGGTGAACCACCTCAAGCATAATGCCAAACGGGGTGATGTCTTGCAGAAGCTGAATGAAATCCTTGCTTACCCTAATGAGACGCATGATAAACTATCGCCTTACTGAATCATGAGCATAAGCGACTCAGTACCTTCCGAATGCATGTGGAGCGATTACCCTTAGATAAGACGATGCCTGCGAGTGGAACCCATTCTCTGGAGCCGTCGGTGCGGGGGGCGCGGTTTGCGCTTGTCCGGAAGTTGGTCAAAGGTCTGGAGAACACAGTTGGCGATGGCATCTGCATCTGGCGTCATTGTTGTCGACATTGGTTATTCCTAGACATTGCGGAGGTGTGGTGGTGGGAACTCGGAGGTGGTCGGCACACGAGGGTCTTTCGTATCTTCGTACCTTCCTCGTACCGTTCCAGAGCCAGACTATCGTTCCTGCCACACTCGATTACGACTCCCCTGTCGCGTCACACCTCGACACCACTAAGACAGCCTGCGCCTTCAAGTAGCTGTACTGCTGCCGCTTCCTCCCCCCCCACCATGCAAGCCTTCGGTGAGCCATGTCCACGCTCCGGCGTTCTGTCGCATTCGCGGCGCAAACGCTCACTGTTCCAGTACCCAAGAACCGTCGTGTAAGAGACAGATTCTCCTGCTACTCCTGTACCCAAGAGACACTGGCTGACAGAGGCGCAGCCCAAGTTCGACCTACACTTGAAAGTGAGCTACCCGTGCGGTCCGCACCCAATCCGAATGCTCACGCAAGCTAGATTATCGATCTTAACAACGTCCCACTCGTTTCCGGCAAATCTTTCATAAAATGGCACCTTTCGCACTCGACAGCAGCCGAACACCGCGGGCGCACCGAAAGTTGCCCGGTCAGAGACCACAAAGTTGTCTACGACTACACCATGTCACTCCCAGTGCGCCTCACTGTAGACAAGAATGGCATGCTCCAAGAGAGCTGCGCCGAGTTTGAGGTCATACAAGAATACGGCGGAGGCTCGGGCAGGGGCGAACGGATAACATTAGGCCACGTGAAGCTCAACCTGGCAGAGTACGTGGAGCAAAGCGAGATGGCGGCCGTTCAGGGCGAGGAGCCTGGTGTCACGAGGCGGTACCTTATGCAAGATAGCAAGATCAACAGCACGCTCAAGCTGGGGATATACATGAAGCAGACAGAGGGCGACAAAAACTTCGTTGCGCCCGCACTGAAAACGGCGCAAGTCTTCAGTGGCATTGCAGGCATCATGGCAGGAGAGCAGGCAGAGCTGGAGGACTCAGGAGGTAACACCCACCCAAGAGCGCCTATCGAAGCTCGTACTAACGCGCGGCAGCCGCGCCGTCCTTGACCAGTAAATCTCGTGAAGCTGGTGAGCTGCAGGACATGTACAGACGCACCCTCGCGGCGTACTGGTCTGCACAACCTGGCGAACTCAAAGCAGACGAATGCATCGAGGACATATTCGCTGGCGGAGACGGATGGGGCGACCGCGAAAAGCCATACTCGCAGCCGCAGAGGAACCAAGGGCTGCGATTCGTAACAGGGGACAGCAGCGGCTCCGTGAGCGAAAGCGAGTCAAGGCACAGAGGGCTTGGGAATCACGCGCATCGCAAGTCGCATGAGACGCTGCGCCCGGGGGATATGAATTCGCCTTCTCCAAGCGTACGCGGTAGAGGTAGTCTAGAGCAGCAAGCATCGCAGATGAAGGCGGATGCGGCAGGGAAACGACATCGCCCGCATCACGAAGTGGATGAGTTCGACGTCAGAGAAGATCTGTGTAGTTGGCGACATCCAATATGAATTGTCAAAACCAAAGCACTCCCCTTAATTGGACAAAGATATCATTCTTGGATCCATGGCGCTGCAGAGTGCTTGAGCATGACGCGCCGCACGTGACTGCGCGGTGGCAGAAACGGTAGGGCTGAAGGCGGTCACGTAAAGTTCGACGCACGTCTCCATGGTTATGCTGGAACTTAGGTAGCCATACCCGTTCGCAGCCAGATTGCATCTTCATTCTCTATGCTTGCGCCTCGTGCTTCCGGTGCATTTGTATGCCTTCGATGTGAACTCCGGCTTGCGCGACCCCGGCCAACAGCCCTTAGCCGTCGACCGTCGCACGCGAACTTTTCCGCATCTGCGGGCCGGCATGATGGCGAGGACGAGGTACAGCCAGCGCCGCACGCACGGCAATTCGGGCTGAGAATAACCAAAGAGGTTCAGCCGCTGAACAGATTGAGGCGGCGGAGGGGCAAGGTCATTCACGAGACATCAGCAAAGTTGGGAGGCATCAAGCGACTGGGCGATGATGCTGAGATCTTGGTTCTGAAAGAACTCGGCGACAGTGCTACCGAGCAGGTCGCTGAAGAGCCTACGAATGCGGATGTTGTCGATGCCCCAGATGTAGTCGTCTCGTTGCAGGAAGATAGGGATCTGACGCCCGAGGAAATATACAAGCAGATCGAGAGCTTTCGCCCCAACACCAACGCCGAGCCCAGCGAACCAAACTACGTTTCGCAGACGACCTTCATAAAGCTCATTAGACTCTTGATGGATGGATTCACTCAGCAGCAGCTGTCAGCATTCTACTCAGTCGCGAAGAACATACAACAGGAGAAGGTATCCAAGGAGGTCATAGATGGGCTGAAGGGTGAGAAGGGCACCGCGAAACGTCCGGTTGAGCGCACCGATTGGCAGCCGGGTACTACGGCCATTCACAAACGCCTACCCGGAGCTGACCTGAGGGGCTCCAGGACAAAGGGCAGAGCTGTAAGCAAGCAGCTGCTGGTTGACCGCATCCTCAGAGACGTCTGGGATCTTGTTCTCTTGGAAGAGATAGAGGCGCCAGGAGAGCTTGAGCTGACGCTGAAGCCATGGCAAATCCCGCTCCTGAAAACCGGAGGTGAGCATCCTAGCATGTCATGAGCCGTATGGATGCTAATCTAGTCATAGAGAACGAGACTATCCTAGATCAGATTGGTCGAGCACGCAGGGCGAAATTACAGGTCTTCCTGCCGCATAGCGTTCTCCGCATTACTGCCGACAAGAATACGGCCGAGTACGCCGCGAACGATGTAAAAGAAGCGCTACAGAATGTGGAGATCAAGCGGCTGCCGCTGAAACCTTGGTTGTCCCGCCTGGTGGATGAAAAGGTGGCAGAAAACAAGAAGTCGACATCTGTATTCTCCCCAACGGATCTTGATGTGGTTGCGAATCTCACTCGGACGAGCATCCAAGAAGCTGGTGATAACACGGTTGGTTTAGGTGACACTGCCGGCTTGAAGTACGCTGATTCACGTAGATGATCATACGAGGGCTTGACAAGAGCGCCGTCGACGAGGCGGAGCGGACCCTCATCAGGGTTCTACCTTTGAAGGACTCTTCTACCTGGACAATCGATACGCAGAAGTTGGATGCTGCCAAGGGTTCAAGCTATCTATCAACAGTCTTTCAGGAGGAGAAGTCACTCGATCACAAGTACCGCCATCTAGAGCTGGGTCGTTGGTCATCGCCCGTTGCGCGGCTCTCCGAGTTGCCCAGTGATGAAGTACAGAGCGCAGAAGGAATTGAGCAACCTATCCAAGAGCCCAAGGACTTACACGGGCTTGTGAACCGGGTTGTGGCCGCTGTTCGACGCGCTGAAGATACAACATCGAAGCCCACGGAAGATGTCGGCGGTTGGATCCTAGTGCCACAGTACAAAGTGTCAGCCGAATTCGGTCAGGTGCTCTTTCCTCTCGAACATGCGAATGGGACAGCATCAGCGAAGACCCCTTCCTCACAAACACCTTTCTTGCCTACATTCCCAGGCCTTGCAAGCCTTCTCACTTCAAACCACTTTTCCGCCACAACACGCATGCAAAAACCCTGCTTGCTATACGACTTCGTCGCCGCCCCTGAGCAGCCAAATTTCGAAGCGAACCAGCTATTCCCAAGCCTTCACATCCAGATGCGCACCGCCCAAAACGGAGCAAATGCCACTCTACATAAGATGAGTCTAGGATTCCAACAACGTACCCATGACGTGCTCCTCCCGCACAAAGCAGCAGACATCCGATTCTTTCAATACGGACGTTTGAGATTCCGAAAGCACCATCAGGATAAGAACGTCAAGGCGTGGTTTGAAGCAGTCGCAGCCAACATCGAGAGCGGCGCCCGCTTGACCGCACCACCACTCCGCATTGACATTCCCATGTGGACTATACCCGGCAACGCGCCTGATGCGACGGGCATGCGCACCGTCACGTACCTCTTCTCAGGCATCCAGTTCCGGCAAACGGTTACAGGCTCGTTCCTCGACAATCCCGTGTCGTACAGTACAGTGCAGTCCGGCAAGCTAGGTGCCCGGGGCGGATCGCTGTCCGCCCATTACGAGGGAGATTCATATGAAGGCGATGATGCGCTTTCACAGAGCGAAAACGATCTGAAAACGTTTGTGGGCAAGTGCTTCCAGATGGTGGATAAAATCACGGAAGCAGGGAAGCAGACGGTGCCGATAAATAAGAATGTGCCGCTCAGTAAGGTTGTGCGTCCTAGGAGAGAGGATAGCGTGAGGAAGATTAGGAGGATGCAGTTGCAAGAGAAGCTTGGAATGCAAGAGCAAGAGCAGCAGGTGGGTGGTGGTGGCGACATTGTCGACGCGCTTTCGACCTCATCCATTCTCGAACAACAAGAGCAGCCATCAAACGTTTCCACGCTTGACCAATCCGACCTGTCTGTAGACGAACATCCTACTACTGCCGCGGACGAAGATGATGGTACCATACACTCTCTCAAGTCTTCGTCAACATGACGACGCGTTTCCATCCAGTGTTTAAACCGGCCACAGACACCAGCATCATCGTCGGCATGTCTCTTTCCTATCTCCGTGTAGATATTCTCCGGCATTGCATTGCATTGTACTATTATTATTGTATTATACCGCTAGTCTTGGTAACTCGTTGACTGAGGATATCATATCATATAACTTCCCACGCCCCCTTTGCACCAACCAACCAACCAGCCATGCGAACTGAATTATCCAAGAACATCATCATCAACGGGGTGGGTATCTCAACACGATGCCAATATCTCCTCATACTCCTAAAACTCCCAGCCATGCAATCATCCAACCATCGCCGAAACCGAGACCAAAACCAAATTTCTCCCCCCACACAAATCCTTTAGACCAACCCGGCACCATCCGACATGAGATAAGGATCAGAGCCTGAGCCACACTCCTAGTGAAAGCTCAACTCGTCCTCACTTTCTTCTTCTTCCGCCACATCAACACTTACAATGCTCTTCCTCGTAACTACTCTCCACCACTCTTTCCTTTTCTTTGCTTGAGCGGTAGTGTGGCGTTGCTTGCCCTTGGTGACGCGGTGAAGAAGGTTACGCTTGGGCTTGGGCTGGAAGGAGCGTAGAGAGCGGCGACTGGCGGAGGGTGTTTTGCACAATTCGTCACCGTGCTCCTCGTCAATGGTGGTATGTGCATCTGGGGCTGCTCGCGGTCGTTGTCGCTGTCGCTTCCTTAGAGACGATAACCTCGGGTTCTGGGAGGAGGACAAGGAGGTACGGGTGGTCTTGGTCTGCCGAGTTGGTCTGACGGCTTCTGCCTCAGAAGCACTTGGATCATCCGAGGAGCTGTCAGAGGAAGAGGAAGAATCCATGTCAGTGTCTTCGCTTAGAGGCTGCTCGGTGTATGTGGGTCGTTGCACTATATTGCGCAGTCCGCTCTCAAGAGACGTGCGGGAACGCTGGGTGCGCAAACGCGATGTAAGTGCTTTCAACTCAGTTTTGCTCCTACGGCTTCGCCGTGGCCTCGCAGCTCGGTTCTCCTCTTCCTTCTTCTTCTCCCCGGGGAGCTCGAGGTACAGCTCAATGAAAGGCGGAGTGTCGGGCGGAGTAGCCATGTGCATGCGTTTCCGCGGAATGATAACCTGGGGCGATGAAGCACGCGTGCGTTTGCCTAGCGACGATGCTGGGATACGGGGTACGCGTTTCTTGATGGGTGACGAGTGCGGGACTGTGGCGTCTTCATCCTCGTAGTCAAATCCTGTGGTCTCCCATTCTGAATTATGGGTACCATCTCCTGGAAACTCATCGTCACTCCCCGGGGAGAGGGACTGTTCGTCCTCAGACTGTACGGGAGTTGGCAGCAATGCTAGTGCTCGCAGGGGCTTTCTGGGAAGGCGCTTGATGCCCTGCTTGGCAAAAGGTGTGCAAGCCACCCACTCGCCGATACCTTCTTCCCACTTGAAGCCACCACTGCTGCTTGGAGAGTCGTTCTTCTCCGGCGATTGGATAATGACTAGACGGCCCTGCGTCCGCATGTTCTGCTCGATTCCACGGGCGTACACCATGTGCTGGGATTCGCCTGTGCTGTGGGCGAACTCCATGGCGGAGTCGAGAGCCAATCGCTTCAGGGTCCATAGTTTGTGTGGCAGACGACAACCAGATAGTGCCATCAAGGCGGCAAGTATGCGCTGTAGTTGGTCAAATCCGTCGTCCTTCCAGATTCGTCCAGTACCGCGTGCTATTGATGTTACGAGGGATGGCAAACTTCCGAGGATGGATGAGTAGTCGATACCGCTGGAAGAATACTGGGAGCATATCCAATTGATATTGTTGGCCATAACAGGCGGCGCTAAGTGTATTCCTCCAGTACCGGCAGGGCAGCCCTCTAGTCGAAGTAAGAATGAAGCGAATGTAGTCCATAGGGCTCGCTGGGCAAATACTTGGACGTCGTCAGTGTCGGCCTCGAGCAGCTTCAACTCAGCCTGGATATCTTCGCGTTTCGAAATAGCAATTACCACGGAGTTCAAAGCCCATGTAATTCTCTGCGCAACCCCCCTGCCCGTAACGTCATCGCGGCTGTTGTTGACCAGCGCGATACTGCATAGAACAGTAGTCAAACTCGAGAAGGTGGTGTTCAGCGCCTGTCGCAAATCTTCTCTCGACGACGGCACAAAACGGCGAGCAATCGAGCCAGATACTTCGCCTTCCAGAAGTCGACCGTCGGGTAGCCCAATGCTTGCAAGCGTGGTTGTCTCCATGAAGCGGATCGCGTTTGCAATCGCGCGCTGATCACCATTGGATATAGTTCGCACTAATCGATCCCAGACTGGGCGCATACATTCGGTAGCTAACCACTCGAGGGGCAGGAGTTCGAGCGCGACCATGTGATCCAGCAAGTCGAAGAGCAAGCGATGACGCCCTGCGCGATCGGCAAAATCTTTGACCATGAATAGATAAAGCGACCTTTGTGGGTCGAATAAGTTAGCCTTGATATTGATTGGTATCGACAGAGGCTCCAAGAGGGGCGTATATGCCAACAGGAGCCTCTCAGCTTCATCCCAAGCAGAGGAATTCAGGCAGTGAGTGACCAAAACGGCCAAGCTTTCCAGACCAAGAATCTCATCTGTGATGGCGGCGCATAACAATGATGTGCCATGTGCCCGGACAACTTGTTTGAAAGGTCGCCAGCCCTGCCCAACGCGCTGCTCAAATTGAGCCTCCAAGTGCTCATAAATTTCGGCTGCGACCTCTCGACCCTCCTCGTCCTCCTCTTCGAGCCTATCCAACTTCGCAAAGTGTTCTTCGAGTTCGATATACGCGGGCAGGTTTCGCAAACAGGCGCTCATTAGCGACCTAGTGCCTTTCCATCTCTTTTCGTTGCCCGTTGTTGTCGCTTGGAGGATGTTTGCGTAGGCTTCCGATAGGCCTTGAATGAGTTTGTGAAGGTCTCCGAACATGGCTTTCCCCGATTGAATATGGTCGACATTCGCTAGGAGAGGCCCACGGTTCTTTCCGTACTTTCTCAGCGGCGAGCTTGGTATCTGCGGGCTACTGTGTAGTTGACCACCCATTCGCGCAATGAGTGGTGTAAACGCGATCTCGCCCGGACGAGAGGGATTGGCATTGTTCGAATTGCTTCGCTGCAACCCTATCCTCTTTGCACCACGGCCACCGTATGTCCTCTTGCTTGCCCCTGCCTTTGCGCCTGGCCTCCAATCCGGATCTCTAGCCTTGTCGAAGCCTCGGGGTCGATGCGCAGGCCGTGTGAAATTGGTAGTCTTCTGCGGCGAGCCCTTGGTCGCAAAGGCAGCCGAAACATTGCGCTTTTCTCCGCCTGAGCTACGTGGTCGCTCGAGCTCTTTGCGTAGCTTCGCGAGTTTGGATGAGAGCGGTCGTAGGAGGCGATTGCAACGCGAAGTATTCCAAGGAAGCTCGTCGTCTGCCGCCATGATCGCGTAGTTATATTGAGTAATGCATCAAGTAGAATATACGTCTATAGTATTCCAGGAAGATAGACTGGTAATGCTGTCGTCGTGCGCAATTCTGTTGTCGTTACAGTTTGTTGACCAACATCGGGGGTCGGCGATAAGGGTTCACGAAACGAAAACACCGCTAACTATTCTTAGAATTGCCCAATCACATGCAGTAGAACGCGTAGTGAATGCTCAAACTGCGAATTTATTACATCACCCTCCAGTGCCAGTTGTGGTAGCATTGCAAATGCACTATCCACAGCCAAACGATCGGAGTCGCACAGAAAAGGAGAATGACACCAATTGTCCATGATCCGTGATCATTGCTGCTTGATGCAAATCAGTTCGTTCACCTCGATACACCCGGTTGTTCATACAAGCAGTTCTACGAACAGGCGTAAACACCAGTGCCATCGCCATACACAGTACATATCCACGTACGTTCACGTGAACGACGTCCTGGAGCTAATAAATCCTTCATGCCCGCTAGGAGTGTGGCGTGCATGCGCCACTTCCGCATCCATTGGGCTGCCAAGCGAGATAGGGCAACCGAGTTGAAGATTAGATGCTGCAGATCGGAAATCAGATTCGGAAGCTCACGAGTCAACCCGTGCACTGGAAATGAGGAGAACGAAGCGGATGGTCCTCGCCAAGTCTGACCCGCCTTGGGGGTGCTTGGCTTCCATAGATCGAGACTGACATCCTAAGATTAAAGCGCCTGCTCTGTGTCGCGTGACTCTCTTCCACGCGCTGCGAACCTCCACCTCAGCGCTTGCGTGTTCGTGTCGCAGGTTTGCTCAGGCAGAGGGTAATTGACCGCTGAGAGCGATGCTTTATCAGAAGTCGATAGGAACCTCAGGCCCTCGAAACACCGAGCGTCAAGCCGTTTTGCGGGTTTCGAGACCGTGGGGCCGCAGTGGGCACCATGGGCGCGGTCTAATAGTCGTCATTTGCTTGAAACAATAGTAATGTAACGGCCGCCCTCGACATCGATCAAACGCTTCTAGGCCTCAAGCTCGCGTCTTCTTGCCTGTACGATGCAAGGAAACATCGTGGAGCCGTGAAGAAAACGTGCCAAGGTGAAGAGACGAAAAGTAGGCTGCACGGTGTGCATATCGTTTGGTAGAAAAGCGTGCATGCAGTACACGCTATGAACAACAGTTCTTGAGTTCATTTCCAAGACGTTTGCTGCATGCGGGAGCGCACAGGCTAATATGCGAAGACTTTTCGCAGACCTGGGGTAAATACAGCCGAGTGGATGAAGTCTGCAGTTGGCTTGCTGCAGGTCTCTGAGCTCGTAATCACCGTGGATCTTAGCAGGCATACTAAGACGTATGACGTTGAGAAGGAGTAGCAGGTTTAGGTGCTTCCCTACACATGATTCACGATAGCGACTGAGGTAAGAAGTGCATGATGGTGCGCTCTGGACGGTAGCGAGACTCACGTACCCACAGAAGACTCTCATGTCACACACGGCGACAGGTGTGACAATGCTCTAGATCGGGCTGCGTAGCACATGATGTCTACCAGACCAAGTCGCAGGAATTTGGCTGTGGCCGGTGGCAGGTCGCATGGCTTCAGTCTCAGGAATCTGCACACGCAACCTAAACAGTAAATAATAATGCTCGCTCCGTGAATGCATGCGTCCATGATGCAAACCTGCTCACAGACGGAGTAGGCACGCCGAACGGTGGCTCACAGTCTCGCCTGCCTTGGATTGAGGGGCCTGAGGTACAAGATGCTAGTGAGACAACATGGCCCAAAGCTGCATTGACAGCGCGCGGCGTTCCTCGCAGGAACTGGGGCTGGGCTCAGGTAAACACGAGATACTGATAACAGAGATTGGCGCATAACAACAGGAATTCGAGACGACCAGCCCAGTTCCTGGCGACACGTGTGAAGTCCAAAGCATAACAAAACAGGGTTGGGGATGTTTCGCGCCCATACAGCGGCAGTCGTCATCGGCTTGAGGGATGGCAGGACTCGATGCTGGAAGGCGCTCGATGGATCGAGATTGGAAGTGTTGAGGAGTAAGTGGTTGTTGTGGTTTGGTGGAGGAATTTGCTGCGAATGCCCTGCTCCACAAAATCACCGTCTGCAAGTCGGGCCGTCCTGAAGGGCTGCCGCTGTGCCACGCTGCTTCTGCCGGCGGGGAGGCGCTTTGCAGATTGACGAGGCCGTAAATGACAAAAGGACCGCTTGGATGGAGGCTGTGAGGGCGGAATGAGGCAGTGGTCTACACGAGTCGGCCTGTGTCTCCAGCAGAGTGTCGAGCGACACGGGCTGTTTGACGTGCCGCTCGCCATGGGCAGTCGTCGTCGTCTTCAACAGTGGGTGTCGTAAGGTCTCTGTGAGCCTCCAGGGCCCGATGACGCGCCGCCGTTGCAGCCGCTGTCGTCGTCGAGGCGGCGGAGGAGTCGAGCGGAGCACTGAAACAAACCATTCTCTAGTGGTTCGCGTGTGGCGTAACTTCCCGTTTCAGCGTCCGTGTCGCCCGAATCCAAGGCCGCGCTATGCACGCCCACTGGGGCATCTCCGGCAACGCCCCTGCCCTCTCCCAGCGCTGGCCCTGCCCTGGGCGCCAGGGGAATCCGCCAATTGCGTGCCGCCCTGCCCATGGACAGCCCGCGATAATCAAACTCGACCTCTCCCTTTCTTACCCTCCAGGCCCACGCGTTGCGTAGCCTTTCCTGCTCTTCCTCACACACCCGCTCACTGCAGTCGTTCTTTTACCGCATATATCCTCTTCTCTTCGTGTCTGCCGCCGTGCGCCAGTAGTGCCTCGCTTCCCCGCCGGCTTTTCAACAATATATCCCCTGGCAACCCATTTCTTGCAAACAACCTATCGCTGCTGGCCAATTCTCCCGACTTTTGGCTGCTTTCCAAGTCACCTGCCCTGTCGCCTTGCCCTTGCGTCGCTCTCCAGATTAACACGCCCTTTCTGGCCATTGTGGGCGCTGTCAATATCTCCCCCGACGTCAACTGAGCCTGCATTGCGCCTGCTGCCAGCCCTTGTGTCCCGCACCTGAACCCAGTCGCCCAGCTTTAGCCCAATCTACCAGAAAGAAGCCGGTCACGAAGCACTTTCACTGCGAGCATCGCCCTCGAAGAGACGCCCCTGGTCACTCCTTCATCAACGGATTCGGAAAAAGTGCCGTTCAGCGGCTTTCACCGTGCCCACATCTGTAGTTTGCTGGTCAACACAGATACCACTCGCTACATATCGCAACCCCCTGCCGGCTATAGCCACATTACCACCTCAGATCCTTAAAGGAGATCTCTTAGACCACACTCCCGCGGTACGAAGGTTGCTAAAATCTAGTCTTCCCCTAGGACTACTGTTTGCCAACCTTCACTCGCTTCAACAGCAACTATGTCTTTCTCCCAAGCCTTGGGAGGTCTCGCCAAGCGTGCAGGAGGTCACGCACCCGAGGATCCGTCTGCTGGTCTCGAGAACATCGACGTACAGCACTACCTGGGGTACATCTGGTGGATCATCGTCGTCGTCTTCACCCTCTATCAAGTCATTCTCTACTTTGTTCGGTACATCCGCACAGTATCATGTCTAAACAACGATACCCAGAGGTACTTCGCCATCCCCAACAGCGCCTACGCCAAATTCAAGAAGCACTGCCTTGATGCTCCGCTCTTCCGCACTCGTCACCATCGCGAATTCAAACTGTCCTCTGCCATTGGCATTGGAACGCTACCTAGCCGTCTGCAGACCTTTTTCCTAGTCGGTTACTTCGCGGTCAACGTCGGGTTCTGCGTATGGAAGATCGACTACAGTAGCTACTCAGCAGGCGCCAGCGAGCTTGTCAGCCGCTCAGGTATCATGGCCGTCATGAACATGATCCCGCTCTTTCTTCTAGCCGGCCGCAACAACCCCGTTATCAAGCTCACTGGCATTTCCTTCGATACCATGAACCTGATTCATCGTTGGTTTGGACGCATCGTGGTCCTCGAGTCGATTGCACACGCTGTTGCCTGGATATCCAACAAGGTCCACACGAGTAAGTCGAGATGTTAATGTTCTTGACCGCAAAAAACTAACAACCCTGCAGAGGGCTGGGCAACTGTACAGGAGTCCATCACCGGCAGCCAATTCATCATGACTGGTTTCATTGTACGTACATTTGCATCACAGATCGAGGTCGTGTTTAACACATGATACAGGGTGTCGTTGCGTTCTTCTTCCTCCTCATCCAGTCACCATCGCCAGTCCGACATTCCTTCTACGAGGTATTCTTGCACGGTCACATCGCTGGCGCCGCGGTCGCACTAGGCGCTGTCTGGGTGCATCTCAAAGCACGCCCGCAACAGCTTATGCTGTATGGTGTTGTTGCAATTTGGGCCGCTGAGCGAACCATTCGCTTTGTGCGCCTCATCATGCGCAACGTCGGCAAGGGCGGTACCAAGGCTGATGTTGAAGTCCTTCCTGGCGATGCGCTCCGCGTTACCGTGCGCATGGCCCGCCCATGGAATTTCCGCCCAGGCCAGCACGCCTATATCTACATGCCTTCCGTCGGACTTTGGACAAACCACCCATTCTCCGTAGCCTGGAGCGAGGAAGAGGAGGACTTGACCATTCAGAACACCATGGCCGACGAGAAAGGACTTCCTATGAACCGCCATGACATTCTCGAACACCACAAGACAAGCATGTCATTCATTGTCCGACGACGTACAGGTTTCACCGATAAGCTTTTCCAGAAGGCAGACTTGTCTGCTGCCGGCAGGTTTTCAACTACGGCATTTGTGGAGGGTCCATATGGTAAGTGCCGAATCCCTGCTTCCCCATACTTGCAATCTATCACGATAGATTAATCATGTGACTGGTACAACACAACCCATACTAACGGCATATCGCAGGTGGCGAAGATCTCAGCTCGTATGGCACCGTGATGCTCTGGGCTGCTGGTATTGGCATCACCCACCAGGTTCCCCATGTACGCGATATCGTTGCCGGCTACGCAAATGGCACCGTCGCCACCCGCCGCCTTACGCTCGTGTGGATCATCCAGTCCCCAGAGCATCTGGAGTGGATCCGAACATGGATGACACAGATCCTCGCTATGCCTCGCCGTCGCGAGATCCTCAAGATTCTCCTCTTCGTCACTCGTCCACGAAGCACCAAGGAGATCCACTCCCCATCGTCCAGCGTCCAGATGTTCCCCGGCAGGCCGAACGTACAGAGCCTCGTGGATCAAGAGATGCAAGAAGGCATCGGCGCGGCTTGTGTCAGCACCTGTGGTACAGGATCGTTGGCTGATGAGCTCCGCAGCGCTGTGCGCAGCCGCGAGTCCAAGTGGAACGTTGACTTCCGCGAGGAGTCATTCTCGTGGTAAACAATGTCACTTCCCTACTGCAACGTCTTTGATCTCGTCTCACTCCGGTATACCCTGTCGTCATGGCTCACATCTGTTCTCGACGTACGCGCTGTCTCCATCATCTTCTGCCTTGTTTTGCAATCTACCAGATCAGAAATGATATGGTCGGGTCTAATGAGAACATAAGTGCATTTACTTCATTGTACACATTATACATTCCTTTTTTTCGAATTGCACACATTCCTTATCTCTTGCCTTTGCGGCACTGGCACGAAGAAGACAAAATGTTGGGTGGATAAAGTAGCGACTCGGCACGTTTAACTACTACTATCAATGTTATCACATCACCACCACTGCGGTCCTTGATGAGCACGGCGATTGTTCGTCTGGCGTTGTAGCGGGTTTCCATCAAATCAATCTTTGGGTCTATGTGTATATATGCGGTATTACTATCAATGCATCATGAAAGACACCATCAATAACCACGTCCGTCCCTTTAGAATGTGCTAGATCCTGATCCTGCGTATCTTCACGGATCGCACACTAGTAGCGATCCTGACGCCACAATCTTACTCCGCAAACCGCTAGCTAGCTCCCACTAGCATCCCAAGATCGCTCACGTCAGCTCAGCCATGCAGCCTTATCCGTAGCCCTAACGCCCCTTCCAGAGAAACAGGGCTGTGCGACAAAGAACGGGAAAGTACACTGTGCTCTCTCTCTCTTTCTCTCTGCTTCATCTCATCGCAAAGTAATAGGGCGCCTTCGACGCACTTCCGACTGCTATGCCTCCTGGCTGACTCGCTGACTGGCTTCGCTCGGCGCATGCGTTCACTGCACGGTATTGTACTGTACATCGGAGCCGAAGACCATAGCGTAGCCCGGGTCATACAGTCTACTTGCCTGGCTGCAGCGAAGAAGCTGTACCTGTGCCCATCATTAAGAAATGTCCCGGGACAAAACTAGATGATGATTCAGTCAATGCCTGAGTCAGTGAGTAAGTACGACGATAATTATACGTCCTCTGCATGCATGCATGCGTGTCCGTTCCTTCCCTTTCTGTCCGCAACGCGCCTTCCTTCTCGTTCTGATGTGATGTGAAGCGTACCTGCCCTCAGGCTGACGTCAAGGCAAGTCAGTGCAATGCTCGGATCTCCTCACATGACCCGAAACCTTCATCGTTGCTCGTTACAGGTGGTACAACGAGGATGCGCCGCGGCCGGAAAGAAAGGCCATGAAGGAAATGATTGGGTGAGGGGCTGTGAGGGTACGACAGAGGTGAGGAAGGCGTTATGTTGGGTCAGCGGTGAGATGTGGTGGAGAGCTGGAGGAGGTACCGCATTGCTGTTGGACTTGCAGCAGCTAGCTCATCAGCATCAAGTGAGAACCCCACTGACTAGCTGCGCCATCCAACATTCTCACGCTTCCCTACAGCTGCACTGATTTTTAGCGTGGCCCTTTCAGACACAAACCCAGCCCTCGATCCAGACCCTCGAAGCCATCATCACTTCCATATTGCGTCAGTTCCTCAAAACTCTTACCCCGGCGCCTCGACCATAGCTAGTTCGTGTCTTGGATGGCTTAAGAGTCTGCCATGGTCTAGACACCCGAGGGCCTGTGTGTGGCATGTCCCTTAGGCGAAGTAGAGCGGGAGGGAGGAAGGGAGGAAGGCAAAACGGGGGATTCGGCGGATTCCATGTCTTAGTAATTGGGCTATCGCAACGATTCTTCCTCAACGTCGTGAGTCGCGGGGATTGATCAAGCTCCGTGGCCTACTCCTACGTCGATACTGGACGGTCGATCAGGGCCCCTATTTCGCGAGAGAGCCTTGCCGCATAACCGTACTTCTTCCCTTTAGTCAGTCAAAACTTGTCTTTCCTAACCATTTCACATCTTCTTTCCATTGCTCTACACATATTCCTCTTCGCTCTGCCTCTCTCTTCACACCCCAGCGCCGCCGGAGAATTAATCACGTATTTGTCAACTCTCCATAATCGTTGTTGTTCGTCTCGTCTCGTATTAGCAAGGAATCCGAAGGATCAATCATGGGGTGCTGGCTGGGTAGCTGCTCTGCTTTTATCCAGCCACTTCAGCCGCCTGAATCCAACCAGACCACTGCATACTGCGTACTAGGTAGTCGCCTACCAAGTGCGCGCCGTTCCAACAATCACTGTAACAAGCTTCTCTAGGCTAACATAGCCGGCGCAGTGGTATAGCGTCCTGATGGGAGAAGACATCCTTATTCAATAGTAGGTAGTTCCAATACAGCATGCATGCAAGCAAGCCGGGGAAGCTACGTAAAGTTGGAGTTGAAGGGGTACATGGGTATATGGGGATATATGAAGGTGCGGTAGTGCGATGCATGTCGTCGCTTCGGTACTTGGCTTGACCACATTGGAGTATGGCATACATGTGAAAGCAAGGATAGTCTGGAGTGCAGGTCGTGTTGGTGCAGCGTGATTTAAGATGGTGTGGTAACGAGCAACGGCTGTGCAGGACGATCTGTGGGGTTGCATAATCTGCTGTTAATGATGGTTTGTGGGGTACATGCAGTAAATTGAGTCGGAGTGAGGGTGTGTGGTAGCGAGGACACGTGTGTATGCATTGCTGTTAGACGACATGTTGACCGAAGTCCTGGAGTATGTATTTGGAATATTTTTGGCAGATTGTGACTGTTCGATGATGCTCGGTGGAATTTGATGGAAAGGGCGTCGATGCTGCCATAAGTGGAACACTGTACTCATCCGTCGATGTCGCAATTTCTTCAACCAGGTCTCTAAGGTGATCTAGCCGGTCGCCTCGGGGCTCTCAGTCGTTGCAGCATCCTCGATAGCAAGTCGATCCTGGATGCCGTTCCAGCCTTTCAGAACCACATCCGCCATGACGCCGCCCCTTCCCAGCTTCGAAATAGCTTCTTCAACCGACACCAGATGACTCTCATACGTCTGTTCCTCCTCGTCCACACCCGTGCCCTCATGATGCAATGGCTCGTATCCATCTGGGTCCATCCTGATCCTTTCGCGAAGAGGTAGATTCCTCGGATATGGCGGTGGAGGTTTATACGCCGCGCCTGCTTCCGTCTCCAACTCCTTCTCCAGATCTGGCGGGAGAGTCTCGGCAATGTACCAATACAAAACATACTGCCGGGATCCAAGAGGCATCAACTGCATCCATACTGCCTCGGCGGTGAGCGGAAGCGCATGGACACGAGGGTGTGCCTGTGGTTGCCGGTGCTTCGTAGGAAGAGGGAGAAGGCGGTTACGGTAACCCGACTGTCAGATATAATTAGAACGTCATTCCTCGTGCTCCGGCTCTTGCAAAATTGCTTCTTACTTCTTCATACCCTTCTCTTTCTGCGCCTCTTCCGCTTTCCTCTCCAGCATCGCGACGCCCTTTAGGCAGGAAGTAGTATTTTGTACCGCGGCGGTCATGCGCGCTGCATATCACAACGCGTTCGGTGGCAATGTGGAAAATTGCGACACCGCCGCCCACGACAAAGTTTTCGCCAGCATACTGCGCAATCACGGGAGCGAATGTGCGCGGTGTGCTTGAGGTGGTGGACATATCGTCGTCTGATGTACTTTGCGGTAAGGCTGGCACGGCTGGTTTGCTTCTGAAAGGATTGCGCATTGGTGCTTTTGCTGTGTTGTCTTGTCATGAACATTCAGGTCATCGCATTGTTAGTGCGAATTACAATATACTGTAGAGATTCAGGTTGCACTATAAAAGCCATCATGGAGGTTGCTGTGTTGTTGCCTACCATGCGCGTTTCGATTTAGGGGAAGGCGCAGTGGGGCTCTGGTGATACGTCATACCCCGCCACGCCTGCACAATCTGCGCAGGTGCGCATCGCAGCTGCCCTTTTCAAAATGTTCTATATTATTTGGATATTTTTGTCTCATCTCATCGAACAAGATAACAACGGCCTAATGGCCCAATGGCAAGGCGCTTGACTACGATTATCACAGTCCAATCAAGAGATTCCAGGTTCGACCCCTGGTTAGGTCACTTTTTTGCCTTTTTTTGCTCCTCTTGCCAGGTCATCACAGCATTTGTACTAAAGCGAACATCAACATGACATATCTATTGTCTCGCTCTCTACTCCCCACTCTTCCCCGTTCCACGCATCTGTGCTCCTTCCTGACGATCCCTCACTCGGCTCGAGGGTTCCTGCCTATCAAGTTTCTCCAGCGCCAATGCGGCCTTCTCAGCCCATTTGCCGACGGTGCGGAGGGCCATGATGCCAGTCGTGATATTTTGGGCCTTTGTCCTGCGCTCCGACATGTTGATCATCGGTTGATCCTGTATAACTTTCGGAATCTATGGTGTGTGCCGTGATATTGTCGAGAGGAGTGTTTGATTGGGATGTTTGAGCGATCAACAGCACAGTCGAGGTTATTTATATAAGCATGATTTCACATATATGGATCGTAGAAGGGCTCTTGAATACAGGGTTTGTTCGCTCCTTCCAGGTGATGCTGGTCCTATCACGCTGACATCACATTATCGGGACAGTGATGAGAAGCATTTCAAAGATATGTCCAATAACATAGAGAACAGTTATATGTCTACGGATTGCCCATGCAAAGAGAACCGACGCTCTGTTCATTTACCTTGACCTCCTCCATCTTTGTTACTTCCTCCACCCTTCGTTCCTTCTCATTCCCATCACTCTCTCCGCTCTCCAACTCGTTACGCTTCTGTTCTCTCTCCTGCCGGTCCAAGTATTCCCTAAACACAGACAAACGGGCTTCGACTTGTAGGAGGTTCCTTCCTTCCTTCTCATTTTCATCCATCTTTGCCATGATCCGCTTCCTTGCTTCTTCATATCCCCTGCGCTCCTCGTCCGTACATATCTACTCATGGTCCGGGCTCTTGCTGAAGAAACGCAATGATGATTTAGCAAACCTCCGAACTGCGCCCGGGTGTTCGGATCCAGGTTCAATTATGGGAGTTTCTTGGGTCGTCGGCGTCGCTTCGACGTTGGTAGGTGTCTCGGTCATTTTGGGAGGTTTCTCTGTCATGTTGGAAATTTAATAGGTACAGTAAGACTTCATAAGGCTTTCGTATATCAGTGTTGTGAAGATGTCAGGGTGCGAGAGATTGCAACCACCGATTTATATATGCAGGAGTCCATGACTCCCCAAGACCACAAAGACTCACGATACCCAATGACTGATATGTTTTGCTCACATTACTTACTCATCGAGCCTCTCATCACCAGCAGTGACCACTTCCTGACTCGACATGGCTACACAAGAATGACGGCACAGAGTGACTGGACTGGATTGAACAAGCCACCGTGCGTAGAAGCTAGGAGCAGTTGGCACACATCTATCTACTCTCCTGACCCTTCAACCTTCGTCTCCGCTTCTCCGTTATCCCGCTCCCTCGCTCTCTCACGCACGCACACACCCACTGCCACCCTACCGGCCTCACACTTCCTCCTTCCCTACCATCTGCCTCACGCCTTTCTCCCCCTTTCTTGTTCCTTCTTCTGGCCTTTCCTTTGCCAACTTGCACTATCCGGGGTAGCATGCATAATCTTGATTGGTACCTTTTAGTCTCAGTATTAATACGGCACTGGCTTTAGATATAGCCGGGAACTTGGTAATTAGGAAAGGGCCGGAGGTAGGGCGGAGAAGGGCGATTCGTTATCCATGGGGAGCCACGAAGACTATGGAAGAGTGGATTATTGGACTAGTGTACACCATGAGACCACAACTACACTAATAATACACCTTGCCCTCCTCCCCCTTCACCCGTTAGCAATTTCCCCTCGATATATCTCGCTCCCACCCCTATCCAGCCAACTCACTACGTTTCCGTTTCCGCCTTTCTCTTCTCCTCGCTCTCCCTCTTCTTCTTCTTATCCTTCTCCATCCATATCGCCCGCAAGCGCCAAAACTCCTGCATGACTGCCATACCCCTAAGTTTCTCTGCCCATTGTGCTGTTTCCTCTTCGTTCTCAGACTCAACGCGTACCACGTACTGATTGTAATCCCTCACAGCGCCCTTGACGTCCATATCCGGATATTTGCGCCTATTACTTGGATCCATATCGAGAAAGGGCCAGACATGGAGATTGGCGTCTAACATATACAAGCCTTCTATCTTGGGTTTGGGTGTTTTGTTTGTAATAGCATATTGAGCGGCAAGGATTGGATCGTTCTCGATGTAGGAGAACCGTTGTGCTGCCATTGTAGAGATCGATGATGAGGGATAACCTATGCTTTACAGGAGGAACCTCGTATGTTATGTCCAGTCTGTGAAGAGTGTGTTTGCAAGTAAGAAGAATCGCACAGCACCGTCGATTTTTATATGCAAACTTGCATGACTCCTGGAGCCACGAAGACTCTTAGATTCCAATGACTTGACTTGCGTGCGTGCTGGCTCATATTAGTTGTCATTGAGTGTTCTGTCACCGGTGGTTGACTCCCGCTGCTACACAAGAGTAATGGCACAAAGCGACCATAGCTGCACAAGGAGATTTCCCACGATACTGCAACTGGCATCGAAATTTTGGGGATTGAAGGGTATTGTTGGGTATGTTGGCCTGGTACCGATATTATTATATTCGACTGCCACAGCCTTGGACATATACTGTACTTCATTAACAAAGGTAATATAACTTCTACCGTCTATGTCAGTAGGGGAATGAAGCTGAGAAAAACCTGTACACGACACTTCTAGCACGTTATGTAGCTCCTCCTTGATCGTTACCTCCCCGCCGGTAACTCCACCGGCCTCTGCTGTGCCGGCAGCTCTCTCGGCGTCTCAGCTACTTCGTAGACCTCCTGATCTGCGTTCATTTGATATTTCGTAGGCCCCATAATCCCTGCATCTGCCTCGTATCTCTGCTGCGACGTGTACGGATGTGCTCCAGCTTTATTCTGTTTTCTCCGGCGCAAAAGGTACCACGCGAGTAGCGTGAGTAAAGCTATGCCGGCGATGCCTCCGACTACACCGCCTGCGATGGCGCCGACTGGCGTCGATGGGCCTGAGTCTGCTGAAGAAGGCGATGTGTTTGTTGGTGTTGTTGAAGCAGAGGTTGCGCTGGGCGTGTTGTCAGACTCGGTAGATGCTGAAGATGATGTGCTTGAGGCTGCGCTCGACGATGTGGTAGCTTCTTCTACACTCCTTAGTTAACCAACCCCACAACCACCCTCCATGGATCAATAACATACCAACACCCACGCTCACGGTACTCAGCATCTGAATCCCACTCTGCAGCGGCACCCCAGGCTTCGCACACCCATTCGAGTCCTCCCTATTATACCCCGGCAACCCATGTTCGCAGCAAAAATACCCCCCATTATCAAACAAATCCCACGTGCCGTTTGCGCACACGGGACTCGGCGCAGCTAACAATGCATCCGTACAATTATTCCCCGGCGGACAGCACGCGACATTGTATTGGTGCGGGCAGGCAAAGCCCGTGGGGCAGCAGGCGTGGTAAGGGGCGCGCGTTTGGCCGCAGTCGACCTCGAGGCCTGCGAGACAACTGCCATTGCGGCGGATGGCGAAGCCTTGTTCTATCGAGGCCATGACTTCGTGGGGATGTTTCGATGTAAATATCAAAGCGGAGGAAGGCGATCAATGGAGATCCAAGGTAAAAGGTCCTGGGCTCGCATCATGAGTACTGATTAAGGTGATACTCGAACTGAGTGCTATGGCGGCTTGCTTGCCTAACGGCTAAGGCGGTAATACGAGCGGTTTTGAGACGGACGGCGCTTCTTGGCATCGCGAGCTGCATATGGTCCGTGGGAAGCTGTCATTTCGCGGTTTCTACATGCTTTCGTGGAGAAGTTGTTGCGCGGACAGCAAGCCGTCGAAGGTTGAGGGGTGGAGGCGCGGCTGAGGTGGTTGCATCGAATCAAGCAACGTCCTACCGGTTGCGCCTTCCATGTTTGATCTCACATGCATATGTAAGCATGCACTACGAAATCGAATTGGCTACACATCTTGGCTTGGGATGCTTGCTATGAGGTGTGGATAAGACGAGAGTAAAGGGAAGTGGTATCCAACATTGATGAGTGACATGCCCAAACCTTCCTGACCAACCCAACCTTCCCTTCCCACAGTTTCCTTTACATAACAACACAAGGACAACAAAAACAGGCCCGCCTACCCGTGCTAGCTTCGTCGTCAAACTCCAAGTCCGGATATAAACCCACCACCAGCTCCCTGTACTCTTCAACCTCTCTCCTCATCGCGTCCTTGCCAAAGCTATCTGTAGACACAGATCCCCGATACAGCAACGGCCTACTGTCCAATTGACTGCGATATAAACGAGCCTGAGCGCGCTCACGATAATCTCCGCGTTGTCGTCGTTGCATCTCAAGGGATTCGTAGGTGCCCCACGGCGGGGGACGTGGACCGCTTTGCGTGTTGATAGACGACTCTAAAGAGCGTGAAGGCGTGGGAGGAGCGATGTTATTGTGCTCGGCAGACCGCTGATGGACTCCGTGCTGCGATGAAGCTGATGTTGGCACGTTAGGGAATCGAGGAGGACGACGACCGAATGGGTATTGCAGCTTTGCGTCTTTCGGTTCCGTCCTTCGATATGCCCTTGTTTCGTGGCTGGCTTCAGATGGGCGGTCTCGAGAGAGATATAAGTCGGCTACGGAAGGGAATTGCGCATGCTCATCGAGAACGTCGCCACGCTGAGGTCTATTTGGGCCTTTGAGATTGTAAAGTGGCACTATGTTGTTGGGTAACGAGACATTGTCAACTGTTGTCTCCCCGCTCGGCAGCCTCGAATAGTTGGTAGCTTCTGTCCTTGATATTTTTATGACCATTCTGCTCCAATCATCGGCAGGCAATCCCTCATGGCTTCCACCTTCACCTAAGCTATGGGCAGTCTGTGAGTGCTTTGGTGGTTGCTTGGAACCGTCCTCGTCATTTCTCTTGTATCGTGACTCAAAGTCCGCATCATCCAGATCTCGAGTCGGGGTTGCCTCGAACAGTAAGGGCCGGAGTGGAAGACGGTCTATGCTTACATGATTGCTACGCCACGGAAGCGGCTTGCGATTGACTTGTTGCACCGTTGTTGTGTCTAGGGATATTGGGCGTTGCATCCGCGAATGTGATAGTGCTTCGTCGTACACTGTCCTATCAGCTAGGGATGTAGAGTGGCTGCCGCGTGGAGTGACAGTTTGTGCAATGTGATTTGAACTTGCCGATATGGTGTTACCAGACGTCGAGGATTGATTGGGCAAACGAATTTGTTCTTGAGTTTTGCTTCCCGTCTTGGGCGAAATGGTATGACCTTCATGGTGCCGTGGAGATGATGCCGTAGTTTGGATCAGTGATATGTCCGGTGTGGCTTCTTCGGGGCATCGAGTTTGCCCAGCGCAATCGAGTTGGTGAGCGCTCAACAATATACACCCCGAAGGTAAAGGAGTCAGATTGTCCGGGCTTTGGGCACGTGAAGAGGCCTCAGTGACGCAGTATGCTTGGTATGGTCGTCTTTCGGCTCCGTCATGAAGTAGGGGCGGGGACTCGCTGCTCGCTGTGTAGGCAGGCATCGAGGGGAATAGGGGTGTCGCGGTCCATCAAGTTGAAGCATTTGCACCGGTAACAGCTTGCAGGAGGTGGAGGCCAGAGGAGTTGACGTGAAATGTTAATGATAACATAGTGCTGAAGCTATGCGGTGGGACGACCAGAGGCCAACGTGTGTTTGTTTGTCGCCATGGCGAAGCACAGTGACTGAATCGTTTCACTGGTGACAGTTGTCCAATTGATCGTGATGAGGTCATCGAATCAGGAAGTTCTTCGTATCGACTCATAATACTGGATAATGCAACGTGGAGTGAATGATTTTACTCAGACTCCTGTAACCTTGAACCAATGGTGGCACACTAACAGTCTTCAACCGGGAATGTTGCGTTTCTTCAACTTTGTATCGCCAAAAGTTCAACTACATAAGCTCCATCGTTCTTGCTTGTGCACAAGTCAGCTGCAGATGGACTGAAGACCTTCCAATTGATGTTCACCTCTGAACCCCAAACTATCCAAACCAGTGGATCCGTGATTTGTAATACTCAATCCGCGTCAAGGCCATCGATGTGGAGATTAGTGCCCATGTTGCAAGCATTTACAAGATCGTCCAGCATGGCAGACATCGGGCGCCCTGCTTTCTTTGCATCTAGCGTAATCTTCAGACGCTCTTTATCACGCCGTCGAAAAAGTACTGGGCTCTGGGTACCATCGAGTGATGCCAATCGTAGGCACTGTAATTTCCCTAAGGCCTTCAGCGACATCCATAGCGAGGACCAGCTCCCAGTGAGAAGTCGAATGTCAGAGAAGATGAGCCGACTTAACGACTCCGAATGTGCAGCAACAAATCTTGCAAGGTCGTCCTCGTGCAGGGAGCAGTTGACGAGTTGAAATGTCGACAGTTCTGCAATTCGGCATGAGAGGGATAAGGACCTAATCACAGCTGCACTGTAGTGGGAGACGCGATTTTTCCGGTCGAGACTTAGCGCAAGAGTTTTAATTGAGGGCGCAGTAGCGATGAGGTTGCTCAGTCCGTTCTCCCAACCAGGTATACGAGCGTCTCCATTGTAAGCTGTGATGACGGAAAGGGTGAGAGACTGAAGAGCGGAGAATGGCTGTTGCAATGCCTGGAGGAAAGAGAAAGGGAACTGCAATGTCGGGTACGGTAGGTTCGCACCTTTGCTCAGCGTGGACAATTTTGTCCCCTTGACCATGCTGAACTCTTTCAAATTCAGCTCGCTGTTGACAATGGCGTCTACAACGGCCCTGAAGCACTTGGATCGGAAAAGCTGATCGCCTTCCGGCATCATGGTCGACCGCCATCCAAACGGCTCGGAATGACGAGCGCGGAAACGAATGGTTTCAAGATTGCCGAAGCCTGTCAAGGCACGAGTGAGGCGATCAACAATGCACTTGGAATAATCGCTTCGGGCAAGATCATCGTATAATGTAGCCTCCTCACTAATGTGTTCCTCCCTGACGCCTGATACTCTTGGAAATCGTTTAGGTGGTGGAAAGATGCCGACTTTAGTGATTTTCGTCAACAGCTTATAGTCGCGGTGATTCAGAAGCCGGATGTCCAAAACGTTCACAAGATTCGAAAAGTGCTGGTGACTGGCTACGTTGACGAGACGATCAAGCGAAGCTGAGCCGAGGGTAGTTGTCAGCTCGTGAAAATACTTCTTGGCATAATTCGAGAAGCTGAGCAAGTGCAGCTGGCGTGAGACGAGACGGACAGCATTGTAAGCTGGCAAGTCGAAGTCAAATGCGATGATATCAAACACCTCTACGGGGAGGCGTTCGATTGGTGAAACCATCAAATCGCTATGCAATGGCAGAAGGTAGAATACGCTGGGAAATGCTAGAAGCAAAAGAACAAAGCTATTCACTGATATGGCGCCTTTATGAAACTCACATGTTGGCGGCAGCAAAACAAAAGATATGATAGGGTGAACTTGGGATGGGAGGAGGCGTGAGTGAAAGGCGGATGTGGAGCAGTCACCTGGTCAGTGCGAAAGACAGCATCTTCGACAGCGTAGCGTCACCCCGCTGTGAGACTAGCACTGCTTCTGCACTCACCTGGAACCGTCCATGCCACGCTCCTTTACGTGAATAGCATTTTCACTGTACCTCATAAAATATCCGCTGCTTCCTAAGCAGACAACACTCATTCAACCCACACACGCTGTTCGGGGCAGGTGCGACACCCCCGTGCCAAACTCGCCGAGAAGTAGCAAGAACTGACGCCGCCTCGCAGGAATCTCATCTACTGCCACGAACATGGACTCGATGCGCAGCTTGAACAAGTCTCTGCCCAAAACAAGGCGGCAGCCAGATGTCCACCAATCCTTCCGCACTGCCGCGTTAAACGTCACCAATCTATACAAGTCGGCGCTTGCCGACATCGATAGAGCCCGCAGCGACGGGTACCAAGAAGCCCTCGATGAACTACTCAGCTTTCTAGACAAGGAGAACATGGGCGTGGGAGACGGAGAAGGCTGGCGGATACGGCAGTGGGCGACCGAGCGGCTAGACGGAGTTCTGCCTAAGCATTCGAGCAGCGACAGCGACGACGAGTATCTGGACGATAAGCGCGCCCGGAGCTCCTCACCGATTATGGATAGAAATCTCAGCCACGAAGATACGCGAACATTGGAGCCCGTCGTCGAAGCTCAACGATCCGACTCTGCGCCCCCGCCACTTCAGATGGAAGCCACGACCACCGAGGCGGACGCAACACCTCTGCACCACGTCTTCCAATTTGCAGCACCACAAGCCTATCCGTCTGGCACGACAAACGACAACACTACCCCCGACGTATCTGCCGCCGCTCGTCGTGCGTTTCCTACCCCTCGTCGGTCGTCGAATCGATCCGGTCCTCGAAATCTGCAGCGATCTGCAGCCCAGAATCTATTTCAACTGGGAAATGGAGCAGGACAGAAGCGACGGCTGATGCAAGACTTCTTCAACATCGACGGCTTCAACGACCGACGAGATGGATCCTCGGGAGGCGGATCTAAGCGGGGACGCACGTCATGAATAATACTTCATATGGCTGCGAACTGGGCAGACTGTAGTAAATCCAGTACAGCCTGCTTCTTTCATCTCTCTATTTGCGACTGGACGAGCGGCATTTCGATCAGATCGCGGTGTCTTTAGCATCATACATACCCAGACGGCGCATGGGCGACGGATCCTTTCATGAAGCATTGGGTGGAGCAGGTTGATAGACGGACGCATTGTGTGGTGTTCACATCCTCTTTCGGAATATACCCATCTGTCAGTTTTCGGCTTCCAGGCCACATGTCAGCATTTTGTAGCGAGGACGGCTCACTGTAGCCTGGTGTTGGAACAAGGGAGTGGGATTTGAAGTAGACATAGATCAATGATGCAGTGTACACTTCAACACATGCGGTTTGAATTGAGACCTTCAAGTATCTCTGAGTGCTGTACGCAATACCAGTGACGTTTCGTCCCATCCATAAACGCCGTCGCTATGCATAGAAGCCATTCCTTGTACCCAACTCAATCTACGCTGCCCATCGAAGACGTGCACATGACACCCTATACCATCCACAACCACGAACTTAGGTTGCCTTCTGCAAAAGACCTCGCAGCTCAAGCAAACCACCGATACACGCCCAAGCCCACCATGACAGCACTCGTCCCCGTTATTGCCGCCCTTCTGCTCCCCATGCCGAACATGCTCCTGCTAGCTCGTATAGTCGCCTCGTTCGCCGTTATTTGAGAGTGCCCGGAGACGTATGTGAAGGCGCCGAGGCCAATAAATGTTGCGCTTCCTGTTGAGTAGCGTTAGCACCAGATAGACATATTGGAGGGGAGGGAAGTTGTCGCGTGGACTGACTTACCTACAACTCGACATGGCGTGCAGTCGTCGAATTGCGCCTTATCCTGGTTTAGGGCCTCTTTAAAGGTTGGTGGTTGATCTGCTTGTTGCGCCATAGCTGCACCAGCCCACTAATAAACCAAGAGTTGATCCTGGAGAGATGTAGATGTTGTACCCATCAGATCGAACATGAGATGTAAAACCACCGCGGCATCGGCAGGGGACCCTTGTCCTGCGCCATCATCATCGTTCACAACTCAGGTCCCCGCCAAAAGTTGCCCCACTACACAACAACCACGCACCCTCTCATGGAGACGAGGTGACATTAGGAACTATGAGCACGATAGAGGCTCTGTACATCTTTGATGAGCAAAAGTGCGCCCTAGTCTCCCCATAACAGCGTTTGACATAGCTCACCATCTACAGCACACCAATCCTCGAGCACACGTACATTGGTCGTCCACCCGCGAGCAGCACGCTGTTACCGCTGTACCTCTCGCACCCTTCACCGCGACCCTCATTAATCTACCTACCGAACACCAACCCGCCCACGCTACTCTATTCCCTCACACAAGACCAGCTGCTCTTCCTCTGCCCCTGCGCCTCCGACACGGAACCCCTGCAAGTTCTCGAGTTCCTCCACCGCGTCGCCGATGTGCTAGAAGACTTTCTCGGCTCGCCCTTGCTGGCTGGCAAGATCGAGAACCACTACGATGTCGTGGCGCAGCTCCTCAGCGAGATGGTGGATGGCGGCGTAATAGCTTGCACAGAGCCCAATGCGCTGCGGGATGTCGTCGAAGCACCGAACTTCATGAAGAGTCTACTTGGAGGAGTTGGCCTGCCGAGTGCCACGCCTAGCTCGCTGGCGCCTTCTGCGACTCCTTTTTCCTTGAATGCGAGACCGAGCCCGCGCTTGGGGCCGACGAGTGCGACACAGACGACTTCGCCCGTGCCGTGGAGGAGAGCGAATGTTCGGCACACGTCAAATGAAATGTATGTCGACATTGTAGAGACGTTGGAGGTCACCCTTTCGCCGTCTGGCCGGCCGCTATCCGCCATAGCGAATGGGACGATAGCATTTACGGCCAAAGTCTCTGGTGTGCCGGATCTACTACTTCACCTTGCGTGTCCAGGTGGCGTAGATAACGCAGTCTCGTTGCCTGTATTCCATCCGTGCGTCAGGCTGAACAGGTGGAAAGAACGGCCAGGAGAGCTTTCCTTCGTGCCACCAGACGGTCGCTTTGTACTAGCTGGCTACGAGGTCGACCTACTAGGATCTGCCGCATTGGATTCTTTCTCCACAGCAACCACAGCAAAATCCCTACCAAAGCTCAACGTCCCCGCCACTGTCTCCGTCCACCCATCTCTTGGCCCAATAGGCTCAGACTTCGAAGTCCGCCTACAACTCAACCCTCGCTTCACAGGCAAATCAGCAAGCCCGCACCCAAGTACCATGGCCGCAAAAGGAGGTCTAGGCCGCGGTCTGGGCGGTGCACCGTTTTCTTCTTCCGGCACAACGGCAGCTCCAGCCATCGAAGACATGGTCATACACATCCCTCTCCCATCCAGCGTCCGGAACGTCACAGATTTGAGGGTGTTACGCGGCACAGGAGACGCGGCCTATGCCCCCGGTGACCAATACATCGAATGGCGCATCAGCAGCCGCGAAATTGGTATCCTAATGTCGCAAGACCGCGGCGGCGGCATCGGCGCAACGGCAACGCTTCGAGGCACTGTGGTCGGACAGGATGTTGAGGATGAAAGTTCCGACGCGCTTGATAGCGGTGGACCGGTGTCTTTCTCGACCAGCACGTATGACTACGACGATGACCAAACTACTACTACTACTACTTCGCACATTACTACCCCAAGTCAATCGACGAAACAACAGAACGCTGACGCTGACTCGAAACGCATCAAGTCCAACAAAGTCCTCATGCCTTCGTGCGCAACAGTCAGCTTCTCCGTCAAAGGCTGGTTGCCTAGTGGAATCAAAGTCGAGAGCTTGAACGTCGATCAGAAGAGGAGTAAAGGGCTAGGGAGTGGAGTGACGCCGTATAAAGGTGTGAAGTATCTGTGTGTTAGTCGGAGGGGGGTCGAGTGTAGATGTTAATGGATAGGTACCTAACTAAGTAGAATGGGAAGAATACGAGCATGTTGGGTTAGGGCATGATTATTCATTGTGACTCGTCGAATGTCATATTCGAGATGTTTGTCTTCCCAGTCGAGGACTTGTTCACCTTTGCCAATGTCGTGGGAGTGAATACACCTTCAACGTAACTCGTTCGTCTACAAAGCGTTGCATGTTTTTTGTTATTACTACACCGTGTTTGCTTGTAGTATGTAGGTAGTCGTCATTTGCGCAGCAAGATTGACAACAGAATTATTGACCGACTCAATAATCCTTATAACTCGTCGCCGCTCCGCCTCTGCACTCCTGCAAGAGAATAATATATTGACTTGGCCAATGATTTTGGGATGCGACTACATATCACATTTTCTGAAAGAAAGTATTAAATGGGTTGATTGATAGTTTGCAAGATCAAATTATTATTGCCCGGGTCCATGATTGTTGGAGCCAATCACCGCTCCGCAACCCCGCAAGAACAAAAAGTTGACTGGTCAATAATTTTTGATATTCCACTGCAAAACCCATTTTAGAAAGAGAGGGATTAACTGGATTGACTACTTTTCCAGAAATTTCCACTCAGAAATTCCTTGACTAAATTCACAGTACTTGGAGTTCTGGACGATAATAAGCTCTTGAGTGAGCTTCTACCCGCCAACTAAGTTACCATCTACTACAACATACCCCTCCAAAATTTCCCCCTCCATCTTCACAATCCCTGAGCTCCCACAGCACAGCACAGCACAACCACGACCATGACACCACCCCCAACGCACCTCGACCCCTCGGAGCTCGGCCAAAAATCCTACTGGGACGCAGCCTATACGACGGAGCGCTCCAACTTCGCCGCCAACGCCGCCGACGAAGGAACAATCTGGTTCAGCGACGCCGGCGCCGAAGAGCGCATGCTCCTTTTCCTCGAGGATCTAGCCGACGAGGGGGAAACGCACAATAAGTCTGAGACGAGTTTTCTCGACCTCGGGACCGGAAACGGACATTTGTTGTTTGCGCTGAGGGAGGAGGGGTGGATGGGAAGCATGGTCGGCGTGGATTATTCGGCGCAGAGTGTGCAGCTTGCGAGCGCGATTCGGGATACAAAAGCGAAAGAAGAAGCTTCCGACGACCAGACGTCCGACGAGACTTCGTCTACCACCGCGCACTTCGACGACATCGCCTTCTACGAGTGGGATATCCTCACGCAGCCGCCGGACGCAACATGGCTGGTTAATAGCGGTAGTGGCTTCGACGTCGTGCTCGACAAGGGCACGTTCGACGCGATATGTCTGTCGCAGGACACGGATGCTCAAGGGCGCAGGATCTGCGAGGCGTACAGGGAGAAGGTGGAGCCGCTGGTTAAGAAGGGCGGCAGGTTTTTGATCACGAGTTGCAATTGGACGGAAGAGGAGTTGAGGGGTTGGTTTGGCGGAGGGGAACTGGTGTTTGAGGGCAAGGTCAAGTATCCGAGCTTTACGTTTGGTGGGAAAACGGGCAGCAGTGTTGTCACGCTGTGCTTTAAGCGGGGGTGAGGTGAGAGAGGGAAGTCTCGCAACTGTGTGTATATTTGACGACGACGACGATAACGACTATCCTCCCGCACGCCGTATCCGCGCCAGAACGAGCCACTTCTTCCGCTCGCCAATGTTCTCCGTCCCGCCATCGCGCTCGCGAGACCACGGCCGCCGCCTCCCATCCGCATCCATCTCGAATATCTCCTCGACCTGCAACGCCTGCTGCGGCACCACTTCCTCGAAAAACGGCGCCAGCTTCGCACGACCCGTGTGGAAGCCTGCTATGCAGAGTATGCGCGCGTCGGGCGCCTCAGACAGGAAGTGCAGCATGGACTTGGCGAGGTTCTCGTGCTCCCACGGCATCCAGAGGCAGTCGGCCGCTAGGACGCGCGTGTAGCGATGCGCATGTGAGGTCTCAAAGGGCGAGGTGGTGGAGCCCCAGAGATGACCCTGGACGGCTACGCGGGTTTGCAAAGGTGCGGGTATGTTCTTTGCGACGTTCGTTTTGATCGTGTCGAGGATGGGAGGCGCGGGGTAATCGGTGATGGTGACCTAGATTCGTGACTTCATTAGCTTGATGTATGTGACGGCTAGGTTGACCATGCCATGGGAATGTCTGTACCTCTTTCGCGCCCGCTAGTGTGCTCACAATCCCGCCTAGACCTACGCCTGCGCGACACCTATTCCATCAGCCATGCGCTTGTTATGCTTTCACGTCTTGTTCATCCCGACCCACCTGCGCCCAGCTCCAGCACTGTCTCTCCTTGTACATCCCACCGCTCCTCTTCCTCCTTCGTAAGCCACCACTCGCCATCTTTCCACGCCTCTTCTTCCTCTCCACCACCCTCCACACTCTCCACAATCTTTCCTCCTTCCGCCGCCCCCTCTGCCGCCCGCCCTCCAACAAACTCCCCATCAAGACCCCCGCATTCCACAAATAGTGCGCAAACTTGCGCCGCTGCTCCTCGCCATTCACATCCGCGACCCGAAACTCCAGCTCCCGCGGCCCGAACTTGGCATTGCAGCGGTACAAGATTACAGTCTCCGGGTCGTCGCCATGTTGGTTTTGTAGGTCGTCGGTGAAGATGCCGCCGAGGGAGGAGCCGAATATATCTTCGGGTTCGAGGGGGCGGAGGTCGGGCGGCGGAGGGATATTAGGCTGGGCAGGAGCATGGTTTTGGGGGTTGGGGTGTTTGGTGGAGGAGATAGTGGTGTTTTTTTTTTGGGGTATGTTGGATACCTAGGTAGGATGGTGGGGCTGAGTAGGCTATACGAGATGGAGCTAAAGTCGCGTGTCGGACGTCATGTCATCATCGACCGAGGCTCGGTGGTCTATAACCTTTATACGTTTGGCTTCTCAATCAACACTTAAAGTTTCAACAATCGCGTGAGTTTTTGGTTGCCTTTATCCTGCCAACACATGCACCACTGAAGCGAAGGTGATTGTCACTCGCCTCCAAGAATCTCTCTATCATCCGACCTCACATTTCACAAGACATATCACAACCACAACCATGTCTTCCTGGTCATCTTTCAAGGACCCAGCGACATACCACTTGCTCAGGTATTTCTCCCCACCAAAAAAACACTTTTCACCCAGTCTACCCTCTAACCTATCTGCTTGTCAACTAGCTACGGCACCCTCCTCGGCTCCACCCTCTTCCAATCCTTCATCAGCGGCGTAGTAGCCTTCCGCGTCCTGCCGCGCCCCCAATTCTCCACGCTACAAAAACACACCTTCCCCGTCTACTTTACGCTGCAAACGCTCGCGCCACTAGCCATGCTCTTCACATACCCGTCCGGCTCCTCCTCTGTTCTCCCCTTCTTATCATCCAACCCCAAGGTCCAGACACCAACAGATAGACTCGCCGCCTGGCTCATCGCAACCATGTTCTTCACTGCGCTGGCGAATTGGGTGTACATTGGCCCCAAGACGACGGAGATCATGGCGCTGAGGAAACATCAGGAGACAAGGGATGGCAAGAAGAGTTATGATGCGGGCCCGCATAGTAAGGAGATGCAGGAGTTGAATCGGCGGTTTGGGGTGCTGCATGGTGTTAGTAGTTTAGTTAATTTGGTGGGGTTGGGGGCGATGGTTTGGTATGGGGGTGTGCTTGGGGAGGGGCTGAGGTTGTAGGTGGTGATAGGAGGAGGAAGAAGGTGTGTTGTGGACTGGTAAACTAGGCGGGAAGTTCTCAATTGAATGGCATTGGTGCTAGAGATTGATTCAATCTACGGCAAACGCTCGTGCCGCCAGCTTTTATACCTTTTTTCTCGGCCCACTTCCTTCTTTCCTTCCTTCCTTTTACGCTGGTTTGACGGGAATCTAGCATCCAAATGCGCAGCACACACTCAGGCGATCCAACGACAGTCAGAGATCTGCTGCATTACCGACAGCTAGTTTCGCGCGCCGCAACCCAGCGCTTACACTCGCCCTCACTCGGCGATGCCAACAGCCGTCCTTCTCCTAATGACACTAGCCTCCCTGAAAAGTCCTGGGAGCAACGAGAACGCCGCATAGCGCTCGCCAAGGCAAAATCACTCACCAGAACGCTGGGTATAACATGGGGTACATGCACCCTTTACGGTCTTTCTCCTTGATAAGATAAGATAGGGAGTTTTCTATGGGTTAAATATTTTACCAAAGCTAATAGGTTGATGCATTACGCAGAGCAATTCGTTCAGGACGTCGAGTACGCGAGTCAGGAAGTGCATTTCCTCACGCCGACGCGGTATAAGTGTGAGGCTAATACCGTCGTGGCTACTACTGCCAATCGAAATGCAAATGCCGACGTTCAGAATAAGGGGCACGTGTATGGTGGCAATGGGGGTATGTCGGGTCTCTTTGAAGCAGTGGTAGGGGATGGAGAGGTGGAGGATGAGATGGGGAGGTGGAAGAGTGTACAGGAGGAGCATGTTAATGCTTTGAGGAAATTTGGGAAAGCGCAACGGTTCGGTTGTCCAGTCTAGGCAGGTGCTGAGTCGGTATGTTCTCTCTAATACTTGTCTGAGCATCAATTCAAGGTACTACTTTCTCGGGATCTGGCCTTTATTGAAACTACATAACCAGTCTACACCATATACTGCGCATTGCCTCGACATTAAGTAGCTGAGTCAGACCTAGAGCACTCTGCATCACGTTGCATTTGTGGCTACAGCGAGGCCCTGGCCTACAGCGCACTCGGCACTTGATGCTGATTCAGGTGCGCTGCAAGTAAGCTGTGACGCTAGGTAGCTGCAAGCGCTATACACACCTCATTCCTCACACTAATAAGTAGAGACTCTACATGAGAGTACACAATCTCCATACAAACACGTCGTCATATAACTTATACCTGACTCCACTTCGAGCACAAGATTGACCGTGTCAAAACCATTTAACTCAAAATTTCAGCAAACAACTTCCACCTCCCTCCCCCTCCTTCCCCAAAAATATCCTCAAACCACAATGTCCAAACAAAAACCCACCATCCTCTTCGTCCACGGCTCCTGGCACACACCTACGCACTTCACGCCCATCCAAACCCTCTTCACCTCGCACTTTTACCCAACCTCCTGCCCCTCCAACCCAGCATCATCAACTCCCCTCCATCCCCCTCCAACCCTCCCATCGGCCTTCTCGAAGACGCCGCATGCATCATCTCTGAGCTTGAGAAGCTAGTCGAGCAAGAAGAGAAGGAAGTAGTGGTTGTCGCACACTCGTACGGCGGCGTTGTAGCGACGCAGGGGGTTGAGAGGAGGTTTGCGAGGGAGGAGAGGGAGGAGCAGGGGAAGAAGGGGGAGTGGTGGGGTTGGTGTATATGTGTGCTTTTTTGTTGGGGACGGGGTGAGTTTGGCGGGGCGTTTGGGGATCGTTGCCGGGGTGGATTGTTGTTGATGTGAGTGGTTAACTAATTCTTGATCTCAATGAATGTGTTAATTCTGGTTGGTTGGTGAACAGGACGAAGACATGCTCACGCCGCTCGACCCGGCACTACGCTTCTACAACGACCTCCCCGCTCCCACGCAGCAACACTGGATCAGCCAGCTACGCAAGTCGCCGCGCATCGCCAATTACACGCCTATATCTCATGCGGCGTACTTGCACCATCCCGTCACCTATCTGTACTGTGAAGAGGATCAAGCGTTGCCGTTTGAGGTGCAGAAGATGATGGTGGAGAAGGTGAAGGGGTTGGGTGTGTGTGTCAAGGAGGAGACGTGTGCGGCGGGGCATAGTCCATTTTTGAGTGTGCCGGGGAAGGTGTTGGAGGTTGTTGAGGGTAATTGTGCGGGTGTATAGTGATTTAGACTATATATATAGAGAGAGACTAGTGAGGTTGGAAGATGGGTAGAGAACTCCTTCGATAACTAACGTTAGGTAGCCTGGCCAAGTGGCTTCTCGAGATTTTCAGACAGATATCGCAGAGCACACCAAACTCGAATGTTCATGGTAGATTGATAGATTCCATGTTGTCGCCGCCGGAGCACATGGTATGCTTGGTCGTCCAGTCTCGCGAGAGTACGACGTAGCCATGCAATTAGAAGCTGTCCTCAACTACCCATGCTTCGTATATTCAACATGTTGTTGGCGATCTGCGTAGAAACACCTACAGAGCGTGGTTACGGTGGCATGCACCCCGGCCAATTCCATTTCAATTAACAGTCTCTCAAGGTCGGATTTACTGCGTATGATCTGATCTTCGAGGTGCAGGTGTATGATCGCCAGCTAGCCGGGTAGATAAACGCTACCGTTTGCTAGTGCAGGCTTGGCAAAACCTACGAACCTCGAATTTCTGCACTTAAGAACTACTGCAATCCACACTTTCAGCAGCTTACCTTCCTAATTAGGAAGGTTCAGGTCAGATATTGTCACGTGCTAGACATCTTGAGTTTCCTTTCACTCGGATAACACATAACGCAGCGGGAGATCGGCAGACCATCGGCTATTCTTGCTTAGGGAGATACGCTGCCGGCACACCCTTCCCTGTACGCTATGTGCGACAACTTCCAATCCCGCGATCATGACGAAGTGAGGTAGGTCCACTCGAGTTAAGGATATTTACTCGTATTCCAAGTGATACTACTCGGTATGTCTCAATTAGACTTCATCTACTGTAGACCAGACCACTACCACTCCGCTACCTCCTCCCTAACTACCAAAATCCTCTCTATGCACGGCCAAGAAGGTCAAACTCCACAGCTGCCTGACATCACTCTCCGTCGTGACCAAATCCCCCAACTGCACAACCTCGTACCCCCCACCAGCATACCGCCAGCTCCACACCTCATAGCTAAGCTGTGCCTGGTTCGCGTCGATGATATCCCACAGCCGATTATACGCAGCCACAACCTTCGCATGCAGATCGCTGTCGTTGCAAAAGTCCGGAGCATCGTTCGATGACGAGCAACGACCCAGCTGTCGCGCCAGACCCTGTCCCATCATGGCAAGCTGCCAGCTCCACACAACTGTACCGTGGTAATCTTGCTTTGAGAAGTTCGCTGCAACGCCTGCGTCACCCGCGTACGCTGGATTCGCAACCATCAAGCCTACGTCGGTCGATAAGCCCACAGGGAAGGGTTGCAGGATGTGGTCGGCTGTCTGGCTGAGGAAGGAGCTGAGTTGGGAGGCGTTCGTCGTGTTGAGGAAGAAGAGTCTGAAGCAATCGTCTGTGTTCATTACAGGGACCACGGAGGGCCCCGTTGGAGCATCGACAGCGAGGCCAAAGTAAGTTATATCTCCAGTGATGCTGCTGACATTCGCGGGAACGGAGATGCTGCTCGCATAATTTTGGACAAGCGATGTAGCACTGGCTTTGGGCACGGTCACTTGGAAGAACTGGAGTGTTGAGTCTTCCCAAATTTGCGCGTAGTCCTCGGCCGTGTCAGCCCAGTCTGAATGGTCTGGGAAGAAACCTGCGCGGCTTAATGCAGCGATTGCGCGAAGGCCCGCGGGCACAAGAGCGGCGTTGACGTCGTATGGGATACGACCGCCGCCTAGTCCGTTGTTTGAATCGCGCCACTCGCCTACGGGTTGGTCGTTATTGAGGTGGATGAGGTTCTCTTCGACTTGGCTGTTTGCGAAAGGAGCCGCAATGCGCATGATTTTCTCGGCCGTGAGTTGGGCGAGCTGCATGTAGTTGAGCCCGTTGTTCTCAGAGAGGAAGGTAGCGGTTTTGGCGAAAAAGGTTTTGGAGCGCTGCTGTCCGTCCTGTGTGTCCACGAAGTAGTTCTTCATGGCGATGGGAAGGTAGAAGTCGGTGTCTATCATCTTGTAGTCGCAACGGGGCTTGGACGACGAGATGCCGTCCTTGCGGTTGAGCCAAGTCGCGTAGTCGCCAATGACCTCTTCATGGCATGCGGTTCCTAATCACAGTTAGTGACGAACTCGGAGGCTTTGTGAAGCTGGATTGCTCTCTCGAAAGAAATTAGTACGTACCGTCTGTACGATTGACGCGCTCGAGTACCGCCCCGATCACGGCCTCGATGGCACTCTCGCTAAGAATCGGTTGCATCAAAAGCATTGAGATCATACTGTCGCGACCAAAGTACGTAAGGAAGCGCCAGGTACCAGCCAATAGTTTATCCGTATACGACAGGAAGGATAGGGAAGTCGTTTGGTCTGGATTCTGTGAGATCAAGCTGGAAGCAGACTGGTCAAGGACTTCAGAGGGTCCCAGTTGATCAAGTTGAGGGTAGTTGTATGAGGCGTCGAAACGGTAATTTCCAGCACCAAAGGACAATGTCCATGCTGCTTCCTTATTGAGTTTCACCTGCGATATGAGTATTAGTACATGCCTGTTACGATAAGTAATAACGTAGTCTGCATGGTTTACATGGAAACTTTTGAGAGATAATGTCTGGTAAAGACACATCTACAGTCTTGGAAAACAACTTACCGCTTGTGCGCCGTTCAACGGCGTGAAGGTCAGCCATGTTGTCGTAACGCCATCAAACCACGTGCGATTGACCGTCGCACCTCCATCCGCATTCAAGGAGAAGCCAAAGCTGCCTTGAAAGTCGTGACTGACACTGCCACCCTCGGTGAAGTCGCGGATAGACCGAATACTGCCCAGAATGGGAACAGTAAGCCGCGCCGTGTCGTTGAATTTGATCGATCCAGATACACCAACCCGGGTGGATTGGTTGATAGGGTCGAGCCACTCTCCACTAGTGGTCGATTTCTCCAAGCTAACGGCGAGTGTACCCTGCTGGCCGGTCTCTGGGGCGAACAGTGCCAAAGCCCCGCTGTTCCCAGCAGGCCAGGCGACAAGCAGGCGTGGTTTGACAATGTCGAGATTGCTTCCGGGTTGAGGGCTGGTCACAATAACGTGAGCGCTGGTGTGACAGTCTGAGTAGAAGTAGTTGTCATGGGGTGAGTCCGAGAGATAGAGCCTTGATGCGGCGTCAGAACATGAAGAGGTGGAGAACGACAGAGATTCTTGAGACACTGGAGCGATGAGACCGGCAGTGGCTGTCGCAATAAGCGCAACCGTTACTAGGAATCCAAGGAAAGCCATTGTTACTCCCATCAACAAGTTAGTATTCAGGCGCTTCATCGCAAGGGCTACGTGCTGTCACAGACTAGGATGGGGCTTACTTGATAGCCACAAAGCTACTCAAAGATCTCTATTCCAACGTGAATTGTAATTGCTCGTGCAAGTCTCGGTTGACTTCAAGTTGTACGCGGGTAAGACAAGCGTCCACGGGAGAAGCCCACGATGGTAGTAATAGAGGCTGGTGGATAGAGCACGCGCTAATAGTCAAGCGAGCATTGATCCCAGAGAAACAGAGCTGTGGGGATAAACGGAGAGGTCCATGCTTTCCCCATACCTAGTCATGGCTGGACCTCTCATATAGGTATATACCGTCCATGACCCCAGAGTGAATGGGTCGCGCGACAGATGCAGCCCCGCGTCATAGTGGTTGCCGTTTCGCCTCGACTGCACGCGCTCAACGTCGTCGCAGGAACTGCCATGGCCCTCGAAAACAAGGCTAACAAGGTAAAGGTCACGATGGCTCGGTGGTGTTTTCGAAATCTGGGGTACAAGAGGTGTGGTTGGTCTGTGACACAGTCGGATGATCTCGCTTGGCTTGCCCTTAACCCAAACAAGCTTTGATCCACCCAGGGGTCCGCATTTGCCGCATCGCGCGTCATGGAGTTGCCTCATTTGCACTACTCTATCCCTTCACCGTTGCTTGCGACTAGGTCGAAAACTGCGTGTGGCCTTGTGCCCTGTTTCTCGAAACGTGCACATGCGATTTACCGCCACTGCTGTCGCTGTGACCGACGCGGTTATCGCTCAGTTGCACCAGGGGCGACTCTACCCGCACTCAGCCTACCATGATTTGCACGGCAGCAAGACTCGCTCTGTTATAACAGGTTTTGTCGCGCTTGTCGACACCCTTGAGGATCGAGATCAACACCGACCAAGAACCCGTTCCCGCTCACCGAACCCTGACTATGATGCGGTTCACGCACAAGCTAAACGTGCGCATTAACGGGCACATGGAGTAGTGCCGTGGACTAGATCCACACCTATCATGCGACAACTGCCAGCAAATTTAGTTGAAGATTGGCTTGAAACCGGTAATAGCTCCTAGAAGATCACTGGATTTACCCGCCTACCCACCACGTGCTGAAGGATGACCCGCGGGCTTCGAGCTGGACACATGTGTATTCGCTACACAGTCCCGCATTCCACTGCTTCTGGCTTTGTTGTATTAAATTCCTTGCTTTCACCGCCGTTCTGGCGTCAGCCGAGGTCCATGTTAACTTTAGTCTCCGCGGACGACCTAGGACCATGGACAACAGTTTGTGCATCCTTAAGACGAGAACAACCACATGGAATGCCTTTCCGAGAACAACATATTGAGTACGCACTCGTGAGCCCAAATCCCCGCATTGTCAGAGCCAAGTATATTGTTCCTATGGCCAGCCAATTGCGTGGCGCTCCCGAGATGAAACAGGCATCGCTAAATCTGGGGTAAATGCAGGGATAATCATCGGTGCCGTATATATACACGATGTTGATGCCAGAGTTGAAACATCGATTCGGCCGGCCGTTGTGTGGTACTGGGACTTGTGCGACATTTGGCAACGCTCGTTGTCGATATCATACGATATCTGATATTTTCGTCATTGACTTGGCTTTCACTTATCACTGAGACATCGCAGCAAAATGTACCACACACTCATTCTTGTCGTCTCCTTCTTCGTCACCCTCATTGCAGCACACGGTCGCGTCACCAACATCACGACATCGGATGGCAAGGTCTACACAGGATGGGACCCCGAATTGGCAGAATCAGCAACCCCTCTGCCTCCGCTTGCCGCATGGAAAGCCTCAAACTTAGGCAACATATTCGTCCCTCCTTCAAAATTCAACACTAGCCATATATCATGTCATTTCAACGCCACGCCCGGCGCACTACATGTCAACACGACAGCCGGCGACACACTGAAGCTCCAGTGGAATGAATGGCCGACATCACACGTCGGACCAGTCCTAACGTACCTTGCTGCATGCAACGCAAGTTGCACAAACGTCGATAAGAACTTGTTGCAATGGGTCAAGATCGACGAACTGGGGTGGTTGAACAGCACGGGATGGGACTCGATGAAGCTAGGTGGAACATGGGCGAGCAACGTGCTTATTAAAAACGGTTTCACATGGACGGTCAAGATCCCCTCTGCGCTGGCTGCAGGCACTTATGTCCTGAGACACGAGATTATTGCGCTGCATGTTGCGGACCAGGTGGATGGTGCTCAGGCGTATCCGCAATGTGTGAATCTACGAGTGGCTACTGCTGGTGGTGGTGGTGGTGGTGCTCAGGGAGAGAGCAACAAGAGCTTGGATGGTGGTGTGGTGGGAGCGAAGTTGTATGGAATGAAGGATGCGGGGATTTTGGTCGACGTTCACAAGAAGATTACGGGCTATCAGATTCCTGGGCCGAAGGTGTGGAGTGGTGCCACGGCGTTTCGTCAACCAAATCAAAGGAAACAGGGCATAAGAAGAGCTTGGAATGGGGATTCAGAATCGGATCTAAGGGCTGGGAGTACAGAAATGGAGAGGTGACATCGCGCATCTTTCTAGATGCCTTTTGTCGCGAAACAGTCTCAGAATCACAAAAACAGTATCTTACTCATCAGCTGGATTTGAACTCTTCCCAATAACGAAACCTGAGTGATCTTATTCAGATACAGACATCGCATGGAACAACCAATGGAAGAAGTCACCTTAGGTCAGCACTCCTTCCCAACTGATTGAACGCTATATATTAAAGATCATGACAAAAATTAGATTTTGGTGGTAATTGCCTGGAGTTATGATGCAGACGAAGTAATACAAGTTTAAAGTGAAGAACAGTGACTGTTCTTGTATGGGTCCCGGAATGCTAATGCTTACTAGAGCCACATACTGCAAATCTTTCCTATATTCCTACCCAGTTCGACCTCTTACAGTTTCTTGGATAACTCCAGTCAAATGTGACAGCGACTGCATAAGAAGATTGCAAGACTCCATAAGCAACAGCACTTATTGAGGAAGTCTTTATGTTACAGCCATTAAAAATCTGCTTACACTTACGGAATTAGATCAATAGCGAATAGATTTCCTAGATAGGTCTTCAGGAAGAGCGCCCAGCCACTGCTGACCAAAAACTACAACCATAGACACGCTCCGGTCTCGAAACGGGAGGATTGGCGTAGCAGTGGGGAGGTTTTATATGGCCAATTCTGGGTGGCGGGGCCCAAACCTTTATAAGGAAGCCCCACTAGAAATTAATGACTTGTTTAATTCACAACCACACAGCTGGTCATCATCACCATCGAAAAGTCCATGGGGTTACGCAGGATCCGGGTAATGCCGCAGTGTCAACTCCCGAGTCCCCACCTTTGCCAATATCAATAAATCGGAGATTAAAATCCACGCCCAACATCACATGCAGGGCTTTCCCAAGAAAGCGGTTGTAGACAGCGTACTTATGGGCGGTGGTGGTTGGATCTGTGATACTTGGGTTGTAAGTCCCTTCCAATCCAACCTTACACAAGTCATTGTATTCAGAATGCAGTGGACTATTCTCGCGCTATCACTCCTCGTGAGATATGGCTCCAGCCAAGCTCAAGGTCGGCCACCGATGATGCGCTTCGAGTGCTCGCAGCTCGTCGTGGATCGTCTTGACCCTCTCGTCAACCCCGGCTCAGTCCCATCGCCGCATCTCCATCAAATCGTGGGAGGAAACTCGTTCAACGCGTCCATGGACCACGCGACACACGATCTTCCCGCCGCATCTACCTGCACTAGCTGCACATTCTCAGAAGACTTTTCCAACTATTGGACTGCGGTACTGTACTTCCGCGCTCGCAATGGCACATTCAAGCGGGTCCCTCAGTTCGTGAGCGAGGGCCTCAAGGGCAATGGCGGCATCACTGTGTACTATATCCCGGACGTCAACAACAAGACGGCGGTTACTGCGTTTAAGCCTGGGTTCCGCATGCTGGTCGGAGATGCCGCGGCGACTACTCTAGGACCAGACCGCAAGATATGCCACCGATGCATGCCAAAGACAGGAGAGCCTAGCAACATCAACTGTGGATCTCCAGATGCACAATCGCTTCCCAATAAGATTTGCGAAGGCGGTATACGTTCGGTTGTTACCTTCCCCACCTGTTGGGATGGTAAGAATCTGGACAGTCCGGACCACATGAGCCATGTCGCCTATGCAACGGGCTCGAAAGCCAACGATGTTGGTCCGACCGGGAAGTGTCCAGCAAGTCATCCGGTGCCGATACCTCAAGTCATGTACGAGGTCATGTGGGACGTAAGTTATATCAGTCCTTTTTCCTTCCAAGCCCTCTCGGAAACCGCATGCTCGGGGAATTGGGGTTCTCAACGCAAGATCGCTCCACTACACATTTAACAAACTCACACACTTTGCTAACTCAACTCCTTCCAGACCCGCCCCTTCAACGACAAAGCCCTATGGCCAGCCGACGGCTCACAGCCATTCGTATACAGCACAGGCGAGCAGTGAGTCCCCTGTCCCTGTCCCATCCTGTCCCATCCTGTCCCATCCTGTCCCATCCTGTCCCATCCTGTCCCATCCTTTCCCCTCCCCTCCTCTCCTCTCCTCTCCCACATAGAACAACGCCCTCTAACAACACCCCCACCTCACAGAAAAGGATTCTCCCAGCACGGCGACTACGTCTTCGGCTGGAAAGACGATTCGCTGCAACGTGCCATGGACGCGCGTTGCGACGGCGACCAGTGCAAAGTGCTGAAGACGCAGACGCCCGAGGAGGCGGAGCGATGCACGATTGCGCGCACTGTGGACGAACAGGTCGATGGATGTAAGTTGGAATATTTGGGCTTGGTGAGCGGAATTTGCTAACAATCTCGTAGGGCTGACGAATCTTCCGGGCGAGCACATGGATGCTTAGATGAATTGATTTGTCTTGGAGATAGAGATTGGCTGTAGAGGTATTCTAATATAGACTTGTTTTTCTCATGATAAACCGCGTTCTTGTCGCTGATTTACGGTGAGCTATGCTGGACGAACGATCAGTCCGTTACATGACACAATAGGTGACTAACTCTCATGAAATGATAATGAAGGGAGGTGAAGTGAAGTGAAGTGAAGTGAAGTGAAGTTTATACAGATATCTTCTTTCCTATCCACACTGGGCTTTCTGCGTTCTCTAATCTCTACTATATCATACACGCCCGCAGTTCCTTTTTTTGCGCGGGGGAAAGAAACACCCCTAGCATGAGCACACCCAGATGAAGAGTGGAATGGGAATCCCTGTTTCTCGCCTTTGCCGATGCCCCTGCCTGATATCAAATGAATCATGATGAAGCACAAAAATGCATAATGCTACAACCCCCTCTCCCTCAACTACCTCCTCGCATCCAAATCCCTAAACGCCGCGGGCTCAGGCGGCGGCACAAGCGGCCCCTTAACCCCATCATCGCCCTTGGGCTCAATCAACCCCGGCGCCTTCCCAAACTCGCCACTAAAATATTTGTGAAAGTCCGCAGGATCCTCAAACGGCCTGGGGCCCAGTAGACGAATCATATCCTCGCGGCCCAGCATCTCCTTCTTGAGCAGTTCCTCAGCAACAAGGCCGACTTCGGTCTTCTTCTCGGTGAGCAGGTCCTTGCACTGCTTGTAGGCTTCGTCGACGATGCGCTTGACTTCCATGTCGATGTTCTTGGCCGTGTCCTCGGAGAACGGCTTTTGCAGCTGCTGCCCGTTGGAGTCGTCTTCGTAGTAGATGTAGCCGATTTTCTTGCTCATGCCCCATTTGGACACCATGGCTGTCGCCATTTGCGTCACCTTGCGGAAGTCGTCGGATGCGCCTGAGGTGACGGTGGGGAAGTGCAGTTCTTCGGATACACGGCCGCCGAGCGTCATGGCCATGCGGTCCATGAGTTGGTTGACGTTCATGAGGTATGTGTCGCCGTTGGGCAGGTATTGTGCGTAACCTAAAGCGCCCTGTCCGCGGGGGATGATTGAAACCTTGAGGAGTGGATCAGCGTACTTGAAGTACCAGCCGCAGATGGCGTGGCCGGCTTCGTGGTAGGCGACGGTCTTCTTTTCTTCCGGCTTGAGCACGAGGGACTTCTTCTCGAGACCACCGATGACGCGCTCAATGGCTTGCTCGAAGTGTACCATGGTGACTGTCTCGGCGTTGTGGCGGGCGGCTATAGTACGTTAGCATCTTGAATACGTGATGGGAGATATTCAGTCTTACCGATCAAAGCAGCTTCGTTGACGCAGTTGGCAATGTCGGCACCAGAGAAGCCGGGTGTCAAAGCTGCTAACCTGCCCTTCAAGAACTCCATGTCCTCCTTGGTGATGATCTTCTTCAAGTGAACGCCGAAGATCTGTGCCCGGCCATCCATGGTTGGCTTGTCAATATTGATGTGTCGGTCGAATCGGCCAGGTCGCATAAGAGCCTTGTCGAGGACGTCCGGTCGGTTAGTACCAGCAAGGACGACGACCTGCTCAGTTGTATTGAAACCATCCATTTCTGTCAAGATTTGATTGAGAGTAGCCTCACGCTCGTCGTTGCCACCTCCGAAATTTTGCTTTGATCGTGCACGACCGATGGCGTCGATTTCATCGATGAAGATAATGCAAGGGGTGCTCTTGCGCGCATTCGCGAACAGGTCCCGCACTCGCGAGGCACCAACACCGACGAACATCTCTACGAACTCGGAACCGCTGACACTAAAGAAGGGAACGCCCGACTCGCCAGCTGTGGCTTTGGCGAGCAGTGTCTTACCAGTACCAGGCGATCCAGAGAGGATAGCACCGCGGGGAATCTTAGCACCAAGCTTCTGGAACCTGCTCGGGTCCTTGAGGAAAGAGACAAACTCCATAATTTCCTGCTTGGCCTCATCCATACCCGCGACATCGGCAAATTTGACCTTGACGTCGGTCTCGTGGTTGAACTTCTTTGCACGACTCTTACCCATGCCAAAGATGCCGCCTGAACTTCCACCGCCGCCGCCTCCTGCTCGCCGGGTGAAGTAGAACAAGGAGCCAAGGAGGAGAATGGTAGGTCCAAAGGAGAGGAATGTGCCGAACCAAGAGATCTCATTCGAGTAAGCGACGGGGATGCGCTCGGAGCTGGGGATACCCAATTCGTACTGAGCATCGTCCATTTTCCGCTCGAAAGCCTCGACGGAGCCGATGGTGAAGTAGTAGAAGAAGTTCTGGTTGACCGAGGGCGAGTCGGGGTACATGGACGCAACGGCCTCACGGTGCAGATGCACCTTGGCCTTGTTGCCATTCAGAATGACAATCTTCTCTACGAGGCCCTTGTCCAGGAACGTTGTACGGAACTCTTGCCATGTGATCTCCTTTGTGTTCTCGCCTGGGAAGAGCATCTTGTACGTCAGGTACGTCAGAAAAGCGGTGATGAGGATAGTGTTGGTGTCCATGCTGCCTCCGAACATGGGATTAGGGCCACCGGCACCGGGGGCGCCACCCTTGGATTCCTTTCCTCGCGATTGTGGCCCTGGGTCGTGTGCGCCAGACTTCTGCTGCGGCTCGTCCGTCTTCTCGTCCTTGAATCGCTGCTGCTCTGCTGCCTTCCGTGCCATGTTGGTGGTTAACCGCGAGATCTTGGCCGCTGTCGCCAGGTCCAACTTTTCGCCTCTTGCCAGCCTGTCCATCTCTAATCGTAGCTCTGGCGGTATGCCCGTTTTTTTGATCTCGTCCATCGCCTCCTTGATGGCATGCTTCTGCGACTTTGGCACGCCCATGGATACAAAGGAGACCAGCTGATCTAATAGCTTCTCCTCCTCTGGTGTCAACTTTGACAATTGGCTCTCTGCATCCTTCTTGCTGTCCTCGGCTGGCTCCGTCTTCGCAGCCTCACCCTGCTTCTTTTCTATCTCCTCATCCTTCTTCGAGTTCTTGGGCTCCTCGGGCGGGCCCGTTGCAAATCTCCGTGCGCGTTGCTGGGCGTATATACACTGCGGAATCGGCACTCGTCTTCTGAGGGTCAGCGGCGCTCTTGACGAGGCGCTGAGGCAGGGTCTGGAGAGTCGCGCGAGATGACCTGACCGGCGGAGGAGCGTGGACATGGCGGGCCAGACAGAGTTGGGGAGTGGCGGAGGTGAGGGGAGGAGCGCTGGAGAAGAGTGTCGTCACGCAGCTACCATGCGCAGACACAGCGGGAGGGAAGGGAGTTGGTATGTGGCGGGCGCGCGGTGATGGCGAAAGCCTCTGTTAATGATGAATGACAGTATCATCCATTTCCGCCGATACTGCCGACGCTAGCATCGAGAGCTTGCATGACTAAGCCGCCCGGGCGAAGACGCGCGAAGACGCCAACCACTGACAAGCGAACATCGAGACTCCACATGCACCTTTACTGTAAGAAGAGGTGTTTATTGACGGGGAGAGCTTGCGTCGTCTCACTTCTGTTACTGGTCGTTTTCTGCCATCACTCAACTTTTTAAGTGAGGTAACATGCCATCGGAGCGAGGAGAGGTTTGTAACATGTAGTCGTCTCGAGACCCACTGCATTGGTTGACGTATTCGGGTTTGAACCGTCATCATGCTTCTCTTTATGACCGCATGCAGCATTATAGTCAAAAGAACCGAGTGTCCTCCAACCTCAACAACTCCTCAATGCTAACATTAATACTTCCAACCCATTGCCACACTTCCAACACGCAAATACATCAACCCAAAAACCAACAATTAAACCCTCTAACTTCCACATAAAACCATGCATCTCTCCTCCCTCTTTCTCCTCCCGCTCCTCACCACCACCGCCGCTCAAACAATTCCCCCCAAAAATACAACAACAACCCATCTCATAGTCCCAGCCCTCGTCACAACCCCCTCCAACACAACCACAATCCAATGCTGGAACCTCACCACCCCCTTCGTCCTCTCTACCACACCCGGCACATCAAGCACCCTCGTCGCAACCCTCTTCAACGCCACACCCCTCTCCTACACCATCCTGCCCCCGCGCTTCAACGGCGGCATACACAACGCGCCGGCCCCGCAACTCGTGCACTTTGTATCTGGTCTTGCGCACGTGACGACGGTCCCACCCCAGGATAACTCAAGTTCCTCCTCCATGGTGGACGTGATGGAGGACTTGTGGTTGCTAGGGGGTAAAGGGGGTTTGCTGTTTGCGGTTGATACGGTGGGGAGGGGGCATAGGACGGTTTATCCGAGTGATGAGGAGACGGTGGCGATTACGGCGGTGTTTGAGGGTGGGACGGTGCCTGAGCATGAGGTTTTGAGGGGGAGTGGGGGTGTGAGGGGTGCAGACTTTTGCTTAGATGGGAGAGAAGGGGAGAGAAGAAACGGAAGACGAGAAGAAGTTGGGATGGGATGAAGGAGGACGAGGATGAGGATGAGGATGAAGGAAGCGTGTGTAGGTACTTCTAGTATGAAGGAATTGAGAAACGATAGTAGAAAATAGACGCGCTGTGTGATGTTAGGAGGTCAAAATACCAGGTAGAATGCCGAGCATATTGGGGCTAATTGGAGAACAGCAACGACGCCGAAAGAAGTAGCATGTTCCCAACAATGAGAAGATATCGAATCTGTAATTTTGTGTTGCATGCAATTGTTGATGTACAATCTACTCATTTTCTCGGGGGAAAATTGTCGTCCTACAGGACTCTCCTGTCCCACTCCTCTAAGTTTACAGGCCGCAAATCACCACCACACTGTCATCAACACCACCGCTCTTCAATATTTACTCCTCCTCGGCGAACTCAGCACGACCGTGCTTGGAGTTCAAGTACTCGTTCCTATCGTCGTCATCGTTAGCCGAATTGTCCCCTCTATCCCCATTCTAAGGCCCCACGCCTTCGAGGCACTTCGGTGGTTCACTCACCTCTCAATGGCCCACTGCATCGTTCCGTATGCAATTGCAAGAGGCGGGATGAAGAAAAGGACCTGGTTCCGCGATCGGCGCATAACGTTCCAGAAGCCCTTCGCAATGAAGTTGGCCATGGGCCGCTGTCGGTTGGGGCTGAGGGTGTAGGTAACGACGCCCTTGCCTGGTCGGCCACCGCCCTCGTAGGGGTTACCCCACGAGCCAATGTGCCATCTGTATATTCATTGTCAGCTCAGCCTTGTTGTTGTGATCTGGAGGTGCGTGTGAGACGTTGCGGGATATCCGAGGAAGGAGCGGCTGGATGGAAGCAAGTGCGGGCGAACGCGGTGTGCCGGGAGCGAGAGACGTACGTGACCTTGTGTCGCGCGTTGGGATCAGAGCCGCCGCCAGCCATTGTGAGATGTGTCGGGGTGGGAGTGGGGTGCAATGGGTGGATGGGGTGAGTTGACGTTGAGGTTTAGAAAGCTGCAAGCCGGAGCTCAGGTCCGCCAAGCCTTTTTCTCGCGCTAGGAGTGCAAAAGGCAAGGCGCGATCATTGAAGAATAACCACGATATGATTGGAAGAAACAGCATTTATGTATAAATCCACGAGAAGGTCAACAAGGTATATGTGGTTCATATGACATGTCCAACTCTACATGCATGCTTATTCCAATAGGAGATACGCTAGTTAACGCCTAGAAAATGAGACCAAACCTTAAGAGCGCCTCATGAAATCCATGTCCCCTACGTCTCAGTATTCAAAGCGTGTCCGGCACGCATATCTTCTGCCCAACGCTTAAACGATCACAGTCCACTCTCTCATCCCCACCTAAACCCAATAACTCATCTACACCCAAACTATATTTCTCCGCAATCGCCCAGCACGTATCGCCCCGCCTAATCTGAACAGCATGGCTGCTTTCAGCACAGTCAACAACCTGCCCATCACCAGACAGCGGCCGATTAATGAGCTTGAATAGTAGTATCATGAAGACGAAGACCAGGAGTGCAAACGGGAGCATCATGCGCGTGGCTTCCCTGGTATCCCTCTTCACAGCCGCGTTGTTCGCTTCGATCTCAGCGCTGCTGCGTTGTGGGCGGGGCTCCCCGACGGGCCATAGTTCACCGTAGCGGCTGCCTGGCTCGGACTCGTAGATGCGGTTGTCGGGGCCGCGGAAGGTGTAGGTTTGGTCGTCGGCGTCGTAGCCGATGCGTGTGAAACCTTGGGGTAGGCGTTCTGAGTCCTGGTTTGGGTGTTAGATAGGCTGGGTGGGAGGGAAGAGGAGACTGACACTATCCATATCTATATGGTTGCCGGGTGTGTTAAGTTATACTTGAAGAATGGTTATTTGTGGAAGTCAGTCTGAGGGCAATGGCTTTGGAGTAGCGACACTGATACAGCGCTGTCGCCGGATGTGGATTGCAGTTTTAGGTTTGTTGCCGTACGAATTGCATGTCTTATGGGCTGGATTAGAGTCCTGCGAGCCTGTTCAGACGGTTGGAAGACGCCAGGTCATGTCGCGTGTGCTGGGGGGACTGCGCCACGTTGCTGGTCCGTGCTCGACGATCATTTGCTTGGAATGCAATCGCTCGTACTTTGATGTGTACATCATAAGCTTTCCTGCTAAAGGTGAAGAAGACTGATGTACAAGGTGTCGGTTGAGTCCAGTAATACTTGAACATACGGGAGGACTAAACAGGAGGGAAGAGAAAAGGTTTAGCATGACTAATCAAGTTTCCATTCTATCCAATACACAACTACCCTTCCAACTCTCTTTACATGAAACGAACTTTAATACACCAACATATGATCAATCTATGCAACCATGTTTTGCTGTTTCGTGACTTCTTCAATAAGCCCGACTTGTGTTCTTACTCCCTGTCGCACCCTGTTGATGCGTAGAACGCCAGTCGTTCGAACCTTCAACGATGTAATCTTGCACGCACTGCCGTTTCGGGTATTCCCCAAAGGCGCCAGTAACTACTTCGATTCTGTCTTTGGTCGCAAGAAAGATGTCTATGTCTATATAGAAGGGCGCGATGTCTGCGTAGGCCGGGGAAATGTGTGCAAATGGTGTTATTCAAGGCGCATCGATCTTGCTAGCATACAGGTCCACTGTTTCACTTTCATCTTCCGCTCCTCGAGACGCGCGATGAAGAGAACTACTTCACGCATGCGCAATGATAAACACGCGATTTGGCGACGCATGCATGTGACGAGGCCAGTCTTGCCTATACACGTTGTTGATGCGAGTCCAATCGCGCATTGATGGGAAATCGCGCCGACGACAATATTGGGCGAAGTTATTCCTACTTTGGTCGTGGGGTGGGTTCTTTTTGATGGTGAAGCTGGAGACTAGGGCTAGTTGAGCCTGGAGTAAAACGATGTCTAGTCAAGGGTATATACGAAAGAGGTCGTATTTCCCTGAATTTAACCCAACGGCCTACTTGTTCGTACATCCAAGGAAGATGTAGCATGGAAAATATGAGGGTTTAGTTGTCCATGAGCCTCCCTAAACTATCCTACTGCGACGAGGTGTGCTGCAGACAACCGTTGTGGAAGCTGCTTGCGCTGTCCGTTCGCGGAATGCAACAGGGCGCGCCGACAGCAAGAGCATGCGGCATCATCACCTCTCGTCGCAACCCACGTATCCTTTGACATCCCATCATCATCCAACTCCCCATTGTCTAGACTCACCTCTACTCCATACATCCACAACGACACGACCGCCACACGCACATCATCGAGCCGTCACTGTGGCTGAGTCCGCCCTTTACGCGTGTCGGCACTGCGCTACGTCATTCGCTCCCTGCGGTACCAAGACACCCAAGCCGGCTAAGCCTGCCGAAGCACAGATAAGGCCAGCCCAGCGCCTCACTTACTTGGCCACATCCCCCCGACCGGTACATTCGTTGTACTGTCTCTCCAACCTCACAAGTCCCAACAGAAACCGATGGGAGAACCCGACGATCCTTCTTTACGCAGTGTCAAGTCAAAGGCATCCGCTGCACTTGGCTTGGGACGCAAAAAGGACAAGCAGCCCACGCTCCCCACACACAACCCCCCAAACCACCGCCCAACCTGGCGTAGCTGGCTCCGACCCGTCGCGTGCGGCTTCCCATAGCAACACCAGCGACATCAACGAGAAGGTCGCCAACAATGCCTCGCGCACGCACAACGCCAACAATGGCATCGATAATACCGCGGCCAAGGGAGAGACGTCTTCCGCCATAGGATCTGAGAAGCTCCCGCGTTGGTCGTTAATACGCGTCAAGGCGGGATCCTTGCGATTTCTCAACCACACCAAGAATGCCATTACTCACAGCTGGATCAACCTCCTGCTGGTGTTCGTGCCTCTCGGCATCGCCGTCAAGTTCGCCAAACTGAAGCCCGAGATTGTCTTCTCCATGAATGCCATCGCCATTATTCCCTTGGCTGGCACGCTCGCGCACGCGACTGAGGTCGTGGCGGCACGCGTTGGAGATGCGCTCGGTGCACTGCTCAACGTATCCTTCGGAAATGCTGTCGAGCTTATCCTCTTCATCATCCTGCTCGCCTCGAATCAGATCGAGGTCGTGCAGGCGTCACTGTTGGGATCCATTCTTGCCAACCTGCTCCTCATTCTGGGTATGGCCTTCCTTTTGGGTGGTTTGAAGTACCAGGAACAGGTAAGCTGTCACAATGATATAGATCTGATTACACGCGACTGACAATATCCAGGTCTACAACAACACCGTCACTCAGATGTCCGGTGTCATGCTTGCGCTTGCCGTCATGAGCTTGCTGCTACCTACCGCTTTTCATGCCGCTTTCAATGATAACGCCATTGCCGACCACGAAACTCTTGCTGTCAGTCGCGGAACGAGCGTAGTCTTGCTTCTGGTGTATGGCCTGTACCTCGTCTTCCAGCTCAAGAGTCATAGATATCTATACGCAAGTACGCCGCAGCACATCATTGACGAGGAGTCTCACCCTGGTGTCTTGGCTGGCGCGTTTGATTCCTCTAGTTCTGATTCCAGTTCCAGCAGCAGCGATAGTGACACTTCTACAAACTCGTCGAATGGAACCATGAAGAGGAAGGCCAAGCGTATGGTGAAGAAGCTTCGCCGCAAGTCAAGCGTGAGCTCCAAAGACGGAATGACACTTTCAGCTGCCTCTTCTCCATCTGCTGAATTGCACGAAAGTCCGTTCGAGACCGAAAGGAACACGAGCGTGGTCACTAGTGCAAACGGAGTTGCTGGCGCATCTCGCCGTCATTCCATCGATGTTATGAGTGGCGACGAAGCGGATAATGATCAATACGCTCCCATTGTTCGCGATTTCGATGCTGGCTCGCACACATCGCATCCTGCTACTAAACACGAAAAACGCAAGCAGAAGCACAAGGAAAAGAAAGAGAAGAGGCACCGCCGTGACCGTAACTATGAGAACACAGTCATAGAGAAACCGGTCGAGCCCGAGCCCGAGCCCAAGGTCACGTTCGCCGAACAAGTAGAACAGAACAACATTACCCCCACGACATCGCGTCGGCAGTATCGTCCTGGCCTTCCTTCTTTGCTATCTACCAACGTCTTTACGAACCCGCAGAACCCTACTCCTACCGGGCCCGCTCCAAATATTCGCATGGCAGCTCCGCGAGCACCTCTACGCCGCGTCAAGTCGCTCCCTGAGCGCATCAATCGCGAGAACTCTCAGTCAGGAGCCAGCAACCATCCCGCAGTCTCCCCTCAAGCAGCCATGGCCCTCAATGAAAACGACGAAGACGATCATCCTCCTGACATGTCCATCAAGGCAGCCATTTTCATGCTTCTCATTAGTACTGGGCTTGTCGCTATCTGCGCCGACTTCATGAGCGATGCCATCGAGCCTATGGTTGAGTCTTCTGGCATAAGTCAAGCCTTCATTGGTCTCATCATCCTTCCCATCGTCGGCAACGCTGCGGAGCACGTTACAGCTGTCACCGTTGCCATGAAGAACAAGATGGATCTGGCCATTGGTATCGCTGTCGGCTCCTCCATCCAAATCGCCATCTTCATTACACCAGTCATCGTTATCCTTGGTTGGATGATGGGCAAGCAGATGACGCTCTACTTCAACATCTTCGAGACGGTTGCGCTGTTCGTCACTGTTCTGGTCGTGAACTTCTTGATCTTGGATGGCAGGAGTAACTATCTCGAAGGCAGCTTGCTAATCGCAGGATACGTCATCATTGCTCTAGCCAGCTTTTTCTATCCCGATGGATGTGAGGCCAGTGCTATCGGTGGTAATGAGCAGTCGGGTTGCAGTACTGGCGGGGATACAGTATCTGCAGTAGTACATACGATGGTGAAGAGGATGATGGCGGTGTAGGAAATTGCGCTCTGGTAACCCTGAGCAACGTCGGATTTTGTGTCGGGATACATACAGCATTTGTTCGGTCGAGTGGCATGGTGGGATGTCCGCTCCCGATAGGGATGCTTAGCTGGCGTTTTCTTTGTCTGGTCTGTCTTTACCGATACCTAATAGTCCACATACCTCAGATTGATCTACAACACTCAAATCAAATATTCCTATACATCATACACACACTTTCCTCATGGTTGATCAATGGTACATATCAGTTAGGCTAGGCTGAGGGTTAAGATACATGATGAGTAATACCCCGACGGTTGCGGAAACCTCAGAACCTCCGAGCGCCAAGATGTCGGTGTTTCCTAAACGCCGATTCCATGACTTTCGCATGCTCAGCCACAAAACCTCGTAGGCCAGGCACTCGTCTCATCTCTAAATGCATTATCATGACTGTGAGACTTGCTGAATTCAGCAATAACCAAGAAGACGTCGCGGCACCATTCATTCCATAATTTGTTCTGGACATCCGGCGAGGCCAGCCATTGTGGGCGTGACGACTGCGAGTGAGTCAATAGCTGGAACACCATTTGTTATCCATTGCATGCATCGAGCGGTATGGTCAGCCGAGGGGGCCGTTCGAAGGGATGTTCGCAATGTCGTCGGCGGCGGGTGAAGTGCGGTTTGTATTCCTTTCTTCCTTTATCAATACATCTTGTGACGGCCTTATGACGGAAACGTGTGTACTATTTGTATCTAACACTGCCCAGATGAAAAGCGACCGACATGTGGCCAATGCGTGAAGAGAGGACTCGATTGTGACGGCCCCAAAGACCTGACCTGGATCGATCATAACAAAACATTCTCCTCCAAATCGCCAACACTAGAAGGTACAGCAACTAGTCCTCAATTTCCTGCGCAACTTTCCTTTGTAGCTTTCGAACAAGAAATATGCGTGTCATATACTCGCAAGAAACTTCTACGAGGTGGATCTATCGAGTTGGCGTGCAATATGATCGACTTCTTCAACGGTGCTACCAGGTCTATGGCAGATCCCGGGCTCGATCTTCTTCGGAAAGCAATATTGAGCCTTGCCGTCACTTTCTTTGGGAGCCAACATCGTCAAGAGCGCATTACCAATCAAGGCTACGCTCAGTACGGCGAGGTGCTTGGACAGCTCAACCGCCACCTTACTACACCTGAGCGGCAGCTCACTAATGAGACACTACTTACTGCACAAACTTGTACCCTTCTCGAAATATTCCTTCCCACAGGACCTACCAACTTTCTGAAACACCAGAGAGGCATCGAAGCCATAATGGAGCTGAGAGGACCCCCCGACGGAATCAGAGGGCACTACCGCCACGATTTACAGAGGACTTCGCATTCTTTCCATCGTTGCTGCGCTTGCAGAATCAAGACAATCAATATGGGCGAAGGAAGAATGGAAGCAAGCTCCACCCGCACAGAACACTGCGGCCGGGATGCTACAGCACCAGATTTTCGACGTCTTGGCTGACTGCACGCGTCTGATTAGCCAGCGAGATGCTCTACGTGCATCCAAAGCTCCCCCCAGAGAGCTACAAGCCTCTTATAGACGACATCGACGTGCTGCTTGAGAACCTGGAGAGTCTTTACCCTACTTGGAAGGAACTAAATCGAAGTCAGTTGACCAAAGTGAATGGCTTATCTAAGCCTGCAAAGGAACTTGGAATTACCAACCATGTTTCTGCAACAGCTTACATGCTCTACAACACGGTCTACATATGTATCATGCAGATCAAGCAGTCGTTGTCGCCGTCGCCTGATTATGTTGCCCTACGAAACGCGGCCGCTATGAAGATCGCTAGATGCCTGGAGCTTAAGGAATACGAGATGCGTGAGGGTGCGCCACAGTCAAACACAATAACATTCGTAGCTACCAAAGTTGCATGGCAAGCTCTAGGCGGATTCAACACCGTAGAAGGACGACGGCTGGCCCAAGTTGTGAGGTCTGCAGTAAACGGCGTGTTCACGCGGCCGTACTCTTTGGACCGAAACCAGATGCGAACGGATCTACCGACGCCAGATACAACCTTTGCACAGTACGTGGCGATCATACCACCTGACAGTTCTGCGAATTCCCTCAACGCAGCGCAGATGATGCAGGTATGGGAACATCAGTTAGATGTTATCAACATGGGACATAAACAAACAACAACACCACCTCATTCGATATTATCGCTAGAGACGAGCTCGAATTTTCTTCTCAATATGGGACAAGGACCGCCAACACCACCTCATTCGGTATCATCGCTAGAGACGAGCCCAGATCTTCTTCCGGATGCCGAGGAGGCACGGTACGCGTTGGCAACACATTTGGCGGCACGATCTATGGCTGCGGAGTAGAAGCCCTGCCATGCGCTATTGTAGTGTTCTAGAGATCAAAGGAGGAATATAAGCACGGTTAAAAATACATTCCTCGGAGGGAACAGGCTCTAGGAAGAAGAGCGCATCAAGCGCAAAGGAGAGATGGTTGTACAAACCAGTCCTTCCTCTCGACTGATTACATGAGATCTGAGACATCGCACATCTCGCAGAGGCACCAGCGATCCTCTCAGACGAACACGATACAACAGCGCGATTCATCTAGATCGACAGGGCGATCAAACAGGGTATCGAAATGTTCATGAAGCCAGCGACGCCATTAATCATTGCCCTACGCATACCCGCCGAGCAGAAATTATCGCATTCGTGCATTGCGCTGGCTCTCGGCATCGAGGCTACACTGCCTCAGTATCGAGTTGGTGTGACGCAGGTCGATGCAGGATGAATATCCCATTTCGTATTTCTTTTACGGTACGCTCGACTACTCGAGAATCCATCCAACCTTACTTTTGGGCGTCGTTGAAATACCAATTCAACTTGCCCAGTAGATGTTCCTCGCTTATTGCACTCAAGCACTGTCTGCTTACCGGGAAAAAGGCCTGCCAAGTCAGCATCGCGTGCTGATGCGATATAAACAGACGGCACAGAGAACAGGGTGCGGCAGAGATCCTGGAACGGCTGGACGAGAAGCCTAGACCGTCTCGTATTCATGTCAGCTTTGCATGCTGCAGCCATGCACACTGTAGACTTATCGTACTTATAAAATCCAGAACACACTTCGAGTTTGAATAGCTCGAAAGCGAGTCCGCTCTTCCTAAATTGTAAAAATGCAGCCTGCCGTGCCCGTGTTGGTCGCACTCCTATTCCTGGTGCCAAGTTTGACTGCCCTGTCCGTTGCAGCGAGAACAGAAGCTTCGAAACCTGGAGAGTGTCGTGATGTAATTGTGCGAAAAGAGTGGTGCGTTCAGCTCCGGCAAGTTGCATATGGACAATCGATTGACCAGGAGACCTAGGCGCTCCCTCAGCAAAACGGAGAGATCGCGGTATATCACTTCGGTTCAATGTCTTCTGAGGAAGCCTGCCGTAACACCACCAACGGCAGCACCAGGCGCCTTGTCTCGATATGATGATCTTGTCGCAACGCACATCAATCAGACGATGTCTATCCACTTCGTTGTAAGTCTTCAGAAACTGGACTCGATCCAATGCCATTGCTGATTGTCCAAGGGCCACTTTCTGCCATGGCACCGCCTCTTTACCTTCGTCTATGAAAAGATGTTGCGCGATGAGTGCGGATACCACGGTGCGCAACCTTACTGGGACTGGACGCTTGACACACCGGCTTCAAAGTTCATCGACTCACCTATCTTCGACTCGGTCTACGGATTTGGCGGCAACGGTCCCTTGATCCCAGTCAATGCTTCGAACAACGAGGTGCCTGGCCGTACAGGAGGAGGATGCGTCAAACATGGTCCGTTCCGCAATATGACAGTTCATCTAGGTCCATTTGCTTCACTTGAAAGGAATGATCAGTGTCTGAAGCGTGATCTGGCGCCCGAATATGCGGCGAAGTTCTTGTCGCACGACAAGCTTGCTGAAGTGCTGTTGCATTCGGACTACGGATGGTTTGCTAGAACGTTAGAGGGTGGGACATCTTGGGACGACAGCCAGATCCATGCTGGTGGACAGTAAGTGGCTCCTCCCTACATCGTCATTCTTGTTTCTAACAAATCCGCCCTAGCTTTGGAGTAGGCGGCACGTATGGTCAGATGGGAGATCCGTTCGCGTCGCCCGCTGATCCTATCTTTTGGATGCACCATGCGAATCTAGACAGAGTGTGGTGGTCATGGCAGAAGAAGGACCTAGCAGAAAGACTGCGAGACATGTCGGGTCCGATAGTCATCCAGGATTGGAGCAATGCGCAGGCCGGAAACGTGACATTAGAGTTTCCACTGTCGTTGGGTTACAACAACTGGGACAAGACGATTAAGGACGTGATGGATATTGGACCGTTGTGCTACTCGTACGATGAACTGTATTAAGCGCGTGATCTTGAGTTTCAATCAATAGCAAAATGTTAATGGGTTGCATTATTGTTCGCGTCTTCGTACTGCAGAGCATTTATAGCAAGGAAAATCGCGCGGGTTCCACTGCTGCGATTGCAAGCTTTCCTGCACTACTACTTTAGCCGGCGGGAGCGAGCTATATGAAAGAGTAGTCGAATACGACCTTAGGGAACCTCGGATGAAGGGTCACCTCTTTTGCGATACAAAATGCTCTTTAATGGAAATCTGGCATGTTTCTAGGCATGGTGTTGCGCGACGTTCGATTACTGATCCACTGGCATGGCGATCTTCCAGCTCTCAAATGCTGCGTAGCAGCGCTTTGGTAGACGACTTTGACATGTCCCCCGCTTTGCCAACAGTTGTGACGGTCTTGTACCAAGCAATTATGTATTGCCGTTCCCATTACTCCGGTTAAAGAACGCTGTCTACCATAAACTAGCCAAGGTCAAGCCAAGATCAAGCCAAGAGCCTCCCAAGCTTCCCCGGATTGTCCACCCAGATGGCGTGCAGGTCTGGGCACTCATACTTAAGGCTCCTAAATCCCAAACGTAGGAGACTACGTCAGCTCAAGTATTGTGTAGTCATGGGTTTCAAGACATTCATTGTTGCCTCGCTGGCTGCAATCGCAATTGCCAAGCCTATTCCTGACCCTCTACATGTCATGAGGCAAGCTGGCCCTGGTGCGGGACAGGTAAGTCATATGTAGTTGCCATTGGATGCATGTACGGTGCTGACGGGGTTGTAGGTCATAACCAAGTGTAACGCACCCGGTCAACTTGCCCTAGCGTACGACGACGGGCCCTATCAATACACCCAAAAGCTCGTAGACACTCTGACTGCCGGCGGAGCCAAAGGAACGTTCTTTGTGACAGGCTCACTAATGGGTTGTATTTATAGCCAGAAAACAGCATTACAAAACGCCTACAAAGCCGGCCACCAAATCGCCTCGCACACCTGGTCGCACCCGCAAAACTTCGGCTCCCTCTCCACCGCCGACCTCACCACGCAAATGCAGCGCGTAGAGCAAGCCCTAATCAACATCATTGGCGTCGCCCCGACGTACATGCGCCCGCCGTACCTCGCCACGGGCGGCAACGTGCTGCCTACCATGAAGACACTTGGCTACCGCGTCATCACAGATGACATTGACACCGGCGACTGGAACAACCAGACGCCCGCGCAGAGCGAGGCCAAGTTCACGCAGGCTGGCGCTGGCGGCAATGGGCATATTCCCCTGATGCATGAAACGTATGCCAGCACCGTGGATACGCTTACGCCGTGGTTGATTAACTGGGCGAAGAATAATGGGTTGAAACTTGTTACTGTTGGTAAGTTCATCCCTTAGTCCACGGATAATGAAGAGGGCAAGATTGATGACGTGTTGGTTGATCCGTGTAGCGGAATGTCTGGGTGATACGACGAGTCCGTATAAGAATGGGACTGCGAATGGTCAGTCGAGTTGTTAGGAAATCAAGGGGCGCGGAGGATGTGTTGGACAGTCGGTACACCCCCATAAATGAAAGAATGGGAGTGTTCTTGGATGTGTCAGCATAGCCTGCAGATGCCGGTTACTACTAACTGCTTGTAAAGACAGCTCATGTATCTCTATGGAGACTACAGAGAGATCTCACCCATTATTTGCAGTTCACCTAACGATCTGACCATCTTAAGACTTAGTGTAGTTCAAGTTTATTCCGTTAGTCAACTTCAATGTTGCTGCTGACACATCTAAGGATACCCCCAATCCTTTCAATGGGGGGTGGGTATGTTCTGAGCCTGCATATGCATTTCATACTACACTGCCAGTCTGAATGTTTGATATGTAGTCATGGGTACGCTATGCTTCATGATTAGCTTGAATCGTTCTATTAATTATTTAGAATGGCTACACATCACTTGGACCGTTCAAAGCGAACGCTCATATGCTGTGGTTGTTGTCGTAGCAGCGGGGAGGGCAGCCACGACCTACTCAGAAGGTAGTTACGAGAGGGAGCTCATTCCTAGCTAATTAATGACAATCAATAAAGACCCGCCCGTGAAACAGCGCAATCTGGTTCATAGTACGGTTCATGAAGGATTGAGAAGTCACTTGATGTTCTGTGACATGGTCGACAATTCCAGTCTCGTAACATTACTGAGCTTGGTGACGATACATTCAGAACACCCTTCTAATGACGACCTACCACATCTACCTATCCTTCAAACTCTCTCATACTCATATCGAGCCTCGTGCCAAGACCACATTCGTGCACGCACCCAATTTTCCTTCGTTTTCCCTTCCGCCTCCCATGGAGGCACCATCCTTCCCTCCACTTTGCGTTGTGTCGATCTCGCCAAAGCGTCTATAGTACGCGCTCCACTTAGACTCTACCCACACAATGTCGGGAGACTATCTTGGTAAGGCTCGAAGTAGCGGACGTAGCTCTGCTGCGGGAGCCCGCTTTCACCTGCAACCTGCGATGCGCAGAGATGTGCATGTTGGGGGTAGGGACATTGCGATGTGGCTCCATTGGAGACCCCCTGTCGCGAGCATGACCCGATCAAATTTTACTATTTGCAGAGCGGGTTGCGGGCTGAGGAAGGCGGTTAAGAATGGCCCGCTTAGAACCAATTTTCGTAGCACGAGTTCCGTCAAATTTGGGAAAATGAGTGGTGGCGAGACGTTCATCGTTTCTTCTGTTGGTGGACCAAACGACTGTGCTGGTGCTGCGCTGAATAGCTTTTCTAGGTAGAGGATATGAGAAGGACTCGGCTCGCGCCAAGAATATGTTCTGAACTCTAGTTTTTTCAACGTGGGTCGCGCAGCTTGTATCAGTACTGTGATTGGGGAGCTTTTCGGTAGCTTAGCCCCTTCCATACACAGGAGGTCGGATTCTTCAACGGAAAATGAAAGCGTTGTGAGGCCGCTGAAGAGTCCCAGAAGAGCTGGACTCGCTTGTACTAGCTGTGCATTCATTGTCGGGAATATTAATTCCTTGATACGCGTGTTGGACAAGTGTAGGGCGTCACTGAGTAGCTCGAGATGTGACCACGTAGTCTCGGTGCGGGCGAACTGGTCTTTAAGTCGATCACTGTTGTTTTCATCATCAGTATTGCCCTCATCATGCAAATCATGATAGTTAGATACTTACTCAGGATAGTCAATGATGTGATGCTCCTTGAGTGTACAACTCCACTCCGTGATCTCCACGCACTCTAGGTTCGACATACTGTCAAAGAGTCTGGCAAGGGCAGCACAGTTCTCTCCTCTCTTAGCCTCTTGCTCGGCGGCCTTTGCGGCCCAGAGAGACTGCGCCTTCGCCACGAGATGACGCCCAATACTGTCTCGAGTAGGGTGGCCTTTCTCGGGTGGAGGTAGATGGTCAGAGTTGTCTTCCTCGTAGTTGTCCCTCAATTCTGGCGCGATGAGATCAGAGTAGGTCATTTCCTCCGTTTCTTCATCTATGAACCTCAAATATTCCTTCCAAAACGCTATTTATACAGTTAGCATAATCAAATCCTGAAGTCTGAACGCACGGTCATACTCTTGTGATAGAACTTTGGGCTAAACGTGAGTCGTTTGGCATAGCGCGCTACATCCAAATCCAGCAATTCATCCATGGCAGTGCTGAGGTGCGCCAATTCGACCGATTTTGTTCTTCCTGTATAAGGTTTTCCGTCGGTGTCTCTCGTGGACGGGTAGCGTCTGCTTTGGGCATGGCCATGTAGGACTAACGTAGCGAATAACACCGGCTTGACAAGTCGGGCGAACCTCTGACATGTCAACGAGAGTGTGTAAAAGTATCTGTGCGGTAGATGGGAGAAGATTTCTAAGTAAATCTCTTCTGGTAAGGAGTCCATCGTAGTATGATGAATGTGACGATTCAGCAGGACTGTTAGAGGGAGGTTATTTGGTCCGAGCTTCGATAAGTTAAGTTACAGGTGCGCTAGGACCAAGCGTCGGGGACTCCAAAGTTTGGTGCGCCACGGTGACGAACAGGAAAGAGCGATCAAACCTTTCTTATTATTAGCGTTAGTTCCACGAGCTTAACGACGAGAATATGTTTCAGGCGAGAGAACATACCGTAGGTCAAGTCTGTCCGGTCGCCGAATACAGAAAGGATGGAGGCTCGTAAGGCTGAAGGTGTACTCGAAGCTAGTGGAATTCCGCCAAGGCACTAGTCTCATTGCTTAGTCATCATCTCTCCATAAACTCTGCCACCTGGTCGGACGTAGAAACCAGTTACATGATGTTTGTCCTATGATGTGGCTCGTATTTTCTGAGTACAAGGCTCCTCACCAGGAATTATCACTCAACGCCGCAAGAAAAACATGATCAGTAATTTACTATGGTATCTAGAACCTCAGCATGATTCAGAAAGCTGCTACATGGCCTACAACAGCACTATTATTGCTAGCCCGTACAAAAGCCAATAGGAAGCTATGAAGCCCGCAGCCGAAGTATCCTCGCAATAAAATCTGAGTATACTGCAATCCGAGAACCTCATCGAAACCGCATGTCATTACTCACATCTTTTCTAATTACGGGACCAACTCCAATACGCAGTTGGCCATCGCGCTACAATGACAGCTGCTTGAATACGCAGTAACAGTCGTTGGGATCGTGTGCGACGGTGGGCCCGCGCGTGGAACATATGGTAAATCCTCCCAATCCATGCTTCCTTCTCTTCTCTGGCGCCTCTTCTGGCTGGCCATTGTCCTCATGTTTGTCACCAACGTGTTGTTCGGTCTCAGCTCAATGAATGGGAGAAGCCCGACAAGATCCATCGACGGTTTTTGCTGGACGACAAGTTCGTCCACTGCAATATGATTTGCTACGATTTCTCCAAGGCTGATTTCTACGTCGACTGGTCTGGCATTACGGGCCAGGCTCAACGCAGTCGAAGGCCCGCCACACTGCAAGCACATGTCTAAGAATAGCACGGAGTACCTTGCTTCGATGCATTGAGTACGGGAAGATGAAGCTGTGGCGGGTACATCACGGTCGTTAGCCCTTAGTTAGGCATTACCCTTGGTTAGCGCCTCGGTGAAAGATCTAACCCAGTTTAGCTGTGTCTTCGTGCACCTAACGGTGATGAGCAAGATACTAGAGATCGTACTTCATTACGTTTCGTTGATGAGGCATCGCGTTTCCTGTGAGTATATTGGCAAACAAGCCACAGCGAATGCGAACATATATTGCAGTTTTGCTGAAAATGAAAGGGATCTAGTCATTAAATCTTTTCTTGGGTGGTTGTGGTCGGCTGATTTCCTAATGCGTCTCACAGGGACCCGAGTTAAGGCGACCAAGGTAGCCTTGCTGTAGTGGGTATGCTATGGAGATCTTACCCGGAGCTAAATCCTTCGGCTCCAGCCTTGAACTGTTCAGAATCTAGCGCAGGTCTAAACGCGACTGCATATGATACCCCGTACTCCGCCGGGCTTGCACCCTTATGCAGGAACATTGGTGTAAGCTTGAGTGATGTAACGCAGGATGACGCATCGAGATGTTCCCTAGTTGGATGCCCGTGGAGGCTTGACCGTTACTGCTCTGAACAAAAGCATAGCAATCCCTGTTCATGATTGTATCATGGGCCATTTGTATGATCTTTCACCATGTCGACTGCTACCACGGGGACACGTCTTCTGAGTTCATATTCGAAGCTACTTCATCCGTCATTTGACACAGAGTGGACCAATTGGTATGGCGAGGCCGAGGGTCCCAGACCGAGCGGGAGTTCGGCCCTTCGTCGGACACGGCGCCTAGTAGTACTAGACGGACGGTAAGTCTCGTCGCCACGTGCTTACGATGTGTTCTTCTCCTGTAGCTACAACTTAGAATGCGTCATAGTCGAACCAACAGAAGCGATATTTGTTGACATTAAGCCAACCAGAGCGGGGCAGCTTCACGCGTCCAGGCAACCCGTTCGTCATCTCATAAATCGGACGCTCCCGCGAAAACGCTCGATGGAGTACTGCTCCGTGTTCCTAACGCGAACTTTCGCGGGATTGCCCGCATTAGCTATAGCGGCTGAGCAATGAGATCATCCGTTCAGGCGTTTCCCGCATGGCAGAGCAGCGGCGAAGCGAGAAGGCCCGTGCGCGAATAGACTCTAGTCTGTCCACGATGACGCTTCATCATTGCTCAGTTTCGTCTTCCTATGAAAAACTTCGCCTCACAGAACAGAGATTGTTATTTGATAGAGGCTGATGCCTGCAAATTCATACTCGACATCTACCCGATTTCAGCGCTCTATGAGACGAAAGCTGAGGTTTAAAGCATAAACTAGGCTTTTCCCCCGCCACTTAGGAACTCGCTAACCGCCTGCAAGATGACTGTAGGGCGCTTGCCGCCCCAACTCCGTATCAAGTAGGCGTGACTTCTTACTCTAAAGCAAGATCCTTGCATCTTACTGTCCCTTGAGCAGTGTTACCGCTTGGTTGAGTATTGCTTGACCAGTATCAATCTTAATACACAAAGTGACATGTCTGAAAGGGTAGCATAGGCCTATATCAGGAGGTGGACTGATTAAAGGGCTGTATCACGGAGCCTATTCGCCTTCAACGGCGAGATTATGTTGGTAACTCCATATAGCAAAGCTAATACACGTAGCATTGACGCCCTCTACATCATCCGCATCCTCAGCCCCAATATCGAGCAGGGGTTTCTCATATCATACCTATGCCTGGCCATTTTAGATCTCAACCCAGAGCAACTGGAAACATCCGTACATCAGCTTTCGGTGTAGAGTCCTGCGACTATTACCGATCCAGTGGTCTTTGTGTCAATTAAGCGTCTACATTGAAGGAGTTTTGCCAATTTTCTGTTATTATTTGCAAGAAGCTGATAATGAGTTAGATTTTACTGAGCTTCTAAGCCACGTGCCAGGCAGTCGACTTGTAAGATGCATTTGCGTCGCTTGATACTCCGTATCGTCTAAGCTGCACAAGCGGACTATGCGCAAAAATTGCATTCTGAACGTTGAGGACCTTGCATGCGCGGAGCTTGCCATGTGCCACGCTATGGAAAGCCGTGGATACGAGAAAGCTGACCCTCCAACGGAACCGGCGCCATGAACTCACAGAGGATAACATGGATCACAGGCCGTGCGACGCTACGATACGAACAGTATCCGGTAAGCGAGATGTTGCTAGAGCCTAGATCATCGAAAAGGTTGAGTTCATCGGATCGAAAGGTACCATAGCCAAACAGGCTGGTTACCGGGTAACAATCACTACTGAACACTATCGGGAAGTGTCACTCAGCGGTACATTCCTGTTCCTATCAATCAAATCAGAATGTCAGATCGGACTCTGCAAGACCGCTCATTGGAGCAAAAACTAACAGGAACGTACTCCGATGCTGAGTGTTCATGGGATCGATCGCTTACTAAATCAGGTCAGGTCGCCGCCATCACACCATGGAGCTCGATGCGGAATACGAGCTTAGGCATCCCATATCAACACTTTCTTCAACAAAGAACACGATTTCGGGCCCTTTCCTAACTTCTCCACTTCAACTGAGATTACGAACCTTCGTGTTAGCTAATATGTAAACCTGTTAGAGTCTGGATCCAAGACTTGCTGTTATGTGTAACTGTCCAACTCAGAGATTACAGGCAAATTCAAAGGGATTATTTGGTAAGAAAACCAGGAAAGTAGAAGTATTGAAAATGCACAGCCTTCTGGTATGTTTCTTCCGGCGGTGAGCTTCACGAGATCAAGCCGCTTTCATTACATGGCCTGGCTACACATCCCGCATTGATCTTCATCTGTGACCAAGCATACTTGTGTCTTTCGAGTTCACGCTCCGAGCATGATACTACCCGGAAATGGAAGCCGCTGCGAGCAAAGGATTCAGGCATTCCGTGCAAAACACAAGGATTCATGGACCCGAGTTGTATCTCGCCTGCTCGAACTCTTAGCACACAGCTCCTTGGTGGCAAGGCAGTCCCACGAAGGTCGGTTCCTGTCGGTGACAGGCCATGGTTTAGAGAGGTATATAAGGGTGCCGATATCTCCTTCTTCTACAGTTCACCTCAACCCAACTCAGCCATCCATTACTTCAATCTCTAAGACCTCAACTTCACCTTTCAACCGCCAACATGCAGTTCTCTACTTCCCTCCTCGTGGCATCTCTGCTCGCCCTGGCTTATACAGCTCCAACTAGCTCAAACCCACAGGGCGTGGCCGTCGAGCGTCTTACTGCACGAAACTCCGGTAAATAATTTAACGCCTACTAAATTCTACTTTAGTATAATCGGAAGAGCTAATATTAAAGGATTGAAAAGTAAACGACTGTGGTGATTCGACATTTGAGAATCAATCATCCGGTGGCTCTCCCAAGGTCTCTGACTGCCAGCAAATCACCCGAAACATCGCTGGAGGAGGTACATGGGTATGTCTAGGTATCCAAATTCGCTCTTGTTGCTCTCGCTAATGTTGTGCTTTCTTAGACTACTAATACTCTTTCGCAGCGTACTCTGGTGACGTATGGTACTTGCGCTTTGGGTGTGCAAAGCTTTGATTCAGCCTCTGGCACCTGGTACAACGTGGGTAACCAAGACATCATCGACGTCATCAACACTTCTATTCAGAAGTTTACATTCAATGGCCTCGTTGGTGCTAAGGGCAATATGCACTGCCAGGGCGACAGGAATGGCTTGAGTGTTGATTGGGCTATATACCACACTTAAACGCGGATCACATATTGCAGCCCAAAAAACGGTGGCTATTTTGTGGATGTGACGGCCTGGGGTAGTGGTCGACAGAATTTGGGAAAGGACACAGTCATGTAGCTTGGTAGCGTAGAGCAGCATGAATAAAAGACGATTAACGATCAACACTGTCTCCATACAAGCTCTCATTCCAGATACCAAACCCGCCGAAGACATAGAAAGCTCCTAAGCGTGCTGTCTAAATACAGAGACCAAGAGACTATACAGCTCTTATTTGTACCTGAAACAATCACACTACATATGTCCTTGCGGAAATGCTGCTGTAACTGCTCTCAGCATCTCAACCATGCTGGTGCAAGTACACAACCGGACAGAGACATTACCTTGACCTAGCCCTCGGCAAGCCGGTGATTTAGCAATTCTGCTAGCGATGTTGTCAACAGTTTCGTTTTGGACAGCCATCAGGGTGTGCCCTGCTGCTTTAAGCGCGTTGAGCTCTACGAGGGTCTGTGCATTGGGAATGCAGACTTTGCCTCTTAAATACCTCTAAAAGAACAATTTTAGCATGAATCTTTTACCCTAAACGTCTGCAACATGGGCAGGTACTTCCTTCTCTAGGAACGTCAAATATTCAGTAGATATCGTAGGAACACTATCGACCACTAACACACTACTAGATAAACGTTCTTTATATTCAAAACGGACGTTAGTCGTGTGAGCTGCTGTAGTTTCAATATACCTTTTAACTATTATCTTCGTGGATACCTTCTCCAGAGTGTGATTGAGGTGTTGCTATTTATGTCTCGGGTGGTGCATTTCGTATTTTAGACCGTAAGTTCAGCAAAGTGGAAGTATGGTGGGCCTTTGAGATAGATCTCAAGATCTGTCTCTCTCGTGATTATTATACCAGTGGTCGTCGAGCCATATCGGCTTAGGTCGTGAGTCAGTGGCTGAGTGGACTGTACGTTGTATCCAGACCAGTATTTAGCCCAATCTTCTCGATCATTAATTCAATTCATTCGATACTTTTTGGCTATCACGTCTGTCGTGGTTTCAGGTGACGCTGAAACCCTTGACTGTGTGGGTGAACTCGCAGTAAATCGTCAATGGGTTACTCTCGCTGTGCTTGATCTGGACCAAGAACAGGTTACTCTGCACCGAAATTACGTCCCAGGCACGTCAGCTCTGTTACGGTTATGGTCCAACGGCTATCTAAAGGACTCACCTGAAGAAGAAGACCTTATGAGGGGTAGAGCTAGGATTCTGGGGTGGCAAAATGCATCTTGGAGTGCGAAACTTTGTTCTTGAAGTGCTATAAAGCAGTTGGCGGCGCTTTCCTCATAGTAAACGCAAAAGCCCAGTCAATGCCCTGACTTAGGTTACATTCAACGGTAGTGCGAGAGGCGGGAATAGCATACAGTATAATGCAAAGATACTAGCGCATGCATTGGGAGATTAAGATTGATCACATATCATAAGCCGTTACACTAGACATGGTTCGAACTAGGTACTGCGGTACAGTGTCATGCTCTCGGATGGGTGGCTCAATCTTCGATCCGCAATTGGTGGGTGGCTAGGTAGTATCAATTCAAGTTCTACATGGTAAGGTGTTATCGGTAACTTTCAGCTCCCTCATTACAACGATCCAGCCTTGCCGTACATACATTAACTCTAACTATTACAAAGATTACCTTTCTTCCTCCACTTTATTCTTCTCCACATCTACAGTAACAACCAACACTTCAGTATCGTTCTTCTCCCCATCCTTAAGCAGATCAGGACTGAATGGAAAAAGAGATTTCCTCCTTCTAGCTGGCTTCTCACTCGCATCGCGCCAGATGGTCTGCGTGATACTCTTGCCCAGCGTTTCAATGATTGGTGTCAACAACGGAAGACATCCGAAGATGACTGTGTACGAGCAGGTCGCTACAACCAGCATGTTCGCCCAGTATGGCACTCCATGCGCAGCAAGCTTGACGCAAATGACGGCACCAAGAGACCAGAAGACAAGGCCGTGGATGAGATACAGAGTCAGGATGTGTGGGAAAAGCCACATAAGGATGCGGTTCGAAAAGAACTTCTGTACCAGAGGCGAGAGCTCCACAAGGAGATGAAATCCGATGGAAAATGTCAGGGCCGTGAGACGTGGTATATAGTATGGTGGGTAGCCGTAGTCTACCGTCTCGCGAATCAGGTGGCCCGTACGTTGATGAGGATGGACACCAAACTCGAGTGTGTTGAAATTGATTGTTGTCCACTGACCGACCAAATCAATTGAAGGACTGCCCACGGCCAGAAGTGTAATGAAAGTTAAAAACGGGTAATATACGAATGGGCGTGCATAGAGCCAGGTCTTCCACTTGTACGTAATGTCGAGGTCGGCAATAAGTAGACCAACCCAAAAGAAGGAACCCCAGGACATGGCGTACCAATTGTTGAGGATACAAAATGCGTAGTAACCCATCCGCTTCCATGGAGTCTTGATCTCGCGGATAACAATGACAGCGAGTAAACAGGTCCACGAGTTTTGTAGTTGCACTGGAATGGTCCAGAGCACGCCGATGCAGTAGTTGAAGGTAATTTGTGGCACCGCATTCGGAATGATATACATCAACTCGATGACTTCGCTGATGAAGTGACCGAACGTAACGTAGTTTGAAGTGTAAGGCCAAGTGGACCACGTAACTGACGGGAGATATTCGAGCCAGCCGATGGCACCGACTTGCATGCAGAAGTACTCCAAACCTGCAATAGCTGCACACGGTATAATGAGACGCGGGGTTCTACCGACTGTCTTTTCCGCAATCCCTTTGAGGTTGCCTGACTTGATGTACGTCATGACCAGGAAACGTGTAGAAGATGTAAAGAATGGGCCGATCCAGCTGAACGTCAAGAGGTACGGGGTGACGATCTTTAGCGCCCATATTTCGCTTCGATAATGGGTGTGGGTGTAGGGAATCTCCGTCGCAGGTAAGAAGGTCAGACAGAAGTGGATCAGTGTTACGAGTACAGATGCGAGGGCGACCTGTTCCCTGTCAGTCTATGTCCGAAAACGGGAGAATTGGAAGACTTACCAATCCAGCAAGGTAGTCAACACGCTGTTTAGGTGGGGTAATCGCCGGTTTTGCGCTTTCTGTGGCAGCACTGGGAATGTCGATTTCCTTGACAGTGACTTCGGGGTCTTTCTTCTCATCAATTAACTCTACAAACGCGCTAATCTGCCTGTTTGGTTCTACAGGAGAGATATCCAATGAGCCCCGGACATTTGCTGTTGGCTGGTTTGAATCTTTGGCGGTCAGTATTGCGGTTATATCCTCACACCTGCTCCTCTGTTGGATCGAAAGCCCGACGGGAAGGGGGGGAATATGCAGAGATCCAGATTCTGGCCGAGATCTTGCTGGAGCAGCTAGCGAAGTTGAAGATACAGAACGCGTGAAATAAGGACCTTCGACCTCGCTCCAGGGCGGGGAAAAATCCGAATATCTTAACGATCTGTGCCCTGGCGTTTGTGTTCCCGGCGTTACTGCGCCCGGTGTACCTGTTCCAGGAAATTGTGCAGCAAGAGCCAAGCCATCGCGTTCGGAAAATATCATACTAGGCGTCACGTAATATTCTTTGGATGCGCGTGCACTATCCGCCGTTGCCTCTGTCGGTACCTCTGTTTTCTTCTTCGACCAAGGTGCACGCTTAAACAACGCGTGTAACAGCAAGATGGTAGATATGGCAATGCACGTGGAGGCCATAAAGATTGCAGGCCATCGTTTTGTGTAATCTATTGAGCGTTGCTTGAATTGTGTCGTGGCAGTTGTGGAGTATGTCGTTGATCCGCGAAGAGACATATCAGACACTAGGCACTGCCTGGATGTACTACTGCTGTTCGCCGCAGGCGCGTTGTCGCTCGCTTCCAAGCCGCGGCAGCGCGCATCGAAAGACGCATGCTCGGCCGTTGTCATCATCGATGAGTTGAAGAACGCTCTTATCCTCCCCAACTGTGCGTAGGAGCCGTTGGGTGGCGGTCCCTCGGACGTGTATGCATCTCCGATCGACGAGTGGCGAATGTAAAGCGTCGAGGGTGTCCTAGGCCATTCCTTCGGCGATTCGTGAGACTTGATAGACCGCGCTAGAGCATCTCCAATGAAGAAGTCGGCTTTCTTGTCCGTCCAGTCGATTCGATATGGGACAAAGCCCCACGGCGATGTTGCGAAATTGTAACTAGAGTTTCCGAAGTCCGTAAAATTGACACCTTTGGACCGCTCACCGCGCCAGTCTCCGTATATCATGAACGATGTCCAAGCGTCTTTTGGGGCATCAGCGTTCATCACATTGAGATTCAGTGTCTGTGACTCGTTGTAGTCTAGTCGCATCGCGAGCACAGTACCACCCGAACCAGCTTTTGGTGGACTCAAAACTGACTCGAAAGTCCCGTAAAGAATGTCTCGTCGGAGCGATCGAATTGATGCGCCAACAACCGCATGGTTTTTGGTTGGTCTGTCAATTGACATTGTCCAAGCATTGCCATCCCAGCCGGGCGCTGACGATTCATTGTTGCCAATGTTGCTTGGTGATGCGCCAGCTCGGTATCGTGCGTTCCAATTTTTCTCGTACGGGTGCTGAAACTCTTCCGCGACTAGAGAATCAGCAGGCAACGTACTGGTCTCATTCCCGTATGTGATGATTGCGTCCGTCCAGGTCGAGCCGGTTTTAGAGTCAAAAAATCCGCATGAGCACGATGCTACATTAGTTGAAGCAATGCTCAAATGTAGAAGTAATGGTATTATGAATAACAACATGATGACAGTGTGGAAGCGACCGTAGTTCGCAGTAGAGAAAAGATTGTACGACTCCGATAGAACATAGTACCATCTCGAGCCTGTATACTATATGGTGGCTCGCTGCGGCCCATTCACCAAGCCATCGTTCTGGTCCCCAACCGGCTTTCGCATCAGCTCGCTAGCAGCACCTGGTGGCTCGACCATGATTACGACTTCAGCTCGCTCTATCCTTAGAAGCGTGCTATCTGTGTACCTTGTTGCGTCTTCCTCGTCCCCTAGTCTCAGGGCTGATGTAGGTACCTGGGCTAGCGCGTTTTTAAGCGGCAAAGCCACCAAAGATAGGCAGCGAGATCGACGGGCGCCAGAACCCCCAACAATGTTGCATCTGCGCTAGAGGCTCAGAACATACTTTGTTCGGGCGTTAGCGTATGTTCAGCTCTGTTGCAATTCGGTCAACTTCCAGAGACGTACGTTGTGGCTTGACACTGTTCTGCATCCGGCTGGAACAATCACAAGGCTGATGCAAATATGTATTGATCAAGGATCAGGTTACATGACCGCAATTGACCATCATCAGTCCCACACCTCCCTCAGCAACACACGCGGATGTATGGAGGCTTACTGGGTATGATACACCATTGTGGCTGCGATGTCTAGACTTCCATGACCCTCGGCTTGACCGATCGGCTTCCTTGGTAGTATCCACAGCCTTAGCCCGAATTGTTGGGCAAACTGCCAGCCTTGTAATAGCATGCTATTAGTCTTCAATTGTCTACAACTTATACCAGCCAGTTTTACTCGGAGAGAAGCAACAGCAACTCCACATCCAAGATGGGCATCATCAACCGCCTGCTCACTGGACCGCTCTCATCCCATGACCCAAGCAACAACTTTCTCATAGGCCTCCGCGGCTTCTTCGTTATCCAATCATTCCTTTACACTTTCTTGCTTGTCTTTGCTCCTGCAACTGTTGCACATTCTCCCAATGCGATGCAGGCTTCGGCCTCGACACTGCACAAAGCACTCAAGTTTGTGTCAATACTCTTCTGGAATGAGGGAATCATCTACTCTGGTTTCATACTTCTTAGCGCGCGTACGATATGCTTACCTTTCATAACCAAAGATGCGGGTAGCAAGATCTCGATTGCAGGTTCGGTGTTCAGACGAGGTCTGAGGTTGTGGATCCCCGTCGCAGTTGCACTTGCGGTCGCAACGGGTGTCTTCCACGCACGTGGATATCGCCGCGTCGAGGACTTTGCGACAGAGACCAACAATATATCTATCCTTGTGCCCTACAAGATTGACACCGCCTTGATTTATTTCAACTCCGTCTTCAATCTCTTCTGGGTTACCAACAAGTTTAACGATCAAGCGGGCAGCTATGCATTCCCAGGGCAGATGATGTGGGTCATCAATGTTATCTACCAGCAAAGGTATGTCGCTTCCTCACTTCTACCAATTGTTTACCAATAGGCTGTTGACAAATATTGTAGCTTCACCACCTACATGACCATGGTCATTATCCCATATACCAGGCCAAGCTGGCGAGTCAAAGGGACCGTCTTATTTGTCATCACGGCCTGGTGGGTGCAATCCTGGGCATGGTACAGCATTACTGGTCTGGCGCTCGCTGATGTTGCGACAAACATGAATTTCAAAGTGAAGGCGCAGCGTGGTATCAAGGTCAGCGAACTAGCCCATGCATGGTACTAGAGCTGTTACTAACGTGTCACAGATTTATCGATCGATTCGTCTCCCATCTTATATCGTCTACGTCCTTATTGTTGCCGCCGGTCTTCTCATGCAATACATTTGGGTAGCGTGGCGCCCTGAGTACCGCAACCAGGAAATTGTCGCTCATGGAGGATTATACTACACTGGGGGTCTGAATGAAGACTTCGACGTCAAGCAACCCCAAGCACGAGACGATAACTATCTTGTTCTCCTGGGCTTCTTTCTCTTCGTCGAGACATCAGACATGCTACAATGGGCTCTTGCGAACCCTCTTTTGGTTTACCTTGGCAAGAGATCCCTCAGTAAGTCATCTTGTCATAATTCTAAACAGCTACTGATTCAGTTGTAGGCTATTTTCTCGTCCAAAGCATTATCATTTACACACTTGGCATCAAGTTGTACCAGACGCTCGACTTGACTAACGATATAGCGACAGTGGCTGTTTGTTTCTTTGTGACTTTATTCGCTTCTGCAATCAGCGCCGAAGTCTTCTACCACTTAGTGGAAATTCCCTCACATGTTTTGTCGCATGTGGCGTTCGACTGGATTCGAGAATAATAGGCGCAAGAGTGAGGGTAACAGTAATAGCACGGCATCTCGACAAAATTGGACGAATTGCTTTGCGCGAAGATTCTGCTTTGCTGGCCTTCACATAGTTTAGAGCAATACTTCATATAGACTTCGTGATCCATTGTGGCGCTCACCCTGAATCGAGAGTGTTGCCGCCTGCTTCATGGGAGCTTTCAGCTCTCCTTTTTCGTAGTATAGTGGCCATGCCACCCGCTTGCACACGCTCGCAATGATGTGTTTTCTACAAGTATCTGCTAGATTATCCACTATGATCTCTAATTATAGAGGATGTTTAGTGCCTGTAAAGCCATCGTGTGTTCTGCGTGGGGGTACCACGTTTCACCGATAAGGCTGTAGCCAACGGCCCGAAAGGCAGCCGCTTGCAGACCAGGGAGAAACCTTGCTCTAGTGTTACACATAGAGCGCTCATGCAGCGGAGATCATGTTTCAATCCAACCGGATATCTAGTTCTAGCCTCGAATAGGTTCTGTGGAGAGCCGAGCGAATTGCGTGAAGTGCGGTAGTGCGTGCTCGTAAACAAGTTTTTGGACTAGATCTAAAAGAATGCGTTCATGCCGTATCGGTGAAGGCGAATCAAGCTTCGTGTTGGTGTAACGTGAAGCTGAACACAAATCTGGTTCATCAGCTGCATACGTAGTGAATGTGCGTGGCTTGGAAAGACTGGGGATGAACTTTCGTTGAGGTCGTCTGGAGTGCCGCGGAGCATCCCAGGCAACGTGATGATGCGCAACAAGGATTAGGACCTGAACCTGCCAACTCCCATTGACAGCTGTAAAACTTTGGGGAATTTCATATTGGGGCCGATATCTTATGTGGGCCCACGTCTTTTAGCGCGACCGGAATTACGTCCGTCTTTGGGCGATCTTTGGACCTTGGCATACGAAGTAGCTCTGCGGGGAAGAGGACGCTATCTCATTCGGCAAAGAAAGGCGTAGGCCGTCTTGGTACTGTAAGTTGGATGGCTGGATTTGTCCAAAGAGAAGGGAACCGTGTTTCCACCATTCCTTATAAGAACGTGTCGTCATGACGCTATTGGACAAGACTACGCGCGGACCGTGATAAGCTCTTTGCAGCCATCTACTGGTCTCAAACTCCAAACATGTATGCGAGAGGATATCTTGAGATAGCAATGCATTCTTCCTTATCTATCCTTAATGAGGCTGAAAACCGCAGCACTCTAGCTGCTTACTACTTCCTGGCTGTAGGATTCCAGTTATTATATGCAACAACCTGTCTAGCATGCCCGTATAAGCCAATCATACCCATGATGACAAGGTAGAACGGGTAGAAGAGAGAGAAGCAGATCATCATCCAAACACTGATAAACTCTGAGCGGACTCGCCAGGTAATCACCAAGGTCATTAGAAGACAGGCAACACTGCACCGAAGTTAGGGTACGAATGCGAGACACGACGAAGGTCTGATATGGACTAACCTGATAACGAAGAACCAGACCGAGAGAGGATACGGGAAGAAGACCATCCGCGCCAAAGCAAGTGGCGTCTTGGGAAAGTTCAAGAGGATAAAGCTGAGTACGAGGCAGGTGTACTACGCCGTTTTAGTCTCGACACGAGCAAGCAACATGCTAGCAATTTGGGGACCCACCTGAGTGATAAGATAGTACGATGTTTCGCGGACAGCAAGAAGCGAGAAGACTCCGAACCGCTTTGCTAAACCACGGGTACCCTGCTCAGGCTGGTCCCACACCTGTGAGTCGAACCATTAGCATATTCCCCGAGGCTGAGCTGAGGGATTGGATTAGAACTTACCATTGGCATATGGACTAGACTAGCTTGAGCCCAGCCTTGAGCCCAACGAAGTCTTTGTTTCCAAAAGCCCTGGAATTCCGAGGGTGCTAGTTCGTAAGATACTGCGTTGATTTCATGCACAGCTTTGACATTCTTCTTCACGGCACGAAGAGCTGAATCAATGTCCTCGGTCAACATGTGGCCATGCATTCGGTGTTGCTTTAGCAGTTCCGCTCTCCAGTAACCATTGCTTCCTGCGACCCATGTTATTACTAGATAGTTGAACTCTTTAGTGGTTTTCTTACCGCAAAACAGCCCGAAATCCATCATGATAGCTCGACCCGGATGTGATACTGCATAGATCTTGTCGAATTCGATCGCAATGAGACGAGTCAACCACGAGTCGCGGGAGTTGTAGATGACGCATCGTCCTTGCACAATGCCAATTGATTCGTCAGCCATGAAGCGCTCGGCGCACCAGCGAGGGTTATGAGGATGTGGATAGTGGTCTGCATCGAAGATGGCGATGACATCCGCACCAGTGTTGAGTGTAAAAAAGTAATTGAGATTGTCAGCTTTCGACTTGCTGCCTGGGACCTTGATGACTCTGAGTTGCGAGTATTTTTCTTGGAGGTCCACGAGCTCAGTCTCGAGAGGCTCAATGGCGATAGGTGTGTTGTAGACGCAGTTGATCCTGATGCGATCTACCGGATAAACAACTTTGGTGCAGAGGTAATTGACCCGATCCATGATAATGTCACGCTCATTCGGAAGATAAGCGACGATGATCAGGTCAAGGATAGGAAGTCGATCATCAGGGGTAGGCCAAGGTTGTGCTCCAGGCTTGAAGTCATTGCCCGCGACTTTGTTCACTCTGTTCCTGGCTTCTCGTGTCACGGAAATGCTGAGGACAGCTTCGGCGACAGTGACCATGGAGACGTAAGTGTTGGTAAGCATGTAGACATACCAGAGCACTTCAATCATCTTCTCAGAGCAGACCATGTAGATGCATGTTGAGAAGATGAAGTATGAACTGACGAGACAAAATGGCGTCCACTCCCAGACCAAGGCTGAACTTCTGGCAGAAGCATAGCTAAGGGTGGTGCGTAGTGAAACGAGCCTCGAGGCAGTTGGCATGCTTAGCCGGGCAGGCTCGTCAGTATGTCCGAGCATAATGGACGATGTGATAAAAAAAAAATAGGGTAACAATGTTAAGACTAATTTGAAGAATCGACGAGGAATGTCCAGGAAACTGGTTGGAGCTTCGAGTCGCAAAACTCAGCTTCCAGTGAGTAGGCAGGGTATTTCATCTTCATTAGACCAGCCCAAAGCCATCAGCGCCAGTCCGACGCCCTCCACCCGGGTCGCCATGCTGTCCAGCTCCTGCGCGGAATAACAGACGTTCTGGGAGCTGAAGCCTTGCTAGGCATCTCCGAAGCTTCATCAATCTGGGCTGATAAGCAACACAGAAGGTGAAGGCATCCTCAACATGCGGTCCAGAAGCAGCCACCCCAAGCTGCAAAAGCTTATACAGTGACCCACTGGGGTCATGCTGGTCGGAGAGGACAATGCTCAACAGCATGCGGCATAGTGAGATGAAAGAAGATGCACACGACGCCAGCCGTGCTAAACCACGCGTCGGATGCATGCTCAGTGCCGGGATGTAGCTCTCTTCCACGGCACCGTACAAGCATACGAGGAAGGTCGTATCTATTGGATTATAGCCTCGCCACAGAAGTGAGCGCGCGATACCAACCTACAACACAAAGTGATACTAATCATAGCTCGACATACACTCATGTATCGTTGAGCATTATATTATCATCACTGTAAGTAGCTGTAGTAGATACAAACTGCTTAAAACGCAACACGGTGATGTTAATATAGAGGCCAGGAGGCAGGCTCAACTTAATAGATTCGAGTTCCTTCGTAAGGCACGTGTGAGTAGGCTACAGAATCAGCGAGCCTCAAATCAGACGCCTGTACTTGATAGGACATATTAAAAAAATCAGGTTTAGGCTTCGTCAGGTCAATCAAGTGAAACCGGTCGGGGTGTGATTCGATGCTTGCTCACCCTGTACCGTTGATGTAGGTAGTCTTGCGCAGAGTACACTCCAGAGCTCAGTCGCCACATGCCATCTCCTTCCCAGGGCAGAGCTATGATCATCTCAAAGAATGCAGAAGCGCTAATGCGGCTCCAGATGGTCAATGATTGGGATGGGAGCTTGACACTGCAGCAGTTCCTGTGATAGCGCCCAGGTTGCCGGCGTGCACTACCGGTGAGAGATACCAGCAAACCGTGGAACGTCATGAATCCACGGATAGGATTATACCGTGTACAGACAGTGGTGCATGTTTGGAACAGAGGCAGGAAGCCACATAAGGCTAGTGATTGCCGACGCGCGTGGCGTCTGTTGAGCTTTTCTCCTCTCAAAACGCCCCAATCAATAGTAGTACAAACACGGCAGCGATTTTGCGCGTCCCGCAGAGTAAATTACAGTTCTCTGATAGGAAGATGATCTTTGGTTCCTAAAATAGGGTGACGAGTGGGGGGTCCCGCGCTGACCCGTCTATGCATATGGGCGGCTGGTAGGGCTTGATGTTTTTGATAAGATCCCGCCGATCATAGTTAGAGTTTCGGGTGGCGCTCTGTCGGCAATCAGATTCGTAACCTTATCTGAACCCTTGTTGACACGACACGCCAAGGCGCCACTGTTGTAAGGATGATGTTCTTCTTACGATCGAAGCTTGTTAGGGAAAAGCGCAGCTAGGACTGACCTTGTACCGAACAGAGGGACGTCCTAATCGGGGTACAGTTGCTATCTCGTATTCCAGGAGGATCAGGTCTGGCCTTTTGTGTGCTGAGTGGCTTTACAGCTAAGATTGAAGTGTGGAAAGCGGGAACTCAAAGTGCCGATGCAGTCTGTTGGTTTATCATACGTAGCGCGTAGTGTTAGCCAGCTTGGCACTGAAGCTATCGTGACCCTATCGTTGTTGAACGGTCTATGTCTCTACCAATAACTTTATTGCACTGTATCGTTTTCTACATGCGTACTAGATGTAATATCTCCGCGGTGCTGGCTAGTATCTCGGAGGCGCTGATGCCTGTCAACGTACAGCCAATCTCGCGGCTGCTGACCACGTCACAATTACTGTGTGATATTGTGGCGGCTTAGTAAAAGCTCTAACCCAAATTTCAAAGCAATGGCTGAGTGCAATGGCTGTCAAGCTCCGACGCGCCGCTACGAATTCGTGGAAAAGGTAGGCATGTTGAATCACGATACGATATGTGCAACAGGTGGTGTACCACCTAGTTATTCTGCTAGGGCTTGATACCTTCTAAAGATAGAAGCGAATATTAATCAACACCACTAATGGCGTCCCGAACTGCAAAGTCGTTGCTATCACGTGTAAGAAAAATGTGTTGCGTTGTCTCGATGGATGAAGCGACCTAGAACAACTGCATGGCCTTTCCCGATCAGCTGTTGACCATCATAGAAAGAGTATAGACGAACTCTGCTGTAAATACAATAGGAAGCGGCAGACTAAAAAAGAAAAGCTCTTCTATGTGTCCTGGGGAGCCTGAGCATCTCAGAAAAGAGAGAGCCTTCCTGGTTACGATTGTATCTACTTAGGTAAAGACTGCCTAATGAAATCCCCCGTTGCTTGAACACCTAAAGCTCCCCGGGTGCCATAATCCGTTTGAAACAAACTAGAATGACGATCAAGTTAAACCATTACGAAGATTGCAAGGTGACCATCGTACTGGTATCACAAATCCAAATCATCGCTATCCCCTTCCTCCACCTTCTCGACTTCCTGCAATCTAGGCTTCTCATAGTCCTTCTCAAACAACTTCAACACGCTTTCTTTCCCGAAAGCCGCTGAAACATCCAGTGCCGTTCTCTTCTGGATGTCCTCCAACATCGGATCAAGTCCTTTCTGCAACAATACCTCAAACCTAACTATAGACGGCTCCACAGGGGGTTTGGTCTGGGTGTTGAAGATGTGTGCGAAGCGATCGTCTTTTCGTGGAGGCTCCACTGTTTCTTTTGCAGCTACATGTAGCAGGCTTCGACCTTGATGATCCTTTGCAAACAAATCTGCTCCAGCCGTCTCGAAGAGAGATATGGCGTCCGCGGCACTCATTGATTCTTCGGAAGTGGGGTTACCGATGGCTGTGCTGGGTAGGTGTTTGTTGAGGTTGAAAATGGGTGTCTCGCTGCATAAGTTTCTCTCATTGATGTTGAGGCCTTGCTCTAATAGTCTTGCAAGCAGCGAGCGGATCCGTGCGCTACCGTACACACGGAATGATAAGATGTGCAGGCAACCATCGCCATCGTTGTTGACTATAGTAGGATCTGCTCCAGCGTCTAGCAGGGCTTCCGCGGGAGCAGTATCACAGCGTAATACAGCGTACTTGAGGGCCATATGAAGAGCAGTGTTGCCGAAGTTGTCGGGTTTGTTGAGAAGACTGGGGTACTGATTTACGACGTGCATTAAGGAAGCAAGATCTCGATCATTGTTGTGAGTTCGCTTGTTGTTGACGAACATGTGATGCAGAACGCTGCGACCTGCTGAGTCAATGGCCAGCGGATCGGCACCTCGTGACAGTAAACATTCTAAGAAGGACGATAACGGTGACCTATACTCTTTATCTTGCGACTCATACAGGGCATCCAGGGGCGCAGTGAGAGCATTACAATGACTCGCAACATGCAACAGAGTCCTTCCGCGGGCATCGCGTCGATTGACGTCTAGGGTGTCGAGCTGTAGAATAGGATGAACCAATTCGTTCTCTTCAAGAAGCTCATGCAGAATCGTGACTTCATGATACTCATTGCTCGAGACACAGGGGTCCGACAGTGGCCCACGATTGCAGTCATCCACTTCGTCTTGACCATGAGCTTCTTCTCGATAGTCCGGATTAATTATCACAAATGTGGCAAAGGGATCAGCGCCTGCTGACAATAACTCCTCAACGAGTTTGACCGATCGATCCCATTGGAACTTTTTCTTCTTGGTCGTAACATTGCCGTTTGTCACCCCATGCTTCGTCGCAGCAGCGTACAATGGGTATATCTCATGTGGTGGTATATCCTGATGCAGCATGTGTCTTCTCCTGCGAGATCTTGTATTTGGGTCAGATGAAGGAGGGACAGGGTCCAGTCTCATGTTAGGACTTGCTCCAGTTCCAAGCAGCGCCTTCAGAACGTCGATTTGCTCGGAGTCGATGGCCATGAGAAGTGCGTCAGCGTGTATGGAAACATTTTGATCAATCAATAGCTGAACGATGTCGAGATCTCCGCCAGCAGTCGCAAGGCAGCTTTTACCCTCCCCGTCTCGAGCGTTGACATCAGCACCTCCAGCTACAAGAGCTTTCGCAGCTTCTTTATGAAAGGCACCAACGTAGCGACTCGATCCTCCAAGCGCAACGTGCAGCGGAGTATCCCCTTTGTTGTTTTTAGCGTGGACGTCTGCGCCTTTGGAGATCAAGTACGGCAAAGCTAGAGCAACATGCCACCAATGGAGCCCTTGAGCAAGCACATGCAATGCAGTCTCACTGGGTACCAGATCGTACTTGCAATTGTCTATATAATCCTTGGTGTAGCGAAATTGGTTGACGTCCACGTGGAATTTCTCTATCAAGAGCCGAACAACGTCCATGTTTGGAGACTCTCGTCGTAGCGCAGTCAGCAAGATTACGCTATGCGAATTATTGTTGGATGCCTTCATGGCTTCAAGATCAACTTCATGATACAGGCCGGGTTTTGACTTGTCGCCATAAGCATGCCACATTCCTTCTTTGAGTTGGCGATCAGCCTCGAGAGTACCGATAGAGTCAAGCAGTGAGGCAAATCCATGTTCAGCGAAGAAGTCCAAACTTGAGCGTCTGTTGTGATCGCTCCACTCTGCGAGGAAGTTGACACCTCGATCGAATAAAGGTCGCAGGGTATGGTACTGCCTCTTCTTCAAAAGGCGAATCACCAAGTTCCTGTTGGCCTTGCCAGGCTCCAACTCTAAAAGATTTGACACGACCTCAATCTGAGAACGCCGCTGAGCTTTGCTTAAGTTCTCCTCGAACAGGATGTCCCCTGCGAAGCTCTCCTGATTGCGGCTGAGAAGGCAACCAAATATGTAATCATTGGTTGAACCTGAGCGTACAGCGTCGCGTAGTGCTGAAGTTAAACCAGAAGTATCGCATCCTCTTCCAATGAGCATGTCGCAGATCTCTTCTAATCGAGGAAGTTCTTTGTGTAAGTGAAGTGTATCTGATCCTGTACGGTTGCTTGCATCTGAGCCCGGTCGGGTCTTGTCATTGACTGTAAGTCCGGTTGCCCCTTGGTTCGCTAGCACATCAGCAGCATGGCGGCCTTGACTCCATAAAGTCTCTTCTTCCCCAAACTCAGCGCAGGCAAGGAACAGATCCTGGTCTTTTACATCGGCTCCAGCGTCAAGAAGCAGTCTCACAATATCCAGTGAACCAGAACGACAAGCGTAGTATAGTGGCGTCTTTTTCTTCTCGTCGACAGCATTCACTGCGGTGGTATCTTGGATATTCTTGTGTTTGAGCAGTAAGCCGACGACATTGCCCTGACGCGCACGAGCCGCGAGGTGAAGGGGCGTCAGGCCATCGAGCGATGCTAACATGGGATTTGCGCCTGCATCGAGCAACTTCTTCACCACCTTCTCCGAGACCGTGCTGGCAAGGTGTAGGGCAGTTAGTCCCAGATGATCTTGCTGGTCGATGTTATCAACCTTGGTGATGACAAAGTCAAGGGGATCGCCGTCCCCATCCTTGCCCACGTGACTGCCACTACCTGACGGTGTCGCTGCTAATACGTGAAGAACACTCCTGCCGCGGTGATTTCCCTGGTTTATATCAAGGCCGAGGGCGAGTAGTTGTTCTAGAAGCGCAATATGCGGCGCAGCATAATACGAGTCCCTCATGCCCGAGCGCAAGACCGCCTCGTGGATGAGAGTGTTGCCGGCGTAGTCCAAAGCTTGCCTATCGAGGCCGAGGCCTAGGGTGAACTCGAGTTTGGTGACTTCGTTCTTTCTTGAAGCCATGCCGAAAGCCATTCGGTCATACTTAGCTACAGCTTGATGTAGCAATGTTCTACCCGAGTAATCCCTGACCGTGATATCCGCTCCTCTCTCGAGCAGTGCTTTGATATCCGAATGATCGGAATTCTTGAACCGAGCACCTAGGGTGCGAAAAAGCAAGGTTTCGCCTGAAGGGTTCCTGGCGTCGATATCGGCTCCATATTCAATCAGCAAGTCTAGAATCGGGACCGATTCGCGATGGTCCATACTCATGATCAACAAAGGCGTCTGCCTGGCCCGGTTTCGTTCATTTGGATCCACTCCCGCAATAAGCAGCGCCTTGAGGATTGTAGGATCGGTATTGAATTGTGCTAGGGTGATGTGCAGTGGACCATCGCCCTTGGCGTCTTTGATTGTGAGATTAGGACGGTAGCTCAACAGCTTCAAGATAACATCTTTGTTGAAGTTACCTAATACGCACAGTAAGGGCGAACGACCATCAGACGGCCTTATCTTGTCAATATCAGCGTGGCCTTCCTCGAGCAGGAGAGCCACTGAATCTGGGCAAGTGACTGAATGTAAAGGAACACAGCCTTGATCATCAGTAGCATCGGGATTTGCGCCGGCGTCGAGTAGTAGGCGTGCCAGAACTGGGTTGTTGGTTGCGGCGTGCAATGCAGTGCTGCCATTGTCGGTCCGCTGCATGACCAAAGCTCCTTTCTCCAATAGAAGGGAGAACACTTCTTGCACTTCGTCAGAATCTGCCGTGTCGCGTGAAGCAGAACCTGAACGCCCGGCGTTACAGTAGGCATACAATGCAGTGTGGCCCCTAGTCTCGTCCATCACGAGGCCAGGACCCCAATAGTAGCGTGATCCGATACCACCAAACTCATCGCCCGCATTGCTACACAGAATGGTTGGATCTGCACCAGCTTCGAGCAAAGTAACAATAGAGTCTCGATCTTTGCTCCTGCAGGCTAGGTATAGCGGAGTATCTCCGTGGACTTTGACGTTCACGTCGACGTCGGGGACCTGCTGTAAAATGCGCGCCACAAGCTTCGAACGTCCGCGTCCAGCAGACCAGGCTAATGCGCGATGGACAATGTTGAGGTCCTTGATGAATGGTAAAAACGCTTCTAGGGCTTCGAGATGGCCATTGTGACAAGCATACTGACAAACATTAGCATGTTAAAAGCTGAGAAATCATGAAGACGAAACTTACCATTAGAGGCGTATGTCCCTGTGAAGTAGGAGCATTTCCACATCGTCTTCCCGGATGTTCACGTGTCTTTATGGTTAAGGGATCCACTCCAGCTTCTAAGAGCGCGCGTATAGCTTTTGCATGGTTCTCGTTTGCTGCCTCATGTAAAGGCTTCAGACCCGACACCTTTTCATCTACATCAGGATCTGCACCAGCTAAGACTAACACTCGGATGACATCCGCATGGCCGCTTCTAGCAGCCCACCACAGAGGTGTCTTTCCAAATACATCTCCCGCGTTGAAGTCAACTTGCTGAGCCAGCAATCTGCGTGCAAACTCAGTCAAGCCATAACGAGCCGCAACATGCAATGGAGTTACGCCTCTGCCACAATCTTCGTTGCTGCCCCACTGCATTTTGATCCAGGCCTTCATACGGTGATCGTTGCGGCAGAAGGCTTCGATGGCTGTGTTGATGTCATCCTGGGGAAATTCAGCAGCCCTGAACACATGGACATGCCAGTTTGCTGTAGCATAAGCGAAAAAAGGGTGTTGAAGTCTCGTGCGCTGCTCTTCCTCTACTATGCGTCCGCTACGCCCGTAGAAGCTGGAATTTGACATCTTTTCGTAAAGTGCTTCACGATCGTTATAATTGCTTAAGTCGTACTTTTCGGCTTCTGTGACAATGATTTTGTCGAGACAACCAGCCTGGAGGTACACAAGACAAGCGAGAGCAAGGCGTGCATGAGTTGAGCTTAGGCTAAGTATTGGATACCCACCGTCAGTCTCTGATCTGGTCATACATTTGAGATACTCGGTAAATGAGTGGTGTATTACGCAGACTGTCTCATTAGGAAGGATTTCGAGCAGTGGGCCAGCCGCGGCGCGGACAAGGTCTTTGGCGGACTTGATATCAATCTTGGAGTCCGTTTTGTTGAGTTGCTGATATGTAACGCTGATCATCTCAGCAAGCTCTAGAAGTCGCAGAGGGCGTGTGGCGTGTGTGACCCATTGGAGAATCAACAGTTGTATGTCATGTGGTACTCCAGACCTAATGGCATGTTCATGTAAGAGGCGTGTGTACATCGCATGTAGGTCTTCTGGTAGCGTACGCAGAACTTTTTCAATTTGAGCTCCCGGCTCGAGGAACGCGTCCATTGCAAGCCTCGCGTAGAGGAAAATACCATTCGCGTGGCCAGGTATAGCTTTGCGAATGAGCGCTTGTGCATCCACAGGGAGTCCAGACGTGCTCAGACCACGCTCTACGAAGCTGGAAATATCTGTGTCGACTAATCTTTCTTCTAGACGCAGACGTAACATATCGGCCTGCCTGAGCGGGACTTCAATGCTGGGCACAGGCCGACTTGTCATAAGAAGCTTGACTTTGTCCGGTTTCCATTGTCCAAGCGACGCCAATGCTTGTAGGAACTCATCGTTGCCCTGGTCCATTTCGTCGAGTGCATCGGCGACACAGAATACCTTGTCCGGCAAGCTACCCAAAGCGAACCGAAGATAGCCCCATAAGTCCTCCATAGACAAACTGGTCAGGGATCTTTGTGCTTTGACAAGCTCCTTCAGCTGTTTCTGAAGAGGTGGTGAGTATTCGAGTACTTGATCGAGCCAATCGCGTAGTAAAGCTGCGGGCTTGTGGTTCGCATCGATGATTTGGCGGAAGAAGAAATACAAGATTGGGGTTCCACGGTCGATACGGGAAAGATGGTCAATGAGATGTGCCGCCACCACTGATTTGCCTGAGCCTGGTATACCTTTGATCCAAAGCGTTCCATGGTCTTGGCCATCAAGCCAATCGTTGAACGTATCGCTTGTTGTCAACCAGGTACCCGTACCGGCCATGTGAGACGCAAGGTGCTTGCGAAACTCGCCGCTCTCGTGAGCGTAGTCTGTTGCCTGAAGCCATTTTCGAATCTTTCTGATTTCTTCGGGCGATTCTGGAAGGATGTGCTCGGGATTGTAATTGCTAATATCATCTCGATCGATCACGACGGCATCGTCTTCAATGCTGCTCCTCGAATGCGTTGACATAATCGCAACGAGATTGTTGGTTTCATTAGTGGAGCCCAAACAGTGGTCCAGGAGTGCCGATATATGTTGCTGACAGAACCAGGCAGCAGCCGCTGGACGCCTAAATCACTCCGCCTGGCGCCTTGAGTCACGCATCGTGCATCTTCGTTCCGTGACGTATTGCCAACATTCAGGGCTGGTAATCAGGACAGGTATAATTCAATCTGTGCTCTTAAGGTAACAAGGGGTTATCACTAATGACTCTAGGTGTCTACTTAGGTAGGAAGAGAAGTGGGGCTGCTTCAATGCGCTATCGCCACTATTTATCGGCCCGACTGATGAGGGACTGACGCTTACGTAAGGTCTTCGATTCATACTCAATACTCGCACTTTCCCTTGCACTATTTCTTTGAGCATCGCTAAAGCCGCCGGTTGCAACGTCTATCACATCAACCCGGTGTTCGGCTCCTTCTCTTTCGTTGTGCCTCCCGGCATCACTAATCCTATCGCTGCCCACCCCGACGAAGAGACCCATATGCAGACCAGCGTGTTCGACAGGAAGAACGAAACCAAGGCGGAAGAAGAGCAGTAATTGAGGCTATTAGTTGATAAGCCAACTGATCGATACGTGGAACGGCAGAACGAGAGCACAGCGGACGTCAAGTTCGAATCTCTAGTGCACTGGAGTACTTATGGGGAAATTAATGACACCCCTAAATGATCCTTCTCTCCAATAAAAGTGAAGTGAGATATCCCATATGCTCAGCTCCTTACCTCTTCCTGCAACCCACCTCTCATTTCTCTGCTCTAGGTCCTTCCTGTGCTCAGATTTCAACGTCGTCCTCAGGCGGCTCCCCTACTTCTCCCTCATCCGCTTGTCCTGAGGAGTTGCCGAACCTATGTTTGTAGCCGTGAAGCGGGGGCTTAAGCGTTAGCACATTCTCCAATGAACCATACTCAGCCTCTCCAAAGCCTACCTTAGCATGTAAGCTCCTTATCCGGCTATAGGCCTCTGCTGACCGATTCTTGAAAGTAGCATTTGCCCATACTTGAATACTAGAGTAAAAGACGCAAAGTTAGTGTTTGCCATGTAGTGTACTTAGAGACTTACTCGTCAGCGTGGAGACGTTGATCGTTGTTCGAATTTTCTTGGCCAATGATATGTCGATGGAGGATGTCAGCCATTCGCGGAGTTGAGTTCCACCACATCGTCTTGTATGCCGATGGATCGTTGTTTTCTGCAGCAACGGCTGCCTAGTTCGTGGCGTTAAAGGCGATCGTGAGAGGGTCCTTATCGTTTAGAGATGACTAATCCATGCTAGAAACTCACTGGCTTTATGAAGAATACAGGTAACACTTACCGCACGTCAACGATATCCTTTGAATCCTTAAAGAAGGTGGCAAAGGCATCTTTGTTCCATAACTCATGTTGCCACAGAGCGATGCAATCTGCTTTAGACCGGAAGAACATTGGGATTTCTCCTGCGTGCCTAACCTGTTCTCGTGTGAGGAGAGTTCCCTATATGAACGATGTGAGTGAATATATTACATGTAACTTGTTGCTAGAGGATGTTGTACTTACCGTGTCAAGAGAGTCTTCCACTATGCTGCCTTAATGACGGGATCTCAGGCGTAGTGGTGGTGGGCGAGGGACCTCTCTGAAGTGAAAGTGAAAGTAGAGAAGCCGATATCGCCACCAAGAGGCTCCCCAACAGTGAAAACGTCCGAACCTCGCTGCCGCCGCCCGGTCACCGCCCTGCTGCCCGCCGGACAATCGGCGCCGGGCTTGGCGCACGAAGTCATAATAAACGCTGGAGCTCCGCACGACTTTCGCTCCTCATCACACACAACAAAGTCGACTGTCGCCCGTATTGTACGGTGCGCCCGTCTTCTGAGTTTCTGTGCGATCTGGTTGAGTGTCCCGGCCCGCGTAAGCTCGGGAAGTCTAGGTCTCCCACCCGTTAAAGTGGGTAAAAAAATCTGATCTGACCTGGTCTTCTCTCTGAGAAGCACTGGGAACGGTCAGGACTCTCCGGAGTATAAAGAAGCAGTCTCTTGACCTACCTAGCAATAGGAGTGCTTGAGAACTGATCAAGAGTCTTTTCGGGTTCTTGTTATTCTTCAATACAAATCTGATCCACTCGGTCTTCTCTCTGAGAAGCACTGGGCGCGATTGGGACTCTCCGGAGGATAAAGATCAGTCATTCCTTGACCGCTCTACTCGTAGAGTGCTCTCGGTCGGCTTGGAAAGTACTGGTTCCCAGTGTTTCTATTCTTACAAAACCATGTCTACACCACGTAGAGCAAACAAGGTCGTCACCGACCTCCGCAAAAAGGGTGAAACCCTCCACGAGGACAGCTTCACCGACGGGTCAGGCTCTCCAACACGGGCAAACCCAGACAGTATGAAGCGACCGAGGTCAGTCACGCCACCTGGAACTAGAGGATTGGAAATGGCAGGGCCTCCACAACTGAAGAAAAGCCAAGGGTATGTATACGCGCAACGGGGTCCAGAGAGAGAATTCGGCTTCAAGGTTCCTGTTGCGAAGGCACCAGAAGTGGCGAGGCTTCCACAACAGACGAAAAGCCAAGGGTATGTATACGCCAAACGGGGTCCAGAGAGAGACTTCGGCTTCAAAGTTCCTGTTGCGAAACCTCCTACCAAGGTACCGCCAGCAGGGTCGAAAACGGCAAAGCCTCCTCCACAGAAGGAAGATGAAAAGAGCCAGGTCATAAACCGCCATCTCCTTACCTGGGCCCCAAGAGAAGTCTTTACCTTCAAGCCTCATGTCGCTAAACCTCATATCGAGGCACTGGCTGAACAGCAGGACGCAGATTACGGGTCTAATGAGTCGGCGGATGACGCAGATGGGCAAGATTTCGACTTCAACATGAGCGACAATTTGCCCGAAGACCTCTTCAGAGGGGACGATGGGCTCGAGGATATTAAGAGGGGTCAACGGGACCAGGCAGCAGATGCAGCATCTCGAATCTGGCCAGCAGACGCCTCGGGACCCATATCGCCTCTTCCCACGCGACCAGTTGTGACTAAGTGTACAATGTGCGGCGATTATAAAGCGAACTTCGATCTTGGCCCAGTCAGCGCGCGGTCGGCCGTGCTCTGGAGGTTGCAAAAAGAGATTGTAGGCCACATAACCGACCATAAGAAACTCAAGATCATAAAAGGAGATAAGCACTGTGCTCCAGGCCGTGGCAACAAGCTCCCCGACGGCGATTTTCGTGTTCACCAGGAGCATACAAGGTTGAAACCTTGTGGCAAGATGTCGGCTCGGTCGGAGGAAGGTGGAAAAGCTCCCATGGCATATGTAAACTGGAATTATGGCAGCTGTGGATTCAAAGCAGCGTCCTAGAGCTTTATGAAGCTTGAAGGCTCCTAGATGGGCTTTTGCTTCGATCTACGTGGGCCGTGGTGATCGTGGCGGCGGCCGGGATGGTTGTTAACGTCGTAAATAAAGCCTTTGACTACCTCCATCGTAGATGTCCCAGGCATTACATCCACTATGTCCGATTGCTGCGGCGGCTCAAAGATCCCAAGCCTTCAATGAGTCAGCCAAATCGTGTAGGTCACCCATCAGGTCCGAGGAATACGTGCACTTCACCGGAGCGTATCAATCAATCAAGGATGCCACGAAGCTCAAACTCCAGGCCGAGCTCCTTCGCACAGATTCTAGTTTGAACGAAGACGACCAGGAAGTTATGTTGGAGGGGCGTAACATCATGGTAGAGTATGACCGTATGTCCATGGGTCGCCGATCTGGCATACCGGAGCATGCATGGACCTTTGGTGCCAACCTCCAGTACATCGTGGAGGAGTGGTCGCAAGACCTCGAGGATGTTGACCACCCCTATCGCCGATTGGTCAAGAACTACGTGCATTAGCTGGATGAGGTGCTGCCGACGCTCACAGACTGCAAGCAGAAGAAGGCATGTCTAAAGCATCTTGGTCAACTGGAGACTGAACTTGGGGCTGATTACCTTCGGAATGTCGTCAAGGTCGTGTCCTGCACCTCTCGACGTCGGCACACCCCCTGCTCGCTGACCACTTCAAACCACAGGAGCTCATCGTTGATAAAAGTGCGGACGAGTCCGTCGGCGGTCTGATCACACCTTGCGGTGTATTCAAGGACTCGATCAAGCACATCACCTTGTCCGACGATCACAAACAAGGACAAGGCATCACTCTTTCGAAGGACTCGAATGTCGGGCATGTTGCGATGTCCCGCAACCTCTTCCAGAAGATCACGGAAGATTCTCGCCATCAGCACAACGTCTTCCTGCCCGATGAGGATGACCGTATGCTCGCAGAGTAACAGGGCGTTGATGGCACCAGCGGTAATCGTGATGGTGGACGTGGTGGTGGTTGTAGTCGTCGTAAAGGTAAGCCATCCATGCGCGCTCGTCGTAAGAGAGAGTTCTCCTAGTCTGATCTTAATCTTCGGGCAGGCACGTTCGAAAGCCTTAAAAATCCCATAAAGTATTACAAAGCCTTTCTCTAGTACTCCTCGTAAGGTTTTTTTTAGAGCCTACAACGCTCTATTAAGAGAGCCTATGCCATTACCGTAAGGGCCGAAGGCTCCAAAGTAGTGCAGTGGCGAAACCAGGAAGATACCAAAACGAGTCGTAACTAATCGGATGCATGCCTTATATGACTGGCACCGTAACCAAACTTCTCTTGCCAGACATCGGCAATCAGAATGTTGACAAACTTCCCCAGGGAGTAATTCCCATCTGCTGACATAGTGTAGGCACCATCGACATCCTCGATGGTGATGCCACCGGCGACCAGCTCTTTCAGCTCGGGGGGTAATTCAACGCAGTGAGCGGTAATGACACGAATGTGTTTCTTGCATTCCGCTTGTGTCAATACTCTGGAAGATGGAGTAGTATTGATTCCGCTATTTGTATCTCGTGGAGTGCACTTTAGAGCCTGCCTCAGAAGCTCGTTATGGAGGAAGTATGGAGGCTCTTCGAGGTGGATTTTGGTTGGCAGCGGGATACGACCTATTGCTTGGTTCATGATTGCTTTTGTATCGTAGTTGTTGGAGTTGTTTAGAGCTGAGAAAAGTTTTGTAATGAATTGAGGATGGAGTAAAGGTTAGTCCGCTTTGATTCGTCGTTCACTTTTACAGTGGTGGCCAGCGGCAGAGTGAGAGACAACACCACGTACATCATCTGCCCGTGTTGTAACTTACGTTCCCATTGGATTGCTTGCAGGCGGCTGGAAGATAGGCGGCGATCTAGATGAAAACGGGCGTTTGCCGTCTGACGAATAGATGTTCATGTAAGTTGCTTCGCTGCTAGGTGCGGAAGTCGAGGTGAAGGGCATAGCCGCATGGAGGTTGAGATGAACGATGAATTTTCGAAGGAGTCATGAGATGGATCGTAGTACGGTTCGAAAAATGGAGTGGACACTTGTTTACGAGCAGATCATACAATCAAGTCACCATATTCACTTAATCTTCTACCAAAACACTTCAGCGCCGCCAACGCCTCCACTGCAACATATCACAATGAAAAGGATGGAGGTCGCCGCGGAAGGAATGCTGATAGGAAGGAATTGTTTCAATGAGCTTGGGGACGTAGAGTTGGGCGGCGAGAAGAGCAACGACGAAACTGAAGAGGAGAAAAGCGAAGAGGAAGATGATGATGTAGCTGAAATTGAATGTTTGGAGGGGTGTAAAGAAAAGAAGTGTATACGGAGTGATCTTTGGGGCTCCTTCCTTCCGCCGCGGAGCTTGGAACGGTACCTCGGTGCGCCATAGGTAACTGCATGTGTACCTAGTCTGATCAAGTCAACGCCTACTCGGAAAATGTGCATCCCTCTCTGCGTCCAAAGTACACTGCATGATATTTGTCGACTGCCTCAGCACCCGGTGCAACGTAAAAGCGTCCACTCGCAGAGACCACACCTCTCAAAATAATCTCACCTCACATGGGCCAAGAGGTCCGTGCGCGACAACCACAATTCGCTGTGGCTTGTCGAATAGCAAAATGACGCGTGCTCGTGCGTCGAACTTAGTCTACGGCGTCTTCTGTGACAGGCTGCGTAGGCCGGCGAGCTGCAGAGCTAATACCGTAGAGCAGCGAAGGATTCTTCTCACGCGTGACGTGTTGTTTGGTCGCGTCGAGTGGGCAACGGCTGCTGTCGCTTCTCTCGCATCTGCAAAGACGACGATGCGAAAAGGAGAAAACGACAGCGAATGGGGAGGGTATTCTGCGGATACTGGATGTGATTAAATGGAAAAGATGGCTTGACCCGTCTGCGTGGTGATGCAGGTGGTGATGCAGGGAGCGGTCGTGGCCAGCTGCACTAACGGCCCGCGCTTGCCTAGCCAAATCAGGCCGCGGGTGAAGCTTGGACGTAAACAAACCTTGGACACCGAGGAGAGCGACGTCCGCCTGGAAAGATTGCGCCCTGCTGCCGCTTCCTGGACACTTGCATCGTATTCTCCACACAGAATTGGTCCCGTCTGAAACAGCGGCCACCGAAATTCTCAACCTATCCCCCCCTCAGACAGCGCAGCGCTCCGTCTTCACCCCCAAACATCCTGCACGGATGCATTTTCGCCAGCGCACTGCCTCGCTCCTTCCGCCCGCCCAACAACACCACTGGCGGTAGAAAATCCCTCGTACCCCCCAGAGACGCCCTCACGACGCCCGCTATAACGTCGCCACTCGCCCTCACGGGCACACACAGCCATGGACGGCGGACCTCCGCCCCCGCCGCCTCCGCATGGCGCCAATCCCAAGACAACAGGAGGTAGCCATGCTCCCGGAGGCAGCAGCGGCCTGCCCCCGGGAAACTACGACATCTTCATCATACCCCCGCACTCTGCAGGAGGAGGCTTTGTCTATCTGCCCAGCCTGCAGGTCCAGCGGAACAGCTTCATGGCCGGCGTGGCCAGCACTATAGCCGGCATTGTTGTGTGGAAGACCATCGAGCCCCAGGTCAAGCAGTACTTCCTGCTCGTCAGCCAGGGTGTCTCATCAGGCGGAAATGGCGTCATACTGCTGGTGGTGTTAGTCGGACTTGCTGGGTGGGTGTTCGGCCAGACACAGAGCGGCGGCCGCTTCAGCGGGAGCGGGCCAGGCAATGGACCCCAAGGTGGAGCTGGTGCTGGAGCAGGCGCGGGCCCTGGCACTCCAGGAGCGGGAGCAAACTATCAACGTGCGCCGCCACCACCGCCGAATGGTGGCTTCCCGGGCGCCGGTGTGCCTCCTCACGGTGCTCAGGGCGGATGGGGCGGCTACCAGCAGTATGGTGCCTCGTCGCCACCTCCACAAGACAACGAGTCGGCCTGGGACGACGAGGAGGAACAGGAAGAGGAGCGGAAACGCGCCGAGGAGAAGAAGCGGCAGGAGGACGAGAAGAAGCGCCAAGAGGAAGAGAAGAAGAGACAAGACGAGGAGAGGCGAAAACAAGACGAGGAGAGAAGAAGAAAGCAGGAAGAGGAGAACAGGAAGCAGGAAGAGGCGCGGCGGAAGGCTGAGGAGGCCAAAAAGCGACACGAGGACGAGGAACGAAGACGCGCTGATGAGGAACGAAAACGAGCTGAAGAGGAGCAGCGGAGGAAGAAGGACGAAGAGGAGCGCAAGCGAGCATGGGAGGAGCTCAAGCGCGCCGAAGAGGCAAGAAAACGAAAGGAGGAGGAAGACAAGGCCAAAGAGGAGGCCGCCAAGCAAGCTCGCGCCCAAGCAGAGAAGGAGAAGTGGGAGAAGATGCGGCAGCGAGAACGAGAGCAGCGCGAGCGCGAAGCCAGAGAACGCCTTGCCAAAGAGCGCCTCCGCAAGCAACAAGAAGCCCGAGCAAAGGAGGAAGCCGACCGCGAGGCTCGAGAAGCCGAAGCCCGCGCCAAGATCGAGAAGGAGATACGGGAGAAGCTCGAGGCGGAGCAGAAGGCCAAAGCGGCTGAAGAAGCGGCGCGACGGGCAGCCGAAGTCAAAGCCGCCGCTGAAGCCGCTGCAGCGAAAGCGAAAGCAGAAGCAGAAGCCGCCGCTGTCAAGGCAAAGGCTGATGCTGAACGTGCTGAACGCCTGAAAGCAGCCCGTGAGCGAGCTCAGAAAGACCGGGAAACCCGTCTCAAGGCCGAAGCAGACAAGATCAAAGCAGAGAACGCAGCCGCAGCCGCAGCCGCAGCCGCCGTCCCTGATCTCACAGCAGGGCGACGATCAACGACATACGGTGGCGTCGGTGGCGGTGAGCGACTCGATCCGTATGCTGGTGCAAGGAGTCCGCCTACGCCTTCTGTCACTTCGACGCATTCGATTCCCATCAAGGCGACGGTCACGCCGAAGAAGCCCTACGAGAGGCCGTCTGCGAAGTCGTACATGGGCACAGAGGACGCTCATTCCTTCCGTCCGTACGATACACCGCAAGAGCGCTCTACAGCACGCTCGCACATCTCTTCCCAATACTCTGAATCCTCGTATGCGCCCTCGCAATCCACTACGCGCACAACGCCGCCACCGTCACAGCGTGGGCCATACTCGACGACTGATCCCAACAAGATCGTCATCAAGGCGGTCTATCTCTTCAACGACTTGTTCCCGAAGCCAGTGGCGCAATTGGTCTCCAATGTTGGTAAGGTGACGGATGGTTTGATCCTGAAGATCCAGTCCGAGGGCCTGTTCATCGATGACGATGTGAGGAGTATTCCGCAGCGCGAGTGGGATGTCAAGGCCTGGACGTTGAAGATGGTCGAGGTATGCCGTTCCCCAATTCTCAAACAAGCTCTTCCCTTTTCTCTGTTCCGCCTCTTTAGATGTCACCACTTGATTCTAACCCCCAACTAGACCGGCGTCCAAGCCTCGAAACACCTCCACATCCTCCGCGCATCGATCCGCGACGCCGACGGCAAGAAATACGTCTTCCTCATCGACGAAAGCGAGAGCTGGAAAGTCGCCATCGGCCTGCAGCGCCTGCGAAAAGGCAGTCAAGTGCGTAGTATGCAGAACAGCCAGATGGCGCCGAACGAGGTTGCGAGGGTCCTGAATACCGTGCCGCCGGTTGCATAAACAGCAAAGTAACAAAAGAGGAGGAAAGAAAGGACAAGTAATGGCCCTGGTATTTGTTGGTGTTCGGAACATGTTGATGACGTTGGAATGTGGGCTGTTGCTAGTGGTAGCTACATCCCTGCCGACCTGAACCCCATTTCCATCCGACCACGGACACATTCCTCGCGGACTGAACTGAACTAAAATCCCTTGAGAACATTATTGGTCTCACTCGAGCGCAAAGCGAAGCATTTCCCTGGAGCGAACAAAAAGAAGCGAACGATACCCTCGTTATTACATTTCTTTCACTTAGACCACGCACATTCATTCATTCGTTCATCGCTCCTCATCATCATAGTAGCATCAGCGACGGAGTTTTCTTTTTTGTTGTTAGTCGGTGGTTGAGAAATCGTATATATCTTTGATGAACGGCTGTGAGTTGGTTGTATATCCCTGGGTGGTTGGTTATTAGTCGTTAGCTGGTTGGGAGAGAGAGAAGGGAGGGAGTCATTGGGGGTGGGTGGTAGAACTGTAGATACAATGAAAGGCATTACTTATGGAGTGTGATCAATTCTTCCAAAGGTGGACGCATGTGTGTTGATGGTGATGAAACAGATCCGTGTAACTTTGATTGCATTGCATTGCATTGCATTGGGTGTAGCAGATGAATGGATGATATTCTTTATCTATCTATCGGACTACTACGCTCCAGCGCACGCCCCTATCCATACTCCAGTATCTGTGATGCAATGTAGTGCTTCAAAAGCCCTATCATCTCACGCCACACTCCCACCCACATGCAATGCCTATAACAGCTCATCAGTTGAATGTCGAGTCGATGTACCACGCCGCTTAGCCTTCCGCTGTCATGTACCCTCCTCATTCGTCAGCAGAAGCTCCTCAAGCAGAAGCTGCAACTCTTTCGCTCTGTGAACGTGACTCACCCTCTCTAAGCACTGGCAGCCACCCCGGCACCGCGGTTTGCATTGGCGTTGGAGTTGATGTTAGAATCAGACTTGGGAGTCGGAGGCAGAGCTAGAGGACTGAGGACGTGCAGGAGGCGCATCAACCCTAACGCTCTTGAACGCCCTCTCCGCCGAACAAGCCCCCGTCAACGGCTCGAGAACAGGCCCGGACGCGCATTCTAGGGCGGAGAAGACGTGCACTATCGTATCGTGTCGTTAGTCAACTTCCCTATCCACATCTCCATCTCCATCTCCATCTCCGTCCCTTCTTCAACCCCTCTCCCACATCAGGCAGGATAATTCCCCAACACCCACATCGCAAAACAGACAGGAAACAAGACTACGAAATGGTGGGCAACGTACAATCATTATATTTCAACCCATCATCCCGATACGCGACACGCAGCGATCCCGCGTCTGAGCCCAGCGGATAGCACACACCGTCTGAGAGGTCCATGGGGCGGTAGGAGCCAGTACAGTCGGTGCTGGCGTAGATGAAGAGTTTGACGATTTTGGAGGTGTCGAGAGTGGCGCCGCTGTTGGGAGTGGTCGGGGTGATGGTGGTAATGGGGCTGCTGGTGGCGAGGGTAGCCAGGAGGGCGAGGAGAAAGGTGATGATGATGAGGAGGCGTGATGCAGTGGGCATCTTGAGGTTGTAAATATGGTTGTCGTTTGAGAAGGAAGGTCGGGTTTGTTGGTTTGTTGAGATTCAAAAGGATGGAGAAGTCGAATTGTAGGATTGGGACTTTTGTCGAGGCTGGAGAGCAGAGGAGAAGAAAGAGGAAGAGACAAGTTGTAAATAAAGGTAAGTATTAGTACTTGTCGTAATTGAGGTCGTTTGCCTAAGGCGGTGGGTGGGCACAGTGAGAGACTCAAGGCAGGGGCGGTGGAGCTGCGGGAAGGCACGGACGAATTGAATTAATTCAATGGGTGAGTGAGTGAGTGGCTTACGAGTTCTCATCAAAGTAGGTAGTGCTCTCGTGAATTCATGTAGTGGAGGATGATTGAACGGCTAGTTGAACGATCCTACGAGCAGCAACACGTACTTGGGAACGTGCATGCCTAGTAGAGCAAAGGCAAAACGACGTTGGGAAAACCGTCATGGATATGACTGGACGTGGAACACGAAGTAATGAGAATATCAGCCTACTCTACGTAGGTTGTACAATCTCCATTTGAAACTACCCTTTCGGGAATCAGTATATTAAGACTTGAGTACCTACGCCCCACCAACGCCCCACTACCGCTCTTGCTCAGTCACTGGCTTAGCCCCTACAAAACATTATTAGCACCAGCTTCAATATTTCAAAAAGGAAAATGGTTAAACTCACCCAACATCCAGCCAATCCCAGAAGCAAGGGCTCCGCTACCAGTAGCAAGCGCCCCAGTAGCCGCATGAGCGACCATATCCCGCTTCCGCACCCGCTCTTCGTGACTGCCAGAATCACTAAAGTCCATGCTAACACGACTGGATCCGCCATTACTGTCCCCTTGCTCCGCCCTTGCTGCAGCTTGTGCGCCACCGCGAAGAGGAAAGGCAGTCTTCGAGAAGGCTGCAGCAGCGCCTCGAGCAACGTCGAACAACCCCATTGGCGCCTCTTCCACTGCACCACGGCCTATCTCGCGTCGCTGCGGCTGGACAGTGACAGAGTCAAGGTCAAAGGCGCCGGGTAACTTGCGGTCAGCGGCGTCGTTGAAGCGCTGCTCTGCAGCAGTCTCTTTTGCGAGCAAGTCCGTCATTTCAGATTCGCACTGTTGCCACACCTTCAGCACCTCTTCTAGGTGATTTGGTGGAGCAAGAAGCAGAGCCTGTGATAGCAATTCCATTCGCTGCTCGAGTCTGCGGAGATCTGGACGTGCGGCGCTGCCGGTGTAAGACCAGGATCGAGACGTTGAGAGGGAGGAACTGTAGCGGCCGGCACGTAAGGCAGCTCGCCATGCGACATCTTCTGCGTCGTCCTCCTGGTTCTCAGAGTCGAGGGAGCCAAATGAGAAGCGCTGGGAGGATGTTGAGGGCGTTGGTGATGGTGTGTCCGGAGTAAGTCGGTTCACGACATACGAGTATGCAGTCTCGAAGTCGTCTTCCTCCAGTGCAGCCTCGATGGCCATGCCAATGACTCGGCGTTCAGCAGCAGCCTTCTTGCGTCGGACGACCCCAGCATCGAGTGGTGTTGTTTCCTGATCTTCATCCATGATCGTGGAGGGCATCGCAACGACCAAATTCTGACCGATGGAGATCAAGTCGTCGAGCTTCGTGTAGCTTGCTCGATTCTGGGACAACAGTTTGCCTATCAACGATAGGGGATTTGGACTAACCCTGATATTGACGGGTTGGAAAGGTACACCATGTTGGAGGATCAGTGAATAAAACGACATGGCATGCGTAGCCGCAAGCAGAGCATGCATCCGTTGAAAGCGAGGAGACGAGGGGAAGTGAGGAGCAAAGGCAGTTATGATATCGGCGGCCCGCTTCATGCCGCCTCTAGTGCGGTTGCCGTTGCTCGCATTGTCGTAGTGGTTCATAGCGGAGGAGAGTATAACTTGTTCCACATCGGAAGCCAAGAGCGGTTGCTGGCCAAATGCTGGCTTGACGTAGAGCTCAATGGCGAGGGGAAAGTGGTGGCTTTCAACCAATGCCTTCAGTATCTCCGTCTCCAGTGTCTTCCTGTCCAGCATTCCCAGTATGCCCTGGGCCTGACGGTCGTTGTCATGTTGGTCTGTTCCCCAGTTCCATAGCCACAGCAACTTCGCCCTTATGGTCGCCCATTGGTTGCCGTCGGCCTTGGAGCCACTGCTCAGTGCCCGTAGGATTTTCTGAAGCAATGAGAATTGCTCAGCATAGTCATCTCGCAAAGACAATTTCGCAACTTCTCGCGGCGATAGGGGATGCTGTAAGCTTGATAGAGCGCAGGCTGAAAAGACAACAAGCTCAAGGATGCGGACGCTTTCCCGTCCAGGCTTCGTGATCACGTTCTCAGGCTCTAGCAGCCGTTCTTCCCTGAGTAGAGAGGTGGTAGAGTCCTGCAATAACGGCGACTTGAGGTTGTACGAAGGCAGAGAGTCGACGGCGGTATCGAGATTAGGTGGGGGATCGTAGTTTAGGAGCTCGCTTATCCGTCTCAAAAGTGAGTGTGCTATCTGCAGTGAGCTTATGTCGCTCTTCTCGACCAGGTAGAGGCAGGCGAGAGCAGTTTGCGCGTATTTCACTTCAAGCCGACGCTGCTGTTCCTCGTCAACGTAGTCACGCCCCTCCTCGTAGCCACCCAGGTCCATGTCTTCAGGCCCGTCCCATTGGGTGAATGCTGATGCGACCAATGCCAAGTCATTTTTCGATGTATGCAACAGCCATTGGAATAGGCAGGTCCAGTCATCTGGCTCCTGTGGGTGTTCCTGAGCGATTGAGTCTCTTCGTCCCTCCCGTGTAATCCTCCGCCGCTTGCGATCATTGGCGCCGCATATCCACGGCGCTACCACGCCTTTCAGATCCCTTGTCAAGTTGTATATATCTGTTCCGCTCGCATGCCGCGCATTCGAGAGCTGGTAGTCTATCGCGCGTTTGCCTTTGAGGCGTGCGAAGTCCTCGAGTGGAGGAGTGGTGCTTTGCGGGTAATACTCGTAGCCTAGGCGGAGCAGCGGGAGAACGGTCGAGATGAACCATGTGCGCAGATACTCGGAGCGGCTGAGGAAAGGGACGAGGAGCTGAGGTAACACGTCTAGCAGGCCAGTTTGAGAGTCGATGCGGTGGGCGCGATGGATGAGGAAATGGCTCAATAGGTCTAGCTCCGTCTCTGCCGCGTACAGAGGATGCACGACGGGGAGGAGCTCTAGTTCACGTCGCCTCTTCTTCGCGCGTGAGTTTGACAGCTCTTCAACCGAAGATAGGACTATCGACGCCGCGGGGTCTTCGCCAGGCGTTCGTGAGTTTGTCGCCAGCTCGTTCAGGTACTCGAGGTATGTCGACGGCTCGGTTTCTTCCGGAAGGTACGTCAGAAGTATGCTCAGCGTGAGCTCCAGTGGTAGGTCGGCGTCCCTCAGTGCTGTCAATGCTCGTAGAGCCGTGACATTCGCTTCGGTAGCATATTGAGCAGCTAACAGCACGCAATGCGGCCCGGAGAGCGTCTGGAGCTTTCGGAGCGTCGCCATCTAGTCGCAATCAAGCAAGGCTTATCGTCTGTGGTATGCGCGGTGTTTCATAGCTGTTGGCAAATGTTGCAACTGGAGAGGACACGCCCGCATTCCTGCCCTCGCCAAGTTACGTCAAACTGCCAAGCCAAGTCTCGGGGGTCCGCTCGCCGCTCATCATCCCTCCCGCCTCACAACTACGCACTGCACAACGGGCAATCTCAGGCGGTCTAATACGAAAACAAGACCTACGGGATGCGCGGTATTTGTGGTTTCTCCAAGATCTTCCGCTGGAGCAAGCGGAGCTTCTAGCTTGGTTCTCCATCGCTCTTTCCTCTAATGACTTTCCTCACAGCTTGAGGGCTGAGAAGTTGGATTGGAAATTCGGCAGGTAAGTAGAGGAAAAGCTCTAATGTTCTCAATCTCTCAATGCATCGAGGAAACAATATATATGTTGCAGCTTGTAGTGTGCTTTAGAGTGACTGGAAGTCGTAAACCATGGTTGCTCCTGCCAGCATCCTTCGAGGTCGACCACTTGACCTGTTCAACATCGCCCCCAATGTGCTTATGGAACTCCAACGCTTTGATCAACTAGGTTGATTGCTTCTTGTCATTATATTCAGTATCTGCAACAATCCTCGTACAAGAAAATGCCGTTGGGTGGCACGAACAGTCGTGCATGTTTAGCAGATGGCGCTATCACGTGCTTTGGCGTCTTGCTAAAATTCGAGGCGCGACTGTCACGTCCATCTAGAGACAGTCATCCACCTCAACTTCCACATCTAAATTTCACCGCGTTTCCCTAATTCTTGGCAATTGCTTCCCCTTTATGCACACCCCCTCGCTGTCCCCAGTCTCTCTGTCCTAATCTTGCGGGATGGCCTTGCGCTTGTCCCTACTGTTACCGGGGACGAGATGCCAGACCAGACTAAGCGTAGCATCATTACGCAGCTGCCGACATTTGGACCATCCGTTTCCTGTTCATACTCGTTATGCGTCAAATCCGTCGTCACCACCAAATTCGACGAAACAGTCCATTGCCAAACCCGCACCGAAAAGTAGTCCACAAGCTGCCAAAAGTCTGGCGGAGGCCTCTCGAAAAGCATCGTTGTTGCTCGGTCGCCTAAGCAAACCTAGCAAAATTTCTTCTGTACATATACAGAGAGCCGCCAAAGATGCGGCAATGGTGCCACCGTCCGCAAAGGATTGGATTAAGGTTAGGCCTGCGAATGAAGCCAAAGGGCAGAAACTCATCGATCATCATAAGGTTGAATATGCGATCCAAAATATCCTCCCTACGAACCGAAGAAAGCTTTTGTGGCCTGGGATATGGACCTTCTGCGCAGTCGCTTGCACATACGGTACTTTGGCTTTCTTCGATGTCATGTACGATTCAGAGACTGCACCTGGCAAAAGCGAACTGCCCCAACGAACAACAGCCCCAGATTCTTGGTGGCTTACGCCAAACATCGTTACTGAAGGTCTTAAAGCTGGCTGGAACGAGCTTGATGGACTGACCATCGGCATCGTGTTAGCAACTATAGGCGTTCAATTCATGAAAAGATCCCCACAGCCGTTCTGGCAACATCTTATCCACATCCCCGGCGAAAAGAAGTACACAGCCTTCACGTATTCATTCGTGCATATCAATTGGACACACCTCGGATTGAATACGTTCTATTTCTGCTGGTTTCTCCCCAGTGTCGTACGGTACTTCGACGGTGATCTGTTTCACACAACCGCATTTTTAGCTAGTGTTCCGCTCATTACAAGCTATCTACAGCATTTTGCTTTCCGCTGGATCCCGATAAAGGGCGTGTCACTGAATCTCGGGTCAACCGGCGCCACGGCTGCGGCATTCGGTGCGTTTTGTATGGCTTATCCAGATGAGAAAGTGTGGTTGCCTTATTCCGTGCTTTTCCGACCTAGTGCAGAACTTTGGGCTGCTTTGTTTGTGTTCACTCAGATAAAAAGCATCGTGGCGGTACCAAGAGGAGCATTTCGACCGACGCATCTTGTAAGACTTCCACTTATGTTGCTTATGATTTGCTAACCTGTGAAGATCCAGCTGGTCAGCGCGGGAATCGGGGCAGCGTACGTTTATTTCGACGGAAAAGAGAAAGTCTGGAAGCCTTTGATATCGCGACTATCATGGCATAAAGAAGGCACGACATCAGAGTAGACATACCGTCCCATAGACACTTTCAACGACACGAAAAGCGTCAAGACGGGTCGTTGATGCCGTAAGCCCCACTCTGCGCCGCTTGAGCCGCAGCACCTAGCTCAGCCGCACGACGAACATTATCATGCGCCGCCTGCGCCTCATTATCATTCGTGTTCCTGGGGCTTACCACAGGTTGTCGCTTGTACCTTACGGATGACACGGCTTTTCTGTCAAATGGGATGCACCGGGTAGTAGCCGAGCCTGGGATTACAGTCTTCAGCAACGTCACGCATTGCGTCTGTTGAGAAGATTAAAGAGCTTGAGGGAGCCGCAACAGTGTTCTGAGCGATTGTTGTATCTTCAAAGCACAATCGAGAAGTCATTCATCATCGTGTATCGACTCCACCGTACATAAGATTGCCCGCGTAAGACGACGACGACGAGTCCAGCACTGCTCCAATAATGCCATCAAGCACAGTCGGTACCCTCGACCGTACAGCTCTGAATCATCTACTAACCGTACCTCAGGGAACTATCCTCCTCTATTTCTTAGCGATATGGCTGCCCTTCGTTCCTGTCGCGCTGCGACGGGGCTGCAGCGCGGATCTCTTCATCAACATTTGCCTGTGTATCTTGGGCTGGATTCCTGGAGTCATCCACGCTTGGTATATCATTAGCAAGACGGAGCGCCAGCCTGGATCGATGGGTCGGCCTGATGGACGACGGTATTGAAGTAAGATTTGAAGTCAGGGCATTAGACGGGCAGGGTTTTCGAGGAGCTACTGTATAATCAACATGATGTATTGTTTGGATCTCCGGCGACATCCCATACTACCGACTCATTTGATCTTAGCGCCAGCTTTGTTTGCCATACGCAAGCTAAGCTATCTAACAAATCTGATTATAAGATGTTGTAATTCATGGATCCGAGCAGAGCAACGCCACTATTTGATATGGCAAAGTGTCTACGTCCGGATCGAGAAATGTTTGGCAAGAATACTACCTTCCAAGGTACAAATTGTCATCGGGCCGAATCTGAAAATAGTACCCTACCAATTCAGGATGCAAGAGGCACCGGTGAAACGTGGCACGGTGATCTACCTTTACGTATTAGGGATTAGAATGGTCGACATCAGCTCTAGGCCATGATTGAGTTCGAACGTTGGGAGCCCAGAACTCTGGAGACGACGCACTGGTGCTCCTATGCGCACAGCATACAGATCTCGGAACACTCCCCGAACTGGTTGCCCACGTTCTGGCGCCTACGATTTCTCCATCTGGGTATGCGGCTAAACAGACTGGGGTTAAGGTCGAACGCCGGGCTCGTAAATGCGGGGAAATTTACGAACTTCAAGGGTTCCATCTACCGCCAATGGAGGCCTGGTATTCTACAGTCTTGATTCGTGAAAAGGACCGATCAGGTGGACCATCGAAGTCGCAAGCGAATCAGAGGCCGAGGTCCGCGTTCAAAGGGCGAACGTTTCCATCTCATTCAGGTTCGGGGAACATTCCGAGCACTCGACAGCCCATCCCGAACCCGCAGTTGTTAGGACTCGTGCGATCAACATGAAAAGCATCAGCACTTCCCCAGATGGAGTTTCCCCAGATAAGCTGCACTCCGCAAATCCCGCCCGCAGTACCAATCTTTAGCCATGGCCCTCGAAAAGGACACCACCAAGCCTGGGATCGAGCACATCGACAATGACCTCGGTGACACCCAGCATGTCGCTGCGCATGCAACAGACTTCGAAGACCATGAAGGCACGATATGGCAGACGCTGAGGCGCAATCCATGGGCCTTTATCTGGTGCGTGTACGCGTGCTGGACTATCGTACTTGTCGCATTTGAGACGCAGGCTTCTGGAGCCGTTGTTGGTATTCCACAGTTTAGGAAGGACTTTGGTCATGAGTATCCCAAAGGTTCGGGCAAGTTCGTTTTGCCTGCAGCATGGCAGTCAGCTTTCAGCGGCGCACCATCCGCCTCGTAAGTGCACAATGCTAGTGATATGAATGGCACTCACGCGTAGTAGAAAGGTTGTCGCATGTCTAGTTACGGGACAAATTGCAGACTGGATCGGTCGCCGCTACACACTCCTCATCGCTTTGGTCATTGCCTTTATCGCTATCGGCGTCGAGTTCATTGCAACTACGAATGCCGTTTTCTTCGCTGGCAAACTCGTCAATGGTCTGTCCATCGGTATCATAGCTACGATGATGGTTGGCTATGTTGGAGAGATCGCTCCTCTCAAGCTGCGTGGCATTCTCACTTGCTTCCTGGGAGTGTCATACGGCGTCGGCCCGCTTACAGCCTTCATTATCATCAAGTACACCGGTGCTGTCACTACGCGATGGGCCTATCGCACGATTTTTTGCGCGCAATGGGGGTTCGCAGGAGTCGCGCTTCTGCTCTGGCCTTTCATGCCTGAGTAAGATGACCTATGTAGCAGCCACGGAAATCCCAAAGCTAACTGTAAGTAGGTCGCCATGGTGGCTAGTCTCCAAAGGCCGAAACGACCAAGCCCTCAAGAGCTTACACAAACTTGGTTACACTGGCGAGCGCGGCGAACAGCGCCTTGCTCTTGTCCAAGTCACGCTTGAAGAAGTCAAGAAGGAGACCGAAGGCGTCACATACGCCGAGTGCTTCCGCAAATCGAATCTCCGTCGCACAATCATCAGCATCATGCCCATGTGCATCCAGTCTTTGTCGGGCATCTCATTCGTTGCGGGCTACTTCACCTACTACCTGCAGCTGGCAGGCTACTCAACCGACCAGAGTTTCAAAGTGCAGATTGCCCAGCCTACTTTGTCCATCGTAGGCAATTTAACGGCTGCAGCTATACTCGATAGAGTTGGCCGCCGTGGCCTCACGTTTTACGGTCTCATCATCTTGACCTCCTTCCTTCTTATAACTGGTGGTCTGGGCACGAACACCCATGATCCCGGCATGATCAAAGGCACTGTCGCGTTCATTTTGATCTACTCATGGTGGTACAACGTAACCATCGGCTCCACCGCCTTTGCTCTCCTCGCCGAAGTCTCGACCTCCCGTCTGCGATACAAGACTGTCGCCATTGGGCTCGCACTCTCGTCCTGCATCAATGTTATGTGGCAGTTCACGATCCCGTACATGTTCAATCCTGATCAGGCGAATCTAGGTGCTAAAATTGCTTTCATCTTTGGCGGAACTTGCGTGCTATGTATCGTGTACTTGTTCTTCTATCAGCCGGAAACAACGGGCAGGAGCTACCAGGAGCTGGATGAGATGTTTGCTAAAGGCGTACCGGCGAGGAAGTTCAAGAGTTATAAATCAGCTACGCAGGAGCGGAACGATGCGGCTGCTGTGGTGGCGTCGGGCAAAGAAGTCTAGGGTGATCATATGGAGGGAGCAGGCGGTGAAAAAAAAAACAGCTTGCTTATACAGGGCGGCGGTATATATACAACTAGTTATGACAGATAGGGTGTGAGCATAGTCGAGATAATGCGAAGATACTTAGCTACATATAACTCAAGTCACTTGGCTGTTGGCCGAATACGCTATATTGTGAATTCGAATGGCGGCGCAGCGGACGCAACCACAATCCCTACGTCTATTTCTGCACCGTGTTCTGGGCAAAGTGTCATAGTCTAGGGAGTAACAATAAGGTCCTAGATGCCAAAATAAAAACATCCTACGAATGCGATTAGTGATGACAAGTAATTCGTAGGATTTGAAATTCGTCTGGCATCGTATTTCGTTCTACAGGTCGGAAGCTAGTGAAATAATACTAACGTTCTTAACTTGACGCTGAACAAATAATTTGTTGTCAATTCAGTGTGTACGGCATTGGACCTGAGGATCGACCCTCGGTAGTGCTTAGGATTGCTGTTTTGGGGGTCCGAGAGCCACATGAGTCCGGAATGCTTCCGAGCGCGGGGAATTGGGGTTCTATCTTCCCTATCTAGCGCTCCACACTAACCCCACGATCGCGAAACACCGTTGTTTGCTCGCAGCATTAATGAAGAAAATAATCCAATGGCATACATCCCTCTTCCCATTGCGCATTACCTCCAACACCCTCCGACCGCAAACACAAGCTGTCCGCTATGGCTCACGCATTGAACTCGTACTTGACGAAACCGCGTATATTTATCCTAACGGACATTACGAATGAACCCGACGATGCTCAGTCTTTTTGTCGCTACTTGACATACTCCAATCAATTCGACACAGAAGGTGTTGTACCAACGACTTCAACATGGCTGCGCGACAAGGTTGCCCCGGAGGCGCTGCACGATATCGTAGATGGCTACGCTGAAGTCGTAGACAACCTCAATGCCCACACGCATCCTAGCAACCCATATCCAACAGCAGCTCATATAAGGACATTGATCAAGCCTGGTGCACCCGTATATGGTATGGAAGCCGTGGGCGATGATGTCCCGCTTAGTGAAGGCGCAGAACTTCTCCTCGAGCGCCTTCAATCCGACGATGAGCGTCCTCTCTGGGTGCTAGTATGGGGTGGCACTAATGTGCTCGCCTCTGTTCTTTACAGAATACGAAACGAGTCCAACGCGGCCCAATTACGGGCGAAGCTACGCATCTACACGATCTCTGACCAAGACGACACCGGCGCCTGGATCCGTCAGCAATGGCCTGAACTTTTTTACATATGTTCTGTGCATGGCTGGAATAATTACTGGTCCGCTGCCTGGATAGGCATTAGCGGCGACATGCCGGCAGACCGCGGTGCTGCTGATCGATCCATGGTGACCAAAGAATGGATCAAGGAGAACTTGCAGATCGGCCCTTTGGGCAAGAAGTATCCGGATGTCATGTACGCAATGGAAGGCGACACACCGACTTTTCTATACATGATCCAAAACGGCCTCGGTGTGCCGGAGGAGCCTAGTTGGGGCAGCTGGGGAGGCCGATACTTGAGTGTTAATGTTAGTCCGAAGGGCCTGCCTTCAAGGGGTCATTTTGCAGACGTCGACGATGAAGTCGTGGGGATAGACGGCAACAAGCACCGCTCGACAAGGGCAACGGTATATCGATGGAGGAATGCGTTCCAGTCTGACTTCGCGGCGAGAATGCAGTGGACGCTGACGTCGGATTTCAGCAAGGTGAACCATCAACCGGTCGTGGACGTAGACGGAAACCAAGGATTCGCGCCTATTCTCGTAGACACAGATGCAGGATCTACGGTCGCGTTTGACGCAAGCAAAAGTTACGATCCAGATGGTGATCAGCTTACCTTCAAGTGGTGGCAATACCGAGAACCGAGCGCGGTTCAAACATACCATTCAGCGGAGGTCGTCAGTGTAGAGCTGAAGCCGTCAGAGGATGGGAAGAGGGTCGAGGTCACCATCCCACCACCGGAGAAGTCTTGCGCAATCCAGAGATCGAACCCATTCCGCATGAGTAGGAGGGGCTCGCCCTTGCATCTTATCTTGGAGGTGACAGATAATGGGACACCGGCATTGACGACATATCGGAGAATCATTATTACACCGGTTAACAAGTCGTTTCAGGAATGAGCTAACTATGTAAATGTTAAATACAAATAATAATGCACTGTGCAGGTACGCAGAACACATGTTTGGTTCTCATGCATTTTCAGTGGCACGCGCATTAACTCAATAACGACTAAGTTTCTAGCAGATAGAATGGACTGTGCTCTATGTTTCTAGTATATGCATATCTTCGATACATGTAGAAACAGCGCAGAGCTCACAGTTGTTGACCCTCACTGCTCAAGCATAGTCCTTCCACCGATCCCCATCCGTATCACTAGCCGCCAAATGCCCTCTGAAATCGAGCATCGTTTTCAGTGGACATATCGTCGTCTTCGGACGTGATCTCGTCCGACCGCCGGTGCCGGCAAGATTCAAGGGCCGTAAATCGCGACGCGCTTGCATAAGATGCGCATCTTGGGTGACCATTCGGGACATGCGACTTAAAATATGTTGCGCATCCCGCCTAGTGACAGGGGCATGGTCCAGAAAGCTAGGCGACCCAGTGTTAACTAGGGTCCCTCGGGTAATGGTAAGAGAATCTTCTCTCCGAGGCTAACCATTTATGGTAATCAACTAATTGACTGAGTGTACCGAAGTAGCTAAACATCTTAAATTTAGCTTTCGCGTATGATTCGCTCCATAATCAATGAGATATCAAAGCTGGCCTCGGAAACATGACAGACGTTGCTGTAATCATATAACTAGACTTCTGTCCGTCACCACGTCCCAACGATACACAATCTTCTACAACTTTCTTTGCAACCCGCTCATCCCAACCGGTCGAGTTTGAGTCTATTCTTTTCTGACGTAGAGTTAGCCTCTTGAGAAATTCAGAAGCTGAAACCATGTCGGCAACTTTCCTTCTCACGCGTGCCAACGATGCCCTCAACATCAACCCACCGCTTGGAGTAAACGAAGCCCTATCTGTACATGGCTCTGACTTCTTGTGGGCTGTGACAGCAATCCACATTGTCTCCTTCGTAAGTTGAACCCGTTTTTAGAGTCCTGTGGTATTAACACTGACCGTTGTTGATATAGCTAGGTCTTCTAGTCTTCTGCTTTACTAGACCGGAGAGTGACAGAATGTTCCACTACCTCTTCACGTGCGCCCTGTTGGCTGGCTCAGTATCGTACTACGCCCAGGCCTCTGACCTCGGCTGGAGTGCCGTTCAGCAGGTCGGCGACGGCGGAGTCACTCGGCAGATCTTCTGGCCGAAATATGTCAACTGGGCCATTTCTTTCCCGTCCGTGGCACTGGCCCTAGGCTTGCTGTCGGATGTGTCCTGGACAACTATCTTCACCAACATTTTCATCACCTTGCTATGGGTCGTGACCTACCTCGTCGGCGCCTACGCCACCACTACCTACAAATGGGGCTTTTTCGCTTTCGGCACCTTCGCCTGGGTCATCCTGGCCATGAGCACTCTCAACGAAAGCAGGGAGGCCGCTCAGCGGATGGGCGTCGCCCGCGACTACATGGTTCTGGCCGCTATCGCTAACCTTGCCTGGATCCTCTACCCCGTCGCGTGGGGTTTGAGTGACGGCGGGAATACTATCAACGTCACCGCCGGCTTCATTTTCTTCGGAATCCTTGACATTCTGCTCGTCCCCGTGCTCAGCTTTGCCTTCGTGCTCCTGTCACGCAAATGGAGTTATGCGCAGCTGAACATCAACCTTAGCGAATCTCGAAGTGGGTGGCACGCCGATGCTGCAGGTGGAAACAAGACCACCCGCGATGTCTCAACTCCTGATGCCTCGAACGTGTGAGTAGCAATTCAAGAAGAGGGGACACTGGTTGAAAACAAGTATTGGGGTTCTAATGACCCGAAGAGAGGATCAGGGAAAGGTTTGTGGTGGTTTTTATTTCTCCGGACAGATTGTAACTGCATTCGTTTGATTGTTCAAGGCCTGTATTGGAGTTGATGCTCGCATTCCAAGTGACTTTGCTCCTACTGTTTTTGTACTTCTTCAGATTCCTTGTTCCTCCAGTCTCTGGTCCATATTTCCTATCTATAGATTGCGTTGTAATCAAAGTTTATTTCCTTCTAGCAGGATCCAGGAGAATCGTGCATGGTAAGATTTGAAATGCTCTAGCTAATCTGAACATGGTACCACGTCTCCTTATGTAAACATGGACTTGCTGGACGGGATGGTAGCGTTAGAACGAATAAAGCATGTGGCCCTTTTCCCAACCTTTTTAATCAATGGTGAAATTGACGGGTTATCTCCACCACGCGTCCAATCGCCTATGGAGTACCAATCATATGATTCAGGCTCATTTGAACTAGCTTTGAAGCGTAAGGTTGAGGTAGCACTGATCCCAGCTACCATCTATCCCTTGATGCAATATGCCTTGTTCATCAAAAGCACGCCGTCATCTATGAGTTTCTGGAATGCGAATATGTCGTGCTGAATACTTCACGTATGGTGCATGGTCGGGCATGCTCGGCTGAACATTTGCCAGTTCGGAGGAATAGTCTTCCAGTTCAGAGCAATATTTTCGTCGCACGATTCCAAGTTGATTTGCTCGTCTCCACAATGGATGGTTCAATTCCAAATCAACACGATATCGTTGGGGACAGATTCACAGCCAACCAACGTCGAAAGGCCACGCAAATTACGGTTTAGAGGGCTCATATGTGCGATTAGGCTACTAACGTGGCAGCAGTCGCAGCCCAATATGTTTCAAGTTGTGACAGCCTACCGATATCATATCATCTTGCCGGATATCCTAAGTGGACAGACTTCCTGCACCTGTCTGCCATTTTGAAGACAGACTTGATGTTGCTGGTAGTGATCTATAACCTCCGACTGTGAAGATTATGGCCAGGGCTAAACCGGGTATGATAAGGAACAACATGACATTTTGTGGCATGAATAGGGACGCAGAACCTAGGATAGTCTCCCACATCACCAACGGATCCAGATGGAAGCATCGTCTCAAGTCGCCGACTACCTGCGTATATTTTATTTCAACAAGAAACCAAACTTGCAAAGCGATACAAGTCAGGCAAGAAGGGCCATGTAAATCGGACAAAGCCCATGCCTTCTTTATTGATATTCGGTGTATCTTCCATATGCTGCCGCTTCCCCGTGACACGTCAATCCAGATTCCACTATTTCTTTGACATTTTCCTCTGAGCCGCCATGCCATATTTGTAGACCTTCCACATCCATCCGGAGCTGTGGCCGAAGCGAACCCGCTCATGGGAAAAGCTCATCGCGTGCTCCACACGCCGAATACTGAGCTTATCGTACGTCGCAACAGCTGCATCCAGCGAGATACTGAAGCACATCTGCTCCGCAAGGTCCCAGCCGTCCTTGAGGGCAAGATTGGCGCCGACCAAGACGAAAGGATTTATGCCACGGTTCGCGTCGCCGATGAAAACGACGCCGCGCGTGCTGGCGTCGTGATAGAAGGGTGGCCTCTCAAAAGCAGGTCGAATGAATGCGGTTGCCGGGTCTGTCGCCTCCACGATGGTTCTGAAAGGCTCTGCGAACATGGACGCAGTCGTGAGCGCCTCCATCTTCAGCGCTGAAAACCTCTTCGGGGAGAAGGGTCCAGACTTCGCGTCACGGGCTGATTCCAGCTTGCTGACGGCCCACCCAATGGTCTCTTTATCGAAAGGCGTGTATATGCAGCATATGCCTTCTCCAGAGGACATCTGCAGGCCATAGTGCTCTTCAACTGGATGGGGCAGGCCCTGGGGAAGGCGGGAGATGCCACCGATCTGTGTCGCACCCGAGTACGTTGATTTGTTGTCTTGGGCCCGGAGGCTACCTCTGATATTGCTGCTGGCGCCGTCCGCGGAGATAAGTATGTCACAGTCTTCGGTGAAAGATGTCGCACCATCGGTGCCCTTGACGGTGACCCGGATCTTCCCGTTCGCAAGCCGCTCAGCGGACGTGCAGGCAGACTCCCACTGAAATCTCACCGCTCCCCGTTCGGCCTTGTCTAAAAGGGTTCGTTTCAGATCAGCACGTTGAATGCGTATGGTTGCTGCAGGTAGATTTCCATGAGCCTTGGGATTGATGGAGGCGAGAAACTTCCAGTTGTCGCTCCATACATTGATGAGGCCGCTGTTGAGGGTGGAGCAAGCGCGGACATTGTCCAACAACCCCAACTGCTGCAACGCATACAGTCCCTCGTCCGCGCTGCCACCGGTAATGTCGAGCATATAATTGTCTTGCTGGATGGAGCCCTCCCGCGACTCGCGCTCGAAAACCGTGATATCGGGGCTTGAAGACAGGTGCCAGAGCTGCTCGAGAGCGGCTACGAAGGCGAGAGCGCCGATGCCGCCACCTGCGACAAATATACGTTTCCCTTCAAGAAAATGCCCTGACCCAGGAGCCATTTCTGCAGATTAAGTGGTGTTGGTGTCACTTGGTTTTCGTTTTAGTGTGAGCGATTGACGCGAGCTTTTGTATGCCGGTAATCATAAGGGTTGAATCAGTAACGAGATGTCGAGACGTACGGGTGTTGAGTACGCAGTCAATCCAATTCCTGACTCGTCGCCTGAACTACAATATGTAAGCGGAACACCGACGAAGGATGGCTCCTAGCTTGAGCTTACGATTCCGCTTCCTGAGTTTAGGCGCAACATTGAAGTGACCAGCTGACAGGATACCTCCGAGCATAACATTTTAATGGCAGTCCGGGGTGATAGGCTTGCCATCGTCTGGCATATGCAGCTGTTGATGCGACTCCATTGGTAGATCGGAGAAATGGTTTTCTGTTTCGGATTATCTTTAGGAATGCGGGATGAGTTGGTGCCACGGGACTAACCCCAAGTACTTGAGTAGGCTAGTGGGACGCCTCACGGGATGCGTGCACGTAGCACCGTAGGTACCCACTTCAATCCGTCATCTGCTATAATCGTACTGTGAAGAAGATGAAGCCTCGTCGGGTCATCTCACAGGCATGCCCGGAAAGGAGGATTGTGAATATATGAAGAGCACTGCCTGAAGCATAGTTACTAATATTGTTTATCCGAGCAAGTAGCACGACCTCGGGACGCTACACCGCCCGGATTCCCCGGAAAGGAGCAAAGCAAAAACGGGGAAGACAGCTCCAAAGATGGCAACGCGCGGGCAACGTGCCGGTACTGCGTGTGATGAGTGTCGACGACGTAAGCTGCGCTGCGACGGCCGGCAACCACAGTGCAGTATCTGTCTGGGCATGGGCATTGCATGCGAAGTCACGCAGCGCGGCGTTCGAGGACCCAAGAAAGGATACCTGACGGCACTGAAGAACCGAGTCGTGCAACTCGAGGCTCTGCTGGACAGTCGTGGCGGCGGCCAACAGCAGCAGCAACAGGAGCAGCAGCAACATGTGGATGTAACTAACATCAACGATGATGATAGTTTCATGTTGCCAACGCCTCCAGAGTTTTCAACGGTCTCAGTACTTTCAGCACCACCCGCACTTCCGACTTCGACGCCAGTCTCTACGACGCCTGTGCTCTCGATAGCGCGAAGTGGTGAAGCCACGCAGCCAGCGACGTTCGACTTTTGCCGGGTGGGATCATCGCTAGTGACCCCCTTTGCCTTGCAACCAGAGACACTGTTGTCAGAGAGTAGTCTTGTGCAGGATTCAGGTTCTTGGTCCGGCCCGTCGTCTCGGCCTGTAACGCTATCCTCTGTCGGAAAAACGCCCCTGCATCTTACAAAAAATGTGCAAGCTGAACTGTAATAGCTGTCCACCCTCCGCAAACTATGGCTAAGCTGATCACTTTCCTCCAGGGACCAGTTTTACTTTGACCGCGTACATCCATCAATACCAATTCTCCACCAGCGGCGGTACCTGTCATGGTCCAATTCCATTGACAAAAACACCCCACGAACCTGCCTGCAGCAAGCCATGTGGACTTTGGCGGCTATGCTGTCGGTGCACTATCGCGACATGATCCATCCATTGTACACCTCGACAAAACAGATGCTAGAAGCCCACAGCTTCGCCAGCAATGAGCCAACCGAAAGTGACAGTGAACTGCTTCTAGCGTGGGTGCTGATCGCGTTGTCCGAGTCAATGCAGACTCTTCATCGACGAGCCTGGATGAGTGCCGGCCAAGCGTTTCGTATGGTGCAGGCCTTGCGCTTCCACGATATTGATAGTCCCAGAAACTCCACGAACAGCCCCCATTCGACGCCCATCCCAGGCGTGGAAGACTTTATCGAGGTCGAACAGCGACGCCGTGTTTTCTGGATGGCCTACTTCCTTGACCATCTCCTCAGTATCCGCAACGACTGGCCCGTCACCTTGAATGAGCACGTGGTAAGCACGCATGCGAGCGTCCTAATCAGACTAAAGGTCAGCAGTAAGATATGATGTAGTCGCAAACTGACCAACTCTACAGATATGTACACGTCTGCCGACACCGAACCTGGATTTCCAGACCGGTCAGTTTGTTTTGGGAGACTTCCTCTCCGAGGCCATGACGGATCCTAGACCCAAACTCTTGTCCCCGTTCAACGAGTGTCTTATCATGGTGACAATCTGTGGTCGTAGTCTGCTTCGCGGCCAGCAGCAGAATATATCAAAGGCCTATGGTGATACGGAGTTGGGTAGTGCGGAGCAGCGGTGGTGGCTGGACGGCATCCTCACCACCAGGCTCCAAGTAATGTCGCAATGTTATCCATCACCGGGTGAAGCCACCGATCCGTTGCTTCTATTTGCACATATTCTGGCCCCAGTAACAGTTTTATACTACTGTAACGGCATGATGGAGTCGCTTGCGGGCCCGTTTGGTTCAGAGAAGAACAGCGACGAGATAACGGAGTATCGACATCGCGCACTGGACGCCACCGCCACCGTTATCCGTCTTGCGGAATCCATGAGCGAGCTGCACTTCTCCAAGGCAAGGAAACGCCTCAACCGTCGTGTTAATGCCCCATTTCGCTGACCACTTCACTAGGTGCACCCGCTTACACCTATTCCCCTCTTTGTGTGCGCCGACTTTCTATACACTAACGCGTCCGTAAACGAAGCTTTTGGTGCACAGCTCTATGAGTTAGCCAATGCTTTGGGTCAGCTGAAGAACATCAACAACTTCGAACAAAGCTACCTAGATCTACTACCTCAATCTTGTGTTAACAAGTTGCCCGAGCTGGTTGGTTTGAGTAAAACCAGCAGTACACGAGCGAATTAATGAGTACATCCGCGAATAGAGATAGTTGTTCGTGAACACAATTTACTACTACCTAGGTCGCACATGGAACCAAGCCCTAACGTGTACGAAGATCGTAATCACTTTGTACGAATCCACAGGCTGGAGCCTCCTCTGCTTTCACCTCTCCACGTGCAATCTTTTCATCCATGATCCTCATCTCCTCTCTTTCCCGCTTCATTACTGCTTGACGCTCATTGCGACTCCCCTGACAGGGTATAACGCCCGGAAGCAACTGCAACCACTGTTCTTGCGGAGTGTTTCTGCCATCAACGCCGCGGAAGCGATCTTCTGTCTCCTGACTCCATAGTCTCCGGTCAAGATACGCCTTAACGAGGTCTAGTGACATGGGTTTCCCATCGTACACAGCGATTGGGTAATTTGCTCTGGCGGCGCAGGCAAGTAGATAAGGATCCTAAATACCCCGTCTTTGCCAAGGCCTCGGAAGTACTTATTGTTTGGTGGTTTCTGAAGGGTCGCGGAGCGTCGGAAACTGTCAAAGATGCAGCGTCAGAGTCTTCGATACAACCCAATACGCCAGGTACGATCTGAAGGAATCAATAATTGTATTATTAATTAACGTTAGAGACGATGTTGAATCGTCCTCGAGCAGAACCGACCATTACCTTCATCTCCCTCCTCACATCAACCATGAACTAAATAAATTTACAAAAGTGCCTGTTTTGCAATGTCTAATGCTTTATGGAATCGCTCATACTTATTGACGAGCTCGTTCCTGGTGCTCGAGGTTGAGAAGTTCTCGCCGGCAAGGTCCGTTAATTCGCCGTCTTGGAGATCACCAATCATCTCTGGGGAAAATATCTTGACTGGGCCTTCGGGGCCTAGGAGAAGGCGTTCGGTGATCTGAAGTACGACGTTGTCAGTGAATCGTTTCAAAGCTACTTTGTAGTAGGCCTTCAATGTATCATGGATGTCGTTAACTGCCTGATCCTCATTGCTGAGATGAACGCCTTTCAGCATCCGAGCTAGATCGACATTAGAGCCGTCTTCGAAGCCCGCCGCCTCCAATCGGGCAAGGACGCGCTTTTCGCGGATAGCAGAGAGTGTGTCTGCGAAGTAGTGATTCACGGTCTGAAGGATTCCGCCTCTCTCGTCGTTCAAAATCGTAAGGAGCTGTTCGTTTGCGGTGTCATGCGTCATCTTCTGTCCTCGAGACAGCTTGGCTGTGAGTTTTTGTTTCAAATCATCATCGGAGATCCTGCCATTGAAAACCGCATCGTTGAACTTCCGAACAGCTGTACTGATCCTATCAATGTAGACGGTTGCGATGTTCTTCCAGGGCCCGGATTGTTGCCGGAACATGTTCTCAAGGACTCTCGGGTTGACCGTTCCAGGTAGTTCTGCACCTCGAGATTCTTGATACAGCCCTCGAATCCAGTCCAGAATATCCTCTCTGTCGCCACCTGAGCGGGCAAACTCTTTATCAATGCCGCCTTCTACAGTTTGGAACATCTTTGCATGTCCTGACCGCGCCATACATTCCGCAAACTTGTCACTAAGTTTTCGTATATGCATACGAAGCTTGAGAGGGTCGTCTCCGTCGAGTTCCGGGGCATAATTACCGCTCAAAGCGTCCGTGACGTCATGCTGATATACATTTGCCAGGCGCATCAAAAACCGCCTTTGGTCGGCGTTGGTCTGGCGCGATGGCCCGAGCAGCTCCAGTTCTTTCAATGTGCTTGACGAAAGCAGCTCGATGTCTTTCACAACTTCCGGAAATTCGTTGCTGATATGATCGTAAAGAAGACCTCCGAGAAAAGACTTGAGAGCGTATATTCCTGTCCGATCTTTCTTCAACTCTGTCCATGGAGTGATCGTAGAGAAGAAGTGCTTCTCGCGCTTGTGCCGTTCTTCAATCGTAACTCCATCCATGATCTCCTGTGTCGAGCGGTTTTTCACAGCAAACCAACCGTGGGTCAGTCGTTCAACCTCATTCTTAGCAATGCGAATGACCTTTTCTGTGTTAGCTGCGTCAATTCCCTATTCGTCATCTGCACGTACACCTTGCTCATCTCCAGCCTGTAATGCATCGCATTTCGTAATGATACCGACAGTACGTTTGCCCGCAGGATCAGCGGCACGAGCCATGGAGAATCTGGATCTGGTAAGTTTAGAGTTTGGAGACCTAAATTAAGGCTTACACTTCTTGATTAGCAAGATTGTTTCGAGCGTCCATGACTGCTCTGAGACGAAGTTAGACAGCATCTCTATCTCTAGAATGAGCAATACAAACAGGATGATAGTTCGTTTGTCCGTGATGTAGTCCTCAATGAGTTTCCTAATGATTGCGCGGTCTTCCTCAGTTTGGTACTTGGTGGGATCTATAGTGTCAGTAAAGAGTCGAGAGACTCGGAGCCATCATTCCTGCTTACTGTGGAACAGCCCTGGGACATCAACGACACTGAGATGATGGTGGTCGGGACCCGACAACTCGATCTTGAGAATGTCATCTGAGAATCGTCTTTCCAAGTCCTCCAGGTCGTTTGTGCCTGGGCCTGGCAATCCCATACATTCTGCAGCCTGGTCCACGTCAGTATCATTCTACCCAATCGTTCATTTAATACTCGCCTCGTCAAAGATCTCTTGAAATCGTTTCTCGTCAAATTCTTCGGCAGAGAATGTTCTTTCGAAAGCAAGCAAGTAGTCCAGAGTCTCTTCGTCGCCCTGCGCATCTGGCCCGGGAATAATTGTGATTCTCACTTCCGCCTCGTTTGCTGGCGCACGACGTAAGACGATCTGCGTGGCAAAGCGGGTGCAAAGATCACTAGCGATCGGAAACGACAGTCCTGTGAGCCCTTCCAGGAGTGACGACTTCCCACTGGATTGGTCGCCAATGACAACAAGCTTGCTTGGAATAAGTACAGCTTCTGAGGTTCCAAGAGAGGCACTTACCTGAGGCAGGGAAACATTCTCACTAACGCCAAGCTCTCGAAGTTTATCAATAACGCCGAGAATGCGAACACGCTTCTCGTTGTCAAGATCTCCGACCGCTGCAAGCTGGAGTGCTTTTGACGCCATCATGATTTTCGTAGAGAAAGGTCGCAGATATCTAGGTAATGGAGTGTTGATTCTGTAAATATTATCTCAATGAGACCTTTAAAGGTGTAAGTTTCGATTCTTCTTTATTGTTTATGAATGCGGTACAGGTATGAGAGGGTTACAGTTGCTAACATGCCGTTCTCTGGGAGCTATTTGCAACGCGGCAATATTTACAATTATAGTGATCGACAAAGATTATCGGTGAATAGCCATTGAATTCCGCATTCGAGCAAGCAGTCACATTCCGCACTTATACCGACTACTGGATTCGGAAATTGTAAAGAGTAGGCCAGTAGCACAAACGACTAAATGAAAATGACCAAAACATCCCGAAGTAGTATGGTATAATTTTAACTCGCTGTTTATCGTTTCGGTATACCTGATATCGGGTGTCCTCTGGAGTATTGTACCCTTGTCAGCTTATACAGAAGTACATTCGTACTCAGATAGTATGCATGACTAAGATTTAGTATTCGCAAGCGCGCTGTGCCGCGACAGCTCTATATCACTGAAGCAAGGGTAAGGTATACCGTCGTTGGCATGCACTATCATCGATGCACTAAAGAGCTTTGCGTGGACGCGGGGTATGCATACTGGTACGACCTATAATGCAGCTCAACAATACGCTCGATTTGTCTTTGTGCTCTCTTCCATTCCTCTGTAGGCTGCAAGAACGCAGGTAATGGTTGCAATTCTTGGGCTGAGGCTAGGGGTTCATACAGCTTCACGCTATGACACTCCGGTATTCAGTCCACCGGGCGCTCTCGTCGTGTCGAACAAGAACGTAGTATATGAGAGCTAGCGTAAAAGCAGTATCATCTGCGCACATGCAGGCTAACGTAGGTGCTGCTACAAGTAGTAACAAATTGCACAATCCCACGTATATTGACGTTGAATTGCCGCCATATGCACGTACGTGCCGATATCCGCTTAGGTGTAGCTCGCAGTCACAGATCCATATCGAGTCCCATCAAGGGACACTGAGTACTCCAGCGAGGATGTAGCAGAAATCTCAACTTGGAAATACAACTCATAGTACATACGTTTTTCCTTGTTCTGAAACGATTTGAACTTGTGCGCGGGCACATTCGTAAGATCGACGCTCAGCTTGGCGACTTCGTACACATCCTGGTTCCAATGAGCAAGCGGTCTCTAGTGACAGCGACGTATGACTTACCCCATTCTGACGATTTGGAGCTCTCTCAGTATCAGTGGCCCAAAGTGAAACCTCCACGGTTCTGATTTCATGGGACCAGAAGGTGCTGAACATGGACATCTTCGCATGGGGCAATGCAGATGTTGACAGGTCTTGGCCCTTCCTCAAATGCCAGCTGATTTGTTTCCGAGCCATCTTAGTACCACTGAACGGGCAGATGAACGAATCGGCTTCTCTATGTTTACCGCCGATGAAAGACTGAGTGCAGCCAGTACCGTAATGTCTTCGGCACTTGCGATTGCGAATGGGCGGACGGCCGTCTCCTTCCAGGCCTTTCGCAGCTGCACCTCGGACAACAGCCGACCAAGCATACGCAGGTCTGACTGTCTTCAAACTGTTGGCTGCAGCAAAATCCTTGACCTTGCTGTACATATACGGTGATTCAGAGAAGCCACCAACCATGAAGAGATACTTGAGCTCACCCTTGCAAATCTGCCGCGCCTGGAGTATCTGGCCAAGAACAAGCTCGTAGGTCCGTCGGACTGGGTACTCGAACATGTCGATCATGTCTTTAGGTGTGATCAAAATCTCTCCGTCGGAGATGCCTCGAGCAGTATCTTCTTCGATAGCGTTGAGAGGAGCTGGCAGTCTCAAGAAGTTCGATTCAATGCCTGAAAATCCGCTCTTGGCCTCTAGGTTGAAATCCTGCACCATCCTGCCCAGTTTCGACGCAAGTGAAGTGCGCGGTATGTCCTCACTGCGGCACCCAGCAATCTTAAAGAAGTCCTCTGCGCCAAGTCGACGCTCTAACCAACGAAGGAATGCTCGGTCGATAAAACTACCGCCGCACTGATCACCGGTTCCTACGGTTGCTTCTTCAACAACGGTCGGTTGAAGCTCTGCGACACGATAAGAGATCAAATCAACAGTGCCGCCGCCCATATCGCAGATGATGAAACCGTCATCAATTGCTAATTGCTGATCTTGAGTGGTACCACGAAGAGTCTTGATAGTGTAGATTGCCGCGGCTTCTGGTTCCGTTGCTAATATAGTCCTCTTCAAATGCGGAAAGCACGTAGTGTTGAAGCCTGCCTGACGAACAGCCTGCAATGTACGATCCTTCGCGGCATCAGACCAAACGGCTGGCACAGTCACTACTAGAGTGATCGACAATGTAACCCAAATCTCCCGTCGATATTCCTCGTCGAGGGTCCTGAGGAGATGATCTTTAACATGCGTTAAGAAGTCGGCAATTATATCGACAGGCTGTTTATTGGAGAAATATGCAGCAAGCTGTTGCTCTTCGATAACCTTAGCCGCTTCACCTTCCTGAGGGCGATCGAGCTGGAGTTTTGTCCACATGTGGCGAGTTACATTCGTGGGGATCAACGAACCCCATAACACACCATCAGGAAGATAAGCAATCTCACTGGGAACCTTCTCCTTTGTACCGATCTTGGTGTGGCGTGAGGGCCAATTGTTGACGACTTCGATATGCTTCTCGATCAGGCTTGTGTCAGAGGTCTCGCAGTAAGACACGCCTACGAAGTCAGTCAGTCAGTCACTCGCAGGGTAAACGAGAGGATGTGACTACCTGTGTAAGTGGTGCCGTAGTCAAGGCCTACCACCAGTCGATTTCCCTTCATGGCAACTTTGGCCTCTACTGCTCGAGGTAATTGTGTGCGATGATCGATTCGATTACGTTCCTTCAGAATCAGCATGCGGGTGAGGAGGGGGGGGTTTCTATTGAGCGGGCATCGGAATGCTTGCGCCTTCTTTGAGGAATCTGGTCATCGTCACATTCCTTGCCGATTCTCCAGATGTAAACAGCACGACCTTGGCTCGATCCCAGAATGTTTCAGCACCTGGAAACTCTGCAGTCTACCAGCTCCAGCGCCATCGTCTTGGCCAAGTATGAATCTTTTGAAGGACGTGGGCAATGTTTGGAAGAATAGAGTACGCTGACATATCTATTATCGGAATTATTACTCACGGTAGCATAATAGTCTGTTTCGACAATTGACAAGCCCAAGCAGCAGATTGAATCGACCGATGAGTCTGGGCAAGGTAGGAGCGCAAGCGAAGAAAGTTGCTCCAAGTACGAGGCTCAACGACACCCGCGCAAATCGAACCAGGCTAGTCAAGGGAAAATACAATATACAGCGAGGACACTAGAAGACATAAACCGTGACCTGAATGTCAAGCTCACAGAGCTTAAACAAGAGTTGCATGTGCAGGAATCTCAGTACGAGAAGCTCAAGCATGATTTCGCCAACAGGCTGGTGGAAAATGACCGCCTGAAGCAGGAACGCGATAGCCTCGTAGGCGACAAAATGGTTCACCAATTCTTCACCGATCGTTATGACTACATCGTCAAGCAGTACCTCTTACCCTACGCACAGGAGAAATGTCTCCAATTTGATGAGCGCACGGGCGAGACACTTGACTTTGTCTTGATACCTTTACTTCAGAACGCTAGGGAAGCTGGGATACTACGGGACCAGGTGCAGACGCTGCAGCAGGAGTTACTTGTGAGGGAAAAGAAGATTGGTGTCATCTCTGACGAGCAGTTTGCGCAAGACTTCCGCACGCTCGCATCTCATATCAAGACATTGAGTCGCTTATTACGTCCTCAAGAAGACGTAGACGTATTCGAGAGCCTTGGACCCTGTACGCTGGCGAGCGGCGTGGCAAGTCAACATTGGAGCGGACGAGCTGGAAGAAAACTGTTCATCGAGGCCTGGACTTGGTCAAATCTCCTTCAGAGGGTCTTCCGGAGTCCATTCACCATCTTCGGCACGGAGAGCAAGACCATATCCAACTTATGGTCTAGCATGTTCGAGTCGCAACATTGCCATGGATGGCCTCGCCCTTCATTCTCCTGCGAGATCTGGCGTCGCACGACGACGGAGCAACTAGTGGCGGTTGTGGACGAGAATATCATTACCCACGGCAAAGCGAATGGCCATTACCTATACCTGGAACAGTGTGTGGTGGATGCGCGAGCGGATACTATGCGTGCCATTGAGACTAAGCTTGCGCTAATTGCACCAACAATTGGGTCCTCGTATGTATGTCAAATTGTTGACAAAGCATTCACTTTAGCGATGCATATGTCGTTGCAACGATCTCGGCTCCAGGTCACATTTCCCAAGATTGGAGACAGTTTCAGTAATACTGAGATGAAACCTCTGCGTATTGCCGACGAGGATCCTGGAAATGGAATCGTGGTCTCTATCGTTAATCCTGGCCTAACGAAGTGGGGTAATGTACACGGAAGGATCCTCGATCATCGCTATAATATCGTACCTGCTCTAGTACAGATCCAGACTCTAGTTTAGGAATTAAATTAGGTTATTTATCCTCACCTTGAGGCATAGGGGTGCTCGACTCGGCCACCTCAGATTAACTAGGTACCGATAGGCTGGTAGCAGTCGAGTAGAACCAGTCGAGCACCTTGGCTGATTGGCTGCCAGTTTGGGTGGTAG